>CM066343.1:105208756-105808756 GCA_033807585.1 Hydrophis major | reverse complement strand
GGGCATTTTACAGCTGCAAAGTACATCCTGCCCTTTGATTATCCCTGTTTGGTCCATGGCGGTGGGGTGATTGGGATAGCATGGCAGCAGCCCTTCACAACAGTTCCTGTTTCTCATGTAGCCTCTTAGGAAAACTAATTGCCCATTGCTGCTTTAAAGGCCACACAAAAGCACTGCCATCTCACATGATGTTCAGCGGCTCTGGAGGATGCACAAGAGCACATCACATTCTCTCAGTCTGCAGATTCCAAAAATCATGTGAGAACAGACATGATTTTGAGAATAGTTTTTGATGTTGGTGAACATTGGAGTGTCATCCAGAACATTGTGGCATGTTACCTTTGATATATGTGTCATAGCTGCTCCATCACTGTCCTAGAGTTAAATCTATACTTTCTTGGGCAATCTAGAAATGGAACATATTCATAACAAAGAAGAGAATTAAACTCATTTAAACATGTCTATTCAATTTCTTAGTGCAGTGTTTCTCAAACTTGACATCTTTTAAGATATCTGCACTTCAACTCCCAGAATTCCTTTGTCAGTATGCCTCAATATTGTCTAGAATTATAGTATATTTCCTGAATTCCTGTTAATTACATAGACAAATATTATTCTTATGGCTTTACCAACCAAATACTTTAAATGATTATATTAGAATAGTACTGTACAATATATATGTACAAATGAACAGGTGGGTTTGTATGATCTCCATCAGGCAATGTTTTTTATCCCGTTCAACTGCTCCCCATCTAATTTAATCACTTCTTTCAGGAATCAGCTGACTGCTTAGCTTCATCAGAAGTTTTATGACAAGACCTGCCTGCAAACAGAAAAAGACATTAAAATAGTAATAATAGTCATGTAATTGTAACATTTTTAATCTATTTATTTAGCAAATTCATATAGGCATCCATCTTATATGTGATTTTGGGCAGCATACAAATGCAGCAATAGTTAAAATAATGTAGCCGCTCTGAAACTTGAACAAAAATTAAATTATAAATTATAAAAAAGCCAAAATTGTGGGAGTATAACAATCACATAATATGATAAAACCACCTTGCAGACTCCCTTCTGAATCCCCAAGGGTGATTAAAAAATATATTTCAAGTGGTTTCCCAGAGATTAAAGGGAAGGACCAAAGCTAAGTCAGCAGAATTCCTTAACTGTCTCAAGGATAAATTTGATAATTAAGGATTGTGCAGATACTCCCTTAGGGAATATTGCCAAGGTCTCACAACCCAGGCTTCTTTGAAGACTAGCACAAAAATATTCAAATTTTGGGGATAACAAGATAAGCACATTGTATTATCCACTGTTTTAAGCTCGAGTTTTCTTTCCAAATTCCTTAATTTCCAGTAGGTAAACTAGAGTATTATTGTCAGGAGCATAATTGTATGCAGGCCAAACAGTTTGAAAGGAAAAGCATAATAATGTAAGTTGTTTAAATGCTGGATGTCATGTTTCCTCTCTGTTAAAAGTAAGGGTAGGGTTTGTTTGCATTTTGACTAATAATAAATTATGCAGATTGAAAGATTTTAGAGTATAGTTTGGCATTTGGTAAGTATACAATTATATAAAATGCTATTAAGATTTTATCGAGTTTTAACCACTCAAGTGTTTTCATACAGCTTCATATATTCTCTATAAGCCTTACAAAGTGAGCCGATATATGCAGACTAATTGCATGAACTATTCTGAATTCAGTTTCTTGCAGCTTTTATTATTATTTTTATAGTTGAGAATATTTCTATCCTGCTGCCAGAACACGTTTGATCAAATGATTATATTGTGAAATCTTCATTCAATAACTTTACATTAACTTAATAATACAGTCAACAATATGTTCCTAATTGGGGAAGATTTACCATTAAGGAATATTAAGGGGAAGACACTCTGTAATTTAAATACCTGCTTGGTGTGAACTATAAAGCTCATTTTGTTTTCCAGACTATGTATTTGAAAACAGATATCACCATCTCCCAACTGCCACATAAAGCAACCGTATTTTAAACTTATGAGCAAAGCCTGGAATATAAAAAATATAAAAGGAAAAAAATTACAAACCAGAATAAGTCCTGAATTGAGATGTGCTAATTGCTCAAAATCTTTTGGAGTGGGGTCACTAAAACACATAAATAATGACAACATGTTGTTGTTTAGCAGGAGAAAAATAGTATTGTTCACACTATGGTGGCAAGGGAGACAATTGTTTTTCCCTCTAAATACTCCACCAGAAACCTGTGCTTTGGCAATGCCTGAAATTGTGTTGCTTGGCTTAATTAGAATAGAATGCTTATTTATAAATCAGGACTCCTCAAAATCTTCATTTGATCAATTCATGAATTTTCAGATTCTTCATCGACTCCCTAACATTTATTATATGAAAATACTCTAGACTGCTGTCACTGCTGGCTGCTCATTCAATCTGAATAGCACTGCTTCATCATTTGTGACCTCACATTCAGGATTAAGGACTGGGGTGGAGCTCAACAGAGAATTTCAAAGATTAAATAATCCCAACTGATCTTCCAGCATTTATTGATCACCTATTGACTCCTAATTACTTACTAACACATTTTTTACTTCCAGCCATTTACTGATCCTTGGATAAAAATATCAATCATTGTGGGTCAATACCCTTTGGAGACCCCTACACTTTGGAGACCCCTACTAAAGATAAATGTGATCATGGGGTTTTCAATATCCAGAATTTCTTTTCCTATGAATCGAGCTGAACAACCCAGGTTCTACATGAATTAAACTAACAATATCAAGAATGCGCACAGAATATTAACTTGATCCCAATATCTTAAGCCTTTTGGATAATTGTCAGATAAAGTATGTGATTGTACTGAGAACTCATACTGGCTACATTACATTCACTTGTTAAAAGTTACCACAGATGTTTTCTGTAGCATTGTTACTGTTTCATTATAGGAAATGGATGCTTGAACAACAAACAAAAATGGAAATGGGCAATAATTTCTGAACTTTGAAGTAGCTTCAAAGGAAAACACATTTTTATTGGTGAATAAATTACAAAGAACTAATTCAAGACTATCATTACAACTATCAAACAAGAAAAGTTACTAAATATGAGGAGCTCATTCTATTTTTGCTGAAATATTATGACTTCCTTCCCCCCCCCCCATGAATAGCATTTTCATCACAATTTTAAAAATTAGCTAAAAAACCAATATGAAGTAGTGATATAAAACTTGAGTTTTCTAGACTCACAATTCCTATATAAGGAGCTGTGGGCATCTGTGGCTAGAGGCCTTTGCACTGATTACAATTCCTTCTAGAGCAGGGTGTCAAACTTGCATTGTCATGGTGTCATCCTATGATGTATCATGACTTTTTCCCTTTCACTAAATCAGGCATGGGCGTGGCCAGCGCATGTCGCATCCAGCCCGTGGACCACGCGTGAGTTTGACAGCCTTGTTCTAGAATGAGAAGTTTGCTCATTATTACTCATGACTTCTTTACTAATCAGTATTACATGTAGATTGTATGAGATTTTAAGAAGCTAGAACTGATCCAGACTGCAGCTATACAAGTAGTCACAGGTACTCCTTATGAACATATCAACCATTACTTTAGGAGCTACACTCATTGCCAGTTGGCTTCTGGCTGCAATTCAAGCAAAGGCTCTCAATTGTAAAACCTTGTGTGGGTTCAGATCATGAATATGTGAAGAAGTACTTTTTCCAGATAACATCTATCCAAAAAATAAGGTCAAATAAGTACAGCCTCTCTCTGTGTTTTCTCACTCACGAGTTTTATTTTCAGGAACATTGATTTCCTAGCTCTGTTGTTTTCCTTTGTAATAGCACTCCACTGAACTAGTCAGCATTCAGAAAATCTGTAAAGGCTTAGCTGTTCAAATAAGCCCTGGGATATTGTCACTCTATTAATGGAAATAATTTTAATTTGGGATATAGATTGCAATTATCCATATATTGATTGCATGCTTATTGTACTTTTATTATATTTTGTTTGGTTTACTCCAACAACTTGTATACCTCTGAGAGCTAGTTGTGACTGGAATGGCTTATTCACCCTTTTAAATAAATACATAGAGCAAGACAGCTAGCTAGCTTAATAGTGATTCTAGAAATATCACTAACATTCATACTATGTTTAGGAAACCGGCAAGCAACTTGGAATTATCTTAGAGCAGTGTTTCTCAAATTAAGCAAGTTTAAGATGTGTGAACTTCAACTGCCAGAGCTCCCCAATCAGCCTGCTGGAAGTTGACATCTACACATCTTAAACTTGCTGGGATTGCAAAACTCCAGTCTCAAAGGAATGCCTTAAAATGTTTGTATATACCCCTTTTGTAAAATCCGTTGTATTCAACAATAATGTTTAATAAAAATTACAATAAAAGCATCATACATACCTTTGTTTCCATGTTTAGAAGGTGGAGCCCTTTGACATTTATGCCTACATAAACTCTGATGACTTTATGATTGCTGGAGCTTGCCTTTGTAAATACTTGTCCTGTGAAAAAAGCAGCTCCGTATGTAGGGATTTCCCAGCAATTTTGCAAAAACATGCGCTGCAGATGATGCATCTCTTTACTCACACCCTCGCTAGTACTGAGACTCTGGAAATATAAGTTGACATGCCCATGAAGGATATAGTTTTAGCTTTTATTTGAAATTTAAAAGCTTTAAAGAAATGCAAAACCCATGTAAAAATGAATGTGCATTTGAGTTTCAAATAAGAAGGTAAATACTTGTGGACTGATCTAAAAGTTAACCTAAAAGGTTTTGATTTTTTTCAGTAGATTGGCAGCAAATACATAAAATCATAAAATCAAGATCTAATTTAAGTCAGTCGCTTAAATTGGGACCAGAGGCTTGTTCAGATACAGATACGGATTAACAGAGTTGGAAGGGACTGTGTAGCTCATCTAGTTCAACCCCCACCCCCACCCAAGCAGGAGACCCTCTACCATTTCTGACAAATGGAACTCTAATTTCTTCTTAAAAGTTTCCATTGATGAAGCTCCCACAACTCCTGAAGTTCCCACTAACTTCTGTTCCATTGGTTGATTGTTCTCACTGTCAGAAAATTTCTCCTTATTTCTAGTTTGAATCTCTGCTTGTTCAGTTTCCATCCATTATTCTAGCTTGTCTTTAGATCTTTGGCTTTAAGCACAGCCAAACCTCCCTTAGGACTGAAGGTTCTATTATTCAGTGCAGACTCATGGCAAGCACATTTTATGTGACAGACTCAGGTAGCCGATGGTAGATAGATAGATCACTGAATGATTCTGTGAACAACTCAATCTGCCTGCCTGCTTTGCCTGATTTTGGGTAAAAGTTGCTCTTTTTTTTATAAAAAAATCAATATTTACATACATGGTGTGTTATGAGTTAATTCTGTGAGTTTGCTTTTATGAGTTTTTAATGAGTTTGCTGCAAGCAAATTTTACGTGACAGATTGAGCTAGCCGATGGCAGATAGATAGATCTCCGAATGAATCTGTGATTCTATGAGCAACTCAATCTGCCTGCTTGCTTTGCCTGATTTGGGGTAAAAGTTGCTCTTTTTTTAAAGAAAAATTCAATATTTATATAAATATTTATAATATTTACATACAAGTCATGCCCAGCCAGTCACATGACCACTAAGCCACATTAAGCCATAAATTAGGCAATGCCCACAGAACCAGTTAATGATCCTTGGGATTTAAAATTACGAGTCTGTTGGTCCCTGAGATCCAAAAGGTTGACGCCCCCTGCTTTAGAAAATAGTGTGACCCCTTCCTCTCTGTGGCAGCCTCTCAAATATTGGAAGACCGCTATCATGTCTCCCCTGGTCCTTCACTAGCCTAGCCATGCCCAGTTCCTGCAACCGTTCATCATATGTTTTAGCCTCCAGTCCCCTAATCATCTTGGTTGCTTTTCTCTGCACTTTTTCTAGAATCTCAACATCTTTTTTTATAATTCTTCCAATTTTCAGACTTGTGCTGAAGCCCATTCCCGGGGAACTTCCCAATCTCAAGCATAAGTTCCAATGCAAGTCTGGAACCTTGGAAAAACAAATATCTGGTCCATTGATCCAATCTGATCCAACTCAAATTGGACCCTACAACATTATCTTGGGATGTGTATATTTATCTTCATTCATAAAAATCAGGACCCATATCATAATTTTCCAGGTTATGCCTCTCATCTGCAAGTAACATTTAGCCAGGCTATCTTCCAATAATTGGCCTTCAAGAAATCTAAATCAGTGATCATCGCCACATTATATGATATGTAAATTCCTGTGTGATATAGATTTTAAGACTAGTATTTTTTTAAATCTTGAATCTTTTTTTAAATCTTGAAACAGTTTTGGCTTCCTCAGATGTTCTAGTTCTACAACTTCAAGAATGAGAAGTAGAAAACTACATACTTGCTATACAAATTGATAAACAACAAATTGTTCTTTGTTCATTAATTAAAAGGACCAAATCTTCTAATTTTTCCTACAGTTTATATTCCTTAAAATTTTGGTTAATCTTTTGAGTACCACTGAATCTTTTTAAGATGTTCACTGTGATCACAAATGAATACTCTAATTGTAGTAACCCATTCCATTTTTAAAAAAATCTTACATTCAGTACTTTTGTTTCAGGCATGTTCTGTTTCAAATTCCCACAAGATTTGTGGGAAGGTCCTGAATTTCTGAATTTATAATATGGTAATTTTAATATTATAATAATCTTCTTACTTTATATTCATGAAGTATTCGATTTGTCCAGTGAGGTGCCTTACTCTTTAATTTGGTGATTGGTACTATAGACTTCAAGTTTTCTTCACTAAAAATTAAAATCGGACATATTAAATTAGTATAGAACACTTGAAAAAATAAAACATTTGCATTAAGAAAGAAATCATAAGTGCAAAGAGAAATAATATGCACTAAACGTCTCAGACATGAAATATTCAATAGTACATTTTTATGAACATTTTATTGAATAAATAGTGAAATATCAATAATTTAAATACACGTACTTTAGGAAACCCTGCTTGTGCTTTTTACTTTCATAATTTCCATATACAATTTGCAGCAAGAGGCTTGCAAGTGTGATCAGCTTCGCATCAGACGAGGCATAGAACCCTTTCAGTAAATTGTACCTGGCCTCATCAAAAAGGATAAGGATCGCCAATGGATCTTCAATCTGAAAACAAATAAAATAAAGATATATTATATGGATAGATACATATAACTAAATCACTGTCAGATGAAGCCAAAGTTTAGATGTTGAATTTGGAAAATCAAGTTTATGTTATTGTATTCAGTAACAAGCCAATATATTCATTTTTTAAATTCCAACTTCCATCTCTAAGATTCAGAGCAATTAACAGCTACTTAAAGCAAACAAATGGTCAAAGTGGAATATGAATAATACTCAAATGCTTTGCACTTTGGGTCAATTATCAATAGAGGGAAACAACTGGTTTGGTCTTATCCTAAAAGCTAATTCATTCACTTTTTTTCAAATGTTCTGTAATACAGGAATCATACAAATACTTCTGGAGAAAAACAGCCAGCTTTTGATTGCGATCCTATATATATTTTTCAGGGAGTAAATCCTATTGACTTATTTCAGAAGATTGCACATTACTGCATTTTTAAAATGGTATTCTTTTTCCAGAGTGAAATAACAATAAATTTCCTTTTAATAACCATAAATAACTAGTTATAATTATTATAACTTCATAATAATTAAAATCAATAAATTCTGATATTCTTCTATGTTACAGATGGAATATGTGTAGATATATCTTGACTGGTACCTTGAAAAAGGGCTGCAAGAGTGGTTATGTAAACATGAACATAACCCTGAAAGAGAGGAAGAGCTGAGAAAAAATCCATTGATTCATTTTGATTAATTCTGCCAGGCTTTCCAGATTGTTACTGTACATTGCAACAATAAACTAGATCATGGGTGTCAAACTCGCAGTGTCACATTGCCGTCTTGTGACATATCATGTTTTTTTCCCTTTGCAAAGCTGAGGTGGGAATGTGATGCATCCAACCCGTAAGGCAATTTGATACTCCTGAACCGTTTCCCAATCTGGCCTGTTTCAAAGGATTGACAATAAACCACTTTTGTTCAAAATTACAAATAACTTCGAAGCTATTTAAAAAGCAAATATCTAAACTGATTAAAAATCAGCTGGCTGATGACAAATATTTAGCAAATAGAGAAATTTAGTAATTATTGACTGTTGTGGATTTTTATGGCTCATAAGTTTAATGCCTTGGAAGTATCCCATCCTCTTTTTTTAAGCAAGATAATTTGTCTTGTCAAATGTGTGCATAAAATAATTTCTGGAACATTCAGACAGCTCTTTATTTATTGGCCTCCAGTTGCATATTTTGATTTTGAACCTGCATGTGACATAGAGTAACTTATAATGCCAACCTTTTTTTCAATCTCTAATGGTAATCTCACATCCCTTTTCAAGAATAGCTGAGGTGTTTCCCTCTGAGGATCCAGGTTTGTTAATTCAGTGAGAATTTCAGGCCAGTCATGAACATGTTGGAGAGGCTTATGGTACGGCTTCAGCTGGAGACCTATACAACATTTATTTAGAAGTAAGCACCAAAGTCATATGTCTCTTAAGCTTTTTAGCTTTAAAGGCTATGCTGATTAAAGGAAAGGAATTCAAAAATTATTTGAGTTAAATTTACATTCTAAATACTTGGAAATGAAACCACCTTTTTGAATCAATATAGAATTTGTAATTCACTCTTCTGTTCCTTTCATACCAGCAAATCATACTAATGTTCCATTTTGAGTTGAGGAAACAAGGGTGATTTTTTTTTTCACAAAGAAATACAATTTTTGATATACAGGAAAAATAGTATGAAATGTCAAGCCCTCATCTTAAGCCATCCTCGTCCCTTTTTCATGATCAGCAGTGGAATAAGCTAGAATTTAATTTCATTTAGCAGATTCAAAATGTATTGCTTCATGCAAATCATACACTGAGTTTTAAACTAAATTCTATTCATTTATTGACAAACTAATTTCAAAGTCCAGATTGTTTTTGCTTAGGAAACCTCTATTTATTTTAACCTATAGCTTTTGGTTTGCATAAAAAAAAATCCTGCTCAGCTAAAACTAAGATTCTCCTCCTGTCTTTATTGGGGAGAATCTTAACCTGCACTTTCTTGCTTCAAAATCATGTCAACCGAAAATGTCATTCTTGTCATTAATGTCATTAGGATCTTTCCAGCTTATATAGTCATTCAAACTGAAGTTTAAATGCCTTTATCAGATTAAAGGTCTTTTACTAGTTGCCTTTAAAATACCTTAAATACAGGTAGTCCTTGACTTACAACAGTTCATTTGGTGACCATTCAAAATTATACTGAAAAAAGTGACGTGATTGTTTTTCACACTTACGACTGTTGTAGTATCCCTACTGTGATCAACATTCAGAAACTTGGCAACTGACACATATTTATGATGGCTGAAGTGTTCTGGGATCATGGGATCAACTTTTGCTACTTTCTGACAAGCAAAATCAATGGGGAAGCTGGATTCACTTAATAACCATGTTACTAACTCAACAACTGCAATGATTCACTTAATAACTGTGACAAGAAAGGCTGTAAAATGGAGCAAACTCACTTAACAACTGTCACACTTAGCAAGAGAAATATTGGACCCAATTGTGGTCACAATCAAGGCATATATTATTTCTACGGCTGTTGACATTATTGGAAGTAAAAGAAAAAAGTGCTTTCATATTCTAAAATCAACATGTTTCAGAATCAATAAAAGCATTTTTAATTACTTACTAAGGTTTTCAGAACAGATCCAAATAGTGAAATATTGCTGTGTCTCTTGAGAAAGACGCATGCTTTCCATTATTTGCTGCACAGTAGTATTGTTTCCATATTTCAATTCCACAGAACGATATGAGCCATCCATTCGATAAATTCGTACTTTTTCATACTATGGAAAATTGAAGGTGAAGATCAGCAAAATTTGCACAGTACTGATAGCAAAACAAAATACAAAGTTATTGGAACTTCCTTTTTTACAGTTAATGAGCATTCTGAAATACAAAACAAAATCAAGAATGATCTTTCTCTGTGTACAAGGTCAGGAGGTACATTAGAGTCCACCATGAAATTCCAAGAATTTCAGAAGTTTGTTTTAATCTACTGAAACCAAATCATACTGATAGAAAGCAATGGAATAAAATTAAAATGCAAAAGAAAACCCTGCTCTGTTTTAGAAAACCATTATTTATTAAATTATGTTATTAATTTTAATGGAGGTTTTAGTTCTTGGCCTTGCTATGATGGTCCAAAATCAGTTAAATTATAGGTCATTAAACATTTTTAACCTATAAAATGTAGGCATTATAATATTGGAAACATTATCCCTACTTGTTTATTAATGGCCTCTTTAAGTAACATAGCTGTTTTTTCCCATTCATTTTGTTTGTTTTCTTCACACATATTCAGTGGTGTTCTTCCTTGTTGATCAGTGATATGCTACAAACAGAAATAAGACAACTTAAAAATACAGTTTTGTAAATATAAAATCAAATGATACTTGCCTTTTAGTGAGACCTGAGTTTCTCTAACCCAATAATTTTTACAATATTTTACACCATTGTTATTTAATAATTTTTTAAAAGTCATTGAAATCTCACAAAATATTCTCAAAATCTAAATTTTCATGACATTTTGGATGTGTTTATGTTTTCTTTTCATTTCATTTTTGGTGGTCAACGTAACAAAAGTTTCTGATTTCTCCAGGATTTCAGAGAAGTATCTTTTCCAGCCATTTCTAAAATTGCAGGTACTCGTACCTGAGATTGCTTCCTTTTAAAACACATGCTATAATCTTATTATAGTTTTCATAAGAATTGCAACATGTACAATAATTTTCCTGTTCCAAAAGCCTTCTTAAGATATCATCTAAAAGTCTCCATAATCACCTATGCTTTCCAGTTCCAACACATAAGATCTAGATCTTTAGGTTTGAAGTTCAAACCATTTCTAAATATAAATAAGAACAATTTTGAGACTTTCCCAATCTTTCCTAGGAACAGGTCAATTGCATATACTGTTCAAAGGCTGGCAATGATGTTAATCATTACAGTAGCAATAGCAAATCAGAAACCCTGCAAGAGAAATCAGTTCTTCCTTAAGAATCTTAACTTGTTTTATGTGCCATGATGATACCAAAAAGCACATCTACTTTTGTCATTCAAAGGACAAAATGTTTTCCTTTAAGCAAGTTTAACTGTAGCTTACCCTGTCAATTTCTGGATGGTTTAGGAGAATCTGAACAATATCGGCATGACCACCCCCAGAAGCAAAATGAAGAGGGGAGCTAAGTTGTCCATTCAACAAATTTGGGTTGCATTTTCCTTTCTCTAACAGCATTCGTGTTGCTTCTACTTTTCCATACCTGCCCAAAGGAAAAAAATAAAAGAAAATAAAGCATTTTATTTTATGCAACCTAGAGTCACTTCTTTGTGAGATTGGCACCTTTATAAAAAAATAAAAATACATAAACATGTATAAAATAATTGTAGAAATCCTGCAAGGCATTAATCTTGCTCATCAATAATCCTGGTACATAACAGCTTTCTTGACTAAATACACTGCCTTCCCCAGAATATAGGTGCAATCTAATGAAAAATAATTGTGTATGCCTTTATGATTCTAAATGAATTAAGTTATTATTTCCAATATATTAAGGAGGCCAGATATTTTACCTCCCACTACTTCACCCATTTTTTTTCAAATAAAATGTTCATAACTTCTGAGTTTAAAATTCCAGTACAGTTTTGAACATACAATATACATATAATCACCTATGCCTCATATGTTCCAACAAGAATAAAACCAATTATCTCATTCTTTCTAGTGATCAGTAGTGAATATAACCAAAATTATATAAATCCCACTCACAGGGAAGTGTTGAGACTTCCAATGTGAGGTCCAGGCAAATTAAGACCTTACCTTAGTCCGACTGCAAATGATTAAAAAATAATGATGTTCATCATTCTCCAACAAGATTCAAGGGATATTATAGCAGCAGCTCTTAGCAGCAAAGCAAATTATAAAAACTCACTGACAACCAGGTACTTGCGAAAACTCCACAAAACAAATTATATTATCATGGGGTAGTATAATATGTGTATGACTACACATATATGACTTCATTTGGATTTGTACTATAGCATATTAATCTCTCTCTTGGCATCTTATTAATGTAATTCAAACTTCCCAACATAGGATATGGAAGGTAGACTTTGCCCCCATTACAAAATCCTAATCAAGTACAGCAATATTCACTGCATTGAGGGGAAGCAAAACTATGAACTCAGTAACACACATTTTCTTGTAGTTGCTTTTATTTTAGCTATTTCATTAGTTTTAGCAATTGTTAATGGAATTTTCTTTTACATTCAAGTTATACTACTTTGGGTGAAACAAATGTGAAGATAAAAGCATAACAAATTTTTGTGGACTTGAATGATATGAGAAAATGGAAGAATTGATGGATCCAGATGGATCTTGACAGACTAGAACACTGGGCCATATCTAATAAAATGAAATTCAATATAGAAAAAAGTAAAGTCTTACACTTAGGCAAGAAAAACTAAAAGTACACATATAGACTGGGTGATACCAGGCTCAATAGCAGTAACTGTGAGAGGGATCTTGGAGACTTAGTGGACAACCACCTAAATATGAGCCAGCAGTGTGCAGCAGCCACCAAAAAAGCTAATGCAATCCTAAATTGTATTAACAGAGGGATACAATCAAGATCAAGGGAAGTACTAATACCACTCTATAAAGCCTTAGTAAGACCACACCTAGAGTACTGCATCCAGTTTTGGTCACCATATTATAAAAAAGATGTTGAGGCTCTAGAAAAAGTACAGAGAAGAGCAACTGGGATGATTAAGGAACTGGAGGCTAAAACATACAACGAACGGTTGGCAGGAACTGGGCTGGGCTAAAGAGAAGGACCAGGGGAGACATGATGGTGGTCTTCCAATATTTGAGGGGCTGCCACAGGGAGGAAGGAGTCAAGCTATTTTCTAAAGCTCCTGTAGGCCAGACAAGGAATAATGGATGGAAACTGAACAAGGAGAGATTTAACCTGGAAACAAGAATAAACTTTCTGATAGTGAGAACAATCAACCAATGGAACAACTTGCCCTCGGAAGTTGTGGGAGCGCCATCAGTTGAGACTTTCAAGAAGAGATTGGATTGCCATTTATCAGAAATGGTGTAGGGTCTTCCGCTTGGACGAGGGGTTGGATTAGATGACCTACAAGGTACCTTCCAACTCTGATTATCTGTATCTGTGATATGTCATGAACCCAGACTGTCTACCTTTCAGAAATCAGTCAAACAAACAAAGATGAAGCACTATCTCTATCTCATTGTGGATCACCGTTCCAGCTAATTAGTCCACCTACCAGCCTTGGGAATTAAAAACAAGCTTAAAGATAAAAGCTGAAAACAGAAGAGAAAGAAGTTCCCCTGTAAAAATTCACTGGAGCATATGGCACAGCAGTGCCTGCACATAGCTTAAACTTTGATCTCTGTTAATTTGAATTCTTACTCATAAAACATGAACTGGACATGCTGAAAAATGATTTTATATGAGTTTACATTAAAAAGCATGAAACTGGACCATTCATATCTATCAAGGCAGTCCATTTAACCCTTTTATCTGGGGCAAGGAAAGAAAAAGCAAAACAATCTGACAAAATGCCATAGTACCTGAATACTCTTTAGCTTGACAAGGCAAAAGGGGTGAGCTTCACACATACTAAAGCTCTCCCAGCTGCTAAACAAGAATTTTTGTAATTCAAACTGCTTATCGCAGATACTACAGACTGTTCTCCACATATTTTTAAATAGCTGTAATATCAAATGCTGGAATTTTAAGAGAGCGATAGTAACTTCTCTAAATCAGCTTACTGCCAGCATGGCCACAGAGATCCATGTGCTTCTGAATGGCTCCCAAGTATCTTAAATCGTAACAGATTATTCTTTCAAACAACCTACCAACCTACTAATGTTATTTAAGATGAGAACATATCTAGATTTATTTCAAATCTTGTTGAGCAGAGTCTTTTTTCACAAAAAGATTAAACCTCTATTCAACTCTAAGTCAGCTGTACAAAACAACCATGTCCCAAAGGTGCTTTTTTCAAGAGGCAACTGGACTTTCTGGTTTTTCTTTGAAGACATTTCACTTCTCATCCAAGAAACTTCTTCCTTACTATCCAGCCAGAGCTGAAGAAGCTTCTTGCCTTTTGAGGCAACCATGACCTGGATAATTAAGAATCTCCATAGATACCAAACAACCATCTTAATTTAGTCCCAGATGACTCCAAGGTAGCCATTGCACTGCCCCTGCATTTGAGAAAGTGAGGCCATGAGAGTTAGTTGAATCTATTAAATAAGGACTCTCCAAACTCACCTAAAGCAGGACTTACCAGCACAGTTGGCTCTTTACTAAGAGACAAACAAGATATTACACAAGCTAGAAAATCTGAGGAAAACTATTGGAATAAATGGATGCAGCTCAGCCACTTAACAGACTTGTTTCCTCAACTGCTGACACGAAGTGTCTCCCATCAGGGAAGAATGGACATCGTCCCTGAATCCATATCTCCTCAGATCCTTATGCGCCAGTAGGGGATCCTGAGGAGAGGAATTTTCAAATACACCAAGATATTGGGGAAAATATGCTGGCTCTAAAAACCTCTTAGAGAGGGTTGTAAAGCCCTATGAAACGGTATATAAATCTAAGTGCTATTGCTATACCCAATTGGATTTATAAGCAACAAACAGGGCAAGAGGCAGACTTCTTGCTAATCATGCAGAGCAGTACAGCAAGAACCATCAATCCTTCACCCATTATTACTGAACAATATCCCTGCAATGCAAACTTTATTGGACTATGCTGATTTCATATTCTAAGAACAAGATTCCCTAGAAATTTGCAAGAGACAAGCTAACTCTTGCAGAATGTTTCCCATCAGCTCAACAGCTCAATGCAATGATCTCAGGTCATTAGCTTGCCAAAATCAAATTCAAGCCATTTGACTATCTTTGAATGATGATGTAATTTTCTTGTTCACGTGGAATATTGATGGCTGAACCATCAAAAGACCAATCCTTTTTTGGCCTTTTTTGTGTGCATTTTTGTCAAAAGCATTTGACATGCTTCTGTCTTCTTTTTTTTTGTCCAAGAATCTTTGGCTATGTTGCAGGTGGAACTGGATGGCTGTTGACTCAGCTCTATTTTAGCACCTCACAGAGTAATGCAGGAAGAAGACTCAAGCGTGGCATTGTGACTTTAGTCACTACAGCTTTGCAATGAACTTTTTTCTATATTAAAATCACTTTAGTTCTGAACAATTGTAGGTTGATCTGCAACTGTGTTGAACTCACCAACATGCATAATGGATAGGTGCCCAATGATCACTATCCAATTGATTTACAGAGAAGTTTTCATCTAAAAGTTGACTCAGTAATTCAGTATCACCTTCACAAGCACTACGATGAAGAGGAAAATCATCAACCCATTGTCGTTCCCTAAGAGGAATCACAAAATAATATTAAAATTGTGTCTGAATAGAAAGAAGTCAGAATATAAAATATTATGAATAGGTACAAAACAGCATGAATCTATTTTCTAATGCAGTATGCAAGTGAATACACTTGAACAAATTACATGCCAAGCTTGGGGACTTCCGGTTTGCGTGGCTTCGGAGCAGCAGGAATTCGCGACAGCTCGCGATTCCTGCTGGCTAGCTGCCGAGGTACCCCCGATCCAGATGGGTCAGGGGGTTATGGCTGCCCTGTAGGGACAGCTGAAGATAGAGGGGAGCCGGTTAGGGAGGTGGGGGCATCGCAGACCCCCCCCTTCTCCGGGAAAACCCCTTTTTCCCAAGGCGGTGGAGCGGCGGTCAGCAATGGCCGCCACGAAGAAGCCAGCAACCGGGTAAGAACTGTGCTGGAGGAAGTGTGAAAAGTGAAAGTTCTGTCTGAGCCGGGTCAAGTAACAACTTTTAAATCTCCTGGAATTGAGCTGCTTGTTGCTGGAGGATATATTGTATCCCTAAGAAGATCGAAAGCGGCGGAGAAGCTGTTAAAGGGAACTTTTTTTTTATTTTTTATTTTTTTACTCTCTCATCCCACGGAAAAAGCAGAAATATTTGGATGTATTAGACACTGAAAGTGGATTGCTTTGAAAGCTAAGCTAAGAGACAAAGGGATTTTTGGACATTGAAAAATTTAAGAAATTGGAAAATCTCTGCTGGAGGTATGGATTTTTGATTATTTAAAATTGTTATTGCAAGTGGGAAGGGAGAAAGAAAAATTGGAGCAGAAACTGAAAAAGGAGGAGACTGTCTAGAACGTCTTGGTGGATCCCAAAAGAAGATATATGGTAATTGGACCTCTTTGATCAAAAATTAATTTGGAAAGAGAAAGAGAAGAAGGAAGAAAAATATTAACTTTTGGAACTTTTTTCTTTTTTTCCTTTTTTTAATTGCTTTTGATTGTCTTGGATTAAAAATACTTGTGGTTGTTTTGGAAAAAGTTTCCCTTTTCATAATGGCATTCTCTGTGGATGAACTAGAGATTGAATATCAAAAATATAAAAAAGAAGATACTTTGGGCGCTTTGTTCCAATTCTTAGAAATGGCGTTATGTTCCTTAGAAAAGTTGACGCAGCAGAAGGACTGGGACAAGGAAGAAGAAGAAGAAGCCATCTTTGATGAACAATGGGTTCCTTCCGGAGAGGAGGAGAAAAAGGATAAGAAAAAGGGGTTTTTAAGAATTATAAAAACAACCAAAAGAGAGAAAAATGAGCGAAGAGATGGAGGCAAGGTTAGAAAACAAAAGAAAAGGAGCAAGAAAAGCGAAGGGAAAAAGCAAAGGGGTAGAAAGGGCAAGGAGAAGAATAAGCAAGAGAGAAAAGGGGGGAGGAGAAGCCTTAATGGGGGGAAGCAAGATTTAAAGAAAAAAAGTTTATTTAGAGACAATGGGTGAATTTAATTTAGATTAAAAGAGGGATTCTGGAGGGTATTTAAGAGTGTGTTTTTATATGTATGTATATTTAGAATAAAAAATTTATTATGTAATTTTAAGAATTTTTTAAACAGAATCCCAAGAAAGATTTATATGTAGTATTTTTAAGTTAGGTAATGTGTTATAGATGCAACTCCAATTGGTTTACAGGAGAAGTATAGTAAAAGAAAAAAGATGAATGGATGTTTGGAAATAGAACAGACAAAGAATGTTGTTGAAAATGGTAATAATGGAAGGATATATATGCTTTTTTTTTTGATTTTGTATATTGATAAAAGGCAATAAAATTTTAACTGATAAATAATTTGGATGGAAAAGAGAAGTAGGGATAAGATATGAAGTTAATATTATATGAAATATTGATATTATAATCTGGAAATGTTATGTTTTATTGGTCTATCATTATTATTATTTTTTTAGAAAAGAATTTATAAGCTGTTATGCCTTGATTTTGTGTGTATTGATTTTAGAAAACTGATAAAAATGGTTTTTATATACATATATAAAAAAGAAAATGATAATAAGATATAGAAGGAGACTTAGGTTGAATATGATGTTTGAATTTGTGTCTGTGTAAAGAGTTTTAACCCGGGAACAGACAACCTTCAGAAAAGATCTTGTAGTTTTGTCTATGTTTTGTGTTTGTATGTTTGTGTATTATGCTTATGATAAAACTAACAAAATTTGTTTTTTATTAAAAAAAAGGAAAAAAGAATCAATAAAACCTTGGAGGAATGTTAGATGAGAATAATTTAAACAAGTCAGAAAGAAAAGAATATGATGATTATAAAATGGATAAATATGGAAGAGAAATGAAATTGAATTGGAGTAAAGAGAAATAATGAGAAACTTGATGAAAGATATTTGCGTGTCCATATGGGGATGGGATAAATTGGAATTATGTTGTATAAAAATATTGTTTTGTTTGACTTGTAAGGATTTACAATATTAAGAGGTTTTATGTGTTTATGTATTTAATGGTTAATGATGTGTTGTTTTATCTTTAAAATTAATAAAATTTGTTTCAAAAAAAAAAAAAAAATTACATGCCAAGCTTATATTACATTTTGCAGATCTAATCCAGTAACACATTTCATTTTAAAAATCCATTCACTTTCGACAAAGCCTTTTAAAAAGCTGTCATATATTATCTATAAGGAAGGTTTGCTTCACGTTGAATTCTCCTATTCAAATATTAACTACGACTGATCCTATGTAGGTTTTTGTATCAGCAAACTTTGTTTTAGCAGTTCGGCTGCCAATTCCACTCTTCTAAGTGATTTGGCCCTACCAGAAGCAATAACAAAATCATAAAATAAAGATTATGAAAGGCATAATTTAAAAATAAATAAATAAATGAAAGTTATTTGTATAAAAATATAATTAAAATTGGCACTTTTGCCACTGTGGTGTGGCATAAATTATTGCATGTTGACAGCCATAGCAACCAACAGACAGGTGCTGAATTGTATAAAACCAGACGCGTCATTAGAAGCTAAAATCATAAGATTACATCCGATTTATTTTGTCCGTGTCATGGGTGCAAATTCATTGGAGAAGTCAATGATGCTAGGAATGGTTAGTGGAACAAGAAGAAAGGGTAAGCCAAGAACACGCTGGCTTGATAATATAAAACATGATACAAAGAACTAATATCCAAGTTTGAAAGAAGCTGGGCTTGACAGGGCAGCATGGAGAGTACTTGTCCTCAAAGTCACCTAGAGTCAATTATGACTGACTGGTTAAAACAACAACAAACAATTAAAATGAATAAAAATAAAGTAGTACTTGTCTTCCATGACACTGCTCATGCTACGTTGCCACTTTTCCCGTTTTGGAATCTGTATTTTCGAATAATCTGGAGCCCCAAGTCCAAAATACGGATTTATAACCACTTTGTCCACCTGGAAATATTGCAGAATTTTAAAAGGTTTAAAGCCCAAAATGAAAATATTAGGCCCCAAGTGATATTTAATAATTACTTCTTCTTACTCTGTTGGTATACTGAAGATCAGATCCAAATAAAGGGTTGTAAATACACATGTCCGCCTTCTCTAGCGCAAGCATTTTGCTCTTGATCTCCAGCGCAGTGTATCCCATGTGAAGGGAACTCTCACTCTGTCCGGGTTCAAAAGCATAGGCAGGGTTTGTAACGTTTGTTTTAATTCGCTCTAAAGGAGATGGTCTGAATAGAGCTGGGATTGAATGTGATTGCAAATGCCGTTCTTCTAACCATCTGCAGAAAAGAATGGATTACACTCATCAATGGTACCACATAATCAAACAAGAAACAAGGTGATTGCCCCACACTGCTCCATCTATGAATGGTAAGCATCATTTTATATGTACTGTTAACATTTCTTCCTAATTCAGCCCTTTTTTAAAGTGTGAATTCTGACAGGAATGTACATAGACATACATTAGGGACATGCATGGAAAAACTAATTTGTAGATGGTTCATGTTTAGACTGAAACATTTCATCAGGGCATGGATCTGAAACATGTATGCTCTAAACAGAAGTATTTTAGGTGAGGAGAATGGGAAAAACACAAAGCCACTAATGGCAGGATATGATAATGGGAATTATGGAGAAGTAGGAGAAAGAACGGTAGCAATAAGATGTAAAGAATGAATGGCAGGTTGGATATGTCACTTTTAAATCCAAACACAATCTCATTTGGCCACTACCCTTCTGTTCAACAATACTATCTCCTATCTCAGGGGTGTCAAAATCAATTTCATTGAGGGCCGCATCAGGGTTGTGTTCAACTTCATGGGGCTGGGGTGGGCGTGGCCAGGGTGGACATGGCCAACTCAACATGACTGATATCAGGGGTGCCGGTGGTGGCCCGAGCACCCTGCCAGCAAAATGGGCTCTCGAGCTTCACTGGCAAAGAGTTGCAGGAGGCCATGGCAGCCAAAAACAGAGCTCAGGAGCCCATTTTTGCTGACAGAAGCACCGCAGGCTTATCTTTTGCTATTTCCAGGGCAGCTCCATGGGTCAGATGTAAGCACCCTCCAGGCCAAATCTGGCCCCTGAGCCTTGAGTTTGACATCCCTATCCTATCTGTCCAAGCTCCCTTTCCTTTTAATTTTCCAAATGGCACAGGTGAGCCTGTTGGATATATTGCATTTGACTTCAAAGACGGCAGGCTGGCATACCACCCATGAAGAAGGAAAGAAACACTGATGCCTCGCCACATTTGTCCTCTGAGACCTTTCCAGACTGTTTTTACTGGAGGGCGGGGGAAGCTGAAACTTTTAATTATCAAAATGTTTTAAGTTTCACTCAGTTAATTATTGACTTGATCAGAAAAGTTCAGCTGAATTTCAATCCCATAGTTTTTATTTCATACAAGTAGTCCTTGATTTACAACCACAATTGAATCCAAAATTTATGTTGTTAAGTAAGACATTTGTTAAGTGAGTTTTGACTCATTTTTTGACTTTTCTAGCCACAGTTAAGTGAATCACTGCAGTTGATAAGTTAGTAACCTGGTTGTTAGGTGAACCTGGCTTTCCCATTGATTTTGCTTGTCAGAAGAGCACAAAAGGTGATCACATGACCAAAGGAACAGTCATAAATATGAACCAGTTGCCAAGCACATGATCATGGCAATGCTGCAAAGGTCGTAACTATGAGAAACAGTCATAAGTCACATTTTTCAGTGCCATTGTAACTTTGAACAGTCATTAAATAAACTGTTGTAAGACGAGGACTATCTGTATTTGATACAAAATGCATTTCTATGCACCAGCACTATGTATGTCACAAAAATTAATTACTGAGAGAGTAATTCTCCTACAAACACAATTTTAAAATAAAAAAAATACATTTCTTACTTATCTAAGAAAAGTAACATTCTAGCTGTAATTGTAGCAAAATGAGAACTGGATTCACTGCAGACTCTCATGATGTCTTGTAAACAGTAGAAAATTGGACATCCAGGACTGTAAATATACTTTGTATTATCTATACAGGAAAGAATTTTTAAAAATTTAAAGCAGTTTTTAGTCTTTTTTTACATTTCACTTTTATACTTTTATTCCCATAGGTATATTTTAACCTTCTTAGACTGTACAGAAATACTTTTGCTGCTGTATTTTTTTTCCTTACATAGGCCACATAATTTGCTATTGTAGTCCTTCAGGTATCACTTTAAGCAAGAATGGATTCTTGGCTGCTCCTGCTTCTTTTCTGTCAGTGTAAATGTCTAAACAAAACTGTATAAGCTAAAGAAAAAAATGACTCTAAGATAGTAGTAAACAAACAGCCAAAGTCCCTAGTTTAAGAATAATGATAATTGATAGTAAACTTAAAATAGTCTAACAAACTTCACTACTGGCAAAACAATTATAGCCCAGAAGATAAACTGGTGAAGTGATAAACTGGTAAAGTAAAAATACTATAATTTAAGAAATTAAAGAAAGCATCTTTGTTTTAAAACACAAACTCTATCTATGGAACTTGGACTAATGTCGTTTCAAAGGCCAATAAGCTTCTTCAGTTCTGACATTCAAGAAGCTTCTTGGATGAAAAGCAAAACTCTTTCAAAGGAGAAAAACCTAGAAAGTCCAGTTGCATTTTGGAAAACTATTTTTGGTGTAACTATAACTTGGGTGATTGAGAATCTCCATAGTCAACTTGGAGTAATGTTTTTGAACCAATGTTTTACACAGATAATTACATCATTGACAGTTTTTAAAGACTAGCATACAAAGCCAGTAAGCAATAGTGTCACTAGACACCATAGAAAAAATAGAAAATCCTTAGATATATTGAAAAAATGCCTGTACAAGAATCATCTGTAGTACCTTCCTACATAATGGGAACTACTGACTTACAGCTTTCTTCTCCATTACTGATTTCACAAAAAGGTCCTAAAGAAATCACTGACAGATAACCAATAAAAAATAAAGACTGGTGCATAGGCAAAACAAAGTAACAGGGTTCACTAAATAAGCAGCATAAGTTAATTATTCATCTGTATCACATAAGCATAAACAACTAGTCACATGAAAGCCAAACAAATAAAAAACAACATAAGCCTAATATAGAGAGACTTCTTTAAAAAAACCAGAAGCATATAGAGTATTTTTAACTTTTGATTAACACTTGTACTTTTCAAAATGCACTTTTTATCTTACCTTTGACAACTGTTGGTACAACGAAAAGAGATGCATCCTTGCCCATGTCCTCACCAAGAGGAAACGTCTTCATTAGTAGAACTCTTTTTCCTTCACATAGTAAGAAAAATGTTGTCAATTAAATAGCTGAAGTACTATTTTTCTACCACATATAAAATATACCAAAAACTAGATTGATGGCCTGGGGGTTTAGAATTCAAGAATTATTCTTGAAAAATCTGCAAAATTGAAAGTAACAGTGGATGTAAAAATATTTGTAAATTCAAAGGTTGTCATGATCATTGAAGATTCTAAATAATTTTACTAAGTATGTCAGCGTCCCACCACTTGATTTACATTACATAGTTGGTAATCTTTAGATAAAACAGCTATAATACGTCTTACAAAGGGCTGCCTTTAATGCTATTTGAAAACTTTAATTAATGTTAAAAATACATCATCTACATGATTCTAGGAAAGGAACAAATATGCAAAGTGAATATTCGTTATTTATAATTTCCAGACACATTAGAAATTATTGGTTTTAACTTGGACCTAAGCTTTATAAATATTATATAAGCTTCTTTTCTGTACCTTTCTGACCATATATCAACATTTTAGGACTTACTCAAAGCATCTGAGATTACATTGGAAGAGACAAGAGAAAGGGTCTTTAAAAGTAGGAGAACTTTCCATTTTTCTTTTAGATAGATAAAATAATCCTATACTGCAAAAAGAAGTCAAAATGCATCTTTACTAGCAACTATTCAGAGAATTAGAACAATATTTTCGTTGAGTTGAATGCTACCAAGCATGGGGCAGGATTATTGATTACTGGGATTAGAATTTGGAAATGTTCTTCTGTTATGGCTGGATATAGGAAAATACAGAACACAAGCATCATTACCTTTAATCCCTTGGTTTCCTGGTGAAATTGGTTTGGTGGTTTCTAGTATATAGTCCAAGATGCTTTGGGTTATATCACTGCCTTCCTGAATCTTAGTTTCTAATAACATTTTCCTTCTCTTTTTCTTATGTCCTTCAATGGGAACCTCAAGTAACAAAATCTTGCAATGATAAAATTAAATATTATTGAAACACAAACATCCATATTTATTTAAAAATCTAACACCTATATCTAACTTTTGAAATCAGAGTCTAATTTCTCCGAATTGAAAATTCTCCTAGGGAAAGTATAACTCACAAAATTTAAAGCTAGCAATGCTAGAATAAGACATACTTTCCTGCATGTAAAGTAAATGCAATAAAACTAGTGTCAGAAGCAAAAATTATCAACCAAAATATGTAGAAGTAACTAAATACTATGTCAAGAAATTTCTGAAAATATTCCAAAAGTATTGCATTGTGTTTACAAGGAAGATTTGTTTTTTCTAAATCAACTATAGATTACTTTTTGCTATGAATCTTTTTTTAAATATAACATTTTCTTTTCTTATTTTAATTTGTCAAAATGCATTTCAACAGAACTTATGTTACTATTATTTGTTTCAGTCAGTTTTGATCATTAAGCATGGAGTTGCTTTAAATTCAATATTTTAAAAATTCATTATCACAGTTTACATGGTTTTAAATTTATTAAAAAACTATATATTCAATAAAGCAAAAAGGAAGAGCAACAGCAATTATATCTGCTCCACAGTGCTTTACAGAATTCTTTGAGAAGTTTACAAATATCAGCATATTGTTCCCAACAATCTAGGTCTTCATTTTACCAACTATGGAAGGATGGAAGGCTGAGCCCGATCAGAATAGAGCTCCAGACTGTGGGCAGAGTTAGCCTGTAATACTGTATTTTAATCACTGTGCCAACAGAGATGTTATATTCACCAAAAATAAATATAAATAAATGCAATACCTAATACTGAAACAAAATCTGAAACAAAGCAAAATCATAAGGCTAATCTCAAAGCATTTGCTTCATATCGATTTCATTACCTTTATTAAGGAACAACTACATACTTTAGATTCAATGTCATCTGCAAAAGCCCATATCTGTAATATAACCTATCATTATGATTGAATAATTACAATTGAGAAATTAGCAATTTGTATAATTATATAATCATTTCCAATTTATGGAAAGATGGCTTACACAGGCAAAAATGTTTATAATGGAAATGATATTGCTGGAAAGGAAATAATTTTACAACCTGAAAATATTTCTGAATTTTTATTTGCATTATGAAACATATTGATAACTAAATGTAGTTACTGATAATTATAAAAGTTCTTTAACTGAAGTCAACCCCTGTCCCCTTATTTTACCTCATAGGATTTAGCACGATATTCCCGAGAATTGAGGCTTGCGGTATTCTTTGGACGAATGACAGCCACGTAGGCTTCTATTATGGTTTCTGGATTTCCCATCATTTGTTGTTAACTTTTCTTACTGAAAAAAAAATCAACTGAAAATAACAATTAAATTCAGAAAACAACGTTCCAAAAACAGCAGTTTTTCAATTGCTGTCTCCTTTGTCTACATGAATATTACATGAATCATATGCTTGCAAATCATATGCAAAAGGAAACTGTCTCTCTGTGGTTTCTAAACCTAGGTTGTTACCCTTTTTAAGATAAAGCTTACAGTTTGCAACAGATGTTTGTGAACTAACTACCCAGATTGGAAAGATTTTAATGCTTTCATTTTTGATATTGCTAGATACTGGAGGCAAAGATATTGAATTACCTCCTTTCCTAGAAAGATACAAAGACTGCATTCTTCTATATAAGTACTTTATTTCAAAAGGCGTATATATGAAATTCTCCATGTGCTATATTTCTGCAGTCAGCTTTTCTACTTGAAGTTCTCATGAAAGCGAACAAAAATTTCATTATGATTAACAAAGCTGATTTTCGTGCGATGCTTTCAATATCAAGCTACAAGTTTCCGATATGAAAATAACTGGGCAAGAATAATCAGTCCTGTGTCTATTTATAGGTACTGTATACAAGTCTGAAATTATTTTATATTTTTATTTTGAAATTATTTTACTTTCTGATAACTCAAATCAACGCAAGTTATCTTTTTAAAAGATTCTAAATGAAATATATACTATACTATACCAAAGATTATAAATGACACACACACACACTATACCAAAGTAGAGTGTTTACAGACCAATCTTATTTGGATTATTCTAACAAAATCTTGTGGAATAAAAATAAATTTTTATTGTGGCATGATTTTGTAGATCTATTTTATTAAGGCATGACATTTTTCACCAATTGTAAATACAGAATAGGTTTACAACTATTGATTTATAATATAAATGTTTACATTGGTAAATCTGGATTCATGCAAATGAATCCTAAGTTTACTTAACTAAGATTTATAATTAAATATCTGGTTAGATTATACAAAATGCAAGCCAAGATTCAAAAGTTCCAAGCTCTCTTTTTTGGAATAATCTCTTCTACCGATATCTATTACTGCAAAAAACTGGTAGCATATTTTTTTCATTATCTTAAGATAAAGAACATAAAACCTGTTGTGTAAGATCAAAAATAGATTTGACTGCTTTTAAATCTTAGAAACCCCTATAAAATGTCAGGCCTATGTATTTAAAATTATGATCCTTGTCTGCATTAAAAAGCACAGTGAAAGTGAGGATATATGTTATTTGGCTTAATTAACTGAACACACTCAATCGTAGTTTGATTGAAAGACAAAACAACCCATTTTTGAAGACACAGAGTTGAAATTTTTGATTCATCAATTTCTTCTTGCAGTTTCCCTTTGCCATTTCTCAACTCCAGAAAAGATACCTAACTATTAAAAAACATAGGAGAAATTGCCATTTATGATTTTTTTTTTTCTATATTTGTCAGTAGGCACTCTTCCCCCATATAACTGACAAAAGGTTCTTGTTAGCAATGTGTCATATGCCACATGAAAATGACAAAGGGTTGAGATTGAGTTTATTAAGTTTATTAAGTTCTTTAAGAATGCCACCATAATAAATATGTAAGCACATTTTGGCATCTTCATCAGTGAAGGGATTCAGCTGGTTCTCACCAGTTCACCCAAACCATTAGTTAATCAATCAATCTCTTTCTCTCTCCTCACTCTCTCTCTCCCCCACTCTCTACTCTTCCCCCCTCCCCCTTCAGTTAATAGCTCTGGGCAGACAGCCAAGAACCACTTAACAGTTGCAACTGGACTGCAGCCGATACACAATGAATCAAGTCAATAAACAATAGAAACTGACAGGATTAGGGCAGGGAAACCCATCAATCACTTATCTAGGGATGGGATTAACCTCTTCCCTTTAGGAAGGAGAACAAAAACATTTTCATATAAAGAGTATTAAGTAACTTTTCTATGATCAGCTGATATTCCCTGGAGTTCCTCAAGACCTTTTATAGCTGCTGCAGTGTTGGCTACTTCTTGTTTCTTCCTGGGGGAAAGATACAAATGGACTGCCATTTGTCAGAAATGGTGTAGGGTCTCCCACTTGGGTGGGGGGGTTGGACTAGATGACCTATAAGGTCCCTTCCAACTCTGATTATCCGTTATCTGTATACAGGAGGAGACAATGATACAGCTTGATCATACAGGGCATGAATTTAATGCATGTGTGGCCAGCCAGCTGTATTTTGCTGTGAAGCACCCAATTTATAACATAGAGAACATAGAATAATAGAGTTGTAAGGGTTAATGGCTTTTGGCAGCATGCCCAGGCTTTCGATTAGCATGAGCAGCTACTCTTAGTTTCCCTCTCGGCTGCTGTGTTTGCTTTGGGGTTGACTTTTTTTAAAAAAGGGGAATGTCTGTTTCAGGTTTTCTGCATTGTTTTAGTGGTTCTTGGCATTGTCCTTTTGGGTTGTACTTCCCTCATTCTTTTTGAAAACCTCTAATGATGGAGCATCCACAACTTCTGAAGACAAGCTGTTCCATTGGTTGATTGGTCTCACCCTTAGAAAATTTCTCTTTAGTCCTAGGTTGCTTCTCTCTTTGGTTTGTTTCCATCCATTGTTTCTTGTTGTGCCTTTTGATGCTTTGAAAAATAGATTGACTCCCTCATTTTTGTAGGAGCCCCTCAAATTTCCAGACAGAACAATTAATCAGTGGAACAACTTGCCTTCAGAAGTTGTAAATGCTCCAACACTGGAAGTTTTTAAGAAGAGATTGGATAACCATTTGTCTGAAGTGGTGTAGGGTTTCCTGCCTAAGTAGGGGGTTGGACTAGAAGACCTCCAAGGTCCTTTTCAACTCTGTTATTCTATTCTAAATATTGGAATAGTACTATTTTATTGTGCTATTTTATTGTGAGTTGAACTAAGGAAAATTTCGTAAAGGTGAGACCAATCAAGTTGGCTACGTTCACCCAGTCACATGACCACCCAATCATTAGGACAGAACCGGTTGTTAAATTATTAGAATACCGTCACTAATTTCTAGATCAACCACAAGCTGGTTTATATGGTCTATATCCATGATGGCAAATCTATGGCACTAATCTATGCCGAAGTGCCGGAAGTGACACACAGAGCCATTTCTGCCGACACGCGAGCTGTCGCCTGGAACAGAACTACTGCGCATGCATGCGCCTCCTGCCAGTCGATTGTCAGGTATCTGCCACACATGCGCAGGGGGCAGGGATGCACAAGGGGATGGGGTGCACATGAGGGCATATGCGCAGAGGCACAGAGGGTCGTGCACGCAAGCGCAGGGGGAGGGGTTGTGCACGCATTGCATTATGGGTTCAGGGATACGTGCATTCATGCGCACACTTTTGGCACACGACGATGAAAAGGTTAGCCATCACTGGTCTGTATTATTTTGTTCCATTGTTGGGCAATTGCTATTTTGTACTTTTATATCAACCAACTAGAGACAGTTAAGAGTTAAAGCTACATTAAAAAAACATTAACAAATATATATAGACAACACTACAATAGGAGAATAGTTTATAGGTTAGTTGGAAACTGATAAAAGTCCCCCCCGCCCAGTATAATTGTGACATTTATTTTTTTGGACAAAAACTCTATATCAAACCAAAATTTCCATTCTGGGTGGTAGAGCTACCACTGTAGTCCTCAAACTTACAACAGTTCATTTAGTGACCATTCAAAGTTACAACAACACTGAAAAAGTGACATGACCATTTTTCATCCCCATGATCAGCTAATCAAGATTCAGGTGCTTGGCAGCTGGTTCATACTTATGACCATTGCTGTGTCTCAAGGTCATGTGATCACCTTGTATAACCTTTGGACAAGCAAAGTCAATGAGAAAGCCGGGGTTCATTTAACACCCGGGTTACTAACTTATCAACTGCAACGATTCATTTTTAACAATTGTGGCAAGGAAGGTCGTAAAATGGGGCAAAACTCATTTAACAAATGTCCCATTTAACAACAAAAATTTTGGGCTTCATTGTGGTCATAAGTTGAGGACTTCCTGTACTATCAATATTTTTTATTCAGTTTTTTTTTTAACTCCTGGCCATTGCAGTTATCCCTGCAGTTTTCTTGGCAAAATTTCAGAAGCGGTTTGTTACTTTCTCCATCCTAGGACTAGCTTCATGCCTAAGGTGCTTCATCCACCAAACAGGCTGCTATCAAGATTATAGTCCTGCAAATTTTCTTAAGAGTGGACAATTACAGACTGCAAGTATGAGGTCATAAGTGATGTTAAACAAGAAGCCTCCCTATAGATACAGGACACAGTCATTCTCTGAGATTGCCTGGACAAATCCCTGCAGTTTTCTTGACAGGGTGTTTTATTTTTGTTCAGTTGTTAACCATCACCTCTTTCTGAGAGGGCAGAGAGAAAATGACGGGACTTCTGCCACTTAGCTGGCTTTGTACCTAAAAAGGTGAGAACTAGAATTCACAATCTCCCTGTTTCTAGGCGGATGCCTTATGCCAAACTGGCGCTCAGTAACTTCTTAGTATAAATCGGTAACTGAAGGCTCCTTGGTGCTTTCTGAACTTGTTTGTTTTCTTGCAGACCTAAAGATGCTTTTTCAGGAGGCAACTGGACTTTGTTTTTGTTTTATTCCATTTTTTTCCATTCCCCGCTGTCTTGTCAGAGCTGAAGAAGCTTCTTGGATGAGAAGCGAAAGGTCTTCAAAAGAAAAAACCAAGAAAGCCCCGTTGCCTCCTGAAAAAAAGCACCTTTGGAACCACTTTGACCTGGATACTTTTCTTGCAGACGTTTCATTACCCAAGCTAATCATATCAGTGCTGAACTGGCTGTATTAATACCAACACACACACATATATATGCTGTGTTCGTATTATATAGAGGGAGGGAACCGCGGAGGCTTTTCCGCCAAACAAATGCTCTCCCATTGGCTCCCTTAACGAGCCTCTGCAGCGGGGCTACAAGGACAGAGAGCGAGATAAGAAAGCGCCGGAGCGCTTTAATCTTTGGAAACTCTCGGCTTTCCTTACCACGGAGCCTTGGAGACTCTCCAGATAGGGCGCATCCTTGAAACCCGAATTTCCCTGCTCTTCGGCGGGCTCCGCCTTACTCTCCGCCCATATAGCCGGCACTAGATCCGGTTCCCGTATGGCTCCGGTGGCCAATAAAGGTTCCGGGTCGGAGGCCTGATAAATGGGCGCCGCCGCTGGTCGCGGGAGGAGCAGTCGCCTTGTTGTGGCTGCCCGAGATGGATCGGCTTGAGTCGAGACTGTGAGGGCCGATCGGAAGGAGGAGGAGAATCAGCTGAGGAAAGAGACTGGGACGGGCTCGGCGATCCGAAGAGGGCAGCCTGACGGGCAAACCTTGCCGCCAGGGCTGAACAAAAGCGGGCAGAGGAGAGGCACCGGAGCGCCCGCTCCGATCCTCACTCGGCTTCGTTTCCCGCATCTCCCGATTGCCATCTCCTGGAAGCCGGCCGCGGCTGTCCACTTGTCCTCAGCGCCTGGAAAGCAGGCCGATCTCCCGGGAAAAGCGAGCTCGGTAAGGAAGAGGGTGACAGGGAGACGGGCAGAAGCGATGCGGGATGGAGGGAAAGTGAGAGGTGCCCAGAGCAGTATGTGTGTGTGGGGGGGGGGAATGATAGTGGGGGGAATGATGGTGGGGGAAGCGTTGCTGAGGGGAACTCGGGGCGCTCTTTTTCTTTCGTCCCCGGATAGGCCTGGGAACCGCAAAGCTTCGGTACCCCTTGTGCCGTTTGAACGAGAGGGATCTCTCCCTCCCGGGCTACTTTCCCATGCCCCCTTCGCTGCGGCTCATGCCGTCAGTAAAGAGACGCTCAAGGCCAGCGAAAGACTACAAATCTCAGCAGCCGCTGGGTAAAGCAGATTAGCCTGGAGGTTTAATAAAAGACTGGCGAGGGAAAACAATTTGCCCTAGCCGAAACTTCACTGCCTTTCGAGGTCGTTCAGGGATGGCTTGGAGGAGTCTGTGGGACTAGGGAAGGCCAGGGGAAGGTGGACATTCAGGCGGGCGGAAGAAAGTCCGGTTCAGAAAACGCGGGGCTTCAAGCCTTAGAGGGGTTTGGCTGAGCTTTCCAAACAGCCGGGTTGGAACCCTTCCGGACTTGTCTGGTAGGCAGTAGTCCAGAGATAGGGGTAGATTATTTTTCTCTTCTCGGAAAACGCTTTATTTTTCAGTGTCAGTTTAGGAGGTAAAATTAAGATTTCCAATCCATTTTGGCAATTTTTAATGTAGTTGGACAGGTTCTCATTGATTCTAATTTGCAACAAATAGAAGGATGTGGGGTTTTTTTTTATAAGGAAAGACCTGCATCAAATTAGAGTAGCAGAAAGTTAATTTACTGATTGATAATAATGGACTGTTGTCTGTGCAGGGATTGCTCAGAAATTATTATGCAAGGGGCTGGTATAAAGTGTTTCCCACTTCTTTCTTCCAAAATTGGCCAGCTGACAGATTTAGTTTACTTGTTAACTTTAACTTTTCTATGCATACAAATTTTCAAAACAAACAAATCTAATTTCTCTCTGTTACCTTAGAGAATGGTTCAAAAAAATCTTTTATTTCATTTTTTCTATTTCATTCTATTTCAATTGACAGGATTCAGATTGTGATTAGAACTACCCTATTTTTATTATTGATCTACTTTTATGCCCACTTTATAGAAACAGCTGTTAGACATGAATGTTAGTAGAATTATTCTCCACAAACAAAAGTTTTAGGATAGATTTTAAGGGTGTTTGTCCATTTTTAAAAGCTGTCTTTAAGTTCAATTAGTAACTTTGAGAAATAAATATTCAGCTAGATAGCAAACAGAAAACGGACAATGAGAAATTATGGCTAAAGGTGTGGAATTAAATTGAACCCTTTATGTGGTTAAATCAAAGAAGCTTTTCTGAAAAGGTTGAGAAATGAAAATGTTTTAGAAATTTCTATCCAAATTGCATGGCTATTAAGCATAATTGCATTTTTATTAGGTAGTTTCCAAAGTACTGGAAGTAACTATATTACACATTTGTCCAACCAAGGTATCTTTATCCAGTTATGAGTATTCTTTCAACAAAATAATCAGACTATAACTGATAAAGAAAACAACAAAGGTGCACCAGACTGTAAACTAATTCTTTTTATGAGATGATATAATATAACATTGGAAAAGACAACTAAAGCAACAAAGCACTTTTCTTTTATACAAAGAAGACTGAGATATATTCCCTATTACCATAAAAGTTAGTGGAAGCTATTGAAGTTTCAATAAGAGGTTGATTGTTAGGAAAATTTTTGTTAATGATAGGTATAATTAAGTATATACCTATACCATGGGGTTGTGGGGAATTTGACACACCTTGACAACTGAACAACAACATATTATGTATATACATATATATCAATGGAAATGCTAATTGCTTCTTCACTAGAGATGTTATGTACATGCAAGTGCCAGCTTATTGCAATTGCATTCATAAGGTACCTGTAATTCTATAAAATTTTATAATTTTATTTCAAACTATCTCAAGCCTAACTTGATTAATTATGTCTGTTTGGTTTTGATTTTGAGTTACAGTTTTACTACCCTAGTTTTCTGTCTTTTAATATTCTATAGCATGCAGAATCTTTAGGGACTGAATTAAGCAGAAATAAAATCTGTTGGGAATCATTTTAATATGGATCTCAGAGCTTAATGAGAAGTTAATCAGAAGATAATCAGAAGTTCATTTGGCCTTTCCAACTGTTTGCTCTACTATAATTTCATAAACAATTCTCAACCAAGTAGTTTTGTTTCTAATACTTTTTTTAAAAAGGTAAGTAAGGAAAGGAAAAAAAAACTTAAAAAGTGAGGGATGAAAACATTAGCTAAGCCAGATTATTTATTTATTTATGTGTATATATATATATGACATATTAAGTATCTAAATTTGTGGTTTCACATTAACCCAATTTTAATTGCATGTGTGTCTGTGTATGTATGTGTATAAACAATTTATATTTTTTTTGTAATTTTCAAAATTTATAAGGCATCATTGCTTTTTTATGAAGAATCTATAGAAGAAGAAGATTACTGTTTATAAACCAGGTTTTTCAAAAGATCACTGCCCTCAAGATTCATCATATTGGCTTGAATAATTGAAAATTAAGCACTTTGTTTTGCTTAAGGTATTTTAAAAAAATAAATATGAACACCTTCTATACTTTGTGTTTCCTAAATAGTACTGTTTCAAAGGATCAACAATAAAAGCTATAAACAAATGTCTTTCTGCTAGTGTTTAAGAATCTTTAGTAGTTAAAAGTGGCTGCTTTTGCTTCGTTCTACTGGAATATGTTATTAATAATTATTATTAATAAAGATTAATAAGATATTAGAATACAGAAGATCAGAGCTGTCCTTTTAGTTGAGTCTTCTTTTAAAGAAGTGAATCATATGACATAGCACACTCATAAACAGAATGCACATAAACAAAATGCATGGAAGATGTAATACACAGTTCTTACGCAAATCATATGCTGATAACAGTTTGCTATACTGTTAATCTAATATAGAGAAAGTAAAAAAACTTCCTTTTTCTGTGATAATAAACATGATGAATTTTGAATGTGAAAGCTTTATTTGTTTCATGCTAACTAATCTGGAAAAAAATAAAATTGAGTACCTGGATAATGGATAAAAAATGGAAAAGAAGAATCTTTATAGAATACAAACAAAGAAAGGTTTTTCCCTCACAATTGTTGTTTTCCATGCTTATTTTTGATCACCAACATCTTGAAAATATATCAGCATTTAATAATGTTATGTTTTTTTAGCTTCTGTTGTATCTTCTACAACTTCTGTTTTAAAACTGGATAGCTTTTTAAAAAGAATTAAGCTCACTTTTTTGCTTTAAAAGTATATTTATAAAATTGCTCAATTCAAATCATACCAACTTTTCAGAAAATTCAGAATTACTATTTTTGAAAAGTACAAAAACTGTTTTCTGATAAAATTTGATTTTTGAAACTAATGGTTGGTTATTTGGCAGTCAGATAAACAAATATATTGAAACTGTGATTTTGTCTCAAGTTTATTGGAATGCATTGAAAAGGTATTTGCATTTAGGAATCCAATTTTTTAAATTATTACAAAGTCTAAATTGTCTTCAATTTATAGCCACAATTAGGACCAGAATTTCCATTGTTAAGTAAGGCATTAAGTGAATCATGTCCAATTTTATGACCTTTTTTTGCCATGGTTATTAAACAAGTCACTGCGTTTGTAATGTGAACCATACAATTGTTAAAACGAATCTGGCTTCCCCAATTGGCTTTGCTTGTTCGGAAGCTGGTTGAGAAGGTTGCAGAAAGTGATCCAATGTCCCAGAATGCTGCAGCTATTGTAAATACAATTGCCCAGATTCTGATCATGTCACTGTGGGGATGCTGTGACCATTTTTAAAAGACACTTAAATCCTTAAAGGATCATTTTTTAAGTGACCTCTTAAGTCACTTGCCGTTATATTTTCAAACCGTTGTTAAATGAATGGTTGTAAATTGAGGATTACTGATATTGAATTTTCAGTTTAGTAATATGACTGAAAATTGATACTTTCTGATTAAGTGCTGAGAGGCTAATAATTTAAATATGGTATGTCTGCAAACTATATATTTGAAGCTAAAAGTTATTTTAATAAATGCAAGTGAAGTATCTATTGATTTATAAGATAATTCAAATTAGATATCCTGCTTCAGACTTACTAAACATTTACAGTTAGAATATAAAATGTGCACAATTTATTTTTATAAACTACAATGTTTTGATCAGAACATGTTAAATGTTACAATTTATGTTTCAAAGTACAAAATATAATAGCATTTTCAAAGTTGCTAGAATTCTTATTTAGAATGAAAGATACAATTGCTAAGAAAAATTTATTGAGAAAGCATCTCTCCTTTTAGCTGAAAAGAATTATATCACTAAAGTAGGGGATTCTGCAAATTTTAAATGGTTTGTTGTATTTAAAATAGGTCCCATCAAATACATTATGACCAGATTAATATACTTACAACAAATTCTTACAATTCAGATGATTCCAAATTGTATGAAATTATTTTGGACTGAATATCTATAAAACCTTTTTCAGTGCTTGCAGTTTTTTTGGATAATTTTTAATATGATACAATGAATACAATAATATACTTTCCAAAGGATTTTTGTTTTCAAAACTAATAAGTTTGTATTATTATACTTATACATTTTTCTTAACTAAAAAGATACATATATTTTCCCTATATTTAATAATATTTAAAAGTTAAACTGCAGAGTATCACCTAGTGATAAATTCAGAAATTATTTAAACTTCGAGATTTAGCATTAAATTAATGGGGATTGCTTTATTATTGGAGGTAAAAAAAAAGCATAGAATACCTCTTTGGTGTACTTTTATTACTGTAGATGTTTGTTTCTATTTCTAGAAACAATCTGATATCACAATAAAAAATAAACAGCTTTAGTACATTATTATTTATTGGGCTTGTATTCTACTTTTCAGCAAGAAATAATGTTGATCACATTGGTTTATAATAAAAAAAATCAACACAATATAGAACGGTTAAAACAGTTCATATAATAAAATGACATAGGTAATTTAAACAATAATTTGATCTGCATATAAATCATATGCAGATATATTTATAGGAAATTTTTAAATAAGTTTTGTAGTCAGAATAAAATATTTTGGATTTGAAAAATTCAGAGCGTTTTCAGAGTGTTTTAAACTCAACACAAAAGATATGAACCACAGGTATTTTTCCCACTAAGCTTAGATTTAGCTGTTTTGAGAAACAGCTCAGTATTCTGGACTGTTCTGAGCATTGCAACTGGATTTTTGTTTTGTTGCATATGATGTTTCTGGTTGTTGTTTTGTTTTAAACATTTAAAAATGTTTCAAGCTAATACAGCAGCAGCAACTGATCAAGTCCTTATGATAATGGGCTAGACTGTATAGAAAATAGTGCTGATTTGACCATAGGGCTAAAGAGCAGCTGTGGATTTTGCTGGAGGAATAAATTTATTTCAATAGATTGATTAACCATTAGTGCTAAGTGCAAAAACCGTTACCAGTTGGTTTATTTTTGAGCACTGTATTTATGTATGCACTTGCTGCTATGCCTTCTTGAGATTCAGGTTACGTTGAATGCAGACTTTGTAGGCTAATCACCCAATCTAGAGAAAAGTGGTCAAGGAAATAATTTTTAATAAAAATTCTAAAACTCCTTATAGGAGACCACAAAGAGCAGTTAAACTTATTGTGAAGTACATTTCAGAACAGCAGGAATGGATTAAGCATTTCTTCTTCTAAGTAGAAATCACAACTTTTTCCTGCCCATTGGAAGAAACCTCTCCCTTTTAGTAATTCATTAACTTTTACTATTGTACATCTTTAATAGATATTTCATTATAATAACAGTAATATGTCATTGGCAAGAATAATACAGACAATTGGGAATAATATATAATACTTAGGCACAATAATTCAATATATTTCTTAAGGCCATTGATATATCTGCCTCCTCTTGGCTGAGCACTCTAGGTAAGTATATTCTGTATTAAATGTGTCATTTCCTAATTTCATGCCTAAGAAACATAAGCCATTAGTCTTTTGGTGCTCAACCCTAACAAGTAGTCACATATTAGTGATCAAAGAGTAATGCTCCTTATCCCTTCAGAAAGGAACCTAAGCTAGTACGTACCTATATAACCTTATTTGCTGCCAGCCCCCTCTGCAGCTATGCTTATAGGGACTTTTGAACAATAACTAAATAGGGCAGTTGTTAAGAGAATACTACCTGTATATATGTAATTTAGAAATGTTTGTAAAAATGAAAAACATATAACTCAAAACAAAATAGCTTTGAATAGCACATAATTCTTGGTGACTGCATGTACGTTAATTTCTTATCAAATGTGGACACAATTTGCCAATTACCTTTTCTGCAGAAAGTTTTTTTCAGCTCCGTAAGATTCTTTTTTCAAGAGGCAACTGGACTTTCTGGATTTACTTTGAAGACACTTCACTTTTCATCCAGTAAGCCTCTTCAGCTCTGACTAAATGGTGGGAATGGAAATATTTATACACTTTTATACAGCATTTTATATATTATACTTCATACATTTATCAGCTCCCTAGTTTTACCTATGGTCTTAGCAGCCTCCTATCCAATTACTACCTTGGCCTGATCCTGCTTAGCTGCTCAGCACTGACGAAATCAGCTAAATCTGATGAAAAAGCATAAAGAACATCTTCAAGAATAAGGTTAAAGGATTTTTTTCTCCAGTAGACTGGGAGAAAGTTCATTTTCATTGTAAGTCTCTATTTGCAATTGGATAATTTAAAATGTTATGATATTTTGATACTTCTTAAAAAGTATTTGCTTATAGATGAACTATCTGTTCACGTTAGTTATTTTTTTTCTGAAAGGGAAATACTGTACTTAGTGTCATCATTCTTGAGTTCCCAAGTGATACTGCTTGGCAACAGCAACAATAGCACAAATTGAAGTTAATACTTGGTAAGAGAATGCATCCTGTAGTCACTAAATAGCTTTCAAATGTTTTTTCCATTTTTGTAATTATACACTAATATAGTTAAATCTTTTTTTGTGGTCTGAAGCCAAATAATTATAATTTATTTTTAAGTATCTTATTTCTGTGTAGTATTGCTATGAAATGCCAATAAATTGCAATGAAACTGAATTCTGGGTTACATTAACAAAGACATTTATGTTATTTTGTACTTCAATATAAAAAGCAACTGTTATTATATAACCAAGTTGGAATAATTTCCTGAATGTTAGTCAGTAATGGTTTTGATTATGTGAATGTTAGATTTCCTTTAGATGTACCTTTAAAGCAAAAGCTTCATAATAGGGGTCAAGAGTTATTTATTTCCCTTTTAGTAGAGATAATTGATGCTATTTTAAAGCATAGTCATGATTTTATCTATTCATTATATTTCAATTTTATTAATTGTGGATAAATTCTTGTCAGAGTCTGACTTAGTAACACTTCACATACTACAGCACATCATTTCAAATGACAGTGGTTATTGGGAATAGAAGATACTTTGACCTCTTGTGGATGTACATATTTTGCCTTATTAAGCTAGAATGGCTTTCATTAATCAGGGTTTCTAGATGCAGATAAAATAGAAAACTGAACCCGATAGTTTCTAGTTTAACTGCAGCTCATGCCATGGATTTGTAGGCATAGCAAAACATTTATTCATACCCTATTAAGTTGAACAGGGTCATTATGTTGATATAGTAAATGGATATAATTACATCATTTTGAGATATTCATAAGGAAAAATCATAATTTCCATAAAGTTTTGTGACAGTGTACACTATTTATGGAATTTGTCTACTCTCTTGCTGTTAAACTGTGTTTAACAACTACTCATTCAGTGACTGTTCAAATGTATAACTGCAACTGTGATTGGTAATATGAGCAGACCTTGTACTTACAAGAGTCACAGTGTTTTGCAGTTCTGTGATCAATATTTATGACCTTCCCTTCTGGCTTCCAATAAGCAAAGCCAATAGGACTTGGAAGTCAGTCATGTGAGGGCCTCACTTAATGACCCAAACAATCTTGCTTAACAACAGCAGCCAGAACTGCCAGAAATAAATGAGTCAATCACAGGGTTTTTAACCTAAGACTGTGTTACTTAACAATGGAGTTTGGAGACCTAATTAGCATTGTTAAAGAAGGACTACCTATAAGGTGGGAATAAGGTCCATCAATCTGCTCTCCTCCCTATCCTTAAAGTAACTTTAGCTATTACCTTGGTGTTAAAATGCTTCATACTGAAATGAAGTTTCTCTTATCTTGTTAAATTTTATGTTCTGACAGGAAATATCTTTAAGTAACATGACTTGGTTCTATTTCTTCATTGTAAACTAAAAACTGAACTGTATATTTATAGGAAGTTGTTAGAAAGCAATTACTCAATATACTTCTTAATATAATCATAATGATAATTCGAGAAAATTATATTTATTCTTTGATAATTTTTTATTTTTATATGTTTATGCTCTGTGAGAGAGATGGGCAATCTATAAATTTGATTGATTGATTAAATCCCATGTAAAAATAATGAAAGGGAATATTGGGAATATTAGCTTCTGTTTTGGCACAGGACCATAGTTGAGTAATGTCTACATCTTCAAGCTTTGCTTCCTTGCTTTCCAGTCTAACCTGCTTGTTGTCTAGTTTCCTGTCAGCTCTTCAGCATGGATCAGGTATGAGACAGTTTTGGTAATGATTGGAACTGTACTTTATTAGCTTGGACTATAATGGAAGAATCCTGAAAGCCAGACGGTGTTTTTATTTCCCTTCCTCTTATAACTCAAGTATTTAAGGCAGACTTAGTTTGAGTTTCTTTCAAACTTTTCTTTGTCTTCCAGACTTTAAAAAATGGCTTTGTAATACTATTTCTCCAAAGTCATCTCTGTGATTCTTTGCCTCTTCATATTAATTTCTTTCATGTTGTTTGTCTAATTTTTGTTTCTCTTTAGTTCAGCTATTGTCTTTTGGTACCAGTTTGCTTTTATGAGTACATAGACTAAACAACAAACAATATTGTGCAAGAATTCTGGCAGAAATATGTAGAAAACGCATGCACTTTAACAACTTTAACTAAACCTTACTATATCCAAATAATTTATGTTGGCACAAAATGTCACATATAACCTTCATCTGCTATGATCATTGCAACCCTATTCTGGCAGAAAAAGTATGATCACACATCCATGGTCTGAACATCCTGTTCAGATCTTTTAAGTTATCTCTCAGTTTTACGGTATCATCACATTATTAGTTGTAGCGACATTCTGGTCTTGTGATTACTGAACAACTAAAATAACATTATGCTAGGAATCGTTTTCTAAGAACTTTATGCTAAAGTTTCTGTTTTAGATAATGGGGATAAAAAGGCACAAAACCAATAAAGCACTTAAAACATTGCGAAAAAAATGTGATGCTTACAAAGACTTGTCTGTTTACTGAAAGTGTTTACCATGAAACTTCTTACTTAAGACACAGAGTGTGTCATCCAAATACAATGAAATCTTTCTCTGTGGTAATTCCACGTAGTGTAAAGTAGAAATCATTGGAAAATTTTGCATTTCCTAAATCAATTGGCTGAATTAATTAACTGAATTTAACAACATTTTGCCCATTATAGGATACCTTTTAACTCCAATTTTCAATGTCAGTATCTTTTAATTCTTACTTAACCATGCTATAATTTAACTATGTTGTAACTTTGTTGCTTGTATCCTTACAGTTTATATTGACTGTTTCCTAGTATGATTTGATTGCTTATTGTACCCTATGACTATTATTAACTGTTGTACCTTATGATTTTTGACTCTTGGCGAATGTATCTTTTCTTTTATGTACACTGAGAGCATTTGCACCAATACAAATTCCTTGTGTGTCCAATCAGACTTGACCAATAAAAGAATTCTATTCTGTTCTGTTCTATTCCATTCTATTCTATTCTATTCTATTCTATTTGAAGGTTATCTTGTATTGTTGCAGAATAACATTGATGGAAGTTTATATTACTTTTTCCAGTGGTTAGAGTTCAAAGTGTGTTTTTGGACATAATATTTTACTATGTTTTTCTAGTAAAGGTGTTATAGAATAAATCTTAAAAGTGTGTAGAAATAGCTAGATGAATTCCGTTTTGTCTACATAAAATCAATAAACTTTAAAATTATGATTTACTGTAGTTATTCAATATCAGTTTTGACAATACTTTATCAATTTTCCAAGAATTGGAATATTGTGGTTTTTTTCTTTCAGACTTAACATGCTACTGATCTTCCTCCCAAGTGATTGAAAAGATATAAAAGAAGCACACTTATTAGTATCAACATGGGAAATACAACTACTAAGTTCCGCAAAGCACTTATCAATGGAGATGAAAATTTGGCCTGCCAAATATATGAAAGCAACCCTCAATTAAAAGAATCTCTGGATCCAAATATTTCTTATGGAGAGCCTTACCAGCACAATACTCCATTACATTATGCTGCTAGGCATGGGATGAATCGAATATTGGGGTGAGTATTGTATACGTATGTTTTCATCTTGCTTCAGTGAGCACACAATAAGATTACATTATTACCAGATGGTTCCTACATGATTTTATTTTTGAAGTGGAAATGTAATTTCATAAAGCATGGACAGTACTGATTAGGATTTCTGCCAGCCCAAATAAACGAAATGAACACAATGAAATGTATCAATTGGATGCATGGAAGCAGGGAAGAGTCTCCTGGCAACATAATATTCTGTTCATTTAAAATGTCAAGTGGAAGGCTATTTCCGTATTTTTCATTTAGCTAACTGGATTGCAATATATGCTTAGATACAAAGCCATAATGTTTCATTTTGTGGCATATTAGTAATAAGCCAAAGTTTTAGGGCATTAAGCACTGTTTGAAAACATAGTTTGCTCTTGGGTTATTGACTGTAATTGTAGCTTAGTGATATGGTCAATGAAATGACTTGCTTGATTTCTGGAATTTTGGATAATTCTTGGCTTCTTTTTGTGCCTCATGCAAATATTTATCTTAATGCACAAAAATGCAAGGCAAGGACGTCTAAAAATCAAGGACAAAAATGAAAAATATGAAATTAGCCAAAGAAGCAGTAATAGCTTTGTTCTTTCCTTGCTCATCTATAATATTTGATTCTGGCTTTTAATATCTTATTCAGCAACAGTCTAAGCTTGTTATAATATGTAATTGTATCATTTAAACGTACTGAAATTACAGTTTGTTTTATACCTCTAAAGAGCTAAAATAAATTATTGATGGACCTTGAGCATTGTGAGTGGGTGAAAAAATTTTTTTACATTTTTTTGATCTTGTTGAAAGTATTTTGTATAGCCACAATCAAGAGATGCTTTATAGTTTTTCTCTGTGTGCATATATTTCTTTTGACATACAGTTGTAGCATTTTGGTTATGTGCTATAATAATATGTAATTGGTTATTCACAACTGCCATTTTTTAGTAAAAAAACAAAGTTCATGTTAAAAATCCAAAAGTGTAATTATTATTTCATTTATTTTTTCTTCTTGTGAACCCACTCACACAGATCAGAAATATATGTAAAATTTTCTCTTTAATGATTTCACTATTTTAATTATCCTGGAACAATTAAAAAAAAAGTTCAGTACTTATTTTAATAGCATGTCTTAGCAAAAAGAATTCAAGAACTAATGATTTTGTTTTCTCTGAAATATTTTCAACTCAGTAGCATAGGAAAAGTATAATTCAGAGTTGCTTAAAATTCACAGCAGTAAAAATTGTCTTTCAAATTACATAATTATTTTCTTTGTATAGGACTTTTCTTTTTGTGAGAGATGGGAACCCAAATAAACGAAATGTGCACAATGAAACTTCCATGCACTTGCTTTGTATGGGACCTCAGATTATGATTTCTGATGGAGCTCTTCAACCTCGTCTGACAAGACCCTTTGAAGATGATTTCAGAAGAGCAGATTGTCTACAGATGATCTTGAAATGGAAAGGGGCAAAGCTTGATCAAGGAGAATATGAAAGAGCTGCCATTGATGCTGTTGATAACAAAAAAAATACATCTTTGCACTATGCTGCTGCCTCAGGAATGAAGACTTGTGTAGAGGTAAAAGTTCATTTCTAGGTAGTCTTTGACTTAGAACCACAGTTGGGACCAGAGTTTCCTTTGCTAAGCAAGGTGGTTGTTAAATGAGTGTTGCCTGATTTTGCAGTCTTTCTTGCTATGCTTGTTGGGTAAATCATTGAGTTGTTTTGTGAATCACACATGGTTGTTATATGAATCCGCTTCCCCGTTGACTTTGCTTTTCAGAAGCCAGTTGTGAAGGTGACAAATGATGGTCGCTTGACTTCAGGTCTCTGCAATTGTTTGCAAATATATTCCAGTTGCCCAGAGTCAACTGGGGATATTTTGACAACTAAGTGTGAGGACTGGTCATAAGTCAATAGTTTCAGCGCTGTTGTAACTTCAAATGGTCACTAAGTAGTTGTAAGTAGAGGACTACCTGTAAATACTTGCTGAAGTGAATAAAAAACATACTTGGCACAAACCTAGCTAAGGTAATAAATTATCAGGCAATGTTAATAATTTAAGAGTATTAAAGAAAGCACTAAAGAAACACTACGTCAGGAACTATATATTGTATTACATTTTTATACATTTATATCCTGCTTTTCTTCCATGGTAGAATTACAGGTAATGCTCATCAAATTTGGAATGAGGCTCCATTCAGTCACTGTTTAACTTCAACAGATTTGCTTCACCAAGCACAGTAGCTATTCTTAAAATACCTTATGGCATTCCATATGTTCTACTATCTTAGTTGTAGAAGTGTAACCTCTGAATTTAAACTTAAATATCAATTTTGAAATGATTCTTCAAGTTGCATTGTTACCATGGAAAAGCCAGGAATACTTCAGTGTTTCCAGCAGGCCTAGAATTTCTTGTTACGTTGCACTGATGTCATTTCCTTATCAACTAGGTTTATTTAGCCAGGGTGAGAGACCCAAGAGACCTGACAAAGGGCCAAGATTTCAGTCTGATCACAAGAATTTTAATGCTAAATTTCTATAAGTATCTTTATGTGAGAATCATTTGAAAAAAGCAGAAAGATGCTGTTTGTGTAAAAGATAATGCCAATCACTATAATTTTCCCATCGCTTGTGGGAAAGAGTAAAGATGCTAAAAATAATGTTTGACTAAAAGTAAAATTCTAGAAGGAATATTGAGTGGTGGCAACTACAGATTGCACATGCTAGAGCTTAAACTGCTATGCCACATTACTATTAGATGTTTGTTTCTTTATTCATGTCAGATGCATCACAATTAAAATGGCATACTATATGACATATAATATTAAAATATGTACTAGTTAAATAGATCTTGCCTATAAATTAGCAAAATTAATTGCATAGAAATGAGCTTTTCATACTATGCTTTGTACACTTCTAGATTGAAAGGATTAGCCAGCTATAAACTATTGCCCAGGGGACACCTGAATGTATTAACAGCAAGGGGAGAGTCCTTTCATGTCCCCCACTACTACAAGAATTACAGGCTTTTAGGTTTGAGCGTAAATATGACATGAATGATACGCGTGGCATGATTGATACATATACATCAGTGAAATACTGGAGAAGACCTACCTTCAGTTGCAATGCATGAAGTTTTTTGATACTGTATTGAATAAAGATTAGAGTACCATTTAATCAAATATTAAATGCTTGGTCCATACGCATGGAGTATGAACGCTAATTAATTTTCTGCAGAAAAAGGGCACGTGGGATTTTCAAAATTAGGATGGCAAGCTTGGAATTTAACCAATTCTTATACATTTTTTAAACAAATGAGTATACAATTGTTCATGGATATTTTTTTTCATACCTCCATTATAGGGGAGAGAAAAAATAACTGGCATGTGACACAGTTGCTAGGTTTAGCTAATGCTTTCTAGAATTTAATTGCTTGTTAGCACTTATATGAATCCAGCTGATAAAGAAAGCACTCCTTAGCAGGGGGAAGACTTTGATCTAGGTTGAAAGCAAAAAGGGAGTTAAACTAAAGTTAGAGCTTGCAATTTCTGTATTCCTGTTTCCTATCTAATAATGAGTGTTTTCATAAGGGAAAAAGTTGGGAGTGAAGGTAAATCCAAGGTTATCTAAAATCCTCTTTCCATTTCATCGCCTTATTCATGAAGGGAGTATATCCTTCTAAGAGACTACAGATGGTTCAGAGATTGCATCATGCCAAACTTGGCACTTTGGCAGATTTCTGAGAGACTAATTTGCCCCCCTTTCCCCCCTTCTAGATTTTGGTAATACTAGCCAGGTTTGCCCTTTTATCCATAGCGATTGCGGAGATCTGGCATTTAATAGCTTCATAAGAACTGCTGGAATCCAAATAACTTGTTCTGGCTCTTGATGTGAAGAGTAAGAGCCAGAAGCAGACATAAAGATATGGAATCTGCTTTACCCAAGAACACCCACCATACCTGCTTGCCCATTACAATCAAGGTCCTGTTCCCCTCTGAGCTAATACTTTTCTCTCTCCCAAGGAAATCTGATAAAGGAACACTCAGCATTGACTTCAGGCTTAGATCAGCTGCTTAGGTGCCATATCTTGCTTTCACCAAAAACAGGAAGCCCTAACAAAAATGAGAAATTTGAAGTTTGTCACCCAGATAACAAGCCAAGATCCTAAAGTCCAAACCCAGTGCTATCTCCAAAGTTTCTTGCAAGGAGCAGTTCCTAAGACGTTAATGCGGATGTGCAGTAGTTCAGCAATGACATTGTCCCAGATGACATTCCTGACTATAATAAAAAAGATTAAGTCTCCAGAAACATTCTTCCAAACGATTTTCCTGAATAATCCAAATGAATTAAAAAGTCAGTAGAATTAAATAATAATAATAAGCCAATGGAGCCAGTACTATGTCAGCAGCTACCAATCAAAACCTTTTGCTTTCTTAAAGCTCTTGCTTGTTTTCATCTGGTAAAGTTAGATTTTCATCTGGTAAAGTTAGATTTTCATGATGCAGAGAAAGATTGTCAAAATGTTAATTGATAACTTAAAGCTGTCCAGAATTCTAATGCCAGGAACTAATCAACCATCCGTGCCCCCAGATAAAATTTCCAGACCAGAGCTGTAAGTCAAGGACAACAGGACAACAGAGACATTTACAGGTCTTCTCCAGCAATTCACATGTAGTGATCTAGCAATATTTTCACTTTTTAGTTGAAAAAGAGACCATATTCCAACTTACCAATGTCAACACATCAAACCTCTAAATCAACACATTCTAACAGCCACCTTAAATTTGCACTTCCCTTAAACACTGCAGTTGTATTGCCATATTGAAAGAAAAAGGCTATCATATAGTCTGTTTCATATTATCCTATATTACCTGAAAGTTTGCCATATAATTTTTAAAGATCTTTATATAAAAATGGCTTTTGAAATTTCTTGACTTTCTATAGTATTATCCATAGTATCAAAAAAAATCACTGATATTTCAATTTAATTTTTAGCTTCTTGTAAAACATGGTGGAGACTTGTTTGCTGAAAATGAAAATAAAGATACTCCCTGTGACTGTGCAGAGAAGCAGCACCACAAAGAATTAGCTCTCAATTTAGAATCTCAGATGGTGTTTTCACGAGATCCTGAGGCTGAAAGTATTGAAGCGGAATATGCTGCTTTAGATAAAAAGGAGGTAAATTAAAATGAAGAATGATTTATATCAACCAAATATGTATCCTCTTAATGTGTTTTTTATTAGAAAAAGCCTGAATCACTACAGAACTGTGTAATGTTTATTGTAAGCTCTTGGGCTTGCGAATAGAATCACAAGGAACTGCTTTATAGCAGCTAGATTTATGCATTTAACTGTTGTATTCTCTATAAACACAAACTCTTCAGAGATGTTTGGAAAGTAGAGTTCTGTGATGTGATTTGCTCCCTATACCTTCTTTGAACTGACTATAAAACGTTTGAACTGACTCAAAACGTTTTCAAACTATATATTTAGAAAGAAATACGTTGCAAATACCTGTACTTTATAAATACAAAATATAACATTGACTTCATGGTCCCCAATCTTTTGGTTGCTAGGAACAGGTCTACTGGAGGGCGTTTTTTTCCCGTGGACCAAAAGAGCATAATTTTGCACACTGCCTGAATCCCGCACTTGCATGGATGAGGCTTCGCTCATTTGCTCAGACCGGTTCCTGGCAGGCCATAGACCTGAGTTAGTCCACAACCCAGGTTTAGGGGTACCCTCATTCAATCTATTATGATAAAAGCTAATAAACCTCCAAAAGATAGTACCTTAAGTATTTGAGAGTTTGTTTGTTTGTTTTTTATTTTAAATAGGGATTTTTCTCTTTTACTTTACAATTATTAATAATTAGTAATTTTAAATTATTGCAGGCTTAATTTTTCTATAGAAATACAATTTTTCTCCAAAAGAAGATAAGGCAAGAGGGTTATGTTGCAGTATGGAATGCTGCAGTTCAAGAATGCCAGCTATGGACATGCTTCTAATTGGGCAGGCAGAGTGTGGGTGACTCTCTTTTCCATCTAAAACATTTGGCACTTCTCAAAATGTGCAGTTCATCTTTATGCTCTTTCTTGACTACATGAAGACTAATGGTCAATAATTTGTATGCTTGTTTACAAAACCAAACCAGGTAAAAACTGAAAGAAGCATAGTATACTTGCACACCTGTGTAGTCTTCAGAAAGATCTCTATTTCATGCCTTGGGTTGCTATGCAATAGTTTTTTTTAAAGTTCTGATATGTATAACAACATTACAGCCTTAACTCTCCAATTTCTTTAAAAGAGTAAAAATGGAGAACCTACATTATGACAAAGCATAATGATAGAAAATGAGGGGAAGAGTTAATGTTATACACTATAACATAATAGTACATTGTATAAATTAATGCTTTCTGAAAAACTCAATAGGGGAAGAAAAGATATTAATGACAAGTTGAATGAGCTTGAAATTCCAGGAACCATTTTTTTCTTTTTTTAAAAAATCTAAAATAATTGTTACTTTATATATGTTGAAACACACATTTGAACACACTGCATATCTATTCCAGTGGTTTTGGACACTTTATTACTCAACTGGGCTAAAAACTGAAAGTCATAATCTCAAACTCTTACACTGATTGCATATAACTTTGAGTTTTAGCAGGTTCTTCAAAATGTGCCCCACCTCCACCAACTTGCATTAAAGTTTTTAATACAAGGACAAGTACATACTTTATAGGGGAATGTTTGGGTTTTGTTTTTGGCCTGAATTCTGCATTGGCCACGATAATAGTGCATATTCAGTGAAGCTATATTTGTATAATCACAACCAAACTTCTCTCTCCACATTTGTATCAAAAAATATTCAAAAGTAAAACCCATATTAATATTTAAACAGGTTTTTATTCTACTGTTGACTGAAATCGACAGGCCTTGATGGCTCTGAGAGCTTCAAAAATCATTTTGGGGTCCCTGGTGTTGTAGGGAATTATTGGGTAGAAAAATATGAAGGTTAGGTTGCCTTGAATAGTTGCCATAAAATTCATTTTAAGAGTTTTTTTCCAGTTCATTTTGAAACATACTTATAAATAAAACATTTTTATTACCTTATTTCATTCCATCTCACAGCCATATGAAGGACTACGACCTCAGGATCTTCGAAAGCTCAAAGATATGCTGATTGTAGAATCTGCTGATATGCTGCAAGCACCATTGTTTACTGCCGAAGCTTTACTCCGAGCTCATGGTAATCAGAAACCATATCATTCAGCAAAACTTTAATAACAAAATATACTAATATGTTTTTCCTCTGCTTTTCTAATAAAAATGACAGAATGTTGTAAACGCAAATTGCTTAAATGCTCTATTCCATTTTGCATTTCTGGTAATTTAACCCATTCCTTATGTTGTAAAGTATAAAATCATTTTTAATGTTGATACTGGTGAGATTATATTTCATATTTTAATGATCATCATGAAAGAATAGTAATTTTTTTAAAACAAACTTTATTAATTTTTAAAGACATACAACACACAAACACACAGAAACACAAAACATAAAAACATAAAAAACCTCTTTTCTGAAAGTTGCTTAGTCCTGGGTTAAAACTCTTGGTACAGACACAAATTCAAATTCATATTCATTTTGCATACCATTCCATATCTTATTAACATTTTCAATTTTCTATATAGCTTCTCCTCTCTTTTAAATTTTCTTAATTTTATTTTATTTATCTCATCTGATTCAAATCATAATAGTTATTATTCTTTGTCTGTTCTATTTCCAGCTATCCATTTATCTTTCTTCTTTTAAAAAAAAAAACTTCTGTACACTAATTGGAGTATGATGCCTTTATCTCTTCCCCCTATATTTATAATACTTAATATAGAATGCATAACTTACATTGGGATTCTGTCTGCTACATTCTAAAATTATACAATATTATTAATACCAATACAAATCTATTCATTAATATTAATATTCATCTATATCTTAAACATTTAGCACATTACTTTTCAATTAAATCACATACTTTTATGGAAGCACCTATTTTCCATAATTATTTCCCCCCCCCCCACATCACGTATTGTAAATCATTATTTCATTAAAATGTTCCCACTCTCCTACTTCAAATCTCTCATTTCAGAAAAATTTCACTAAGATAACATAACCTAATCATTAATATTAACAATCATTTATATCTTAAGCATTTTACCCATTTCAATTAAATATCATGCCTTTATGGGAACACTTATGCTTTCCAAAGTTATTTGAAAGAATAGTAATTTTATTGGAGCCTGAGTGCTAAATGTTGGGAATTGTTTTCTTCTGAAGCTGAATAGGTCTTCTGGTTATGTAACAAACTACTCTAAATTATAGAGGGCTGTTTCTTAGTAATATATTAATTGTAACTTTATTCATTTGGTCACCTTGTATATACCTTGTATGTTTAAAACAATAGGACTTTTCTACCTTTATTTAGGATTAAGCAGGACAACTCTTTACCTAAGCAGAACCAAAATTCTGTTCTTAAATTTTTTTAAATACAATAGTTATAAATCAGTGAATGACCACAAAGAAAGAGAAAACTGATCAGAACTGAAGAGATAGTGGGCAGGAATAAAAACACAGTTTTATGGGTTTTTGTGTCTATATATAATACAAAAATCTCACAAATCCATTAAGAAATTGTTGAACAGCAACTAATAAAATTGGCTTTCTCATCACTGTTGCAAAATGTCAGAGTTTAGTAAATTGATTCAATTAAAACCTGAAGTGGAATAATCTGTTGTAAACTCAGAAAAATTAGAGGCAAATCATTTCTACTTCGGACAGCACTAAATCTAACCATAATATAGCATAACATGTAGCACAAATCCAATCTGGGTTTTAGTGTTCTAAAATTAATATATTTTCTCTTCAACGCCAAAATAGCTAAGGGAAATGTATCACTCTTTACATCCTCAATCTGGGAACAAGATTATATCTTTGTTAACCTAAAAATCAAGTTAGGTCTGATTTACCCAGCACATATGTACATAATAGAAAAATCACCTTTGAATTAAATTTAATTTCTAACGATTTCTTGGACACAACCATGTGTTTCCTTGACAACAAAATAAAAGCAGTTTACCATTGTCTTATTCCAGAATGCTTCTTTTTTTAATTTCTTTGAATAGCCTACTGTCCTAGCCTGCTTATGTTTTTGAGATCAACCAAATAATTTTAAGGTCAAGGTGAATCCAGTTTTTCTTTAAAATAAAAACACTTTTCAAAGTCAAGCCCCATTTTTCTTTTAAGAACCTTCCTTCGATAGATCAATTAGTATTTTATCAGATAGAATTGCACTTTGTGGTCTCTACTACACAGTTTTGAGAGCTGGGAAGCTGTTCTGCATATATTATTGTGATTAGTCCTAATCATATCTTAAATTTTTAATCCTGAAGATTTTTCTTCACAATTACATATGCCCATGTTTATGCCTACAATTTTTTTTAAGCTTATAACATCTATACTTTAAAATTCTATCACATTTTGCTGAAAGGTTGTTGCTGTCCTACTTTCTTGGCACTTTTTATTTAAGATTGGGACAGAGAAAAATTACTTGAAGCTTGGATGACTAATCCAGAGAACTGCTGCCAGCGTTCAGGTGTTCAAATGCCAACACCACCTCCAAGTGGATATAATGCCTGGGATACACTTCCTTCGCCAAGAACTCCTCGGACTACTCGTTCTTCTATTACTTCTCCAGATGAAATTAGCCTCTCACCAGGGGACATTGAGACAACTATGGTATGCTTCATTCTTAAAATAGATTTCTAGAATGATACAATATTTTATTTATTAGATTTGTATCCTTCGTTCTATACAGGCACTCAGGGCAGTGGTCAGTGTACTATCTCCTCCTATTTTTCTCCCCGCAATGAAAACATTGTGAGCTACATTAGGCTGGAAGAACATGACTGATTCAGGGTCCTGTTCTTGTTTCTATGTCTGAGGGTAAACAAGAAACTCAGTCTTTCTGCTTCTCATCCATCATTTTAACTAGTATACCACATAGCTCTCAATGTATAATAATATATTACCGGTGCAACTAATATTACATGATTACACTACATTTTCAAGTTGTTAAATATTTCATTGACTTATATTTATGTAGTCGCAACAGCATTTTTTCTATATTAGGTTGAATGAAATCTCACCTTTGACCAGAAAATTTTTGCTATTAAATTGCAGCTTTATTAGTCCTGCTTAGGCAATATCCTTGTATGCAAAACCAAACACATGAGCTGTAGTGAGCAAATACTCGATTTCTAATTCTACATTGAGATGCAGGCATTATTCAAGTTTCAGGTCAGCCGTTGCATTGCAGTCACAATGGCCATGGAATTGGTCATTTACAGGCCAGAAAAAACTTCTGTCCATTGTAAAACAATATGCTGCATTCCCTCCAAGTCACATGACTATATTATGGATGCTTGTCAATCTGTTCTCATTTATATATGTTTTTATTATTATTTTTCCTTCATGTAACATACAAATAGAAATAAAATCAACGGAAAAATGTTCAGACAAAAGTTTATCCTGTCCAGTCATTTCCAACTCTAGGGACATTTCTGTTTCTTAGCCAAGGGAGCCAACATTGTCCAAAGACATTTCTGTAATCATGTGGCCAGCATGACTATATACCAAAGTTGTACGGTATGCTGTTACCTCCGACCAAAGTAATATCTACTCGCATTTGCATGCTTTCGAACTGCTAGGTGGGCAGGAGCTCGGGTGAGGACAGGAGCTTACTCTGTTGCATGGTGCTCAAGTCTCAAACGCAGACTGTCAGCTTTCTAGCTGACAAGTTCAGTGTGTTTAACTACTGAACTATCATACCCATATTAACAACAGAAAAAGGGGATGGTGTAGAGGAGATAAAGTGAGGGAAAGAGAAAAGAAAAACAAAAAGAAAAACAATTTCTTATAGTGTAGTAAAACCCATGATAGAATTATATCAACTTTTTACTTATACCAAATAGTGAATAAAGTAAAACAACTTGCTGCATGCCCCCAGTCACATATCTGTATTTCAGGTGCTTGGCAACCTGTTCACATTTGTGTTCAGTTGCCAAGTGTCCTATGATTGTGTGGTCTCCATTTCCAATCTTTGCTAGTTTCTCCAAGAATTCAGTGGAGAAGCTGGTAGGGAAAGTTGGAGGCAGAGGGTACATTTGGATTTTAGAATCAAGCCCTCTGCATGCTGAGAGATTTCATCTTCCCTCCTTATCCAGAATTTTGCCTTCATCTCCAGTGAGGAAGGGAAAGAACCTGGACCTCCCAAGTTTGTTGAGAGGTCCAGGCCTTTCCCCACCTCACCATGCCCAAGAGGACTGTGCCCTCTCCCAGGTGCTTTGCTTAATGATCCGCATGGTCATTTAATGACCATCACTGACAGAGCCAGGTTTGTTGACATTGAGCAAAGTGGTCATATAGTGTCTCACTTAATCATTTTGTTCAATGATCAAGATTACAGGTCATAAATGGAGGGTTATCTGTAATAGGACAAAGAGTAACTGGTTTTTTACATGGCCAGTATGTATAAATGCAACCCAAATAAAGTAAACAATTAAACAATGCTTTCTCATAAAACCTTATTTTCCTTCTTCTCTCTAAATGTTACATTTGCATACAACATATTACTCAAATTCAGATTAAGCAATAAGGGTACTTTATTGCCCTCAGTAAATCTGGGCTGTTGAAATAAAATCTACTGCAATCATGAGGGGTTGAAATATTCCTAAAAATCTTCCCTTCCCTTTCCTTCCCTTCCCACCAGTTTAAGACAAGATAAATATTGGGGAAGTCAGATTTGTTTAACAGTTGTGTGATCCATTAATGACCATGAGATTTGCTTAACAACCATGGTAAAAATAGTTGTAAATTCATATCCTGTCATGAGATAACTTATTTTATGACTGCCCTTAAAGTTCTGATCCCATTTGTGGTTGTAAATCAAGGACTACCTGTGTTTTTAAGAGAGGAAAGGTGAAAAGCATAACAGTGGAAATCCCTTTAATTTCATGACTTTTTTTGACTAACATTCTGTGAAGAGCAAATTACTATATTTTATTTCATTCTAGTAGTTTTGCAGTAAGAGGTCTGATATTTGACAATTTACCTAAAAATGTATTTTGCTGAATTGTGATTGGTCTGTGGCTATTATTGTAATAAGATGTCCTTGCGTGAAAAATTGAATTTTAGTTTCTATTGTATGTAATTATATAATTCTATTATATGTAATTGTACTTTTTTCTTGTTCCTTTTCTGTTTCTGTTACCCTTTTACCTTACAGCAATAGTTTATCTAATACTCTGGTACAGTAGATGAGAAGGGCTTTTACTGTGTGGTCTTGCATATATCAGTGAGAGCATCACACTTCAAATAAAAGCTTTTCATTATAATTGGAAACCCTTTTTAATGCCCCATACACACTTTCCTTTTTAAAATCAGTTCTGGAATTTTTTTTTTTTTGTATTTTCCATGTCAGCATCAAGCATAAACACTCTTATTTAAATATGTGTAAAAGGCCTCTGTGCAAATGGCTTGGCTTAAGTACTCTTGCTCCATTTAAACCATAACAAAAAGGGAATAATTTTAATTTCAAAAGTTTCACAATGGTCCAATTCTGGTAGTTCATTTAATAACCCTTAAAAGTTAGATTGTGCTGAAAAAAGTTATTTATGATCCGGTCCTCACATTTATTGCCATTGCATTGTTCATGGTCACATGATCAAAATTCAGGCACTTGACAACCGGCAATTATTTACAATGATTACAGCATCCCATGGTCAGTGATTGCCATTTGCAATCTTCCCAGGGGTTTCTGAGAAGCAAAATCAATGGAGCAAACCACATTCATTAATGACTGCATGACCACAGCAAAAAAAAAAAAAAAGTCATAAAATTAGGCATGACTCATACATCACTTAGCAACAGAAATTTCAGACCCAATTGTGGTCATACGTCAAGGACTACCTGTAAGAAAAGGCATTGTTGGTTGCTATTATTAGAGACTTGGAAAAGGTGACTCACTGTGGATTTAAGAGTGCAAAACAGACCAGAGTATACAGTTCTAGTAATTGGGTCCAAACCATTGAAAGCTTTATAGAGCATACTCAACTTGGAATTAAGTCTGGAAAATAATGGGTAACTAATGAAGCTGTGGGGGAAATGGTGGCATTAAATAGAAGCATTACTCACAATTCTTGCTACTGCATTGTGGGGAGGGACAATTGATGGGCTACTTCACAAACTGAGCATGGCAGTAATCTGGTAATTTAATGTGAACAGTGGATGCATTGTCTATTAGATTTAAATCCTTCAGGGAAGGATAGAACATCTGATTTATCAGCCAGGCTGATAAAAAACCTTCTTGCAACCAGTGTAAAAATGGCTTTTTCAGTGGATTTAGAAATGTATAACAGTGATAGTTTTCTTGAGTTAACAGATAACAGATAATCTGAGTTGGAATGGACCTTGTAGGTCATCTAGTCCAACCCCCTTCCCAAGCAGGAGACCCTACACCCATGATGGTGAACCTATGGCACATGTGCCACAGGTGGCACGCAGAGCCCTCTTTGTGGGCACACACGCCATTGCCCCCAGTTCAAGTCCATCGCACATGCATGCACATCTCCTATTGGCCGGTTGGTCTTCAGATCTCTGTTGCATATGCGTGGGGGCAGGGCACATGCATGGGGGTTGAGGAGCATTTGTGGGGTGCGTGTGTGCGAAGGTGCAGGGCATGCATGTGGGGGGGCACGTCTTGCATTTTGGATATGCATGCGTGTGTACGCATGCATGCTTTGGGCACTCGAGGCCCAAAAGGTTCATCATCAGTGCCCTACACCATTTCTGACAAATGGCAGTCCAATCTCTTCTTGAAAGTCTCAAGTGATGGCGCTCCCACAACTTCCAAGGGCAAACTGTTCCATTGGTTGATTTTTCTCACTGTCAGAAAGTTTCTCCTTATTAACCTTATTTCCAGGTTAAATCTCTCTTTGTTCAGTTTCCATCAGTTAGAAGAGCAGTTTCTAAGCCTTGGAAAATATGGCCTCTTTATTTTTTAATTTTTCATCTTGAAAAACAAAGAGCAACATTTTACAGCATGTTTTTGTTCACTGTTCTTTTGAAATGCTAGAAATGTTTTAACCAATCAAAATAAGTTGTTACTTTTATCCTCCTCAACTACATCTCTTCACCACAATAACCTCTACATGTTGTTATTGTCACATTTCAGCAACATTAGTCTAAAGGCAGGATGTAAATGAAATAAATGGAAGAAATTAGAAGAGGCTATGGATCAGACCAGACCATCTGAACATACACAGACTAATTTTTAAATTGTTTTTTTTATCTGCAGTGTGAAATTTGTATGTGTAATATTTCTATCTTTGAAGATCCAGTAGATATGCCTTGTGGGCATGAGTTTTGTAGAGCATGTTGGGAAGCGTAAGTACAAATTTAACTTTTTGTATTAAAAACTATTTTGGAAGGTCCAAGAGTTTTGATATATAAATGGTAATTATCATCAGAAGTAAGAAATCCTATTCGTGTACATTAATGTAGAAAATTTGATTTGATTATATTGAGTGGATCTTTCTTTCTTTCTTTCTTTCTTTCTTTCTTTCTTTCTTTCTTTCTTTCTTTCTTTCTTTCTTTCTTTCTTTCTTTCTTTCTTTCTTTCTTATCTGTAACTTTCATTTGCTGGAACTTATCCTTCTTATTAATGATGGTGCCTGTTTTTCCCAGGCTGGCTGATCACCATCTAGAAGGTAGCTTATTCTAAAGATTAAAAGATTAGATGCATCATAAAGCAATTCTAAAGATTAAAAGATTAGATGCATCAAAAAGCAAATGCAACAGTAAAAAAAAGGGACAAGGGAGATCAAATTGAAGTTTGTGCTTATGTATGAGCTTTTAACCAAACCATAGTCTTTCTCATAAGACTGAAACATTAAAAGTTTATCATCATAAAAACAACCCCATGTGGATCTTTCATAAGTATATTCTTCATTTTGTTGACCACCTCCAATGTGGTTGAAAAAAGCCTTTGGAACTACTTATCTGACTACAAATTGTTGGATTATCCTGATAGATAAACTATTATTGAAAGTTAATTTTGCTCCATATCTTTGAGAAAGGTAATATTTATTCTTCAATCTTAATATATACTTAATAGATTTTTGAATATGAAGATTCAAGAGGGTGAAGCTCACAATATTTTTTGCCCAGCTTATGATTGCTTTCAACTTGTTCCAGTGGAGATAATAGAAAGTGTGGTTTCCAAGGAGATGGATAAACGCTACCTACAGTTTGATATTAAGGTAAACTGTGAGATTATGAAAATGTGGTTTAACCATCTGGTTGAGTTTATTATTCTAAATTGAAAAGAACTCTCTCAGGAAGGTGGGCAAATAATTGCTGCTCCAGAACCATCAAAGTATTTGACTGTTGTACTGGAAAACAGTGTATTTGTTCACTTAGTCATGATCCAAAGTATTTTGATAATTAAATATATAATTTAAGGTTCTCTTTGGGCTTTGCATCCTATAAACCTTGGTCAAACCATTCAGTCAGTCATTTAGACAGTTATTATCTGAGAACAATTTGTCTGATTGTATTTATTTATTTGATTAACTGACTGTTTGCATTTAAATCAGCAATTCACTGAGAACAATAAGTTTTAATATGTTGGTATTTTACAGTTTCACTTAATAAACTTAGGACCTACTCGATATTCAGTAACTCTCTCAGGTGGACCATATCAAAATTTCCTATCATTGTAACATTTTGTTTATTAATAATCCACACAATGTGCATAAAGTTTCATACCACATAATTCTTGGGATATGTGTTTGAATTCAGTAAAATTATTTAGCTTGATATATTTTTATTCTTACAGTTATTTTAAACCATACTCTTCAGGCTACTCATCAACTGAATAAGGTTTGTATAGAAAGATTTAGTTTATAATGGAAACTAATTTCCAATTCCAATTTTTAAATTCTTGTTTTCAGGCCTTTGTTGAAAATAATCCTTCTATTAAATGGTGCCCTACACCAGCCTGTGAAAGAGCAGTCAGGCTAACAAGACAAGGATCTAATACAACCAGTTCAGAAACACTTAGTTTCCCATTATTAAGAGCACCCGCTGTGGATTGTGGGAAAGGACATCTTTTCTGCTGGTAATGCTTGTTTATTTTTGATCCTGGAATTTTTACTAGCTAGTTTGGGCTAGTTTTGAAAGCCATGTATAAGCACTAAAATAATTAACATTTGTGGGAGTTGATATAATTCATGTTTTGTAAATATATTTTTGCATCACTCCCATATTCTGATTTTATTTAAATAAATGTTTTTAATTCAAAATTTTCCCCAGTTGAATAAAAAATGAATTATCAGATTTTAATGGTCTTTGTTCAGTGCAGATAGTCCTTAATTAATAATCACTTATAACAAGTTACAACAGTGCTAAATGAATGCTATTTATGACTCACCATCAAAGTTCTGTCCATCCCAGCAGCCATATAATTGTCATCTGGACACATGGCAACCAGCTTGCAGTCACAGTAGTTGCAGTATCCCGCAGTCACATGATTGCAATTCGAGACTTTCCTTGCTGGTTCCCACAAGCAAAATCAATGGGGAAGCTGGCAGGGAAGGTTGCGAGTCATTCAAGTACATTTCCTCCAACTTCCAGAAACCAGCTCCAGCCCCACCATACTTCCACTGCACCCAGTGGTGGGATTCAAATAATTTAACAACCAGTTCTTTGTATCAGCTTGAAACCCTAGTGTGGCTGAGTGGTCTGTGTAGGCATGGCCAACTTGACCTCACTGATATCGAAGGGGCCTGACCTTGAGCGGCCCTTCACTTTGCCTGGCTGCTTGCATCACCTCCAAAAATTTTATGCAAAATGGAATTGCTTGAGAAACTCTAGTTCCAAGTCACTTGGATTTAAATCTGATTTAAACTAACCTAATCCACTTCCATGAGTCAGGTATCAAAGATCAACAAATCTTTCTTTAATTGCACTAACCATATCCCCTTACTACAATCTATTAAAACTATACAGGTAGTCCTCAACTTACAACCACAATTAGGATCAGAACTTCTGTTGCTAAGTGAGGCAGATTAAATGAGTTGTGCCCAATTTTATGACCTATTTTGTCACAATTAAGCAAACTGCCATGGTTGTTAAGTGAATCTAGTTGCTAGTTGGAAGCAGATAGAAGAATTGCAAATGGCAATCATTTGACCCCAGGACACTGCAGCCATCATAAATACATGCTGTTTGCCAAGTGCCTGCATTTTGATCAAACCATAAAATGTCCTGTCTTGGACAGAAGAAGGGGCAGTCTGAGCCTAGATATCTTTGATTCCAAGCCAAAAACTCCAATTACATTTGGACAGGAAACTCAAGACAAGAAAGGGGTAGGGGGCAAAGTTATTGGTACATGGCCCGTATCTTGCAGGAAGAGGCAAGGTTAGGGATTCTTTGAATCCACTGTATGGGGACCATGTAGCAACCACCCCAATGCTGGGCCTGTCAGCACTTTCCTATACTCTGCAGCATCCTCCCCAAGCCCCACCTTGTTTATGTTTTTCAACATTGGACCCTTGTGTACTCTTCTGCGCCCGGTAGCCAATTACCTGCCCACCAGCCTGCCTGTGAGCTTCCTGGCTTTCCCACTATCTTGGCTTATTGGAAGCCACTTAATCATCTATGATCCTCACCTATTAATGGTAGCTGGGATTGCTGGGATATTAATTAAATTATCATTAATTAAATGCTGTCACATAATGTCACACTTTAAGACCACACCACATAGCAATGAAAAGTCTGGTCTAAGTTGCCATTGTTAAATGAGGACTACCTGCATGTCCAATATTACCAACCTCTGATGTAATGAATATATATATATATATATATATATATATATATATATATATATATATATATATATATATATATATATATATATATACACACATACACACACACACACACACACACGCACACACACACACACACACATATATGGCATTCAGCTTTGTTCATGTATTTTCCCATGTCATTGCAGTTGTGCTTTTAAAGTTGTAGCAATGTTTCAGTAGATGACAGATGAGATTCTGCTGAAACATTGCTACAACTTTAAAAGTACAACTGCAATGACGTGGGAAAATACACGAACAAAGCTGAATGTCATACATGTAAGTACCCGCGAAAACTTAAGAAAACACATATACACACACACACGTATATATACACACATATATATATGCAACATATGCAACATATATTTGGATCTTTGGTTATTCGGGTTTTTTCCTGCGTAAGATTGGAAGTATCTAGGCAACGTTTTGATGAAGTCTCATTCATCATCTTCAGCTCTGTGCTTCTCAGAGTGATGTGAGCTTGCAGCTGCTTCTTCCTTTTAACTGCTAGTGGGGGTATGACTTGATTGGGTGGGGGTTTGGCTGTGTTCTGATTGGTTGGGGGGTTGGCTGTGTTCTGATTGGCTGGAGGTGTGTTCTGTTCAGGTGGGGGCTTGGTTGTGCTCCAGTTAGTCTTAGTTGCTGGGGGATTTGAGCTGGTGAGCTGTGATCTTGCTGTTTGGCTAGATACGTTGCCTAGATACTTCCAATCTTACGCCAAAGATCCACATACAAATACCTGTGAGAACTTTCAGATTTAAATTTGGGGCAGCCTATTGCTGTGCCAGAATGGTTTTTTCTTCCTCCTGATTGGTTGAGAGTCTTGGTCTGTGTTTATTGGTCTTGGAGTTTGCTGTGTTCTGCTTCTAATATCTTCTGTCGGTTTTTTTGGGGGGGGGGCTCTTTTTGTATCTTGATTGGCTGGCAACATTGTGTTACTTTATTGGAGCTATCATTAGTTAGGAAACTGGGTTTCATCTGGGTGCCTGGTTGGGGTGTGTTTCAGATGGAGGTATCAGGGGGGATCTGTTTGTGCCCAGGTGTTTGTCTGGCTTGTGGTATGGAGATATTTTTGTTTGTGAGTGCAGGCTTCCAAATGATTGACAGCCTGGTGGAATCATCTCTTCTGTTCATGCTTTCTGGTCTTTTTTCAATCTCTATGGCTTCTCTGATGATTCTGTGGCTGGGATTTTCTATAGTGGCTAGGGTTTTGGTGCCATTGAAGTTGATGCTATGACCTGTGGCTTCCATGTGTTGGACTAGTGAGGAAGTGTGTTCCAGCTTTTTGACTGCATTTTTGTGTTCATCCAGGCGGGTGCTTATTCTTCTATTGGTCTGTCCAATGTATGTGGCTGGGCATGATGCACAGGGGACTTATATACCTTGGTTTTCCAGGTCAATTTTGTCTTTGGGGTTTCTGAGGATGGCTGCTATTTTTCTGCCTGTTTTGAAGGCAGTCTTGATGTGGTGTCTGTATAGTATCTGACTAATTTTGTCTGTAGTGCCTCTTATGTAGGGCAGGACAGCTGTTCCATGGGTCTGTTCATCTTCTGGGTCTCTATTATGTCTCAGTGTGTTTTTGTTTAAATCTGAAACCACTGTAAAAGTCTGACTCACAGACGAACACTATACAGAAGCCTGATGATGGCAGATGAGATTCTGCTGAAACGTTGCTACAACTTTAAAAGCACCACTACTATGACCTGGGAAAATACCCGAAAAAAGCAAAATCACCAACTTGATGCACAAAAACACACTGAGACATAATAGAGACCAACACATGGAAGTCACAGGTCATAGCATCAACTTCAGTGGCACCAAAACCCTAGCCACTATAGAAAATCCCAGCCACAGAATCATCAGAGAAGCCATAGAGATTGAAAAAAGACCAGAAAGTATGAACAGAAGAGATTATTCCACCAGGCTGTCAATCATTTGGAAGCCTGCACTCACAAACAAACAAATCTCCACACCACAAGCCAGACAAACACCTGGACACAAACAGATCCCCCCTGATACCTCCAGCTCAAACACACCCCAACCAGGCACCCAGATGAAACCCAGCTTCCTAACTAATGATAGCCGTCCATTTACCCGAAGCCAAGCTGCACTAAAGGCCTCCAATAAAGTAACACAATGTTGCCAGCCAATCAAGATACAAAAAGAGCCCCCCCAAAAAAAAAATCTGACAGAAGATATTAGAGGAGAACACAGCAAACTCCAAGACCAATAAACACAGACCAAGACTCTCAGGAGGAAGGAAAAACCATTCTGGCACAGCAATAGGCTGCCCCAAATTTAAATCTGAAACCACTGTAAAAGTCTGACTCACAGACGAACACTATACAGAAGCCTGATGATGGCAGATGAGATTCTGCTGAAACGTTGCTACAACTTTAAAAGCACCACTACTATGATCTGGGAAAATACCCGAACAAAGCTGAATGCCATACATGTAAGTACCCGCGAAAACTTAAGAAAACATATATATATGTATATATAAACAAAGCTGAATGCCAGACATATATACATATACATATACATATACATATACATATACATATACATATACATATACATATACATATACATATACATATACACACACACACACACACACACACACACACACACATATATATATATATATATATATATATATATATATATATATATATACATATACATATACATATACATATACATATACATATACATATACATATACATATATATAAAACTGTAAATTGATATTAAAAACCAGGATATTGAAAATTAAGATTTAACATTATAGTTGCAATAAGCAATATACGCTTTTAGTATCTAGACCATTGGCTATTCCGAGCAATATTTTTCTGTCACATTTCTCTGTCCATCAGGGACCTGCTATTCTTCTATAATGCATTAAAAAGTTTCTAAACAGATCTGTGAAGATCAATTTTGAATAAGGATAGAGGGAAAAATATTCCTGCTATGTATATGTTGTCATAGTATTTTCTGTTTAACTAGTTTCTAAGTATTCCTTCCTATTCCAAAAATGTTGCTGAAACCTGCAAGATAATTATCCCTCTGCTTTTTTCCTGTAGTTTCTCACTGTGAGAAATACAAGTGATACCAACCTGCATGTAGATTGCAGAGAGGGATTAATTATCTGCAAATGTTCAGAAGTATCATTTATATAATTCCCAAATATTTTAGTTATAAGTTATAGCTAATGGGTGAGTGAAATTGGAAGAATAATTGCCTTGAATAATTTTGGGAATCCTAATTCATAGAACTTTGGCCTGTTATTTGAGAGCTGTTATTCAATATTTGGTCTGTTTTTAACAACCAGAGTGTTATAGTGGTATTAGATTAGAACCAAGAAAGTTAAAATTCTAGTGAATAGTTAATCATGGCATCTGACTAAGTGGCTTTAGGCCAATCACTTTCTGTTTCAGCCATTCTGTCTTACAGTATTGTCATGGGGGTAAAATAAATTGAGATCGCTTAGGAAAGCTGTCATGAGAAACATAGAATGCATATCTATTAGATAAAATATAAGAAAATAAACTGCTGACCTTCATTTGTGCTTTGTTCACTTCTATCCCATATTATAGTTTCAGATCTTATCTTTTGGGTTGCTTACAGCACTCTATAGAATTTGTATGGTTCACCTATTTCTTCACTTTAGGAAAATCTCAATTTTAGGCACCTCAATTTTTACTCCTCTTATTGTAAGGCATGACACAAAGGGAGCAATGCCTAAACCTATATTGTGCTTTAGACAGGATACTCTGTAGATGCAGGGTTCTTAGATTCACAGCTTGCTATCTTAATGAATACAAGTAATGGATTAAAAATGATTTTTTACGATTATTCTTAAAAATTCTGTAGTAAGTTTTTCTTTTGTTTTCATGTAAAGTTTACTTTTCCCCTCATTCTAACCCTGGTTTCATTTTAGGGAATGTTTAGGTGAAGCCCATGAACCTTGTGATTGTGAAACTTGGAAAAACTGGCTGCAGAAAATAACAGAAATGAAACCTGAAGAGCGTAAGAATGTCCATTGTGTCTTTTTTGTTTATTTTATAAAAACTATAAGACTCATGCAAACTATAGGATCCACTGGTGCATGGAAACCTACTGTGGACCACAAGGCCTGGAGCTCTTCTCCCCATTCCACCTCTTCCCCTCATCTCACTGTCTGGGAAACCTCTACCAGTTGCAGAGGCCCACAGTGTACATTAATTGCTCCATTAACCTTTATGTTGTTTTTTATTGTAGCTGCTAACAAGCATACCCAACTGACATGATGCCCAACCTTGTTACCGAGGCCGCCTCATATTATTCTGCAAAGGGTATTATCATAATTGTTTGGAAGGCTCCTTTTCCCAATCATAAAATTTAGAGAAGGAGCCTTCCAAACTATTGCCCTTGCTAGCTTTCTAGCCTAAAAAGTATAGAAAGTTAGCAAAGTTGATCGCTTACAAAAATACTCTTTCTAGCCATCACAAGAGCTGACACCATTCTCACAATCATTTGGAACACTCTTCTCCAAATCTTGTGACTTGAAAAACGAATCTTCCAAAGTATCTTGAGTATGGTGTCCTCTTGCAGTATGATACAAGTCAGCCTCTGTAGGTAGGCCATGCCTTGCATCGGCTAGACACACCTGCCAGTAGCTGCAAATAAATGCAAGGGTATATGGAACAATTTATTTGAACTGCTGGGCTTTGTAACTGGCAAAGGCCTTTTGGATGTGGTAGGTAGGGAGCAGGCTTGGGCTTCCTGTGTCACAGCAGCCTTGCGCTCACTGGTACGCTGGATAGGCAGCTGAGATGGGGGGAGAGATAGGCAGGTGGGAGAAGAAGCGGAGAGTTGCAGAACTCCTGCGCTCAGTGTCACATAAATAGGAAATTATAATCTCAACTGGTTTTCAAGTTCAATTAAGTTCTGTGTCAGATTTATCTTTGAAATGCAAGAGTTTTTTTGAACATTGAGGGATAGTCCCACAAGTGGATTTTTTTTTTTTTAATGTTAGGATACAAACTAAAAAACTAGGAAGTGCAGTGAGCCTTTTGTTCTAAGAAAATATTACATGAACATTATATGCACCTAATATTTTTGTTTCCCTCTTCAAAGTTGTGGGAGTTAGTGAAGCTTATGAAGATGCTGCTAACTGCTTATGGTTACTCACAAACTCCAAACCATGTGCCAACTGTAAATCTCCCATTCAGAAAAATGAAGGATGCAACCACATGCAGTGTGCAAAGGTGAACAAATATTGTCCAGGGTTATGTCACTCCTAGACCCAATGTCTAAAGAAAAATAAAAAGAACCAGAAGACATATTTAGTATTTTCAGAAAGATAGGCACAGTTGGACCAAGCCATATTTTAGGGTAGTATGCTGTTATAAAAGGCAACATTTATCTAAATCACATTCTAGATAATAATTTCAGATGACTCTTAGTTAATAATAATTTATCAGTTTTAGACTTTGCTAAAGAATTGATAAAGACATGTTACTGAAGACATCATCACAGATATAATTCCATTTGTAGTGTAGTGTAGTAGATATACTGTATATATATATCTTCCTTTCCTAGTGCAAATATGATTTCTGTTGGATATGTCTTGAAGAATGGAAAAAACATAGTTCTTCTACTGGAGGATATTATAGATGTACTCGCTATGAAGTAATTCAACACGTAGAAGAACAATCTAAAGAAATGACAGCAGAGGTAAGAAAATGATTTATTTTCAGGAATAGATCATTATCATCATCATCATATGTTATTCTCTTGTTTTGAATGTAATAGTTGATTCCGCACATTGTACTAAGCTGTTTAACTCATAGCTAGACATTTAATATTAGGTAAAAGTACCATGTTCAACTGAACTAAGATGATGTTAAATCTAGCCTTAAAAAGTATTTTTGTTAGTTAAGTATTCATCATTCATCCATCTGTTTCCAGAATATATGTAATATGAGCTTCATAAACATTCTTCATCCATATCTTTTGTGCATATCAGAAATTTAAGCAAAGATCAAACTCAGCAGTAATTGAAAGCCAGCCAAATTTTCTATCAGTGTCCAAAATTAAAGGTACAAAAAACAGATGTGAAATGAAAAATTAAAGCCTTCCTTGTAAGTGAGAGGAACTGAATCATGTTTTTGAAAATCTGTTTCAAATGTAAGCCAGAATATAATTTACCAACAAGAAAATTTGATTTACTGGTTCATAATAATAGCTGAATTTCTTTGACTGAAAAGAAAACCCTTAATAGTTCAGTTCATTAATTGCAGCATGGGAGTGTTGATATATATTTTGAGTTTGTTAAATGTTCCACCATCCAGATTATATTGAAAGTGGCAATATAGAAAAAGGTGGAAAAGGCTTCAATTTAAAGACACCTGCCCACTATATTAGATTACAAAAGAAAAAAGAGACTTTGAATTTTCGTAGTCAGCAAGTGCCTCTTGGAAATTATTCAGCCAAAATCTCTATTAAAAAGTAGATAAGGCCTAAGCTGATTTTTAGAATACCACTTTTATAATTAAAGAAATCATTATGGAACAGCTATTCCCTCTCATCTTAGAATGGAGTGAGCATTGTATCCAGATAGAATCATCACATGTATATCATGAGTTTCTTTGATTCAAAATTGATTAACTACTTTATTTTGTCTGTTGAATTCAGATGACTAATTTATTTGTTCATTATTGTGAGTGAGTATATTTCTATTGTACACAATTTAAAAACTGTGGAATATTTGGTCTTGTTTATAAGGAAAATTTAAAATCCGCTTTTTTCTTCCCTTTTTTTAACTTTTTTTCTCAGGCTGAAAAGAAACACAAAAGATTTCAAGAACTTGACAGATTTATGCACTATTATACAAGATTTAAGAACCATGAGCTCAGCTATCAAGTATGATTACAAATAGTTGTGTTAAATAAGATTACAACTTTATTTCTTCAAAATACAAAGTTTTAATTATTTTCTTCATTTTATTTTTTTTAGTTGGAACAGCGCCTTTTTAAAACAGCCAAAGAAAAGATGGAGCAGCTGAGTCGAGCTCTTGGTGGATGTTAGTGCTTTGTTTTTTCTATAGTATGGTTAAGAATTCAGAATTAAGACTCTTGTATTAATTTAATTATTTTTGCCAACTAAGTTTGATTCATGATCTAATACACTATATTAAATATAGCAGAGCATTTTAGGCGTGTTTAAAAACATGTCATATTCTCTGCAACAAAATTATAACTAAATCTCATTCTGAATCTCTCTTTGATATACAATATACTGGCGTCAAACGGATGCATTTTCTGCATTTCTTTTTGAATTGATGCTTCAGTCTGAACAGAACCCAAAGTATTTTTGCCCAGCTAAATACTCCCTTTTTATATTTAAGGAAGCATTGTTCTCTAGATACATCTGTCCTTTTTAAGATAAGGTAAAGGATTTTCTTTTGTGTCCATCACAACTATACATTATACATGGATATGAGGAAAGGCATTTTTAGTTGCAGTGATGTTGTTTCCTTCTCAGTCCCAAGAGAAATTTTGGATATTTACCAAAGATTTTGGTCTGAACAACAACAGGTTAGAACTTACTCTGTTTCTATGCTGGTTGTTTATGGTTTTATATAGTAATTGTTAATATTCTGCAAGCTTTTATTTCTATAGAAAAAGTTATAAATATTTTAATGAAGAAAAAAAATATCTCCATTATGAATATTATCCACTCAAAAGTTTCTTCATTGAATTCAAATCTATATGGTTTGGGGGTATTTTAAATGCATTCTTGTATCTGTTTTCATGTCTAAAAACTCTGCTAATGTTTCTGTGGTTTTATTTTTAAAATATGATATCTTAATAGTAAGTCATTAAAAAAGAATAACAGTATGTAGGTTGGCTATTAATAGAAAAATCAGAATTCTATAACTGTAAGAATTGTTCACATTTCAGTCACAAAAAACCAGTTATCTTGTTTATATCTTGAAATATCTGTTTGCTTTGGATGGCTATCATAATCTAATTTAACTAATTGCAGAAATCTGAATACAGTCAATATGAAACTTACTTGCAAGTATTTTTTTTATTTGAAGTCAAGGCTGAAAACCCATTCTAATTTTAATAGTTTTTGTTTAAATCAAAAGACACCTTATGCTTGCTGAAGTAGTCTTTTCAGAAACCAGAAAAATAAACATTTACTTGCAATACCCGAACATATCTTGCAGCAGAAGGAAGTTGTCCTGATACCACATTCATTGAAGATGCAGTTCAAGAACTCCTCAAAACTCGACGGATTCTGAAGTGTTCTTATCCTTATGGATTCTTTCTGGAACCAAAAAGCACAAAGAAAGAAATATTTGAACTGATGCAGGTAAATATATTACCTTATGGTAGCCCTTATTCTGCAATGCTTCTTTATCAAGATTCAGATAAAGGGATTCTGTGCCTGCATAGCCACCTCAAAAAGTAGCAATTCCTATGTTGTTATTGTTTTTCCAAATGTGCTACACCAACATACTATATATAGGTGACATACATCTGAATATGTTGTGTTCAGTATGCACTTAAGTCAATGCAGCTTAAAGCATTACTTTGAGCTCTCTCTACTACACTAGCTTTACAAAAAGTATCAAGAGCTTTGACAGCTCTCAGCTACCTGTTAGGACTTCTTCTGATTGTTCTACCATCTCATAGTAAAAGATCATATAGGAAGACAATGCTTCAGTGCTGCTTGGCTCTACACCACTAACCTTAAATAGTTGTTTGATAGGAAGACTCTGACCTTAGACAATTGGATTGGCCAGGCATTCTGAATCCCACCTCACACTTCTCAAGCCATAATTTTATAAACTAGTTCATGCCTTATAAACACACTTATCTTATTTACTGCTAGCATTTTGATTATTTGTATTGCAAATACTTTATTTGTCAGTTGCATGAGAAAAAAATTGACTTGGCATTATAAAAATATAATTAAAAAACATTAACAGTAGAAAATAAAAACTTTGCTTGTCCAAGTCACTATATAAAGACTCCCTTGAACCCAACTTCATTGTATGTTTTATTCCTATTTTTATCAATATAGTGTGATTGTTAAGAAGTTGGATTAGGACAGTGATGGCCAACCTTTTGGGCTCAGCGTATCAAAAATTCAGACTTGATCCTGCTAGTGTGTTACACCCACCCCTCTGAACAATACAGAAGCAATTATTTTATCTTCCCCATCTCCAGTCTACCCCACCCTGAATAGTGGCACTCAGCAGCAGGTTTAAAGCTGAGCTTGAAGTAGACACCCATTATTTAATTCCAGCCCCAATACCACCAATGCTACCCCAAAAGGCTGCCTCACACTATTCCCAAAGTGCATCAGTCTGGGGAATGGTGGGATAACCCAATACTTCTCAGGATCTGACATGAGCTGCTTATCTTCAGGTGATGTTCTTTGTGACAAACCCCTGTGGCTTATTCAAGGCTGTTCTGGGTCTCATGAGGACTTTGATCTTGATGTGGGTTTGAAGAATGATGTTTGGTGATCTATGCTGCTTCTGAATATCATGCAAAAGCACATATCATTCTTGCACAATTTTTGGAGGTTTGACTTTGGTATGATTTCCAGGGGATCTGGAGACCATACAAGAGCATTCTTGTACAACCTACAAAAATTGTAGGAGAACAGGAGCATTTTTGAGAATAGTTGCTGGATGTTGGGGAAGGCTGGCATGTTCACCACCATTGCCTAGATCCTAGGAGTGTTATAAAACAGGTTCAAATCTAGCTTCACCCAAAGAAACTCATTAAATAAATTTGAATCAGCCCCATTCTCAGCCCAGCCATTCTCATGGGTTTATTTTTCTAAGCTGATTTAACAACCTAGATAAATATGAACCTAACACAGACCCCAGATATGTACATTTGCAAATGTGTAAACAGTTATAGTTCAGTAACCAGCTTTTTTCAGCTGATATAATTTTATGGCTTTAATAGATTGAATCAATCATTTTACTGATATAATCTACATTAAATAGATACTCTTCTTTCTTAAAGAAGTCATTAAAATGCACTTTAAAAAAAAAAATAAATGACTCTTAAAATGTTAATTTCAAAGGAATTATACTTATTAAACTCTTGGTGTTGCTGCCAATCTAAAACGCAAATGATTTCTTCTTCTTTTTTATTGGTATAGTAAAAAGTGCATTATTGCATGTGTTGTACTGTTTCCTGTTTAAGTAGATTATATAGTTATAAAATAATAAGCCATTTTATTGGGACCATAGTTAATTTTAGATGCATCCCCTAATCATTATAATAGGGAATGCATATATTTATACCTGTCTTCATTATTGATTATGTAGCAGATACTTTTTATGACATATATTTGCTGGAAATTGCACCATTTTTCATTTTGTGAAGTGTTGGTTAAAGTTATTATTTTCTATTATAGACAGACCTTGAGATGGTTACAGAAGATCTTGCTCAAAAAGTAAACAGACCTTACCTTCGTACTCCCCGCCATAAAATCATCCGGGCAGCTTGCCTTGTTCAACAAAAGAGGCAAGAATTCTTAGCCTCTATAGCCCGTGGAGTTGCTCCTGCTGATTCCCCAGAAGCTCCAAGGCGCAGGTAAACCCATTAAATAGAGATTTGCATCCCCAAAGAAGTGCAATTTGTAAGTACCAAGTATGGTAAGCCTGTCTCACAATCTTATTTGCTGAGAGTAAGGTATTGTAAGCTGGTGAAATCCAGTTATTTGGACTGCAACTCCTTACATTCTCTTAAATGTTGCCTTTTGACTTAGCTGACTTTTTTTTTTTTTAGAATACAGAATCATGCCAATACCAGGAATTAGGGCCCTGTGCATTTGTAAATATACTAGATAGTCTGATTAATTTATTAATTCCCCTAATCCTGCTGATACCTCACAGGGCATTAAAAACCTGATTTTGTAATGGAGCCTGGGGCCCCAATAGCTTCTTTCATGGCTCCTTTGAATGTTTGTAAGCCTTCTCAGATGCTAATTTTATATCATTTTTGGTATTTTAACTCTGGTTTTCACTCTTCTTAATTTGGAGCTGCCCAAATTCATATTTATGAAATGGACAGTTTATACATTGAATACATAAATTTTATTCTCATAGTTGATCATATTAAATCAAATCTATTATACCAAATATTATTTATGGGGAAGGAAAACTGTTATTTTCTATATTGTATATTTTATGCATTCTATTTATTTATTGTAAGCTGCCTAGAGTAACACATGTGAGATGGGCAGCTATATAAATAAATTAAATAAATGTGAAAGTACCTTGAAAATAAAATTACACCTGAAAATTAATCATGATAGAGAAAATGTGATACACTTTTAAATAAAAAGCACAAAAAAATTCTAACAAGGTTAATGTGTTCTTCTCGAACTGATTCAGAAAGAGATTACTTCAACCACTCATTTACAACACAAGGATAGAAGGTTGAATTGTAATTTTTGATATTTCTGATTCAAATATTGCATTAGATTGTCAGGTTCTCAGTGTAGTGATTTAAGTCCATTCTAACCAAATGTGTATGGTATACCTTTTCCTGAGGCATTAGCAGAAAATTTCCTCCAAGATCCAAAGATCCTTGACCTTCCTTGCCTTCAAGAAAGCAGGATGTAAGGCTGGATGTTACTGAATTGTTTGGTTCCATTTCCTCCTCTCCTACACCATTAGAATGTGATTTAATTGTTCTACTATTTTAATCCTTGCTAGTTACCCAGAGTCCCTATTAGTGGTAGCCAAGAAAGTTAAAATTATAAATAAATAAATTATAAATGTTGTTATTGTCCAACTAGGAAGTAGCACTAGCACGAGCTACCCATGCTTCAACTGAAAAAGTTGGTGGGATTGGATGGAGTGGGATATGTTTTTGTGTCCATGCAATGAATGAATGTTTAGATTAATAATTTGAAATCTTGAGCAATTTTAAATTTTCTCGGCTTATTAACGCTATTAAAATTATATAAATAGCTAATTAGCAAATAACTTTTCAATTGTCTGGTTGAGGGGAAATTGTTCATAGTTAATTCTGTTCTCCAATAACAAAGTATGTTTAATTTATAGCTTTGCTGGTGGAACATGGGATTGGGAATATTTAGGATTTGCATCCCCCGAGGTAATTTTTGTCATTTTTAGTTATATAAATTTACTTATTACAGAAATGATTAAGGAATTTCACTTTGCATGAATAGCTTCCCAATGGTTGTTGCAAATTGTACAAAAGTTTGCAAGGTGTGGATGGGCTTTCTATTTTTTGTAGCTTTACAATGCAAGAATTTTTTTTTCTATCCAGTGGTGAATAATATATAACAGATTAATTTCTGTCCTGAAGAGTTTGATTGGGCGCCCTGGTTTTCCAGCTTCTGAATGTCTGCTTGAGTTCTGGCAGGGCAAATGATGATAATTGTCACAACTGAAATAGATTTTTGAACTTAGTTAAACAAATGAGAACAATTATGTTCCATCCCTTGCAAATGAAGCTCCCTATTTCCTCCTGATTGTTAGAAAATGAAAGCTGCACGTCAGGTGTCATGGCAGAGCAACCTTGCCAACAGTGTACCACAAAACAACAGTCACTCACCAAGCTGGCTCCTGAATTGAGTTTACTATTTAGCTATATTATTGGTACATATTTTCATTTTTTAAAAATGCTTCTTACTTGGCTATAGTTATATCGTTATAAGCATTTTAAAATCTGGCCTTTCAATAAGCATATGTTCCTGTAAGACAATTTTAAATTTTTTCTGCACAGGCATTGGATCACAAACAAAAAAAGCTAGATGTAACATTGTAACAGATTAGCCAGAAGAATTAACTTTCTTTTTGTATCATGGAAACATGTTGGGTTTTTTTACATGTGCGGTATGATGACCAAGATTTTTATCTTTCTTTGTGCTCTTGATATCTTGCCCATAAAGTTGATGCTTCTGCACAGAGTTCATGTTGGAAACATCTAGGTGGAAAGGCAATTAATGCCTTTTCTTTTTTCTTTTTCCTCTGCCCTACAGTTTCCTCCCTTCCCTTTTCCCTCCCTTGTTTTTGAATTGTTTTCTTTTGTATTTTATATTCAGATAAACTAATAAAAATTTTGAAATACAGGAAACATCTAGTGCTGTGGAAGATCTTTTGGCAGAAATATCTTTATCCAAGCATGCATATTCCCGGCTGTAGTTTCTCCCCTTCTCTAGGCAGTTCCTTTTCTTACAGCAAAACAGGCAATGACATCTGGATTTTTCTTCTCAGAGAACATTTGTTTCCTCTTGTTTTTCTTTATGGATGACAAAGGAAAAAATGTGTTGTTTTTTTTAGTTTTATCTTTGTAAATCTTGCCTTTTAAAAAATGTATTTAAAAATGTATTGTCTACATGCAATTTCACTCCATTCCAATCCGCACCATTCAAAAGATTGCAGAGTTTGTGGCATATAAAATAGTCTTCAGGAAGTATTCTGAGTATAGACAATCACTTTGTCTCATCTTCACTAAGCAAGCTTGGAGGGATTGTACTTCTGAAAATGATAATGATTATGGCAACCTCTTCTCTGGAGTTGTAATTGGTAATATTATTTTAAACTGAGCATTTATTTCTTTTTCATAACTTTACTGAATATTTTAAAAATGAAGATCAAAACTAATACCAACTAATATACATAAGAAGGAAAAAAGAGATAGAAATCAAAGAAAAACTAAAAGTGAAAGAAAAGGGGGAATAGAAAAGAAAGGAAAAAGATAACAATTTGTGGCTTCAGTCTTCTTTACAGCAATTATAAGTACAATTTATAAATGTATCTCTTTTTCTAAAGCTTCAATATGATTCTTGTCTTTCTATAATCTCATATCTAATCATCAAAATGTAAACCATAAGTTCATTTTTTCTGTTATATTCAAAAAGTCCATAAAGGATTTCCAATTAATAATAAACACGTCTTTTCCCTAATCAAGTAAATCAGTTTGGCCATCTCAGCAAGTTACATCATCTTCATGAACCAATCTTCCATTGTAGGTATTGCAGAAAGTATATAAATACAGTACAATAATCTGGCTGTACTTACATTAAAAAAATCAAAGTTCTCAGACTTTTTCCAATTCTTTGTTCATCAATTCCAGAAGAAAGATTTCTGTTTCAATTGTACCTTAAACTTTAAAATTTTCTGAATCAATGTATTTGAACCCAAAATATTCTGTACTTCTACCAAGAGGGATGAAATGTCCTTCTTATTGTTCACCTTTCCAAGGTAATTTTGAAGTGCTTTTATGCTTTCTAAACAATTTTGTCTGATGAAAGAGTGGGTGCTGCTAAGAAAACATCCAAAAACAACATAAAGTTACTTGCAAAAGCCCTTAACTTGTAAAGTTTTCTTAAAAATATTTACTCCCTCAATCCTCTAATGCTGTCTTATTCAGTATTTCAAGAACCAAAATAAACAACATAGGAGACAGTACACATACCTGTCCTGTTCCTTTCTGTATCCTTTGTTTGATTCCAGTAGCAGTTATTCATGCTTCCTTTGAAATATAAATCATTCTTACATTTTATAAAGTTCTTTCCAAAGTTAATTATCTTACAAAACTTTGAACAAGAAAGCCACATTCAAATTATTTCAAAATTTGAACAAGAAGGTCCAATCCAAGGACTACTATAGATCTAAGAACATCAAGTGGCTTGTTTTTATTATACCAAATATTCCAAAATGTCCAGCACATTTCTAATAGTGTCTGTAACACTATTTTAGGTAAAAATCCATATTGAGCCCCATGAATAAATTCTTTAAAAAATATTTTTAGTCTGTCAGTCAGCATGTTGTAAACAACTTTTACTCATTCAATAATGATTCAACTTATACTTCCTTGTAAAGCTAAATTTTGTTCCTCTTTAGGTATTACTACCATATTAGCCTCTTTTCAACTTCCTTACCTTTTTGCTTCTTGTAAGATATTAATTGTATTTTGTAAAAGATGTAAAAAATTATCCTCAAAACATTTATAATAAGAACCTAGTAATCCATCCAATCCAGGCACCTTTTCAGCTAATCTTTTGTATAGCTTCACAAATTTCCCTTATTGTTATAGATCCATTCATAATTTGTTTCTGTTATTTTGTAATCCTCAATAAAATTTTGGAATACATCTATGTTCTTCAGAGATACGTTACTTGCATTATGCAAGTTGAAATAATATTGGTGAAATGCCTTTCGTATTATCATGCTATCCATTAGTATAGTATCTTACATTTGTAATTTCAACATTATTTTCTTTTTTGTGATGTATATGCCAGACATTTCTCTTGTTTGTTTACAAACTCAGGGATTTTTTTCTTTTTTTTTCTTTATATTGTTCGTTTTTATTTCCATTTATCTAACTGTTAACATAGATAACAGTCATTGTAGAACTTGAGACATCTTGCCTTGTCTGGAAATTTATTTAATTTTTTTCTCTCCTTATATCATCTAATATACCTTGCGTTTTCTTCTGCCTCTTTTTTGTATTGGTTTGTCTTGTTATGTTGTTTTATTATGTTGCATAAAATAACTTCCAATAAAAATTTTATTTTTGTCCCAAACAATTCTTAAACCAATACTTTTATCTAAATTATTTCTAAACATTTTTTTTACAATACTCCACTATTTCTTATTTCTATAGAACTTAAGAACTGGATTTTCTTTCACAAATTCATTGGATTATGATCCAAAAAAGTCTTTGGCAGTATCCCTACTTTAGAAACCTTAGTAGCCAGAGTCTTCAAAATCCAAATGATATTTATCTTAGAAAAGCATCTTGTTTTTCAGAAAAAGTAGGTATATTCTCTTGAAGTTTGCATTCCTATTCTCTTCTGATTACCCACCCCCTCCCACTTGTGACTGTATAACTGTAACTTTGTCGCTTGCATCCTTACGATTTATATTGTTTCCTAGTATGATTTGATTGCTTATTGTACCCTTTGACTATTATTAAGTGTTGTACCTTATGATTCTTGACTCTTTGACAAATGTATCTTTTCTTTTATGTATATTGAGAGCATTTGTACCAAAACAAATTCCTTGTGTGTCCAATCACACTTGGCCAATAGAGAATTCTATTCTATTCTATTGAATTGCTGATTTTGTTTATATATAAATTGTCCATCAAATCAAAGAAAAAGTTGGTGATTTGCATTGAATTAATTTTAATATTCTTCTCAGACCTTCTATCCAGTTGTAGGGAGACCATTCTGGAATTGAGCATTTCTAAACAAGTCCCAATAATGATGTTTTTAAATAATCTCTGGTTCAGGTGGTCACATAATTTTCTAATACTTTCCCCCCCATTGCATTGCAGCTAATAAAATCTAAGTAGTGTTCTTGAACATAAAGGAAATAGATAATTTTAAAAAGTTCTTTCTATATTTTTAAACCAGATGGATATACCACAGAGCGGGTTAGATTTGGTCTGATTTTAAAATGCAAAGTTTCAGCCTCCTTCAGCATTTTGTTTCTGTGGGTCCAATAGTCAATGATTTCACAGAATGGCATCTACTACTTTCAATTGCTGCAAAAATTAGATGTTCTTACAGAATTTTAGTATTTTAACACAAAAGGTCATTCCATTAGTATTAGTGAATTATTCCACTGATTTCTTTTCAAAGGAAGTGATGAAACTTTTGGCTTCAGTTTAAAAGGCACCATTACTCATACGTAGCCAATGGATGAGTTAGTTCACTTCTGATCTTGTTATGAACTTTTAAATTACTTTCTACAATCTATATTTAATTTCACTTACTTTTCAAGAAACTTTTATTCAGTTGCGAGCTCTTATGAGTTGATCACGTTATTTCTATACTACAAGAACTAAACATGTTGATTTTATTTAAAGTTTCTTCACAAACTTGTTTCTGCTTCCTACTAATTACTTGTCTTACCTGCTTCATATCTTTCTACATCATACCTTAGGTATTTGTAGAGCATTAGACTTTTTGTGGATTGTATTACTTCAGTTATCCAAAAGCTACCAAAGTTGGCTAACCTTACTTCAGAGTTCTGCAAAGTGATTACCTGCCACTTTGCAAGCAGAGATCTTATAGAAAGTTTTTCCAAAATTATTTACTTTTCATTGTAAAGTAACTGCTTGATCAGAACCTTATATGTTTCATTCAATATGATTGGGGGGGAAATTTACAGAAAAAAATTCAGAGGCTAATGCTCTTTTGTACTTGTGTTTTGGCATATTCTTGTATCTCTGTTGTTGTAAGCCTGTTACTTAGCTTTACAAAAGAACCAGAGAGATCATGGATTAAAAATACAGATTGTTACCTCTGACTGTAATTCTTCAGATGGTCATCTGTGGAGTCACTCAGCTATTATCTCCTCTATCACGTCTCATAAAGACTCACTTTTTTTCAAGGGCTGAGCCAGTTTTGGGAAATTAAAGGAACAGGTGGAAACTATGATCAAGTGTATCCATTTGGTGGTGAGTGTTTCCAGCAAAAAGACTGTTGCAACCCTGACCCAGGTTCCTATGAGGAGCATTATTCACATGTGTAACAGCATAGTTGACTATGTCCTTTTATCTTTAGCATTTTGTTTTTGATCTGTGCCTTACAATTAGCACCATCATTTCTATAAATGAGTTCATCATACTGTTGCAAGATAGCAAAGTGAACTGAATAAAAACTGGAAAAATGAACAGGAAAGAAACACTATCCATGTAGCTATTTGATCCCAATTAGCCCCAGCCTAATGTATCATCAGCAGGTACAAAAGATTAGAAAATGAAAAAATAAACCTTGCTAAAGGCACATAAAATATAAATATGAAAATATGAAGCTAATTAACTGGGATAGAGAGGAAGGATATTTTTTTCTTCAATCCTTTCTTTAGGATTATTTGTGATTTATATAATTGCATACTTATGCATATTTTCTTTTTATAGTCACTGGATAGCATTATGCTTGCAAGACCATAGTTTGCTTCTTATAGTCAAATAAACTGGCTGGCTTTTTTCCAATAATTAAATGTTTGCAATAAAACATTTTAATTATTCAAAATCAGTGAATCTTATTTGAAGTTTGCACTGCTGTATAACTGGTATAAGAGAAATTAATGATTTTATTTAAGAATTTGCCTGTTTATTATACAATGCTAAACAATGAAATTATTACCTAAACTAAACTTGATCAATATTTAAGTAAGATGAGAATATTTTGAATAGTTGAAACAAGCTAGTAAAAAAAAAATTACCTTAGAAGCATTGGATGAAAAGTGTCTAATTCAGAATTCTTATCATTGATTTTTTTCCCCAAGAAACTCCTCTGAATTATTTCATGTATTTTATATCACTGACAGAATCTGATTATGGTATTAGTTAGAAAAAAATAACATTATAATGTACAGTCTTTTCAAGTATCCCCATCCATTATCCATCACATTCTGAATTAATCAGAAATTAAAGCTATTTATGCTTATGTGAAATATATACTATTTCTGGACAACTAATAAATATTGCTGATATGTCTACAATGACTGTTCAGAAGTCCTCCATTGAGTTCCATTGCTACTGTAGATGTGTACTCAAATTTTTGAACTGTGTTGTTGATTTTTAAATAAAAAATACTTATCAGTTTGGACTAGGACTAGACTTCTTTTTTTTCCCCAAAAGTTTTTTATTTTTTAAATTTTATACATCTTTTTACATGAGCAACGTTTCCAGATTATAACACTTGTACATAGTCATACTTTCATTTCCATTAATTTTATATAATATTAACTCATATCATTATCTATTTCACTCATCTTAAAATAAATTTGCATTTCATAGTTCAGTTCATTGATTCAATATCAATATCATTTCATCCATACATAAGTTTTAAAATCTTTATCCCCTATTATTTCAATTTTCACCTTACCACCTATTTTATTTTACATTACACATCATTATTCTGGACTAGGTACACTTCAAAATAATTTGGACTGCAGATTTCTATGGTCCTTCAAAAAAATAAAATAAGACAAAACAAAACAAAAGAAAAAGTGACTGAAAATAATTCAATATTCACCCTGTTTTCATTTTGAACAAAAAATGTTCCAGGCTTTCACAGAACTGAAAGTCAAGAATTTTTTTTCACATTACATGATAAGAAGGTTGATGAGAAAATATGCTGATTAGATCAACTGGACATTTCTGAATATGACTGATTCATGACAATGAGTTTGCTAGGATGCTTAGTCCAAAGGTATACTTTATCAATAAGACACTTGCTAAAACTGCTGCAGGTTATTTTGGTAATTAGCTCAAGAGAAAAGAACATTTGATGGGCTGAGCTAGTAGACTTGCTGAGTGTTTTAACAGAGACATCAGGAAATTTTTGTTGGCAATACTTATTTTATTATACAAAAAGTAGAAGGGAAACAAAAGTCTGTTCATCTACTCTACTATATTGTTATCATTACTGATAAAAGAAGAATAAGAGCATACAATATCAGTTTCACTAATGCAGGCTCAGAGTTTATATTGAATTTATTCCCTAACATCAAATATATCCTCAACTTTTAAGGATATTGAATTTAGATACACACAGACAAAACACAACATACACATACACACTCAATTATATATAAAATAATACATGCATATATTATACTAAGCTGATTTAGTTTAAATTCATAGCCTTGAAATACTCATCAAAATGCAACCACTCATGCAGCAGTAGCAGCTTCATTGATCTAGTAGCTGAATTTATTTAGCAAATTTATGTATTTTTGGAGTTTTGTTTACAAAAACTGCATGGTGTTGGTTGCTACTTAGTTATTTACTTTTTATGAAACAGGTGATTTTATAGTGCATAAAATCACAGGGAGTATTTTTTTTCTCCATTAAGCGTGCTGTTTGTTGTGCTCCAAATATACTACTGCATGCTTCCCTGTATTTTGTAACGTTTGGTTTATGCAGGAATATGCTGAATTTCAGTATCGGAGGAGACACAGACAGCGCCGAAGGGGAGATATGCAGAGTCTGCTGAGTAATGCTCCAGATCCTGATGATCCAAGTGAGAGTACACTAGGTAACATTTTCTTATAGTGTCTTTATTTTCCTTTTAACTTGCTTGATGTTCTGTTATTTAATCAGAGGTTTAATGCTGGGCTATCATTCAGTTCTTTTTCAAGCAAAAAGAAATGATTCGTTAACATGATTACCATATTAATCGCCAAAGAGAATTCCTTGTTTAAGTCCTCAAAAGGAAAGCAAAATATTTGAAAACAGATACCATATTTCTGACTTTGACAAAATGAAAATTGGAGACACATAAAAGTATGCTTAACAAGTGTAGGATTCTCAGAATTTATTAGATTGCATAAAGATAGAAATAAAGATGGAATTTTATCTTTCATAATAAATGGAGATTAGATCACTTTTGTCCTTTCTGCTGTGTTAAAAAAAGTATAAAGCATCATTTGAGGTGCTTTCTATTTTGTCATTCATATAGAATCTATATCTCGATATTTTAGAAATTTGTCTTTTTATTTTTATTTAACATTCTTAAAAGTTAAATAAGAAATAGAACCATCTTTAAATTAAAAAAAATAGACATCAAAGGAAAAAATAGAAAATGGAAAAGACAATACAAACTAAATCCTCAGTCAATAGCATAATCTAAAAAAAGCGGGGAAGGAGAAATCTACATTACATTTTATACTTATCAATAGTCACTGATTTACTCATACAATATTATAATGTAATCAGCACAAAATTTTGTTATAAAGTATCACAAAATCTGATATAGTAATATGTATTGCTTTATCTGATTAGTAGAAAATGCTATATTTTTCTGAATACTAAAATAGTATTATTTATATAATAGTAAATACTAAATACAAAAATAGAAGATACTAATTTTCCTTTTCCAGAACAGATATCCAACAATTATTCCCTGACATCTGAAATAATACCGGTATTACATTTCAAATTTCTCAATATAATTCTTCAAGTCACCTCCCAGCTTGATATAGTTTAGTAAGATCCAGTCTTAGGCACAAAAACAACTGAGTGGTCTTGGACCAATCTCTCCGCCCTACAAAGAAAGCATTGGGGAAATCCAAACTCTTGCCAGGAAACCTGGAGAAGCTAATCTAAGCAGTCACCATGTGTCAAAACCTGACTTTTTTTTCCCAAATTTTTTTTATTTCAATCTATATATAACAACAATACATTAACAGTGTGGCATCAATATATCATACATCTCTCATTGCATATATTCATATTAATTCATACTTCTTCAATATTTATTTTCAACCTTACTCTCTCCAAATGCCTACCACCATATCAGTTAAACATACCCAGTAATTCCATTATTCAATTTTCTCCCTGTTTTCATTTTATTTTTTAAATAAAAAATTCTCATTTAGCAAGCAGTATGGTTCCAGGTTTCACATCTCAATACAAACATGACCATAGTTACCTATTCATTTTATTTGTTTAATTTCATATTACATCATCCTTATCATTGTTAAATATTAAACTTATCCAATCCCAATTCATATTCTCTTATCTTATTTTACAATATTATCTAAAATTCTCATCTCAATTCTATGTTCATTTATTCAATTCCAAATCCTAATATATCTCCTTCCATTTTTCTTAGTGTATTCTCATAGCTTATTTTATCTAAAATCTAATGTTATCTAAAATTCTCATCTCCTTTCTATTGTTATTTCTCATGTTATTTTTTTCTGCCACATTTGTCATTTTATCAACCCTTATCTGTAAATATAATTGTCCCCTCTAGTTAATAATTCAAACTAACCACCTTCATTCTTCCTTAATATCAATCTCCCTATCTAATATAAAACACACACACATATGTATGTATGTATGTATGTATATTTCTCAGATTCCACATTATATTTTCTCTATAAATCATCTATATATTACAAAATGCTATTTTCAATATATTCTTATACACCCCAACACATTGCCTTGTGGAATCCTCTTCCTTATCCCTTTTTTTTCACCATTATCTCTCACTCTTTGAACAGTGTACCTTCTTTTCATCCTTGTTTGTTTCCTCTTCCTCTTTATTTTCTGGTCCTTTCTCTTAATTCCCTTTTTCTCCATTCTTATTCCCCTCCTTTTCTCATTCCAGTTATTAAACTTTTCTCTCTCCCTCTTTTGATATTTCTTTTGCACTTCCTTTTTCTCCTTTTCCCTTCTCTCTTTAATCATTTTCCGAACCATTCTCGCTTTTATCATTGCATTAGACCACAAATTTTTTATTCTAATTCCTTTTCCCCCCTGCCTAAATAATTGTTGTTCATTTTGTCCTTCTTAGTTGGCTTCTTCTTTATAAAACTCCTCCTCCTCTGGTTTATTATATTCTTGTGTATGCTGAGTCACCATTTCTAATTGCTGGAATACATAGTTACACATTTCAAGTTTGACTTTTATCATGTCCCTTTTATTTTGCATATCCGATCTTATGTCTTGTAAGTCCAGTCTTATATTAACAAGTAGCTCCTCCATTACATCTTCTCCTTTTTTTCTTTTTCTTTCCTCTTCCTTTATAGCTGAAATCCTCTTTTTTAGTAGATATATTCAATCCCAGAGTCCAGTATATTATTTCAGCCAATATCTTTTCAGTTTATTTTCAACAATTCATACTCTCGAGTCTTTATTCTGAATCCTCTAATTGGCCTCTCAACTGTTTCCCAAATTACTGGCAATAGTAAAGTTCCTTTTATTTTCTTTCAAGTTCCAAAATCCAAAGTCTCAAAAAGACCAGACCCTCATTTTAAAACATACTAAAGTTTTCCTGTACCATCAGGTACGCTCTTGAGTCTTTTTCTTTTTAACTTTTTTTTGTTAAATATAATATTTTTATTAAGCTCGCTAATTTCAATCATTAACTATTCTTTTCAATACACTCAATTCCAGCATTTAGTTATACTTTTTAAGTGCCCACAGTTCAATATCTGTCCAGTTTAATTTTTAAACCTTGGTTGTGTTAATGTATTTTCCTTTAAATTTCTCCTCCAGATTAGTCCAATAGAATAATCAAATCCAAATTTAAAAACCAATGTTCTTTCTTACTTTCTCTGTTTGCCGCTTCCACACACTTTCCTCTAAAATAGCCCTTTAATTTGATACCGGGGTACCTCAAAAGCGATGTCCTTTGCCTGGTTTACACTCTGCTCACTACTTCTCTCTCCAGCACAAAACTTTGTTTCCCGGAATGTTCTTCATCTTTATGGTGGCCATTTTAAGACCACCACTGCAACTTGTCTTCGGGAGGGATTTGCCTGTCAGGGAGGGGAGTTGCGGCTCCCCTCGACCCTCCAGGCGATTTCCCCCTTCTTCACCACCCCACCAGGGTGGTTCTAGTCCCCATTGGGACCCTCCATCAAGAGAGCTCAGGCGAAACCACACACAATCGCAGATTTCATACTGACACTGACGAGAAACAAACCGGAAGTCCCGACAAAGCCTGACTTGAAGGCACTCCCTTCCCAAAGATTAAAATAACATTTGCTAGGTATATATGTGAGAGAGAGAAAGAGGGAAGGAGGGAGGGAGAGTGGGAGGGAGGGAGAGTGGGAGGGAGGGAGAGTGGAAAGGAGGGAGGGAGAGAGAGACGTCTCATGGATTAAAAATGTTGGGAGAAAAGTAATCTTGTATTAATTTGTAAACCTTCCTTGAGCAGATACTCAAGAAGCTGGCAGTAACAGAAGACACGGTAATTCCATGGTGAGTTCAGCTTCCATGAGTATCCTTCACAGCTCTTCTCTTCATGACTATACTCCTGTTAGTCGCTCTGAAAACCAGGATTCTCTGCAGGTATAGTCTTTTATCTTTTCTTTACTATTTTAATTCTTTAGCTTGTATCTTATCTATCTTCTAACTTCATCAGCTTATTAGAAAATATATATTATTAGTTATGGAACTGACTACATAACAGATTTCAAATAGAATCTTAGCCGAAATAATCATTATTGATTATACTGGCATACAGTATATAGGCATTTCTTAATTTTGATATCTCTTATAGGCTCTGAGTTCCTTGGATGAAGATGATCCAAACATACTTCTTGCTATTCAGTTATCATTGCAAGAATCTGGCCTAGTTATTGACGATGAAACTAGAGACTTCCTGACTAATGAAGCTTCATTAGGAGCAATAGGTACTTCTTTGCCTACAAGATTAGACTCTGGCCCAGTAAATGTAGATAATCCAAGAGCAGCTCTAAGTAGCACTGAACTTTTAGAACTTGGTGATAGCCTGATAAAATTAAGTGCAGACAGTGATCAGTTTTTGACAGACCATCTTAATTCTCGCACTTTCAATAATACAAGAAGTGGCTTATATTCAGCATCTGGTGAATCTGACTCAGGTAGCCAAGATCTTAATATAAATGAAAATCTCCTTGGAAACATAATGGCTTGGTTCCATGACATGAATCCTCAGAGTATTGCACTCATTCCTTCCGCAATTACAGAAGCAGATGATGATTCACAACAACCCAGTACTGAAGAGAGGTTAATGGATCAGCCACAAGTAAGACAAGATCTTCTAGAGGAAAATGCACCTTCTGAAGATGCAGTCAAAAATGAAGGCAGAAGCACTCAAAGAGAAGAAGGTGCTACTGCTGCTGGAGACACTAGTTATGGAGATACAGTGCCACAAAGTGAAGACACTTCTGGAGACACCAGCGGCCAAATTGTAAATTCAGATGTTTCGCATCAGACATCTAAAACTTCAGCTGAGTGGGCTGAACATGTGCATTTGGTGTAATCACAAAAAGTCTTGGGGGGGGGGGAATGAATAATTTGTGGAGCCAAAATGATTAGGCAATTATCAGTGGTACAATATATAATGGAAACTTTGACCAATCCTAGCAGAGCTGAGTTGTTTACCCGAAGTGTAAAAATGGGATAAATAGAAATTTCCTTGGAGTTCTTTATGAAGCTAATTTGAACCTTTCGGGGAATTTCTATTGCATTGGACAGTAAAGCGGCTTGCTTGTTTGGAGGAAGTAGAAAGCTTGTATTCCATCTTCCCAACACAATGCATTATCTATTTAGCCTTAGGCTGATGATCCTTAACTTGAAAGGGGAGATTAAAGGCTTCCTTAATGCATTATTTAAAGAAAACATTTTCTCCTTTTTCTCTTATTTGTCTTATCCTTTAAAAACGTTTAGCACTAAAATTATGTTTTGCTTTCCCCAATTAATCAGTAATAGTATGAACTGAGGTAAAGTGAACCTTTTCTAATTAGAGTAAAATTTTTATGTTTATGTACCAGTACAGATGTGCCAAACTGAGGAGCAAATCAACATAAAAATATGCAGTGTTGTTTTTTTAATGCTAACTCTTACTTTTAATGATATAAAGAACACATAGGCATGCACAATGACGTGCACACATACACATACAGGTTTTTTTTTCAAATTTCATTTGTATTTATCACCATTATGATTGCATTAACATAATTTTATCTTAATTAAATCTAATTCTGCTATTAAAGACAGTTATTTTAAACAGCCAAGTTGGCTCGGTTGAAAAAACATTTTAATAAAAGTGCAATCTTTTCTAATCATTCTATACACTTTGAGTGCAGTTGCTTTGAGCAGTAACATTTTACAAAACAACAAAGTCTGCAACTTTCTGAATCTAGAGACAGCCTCCTTGCCCCCCCCCCCCCCCAAGGAAAGATTAATAATATCACAAACAATATGTTACTGTGCCTTTGCCTAAGCTAAATAGATAGTTGACACAGTTAAATGAATATTAGTTATTTGTTCTGAAGTATACTATGGTATGCTATGAACTGCAGAAACCTCCATAAAACCACTCATGGCCTTTCCTTTCCACTCAATACCTATATAGGGTATAAGCCTTCCCTATAACAGGTATAGCATGCACACCTAGAAGTATCCCCATAGGATTCCAGAGAGCCTTATTTTTCTCCTCCTCTCCCTATCCTATCTTTGCCGGCATGCATTTGAGGGCAGTATAGCATATGTGAGCAACTGTGTGTGCCTCCTATATCTCCATCCAGCCTACTTGTTTCACTCTGTGAAGTTGTATGAGCTTCAGCTGAAAAGAGAGAGAAACACAGGAATAAGAGAGTGTGTTTTTCTAACACACACACACACAGACACACAGAAGGACATGCTCTGCGAAGTGGGTATCAAATTCAACTGTAACAGACAAATTCCTTGTTTGCAGACACTATAGCTGCGCGGGGAGTATCATACCTTATATGTCAACATTTTTACAGAAATAATAAAACACTACAATGTGTTCTTTTCAATTGCACAATATTCATTTAATGTATGATTGGTGTTTCATATTTTGTAAAAAAAAACAAAAAAAACCCCAAAACCTTCCCTAATGGTGTCCTACTGTGAAGAAAAGTTTTGTTGAAATTGGCTTAAAACATCAAAACCTCATTGTAAATTAGTGATGCAGATTGTAACTTTTAACTAGAAGTAATTGTTTTAAATTACTGTTTTGCTTGCAAATAATCAAAGTCTAGGTTAATAGAAGCAAAATGAATGAAATATTCCATTTCTTTTTTGTTTGACTTGATATGAAAGATCGACTATGTCTGAGACAAAAACTTGCTACTGATTGTGTACAGTAAGGTATTTTCATGGCAGAAAAGGTATATATATTGATTACTGTGTGTTACAAAAAAAAGTGTTAAATCCTTCATTTAAGCATAACTGTTGGGATCTCGCAGTCCCTGTGGCTCATAAAATTAAATATTAACTATTTAATCCATTTTAAAAAAAAACCTCTCTTTCTTGACATTTATTTGGAAGGAGTCGTCGTAGTCTGCTTCTGTAATTATATGCTGTCCATTATATTTTTAGCTTGGCTTCTAATTGCCCTGTCCTGAAGGTGTTGGTGTTGAATCCCCTTTTCTAGCCTTGGAAAATTATCTCTTTAAAATACTATGACAGAATCCTTTCTAACTTAAAATAGATCTTGAAGACATTATCGTCACTATTTGGTCTTACATATTTTAAACACACATACAGCTTCTTGAATTTTAATTTCCAAATAGAATATCACATGGTTTTGTGTATTGCATTAAGATGTCTTGCAAAGCTAAGAAAAGATGTATATGAGTGCTTTCTGTGATGATAGTGAAGTTTGTGGGTTCTGGTTTTCTGTAACTTGGTTTAAATTGTGAAGTATACTCCATTGTTAAATTTATTCTGAGCATGAAATTTAGCATATTAAATTTGTATTTTCTTGATATTTAAAATTTAAGACCATCCCCCTAATTTGAATTTAGAATTCTGAAAGAAAGTTTGGCAAGCCTATTTTGTAAACCAATTAATTTTATAAAGAAAAACAAAACTACTATAATCTTGAAAATGGTATTTGCACTTTCATAGTATATACTTGATACATTCCCACTTTATATACAGTAGGATACTACAATCTTATAGATGTTTGGCCAAATGAATGCTATTAATAATATGTAAAATTTTTGATTAAACATTTATTACTTAAACTAATTCCTTTTATCTCCTCTATTTCTTTACCAAAAGATTGTTTTAGATGAAATAATGGTATTTGGAATTTTAAAAAAGCTCACACATTGACACACAAAATGCAACAATTTTCTGAGATTTTCTAGTAGAGGGGTTCACTAATAATTCTTATGCTGCACAGAAATAATTTGTGCTCGCATAAAGTTGAACGTTATCTGTAATACAGGTAACAGACTTAAAACAAATGGACTTACAATCGTTCATTTAATGACCATTCAAAATTACAACAGCACTTTTAAAAAGTGACATGACCAGTTTTCACACATATGACTGTTGCAGCATGTGATCAAATGGGCATGTGATCAAAATTCAGATGCTTGGCAACTAACTTATATTTATGATGGTTGCAGCAAATCAGGATCACATAGTCACCTTTTGCAACTTTCTGACAAGCAAAGTCAATGTGGAAGCCAGATTCACTTAACAACCATGTGACTAACTTAACAACTGCAATGATTCACTTAACAACAGTGATTAAAAATGTTATGATAGGGCAAAATCCACTTAATTGCCTCACTTAACAACAGAAAATTGGGGCGCAATTATGATCATAAGTCGAGGATTACCTATAAAACCAAACCAAACCCCCTTAAGCAGAAGACATCTTCTGAACGCAGAAAGGAATATTATGGACAAATCCACTTTTATGTATTTAAAACATTGTATAATATTCAAAGTAGGTACTATGAAGAGAAATAGGCCAAAGATAATTAAGCATTTAATATTTCTGATGAAAATAAATAGCATTGTTAACAGTTGTGCTTAGAAAAACATCCGTTACTTGAGCATTTCTTAAACTGAAGCCAGAAAGGAATAGTGATTGAAATGCAAATTCAGATATCAACCACTCATTCATTTGAAATGTTTATTTTTAACAGATCTAATAAACATTCTAAGAAGGATAAATAAATAAAGTTGATGTCAGTCTTTATTTTCATATTAGATTATAAAATGTCTTTAAGTCTTTCAAAAATGCTACATATCAGTGGATAACTTTAGTTACATTTTCACATGTTTCTACATTACGTAGTATAGAACCAAGTAGTCCTTGGTTAATATGGGTAATTGAGACCAAAATTTCTGTCACTAAATGATGCAGTTGAAAAATGCAATTTCACATGACCAAATTGGTTAGTGACAGCAACCCTGATAGTCCCTATTGCTGTCATTAACTGATCACCCAGGTCATTAGGCAAGGACTCACACCAAGCCAAGCTACTCCCAGTTTTGTCCCTGTCAGCCCCCAACCTTGGTAAAGTAATGGACTTCCTCCTCTTCAGTTCCCCTCATCTGCCTATATCTCCTCCATCTTTGCCATCCTGTATAACAGCACTGGGACCGTCAACTGGCCACCACTATCTCTAGGCCTTTACGATAGCTCCAGCACACCAACCACCGCCACTCAGGAATGCTGCCTCAAGCCACAACCAACAACTATCCCTAACCTGTGCAAAATTTATTCATCCCCGCCCCCGCCAGCACCAGTAAAAAGTGCCATTGTGGATAGCCAAAACTAAGATTGGTGGGGGGAGTGGGAGGAAAGTTAAGTGCTGGAATGCCCCTGAGGCTATTAAGTGCTGAATTTTTATCACATGATGGCTGCATAAACTATAATTTTGAGAATTAGCTGAATAGATGATCGTTAACTAAGGACTAACTAAACGTGAATTATATTTGTTCAGTTCAAATTTTTGTAATGATATTATGGCATAAATTCCATAAATGTTTCATAAATTCTATTTTTTTTTCCTGCCTGGAAACTTTTACTTTACAATCTTCTTTATTCAACCTATAAAACATGCTTTTCACTTCATGAAACCAACAAATCTCAATATAAATAAAAACAGATTGAGAATATCAATGTAGACATTTAGTACTGCAAATACATATTCCTCTGGATTCAGTCGGTAATGATGCCTCTTTCCCAGCATTAGCTGTGTGTCGACCAACAGGTACTTTTAAAAAAACAAAGAAAAAAATGCAGTTATTGCATTTATGTTACTAAATCTTTGTCTCACTTGTCACTGAAGGTACAATTTATTTTAAAAGCAATTATCTAGCAGAATAGTTTGTATCATTAACTGTTTTATCACCTTAACCTTCAAAGGTCAAGTTAAATGATTTTAATATTTTAATGTGGTAAAGCTCCCTATTAATAAAAAAAATCCCTTAATTACTAATACAGTGATATTATCTTAAGGTTTGTATTCAGAAAATAAACTTATTAGAAACTAAGCAAAACAGATGGTCATAAATTTGATGACCTAATTCAGATAATCATTTAAGTCACATTTTTTACAGAAATAAGATGTAATGAATTTCAGTCTTGCACAGTGCTGTTTGCCTCTCACTCTATGTGATATAGGTTCAATCTGTAGCTAATTTAAATTACTTACTATGCCAAAAAGAAGTGTTCCAATACCAGAATAAAATACTTCGTCCAACTGCAAAATAAGAATTTAGAATTAAAATTAAGCAAAAACAAAGGTAATTAGTGTTCCTTAAAACCTAGTAGTATGCCTATGATCCATACACTGGAATAATTTGGTGCTCTTCATTCTCTGAAGACAAATATTTTCCTTAGGTTGAAGATTTGGCAAAGATTGAAGTTTAGTATTTTTTAGTATTTAGTATTTATTTGTGTTGTGAATTAATGAAAAGTGAATGAATAAAAGTGCTTAATAAAGATTATTAAAACCTTTAGAAAAGTGCAGGGTTCTGACCCTGCACTTCTGATTGGCCGATAATAGCGACATCTGATTGGTCCGTTCAGGAGAATCTGATTGACTATTAGTGGGCCTCTCTCATTGGTTAAGGGAACTAACGCTTCCCATTTCTTATTGGTTATTTGATCAGCAGCTTGCCTATAAAAAGGGCTGTTGCTGCTGTAGTTTTTGCTCTGTTCCACAATGTTAAATAAAGAGTTGAAGTTCACTGTTCATCGTCTTGTCTCCAATCCTTGCGCCCATGCGCAGAACTTAACACTGGCGAGGAAGGTGGGATTTGGAGACGTCAGAGCTGACTGAGTACTACAGAGCGCCAAACAGAGCATGTGGCTGAAGACACACCAATGGCTGAACCATGTCTAGCAGCGTCATACCACCCACTCCATTCGACCCAGCACAAGAAAACTGGGACTCAAATATGGACCGATTCCAGATGTTTCTGGAGACCAACAACTTAAAGGATGCCACTACCGGAAAGAAGCGAGCGGTATTCCTAACTCACTGTGGGCCAACCGTTTTTAAAATGGCCAAGGCACTAGCCAAACCGGCTGAGGTGAAGTCCATGGACTGGGACGTCCTCGAGCCCCTTCTACAGGCCCACTACACACCAACCGTACCAAAGCTTGTTCGACGACATGAATTTTATCAGAGAGACCAGCGGAAGGGAGAAAGCATTGCAGATTTCATTGCGGATCTCCGGAATCTGGGAAGCCTCTGCAGGTTCGCCAACCTTGAAGAGGCTTTGAGAGACCGAATAGTTCTGGGATTAGATACACTGGTGATCCAAAGTAAGCTGATGGCGAAAGGCGATATTAGCCTTGCGGATGCCATCGCTGAAGCTACTGCAGCAGAAGCAACCAGGAAGTCGGCTGCACAAATGCGCCGCACCCATGCCCCGCTCCGCCAACTCGCCGGCGAAATTTTGCCTCACCTGGAGGGACAGGCAACGACAGCCCACCACAAGGACCTCGAATCGTCATCAGAAAGCAATGAAGAAGAGGTCAACAGGCTCCGGTCAATGCCATCAACGTAACCAGAGAATACAGTACCAATGCGCTGGTTGTGGGGCAAACCACCCACTATCAGACTGCAAATTCCTCGACGCACTCTGCCATGTGTGCGGGAAAAGAGGTCACATTGGAAGAGTTTGTAGGAGCAAGCAAGGATCCAACCCACCTCAGAGGGGGACCAACTACCGCCAGCCCACAGGAAGTCATCCTGTGAATTGAGAAAACTTAACCCACCAATGGAACAACCGCTCCTACAGAAACAAACCACTAGCCCAGTCAACGAAGCAGGAAGAGGCACACCAAACCTTTACGATCAGTCACACCTCATCATTAGACGCCAAAAAGATCCGGGTGAAGGTCGCCATTGAAAACCAGCCCTGCCTAATGGAAGTCGATTCCGGATCGTCCCTCTCGATGGTTTCCTGGAAGACCCTTAAACAATTAATCCCCATCGTCCGGCAGCAAGAATCCAAAGAATCATACTTAAGGACTATCAGGGAAATCGAATTCCAGTCGTCGGATCCAGCAAAGTCCGTGTCTCATTTAAAAATCATACTGCATCCCTACCACTGACCGTAGTCGACCAGGATCAGCCTAGTTTGTTAGGCCTCCAATGGTTCGCCTCACTTGGAATTGAAGTAGCCGGCATTCACCGAACCAACAGCGACGACTGGGAAGAGGCCATCATCCGAGAGTTCCAGGACGTCTTTACAGAGAAATTAGGTGAGTACAAAGGGACCCCGATATCATTTAACCTTAACCTCAAAGTAGCTCCCATCCGCCTTAAGCCTCGTTGAGTTCCATTTGCCCTTAAACCAAAGATTGATGAGCAGCTTGATAAATTGATAGCCCAGGGTGTGTTAGAATCAACTGACCACGCTCCCTGGGAAACCCCAATCGTAACACCCATCAAGCCGGATGGATCGTTAAGAATTTGTGGGGACTACCGAGCCACCCTGAATCACGCCCTTCAGCAGAATGCTTACCCAGTACCGGTGGTACAACACCTTCTCCATTCCCTGGGGGGCAGAAAAGTCTTTGCTAAATTGGATTTAGCACAGGCATACCAACAACTGCCTGTAGACAAAAAAACGGCAGAGGCACAAACGATCGTTACGCACCGAGGTGCATTTAAGTGCAACTGACTCCAATTCGGAGTTAGCGTGGCCCCAGGAATTTTTCAAAACTTGATGGAGAGACTACTACAGGGTATAAAAGGGGTTGTACCTTATTTTGATGATGTTTTAATAGCTGCTCCAACTAGAGAAATACTAAGGGAGTGCCTGAGGTTAGTTCTCCAGAAATTTAAAGACTCTGGCCTTAAAGTAAAAAAAAATAAGTGTCAATTGTGTTCGGATAAGGTAGAATTTTTGGGGTACTTAATGGATAAATAAGGCATTCACCCCACCGATAGCAAGCTTAGGGCAATCAAAAACGCTCCAAGGCCCCGAAATAAGACCAATCTCCAAGCTTTCCTGGGCCTTATCAATTTCTACAACATGTTCCTGCCCCATAAAGCGACCGTAGCCGAGCCCCTACATCGTCTATTGGACAAAAAGGCAACCTGGGTCTGGGGACACCGAGAGGAACACACGTTCCGACAAGTAAACAATTTATTGACTTCAGACGCTATTTTAATGCAGTATAATGAGACTTTGCCGTTAACGATTACGTGTGATGCATCACCATTCAGAGTGGGTGCTATTTTGAGCCATGTGTTACCAAATGGTAGTGAAGCCCCAATTGCCTACTTTTCAAAAACGCTATCAAAAACTGAACGCAACTATAGTCAAATCAATAAAGAGGCTCTTGCTGTCGTTTCTGCTGTTAAACGATTTAATGAATATATTTATGGGCGAGTTTTTACTATAGTCACCGACCACAAACCTTTGCTGGGGATTATAGCGGGGGACAAGCCAACCCCTTACGTATTATCTCCCAGAAGGACTCGCTGGTCAGAATTCTTGGCTGCATATAATTATAAACTGCAACACCGCTCAGGGAAGGCCATCCCCCACACTGACGCACTAAGCCGTGCACCACTTCCTAAAACCGTTAATGACCCAGCTCCAACCGTCGCGACGCTCCAGATTGAAGCATTCAATCACCACCACTGACAGCTCGAGATATCGCGATCGAAACCAAACGCGATCCCATTTTGGCGCAAGTTCTTAGCTGGGTCGAGCGAGGATGGCCATTGGATCAAATCCCTGACAACTTCAGTCCTTTCAAGAATCAACAGAAGGAACTGTTTTCCCAGAAAAGCTGCATAATTTGGGGGGATAGAGTTGTCGTCCCAGAGCGGCTGCAACGAGCGGTGTTGAAAACCTTGCATGAAGGCCACCCCGGCATAGTGTGCATGAAGGCGCTCGCACGAAGCTATGCGTGGTGGCCGGGTATCGACAAGCAAATCAAGGCTTGGGTAAAGACTTGTTGCAAATGCCAGGAAGTTAGCAATGCCCCACCGAAAGCAACCCCAACAGAGTGGGAAACACCCAGGGAACCATGGTCCCATATTCATATTGACTTTGCCGGACCTACCAAAGGACACACGTTCCTAGTAACGATGGATGCCTACTCAAACTGGCTTGAAATCCATGAAATGAAAAGTACCACAACGGAATCCGTCATCAGGAAATTGGACAGATTATTCGCAACCCATGGACTGCCAGACATTCTGATATCTGATAACGGGCCCCAGTTTACCGCGCTTTCTTTTGAACAGTATTTGGCAGACCGTGGTATTCGCCATGCGCTAACTTCGCCGGTGCATCCTGCGACCAATGGAAGAGCCGAGCGCATGGTACAATTCGACAAAAAACCCTACATAAAATGGACTATGGCGATATCGAAGATAAGATTAACCGGATACTCCTTCTTCAACACATCACTCCGCACAGCGTCACCAACAAAACTCCGGCCGAATTGTTAATGGGACGAAAACTCCGCTCCCACCTTGACCGAGTACACCCATCGTACGAACCAGAAAAGCCACACGGATCCAGTGGGAAATGCCACGAATTCCAGATAGGCGACTTAGTCTTCACTAAAAAACTTTTCTGGTGATCCGTTGTGGGTCGAGGCAACTGTAATCCAAGTCACAGGACCCAGGTCGTACCGAGTAAAAAGTCACGACGGAAGAATATGGAAGCGCCATATTGATCAGCTGCATTCAAGGCTGCAACCTCGTTTCTGCGACTCCGGTAACTTCCAAACTGAGGGGGGAGGAGATGCCGAGGAGACCGAGTTCGAAACGGCAGAAAGCACGAATGGAAGAAGTGAGCATTCGGAAGAATCAGAGAGGGTGGTGGACTTGCCTCAAAGAGGCACCTCATCAGAAGCAAGCCCACAAAGGCAAGAGGACAACGAAAATATTAGCGGTACCGAATTTTTAAATGAAGGACCAGAGGCAACCTACTCACCAGAAAACGTCCCGCCCAAACAAGATTATAAACAAGCACCCGGGGGACAACGAAAATCTTACAGACAATCTAAACAACCTGCTTAACTCAAAGATTACATCACCGCACCCATTAAACGGAACCCAGGGGGAAGGGGTGTTGTGAATTAATAAAAAGTGAATGAATAAAAGTGCTTAATAAAGATAATTAAAACCTTTAGAAAAGTGCAGGGTTCTGACCCTGCACTTCTGATTGGCTGATAATAGCGACATCTGATTGGCTATTAGCGGGCCTCTCTCATTGGTTAAGGGAACTAACGCTTCCCGTTTCTTATTGGTTATTTGATCAGCAGCTTGCCTATAAAAAGGGCTGTTGCTGCCGTAGTTTTTGATCTGTTCTTCAACGTTAAATAAAGAGTTGAAGTTCACTGTTCATTGTCTCGTCTCCAATCCTTGCGCCCATGCGCAGAACTTAACAATTTGATTTGTCAATCGCTTACAAGATATAGGTATAAGAATAAATATAGTTTTGAATACATGAGATAGATACTTAAAGAAAAATAAAAAACAATAGGACAGGGACGGTAGGCATGATTGGTGCACTTATGCACGCCCCCTACAGGCCTCCTTAGGAAAGGGGTGAGATCAATAGTAGGCAGGCTAAGGTTAAAGTTTTTGCGGTTTGGGGAAGAAACCACAGAGTCAGCTAGAGTATTCCAGACATTGACCACTCTGTTGCTGAAGTCTTATTTTCTGCAGTCAAGTTTGGTGTGGTTAACCTTGAGTTTGTATCTATTGTGTGCTCTTGTATTGTTATGGTTGAAGCTGAAGTATTCATTTACAGGTAGGACATTGTAATGTATTATTTTATATGCTAGATCGGACCGAAGGCGGCGTAGTTCTAGGTTTTCTAGTCTAGAGTTTCAAGTCTGGTGGCATAAGGTATTCTGAAATGAGTAGAGGAGTGGAAAACTCTTCCTGTGAAATATTTCTGGACTTTTTCAATTGTGTCAGTATCACATACATGATATGGGTTCCAGACTGATGAGCTGTATTCAAGTATTGGTCTAGCAAAAAATTTTTGCATGCTCTAGTTAATAGTGTAATATTACCAGAGAAAAAGTTATGTAAGATTAGGTTAACAACTCTTAATGCTTTTTGGCTGTGTAGTTCCAGTGGGCTCTAGCACTTAGATCATTTGAGATGAATACTCCAAGGTCCTTGACAAAGTTTGGATCCTCAACCCCCACCCCACCCCAAAAAAAGTAGTTGAAGCTACTTGTTTAAGAGTTGCACTTCTTTTGCTTTTAAAATGAATAGAACCAGTGGTCTATGTCTGTTCTGCAAACTCTTGTCCTGATACTGCAGGAAAAAAAGTTTTTTTGACTGCGAGTTAAATGGCCCTATGGGTAATGACTGTTAATGTAACATCTCTTCTTGATGGTTTGGTATCCTTCAGATGCCCTTCTTATTGGTATAGTTTCTAAAGCTAAGATAACACAATACTACACTAAATTGAGCCTCACTCCAGATCATAATCCACAAGGCCTCTTCAGAATATGGTAGTGACATTTTTCATCTGCTATATCTACCCCTTTGGGAGTTATCAATTAATCTGCCATGATGGACTCCTCATCCAGATAATTAGGTTATATGAAATTGCATGTTAACTGCCCCCTTCCTAGCTCATTTTTTGCATGCGGGCATTTCATACACTTATTCCAAAAATATATCATATTGGGGGGCACCTTTCTGTCTATTTTATGTAGAGGATTGCTCCTTGGATTCTTTCCTTTTGCTAGAGAGCTAGCATTAGCATATTTTTGGCATTATACTTTTATCTGCTTACCAATTCTTGTTCCCACTCACCCTGTATACATTTACCTTTTGTTAGTTAAGTATCTGCATATGCTTTCAGTAAAAACTCCACATATAAAAGTTAAATGCTGTAGTTCTAATGAAACTATCACTAGTTTTCCAGGTCATCAGATTTTGCCTTCAATTGCATTGAAAGGCAGTACCATATAACCTATACAACTGTACCAGGAGACCAGAGGTTCGGACCAGTTCTGGAGAACCAATGATAGAAATTTTGAGTGGTTCGAAGAACTGATAGCGGAAATTTTGAGTAGTTTGGAGTACCACCTCTGTCTGGCCCTGCCCCCATCTATTCTCTGCCTCCCGAGTCCCAGCTGATCAGCTGGGTCTTCTTCTGTTGCCCTGCACAGGAGAACGGAACTGGAAAGCAGGTTAGTGGGGTGGGGAGGGAATGAAGATTTTACAATATCCTTCTCCTGCCATGCTCACCAAGGTGCCCACCAAGCCACACCCACAGAACCAGTAGTAAAAAAAATTTGAATCCCACCACTGCAGGAGACTCCACATAATTGCACACAGCTGAATTTGGAAAATCAAGGGCTGATTTAGCAGAATTAAAAGTATTTGAAACCATAATTACCGGATAAAAGCTAAAATTATTAGAGTTGTATTCTTCCTTAGCCTTTAATAAGACAGAAAACAGCTTATGAAATTAAGGATAAAATAGATGTAAGAAAAAAGTTGTGAGACAAAAAAAATGAAAGTACTTCACTTACTTGTGATTGCATGAAGATACAAAGAACTCCAGTAATTGTCAATGAAAACAAGAAGACTAACAATATTCCAGATGTGATGGTAAGTTGCCACTGAAGAGAAGCAACAATGGAATCAACACATTTTTATCATCTCACAAATATTAAAATATAGAATATCAGAATAATTATGATCCAGTGTAACTAATACACTGGAGTCCCTACCAAAATTGGTATCCCTGCTAAATATTTATTTGTTAAATGTATATGGCAGCGAACACAAAATTAAACAGAACATTGCACCTGGGATGATGGATGACTCCACATACACCATAATTCCACTAACATGGAACAGCTTAGCTAACTGCCCTTGCAAAGAACCAGGTCTTGTTGTAAACAGCAACTTTGAGGAACTCAAGACTGTTCCATTAATAGTGGTGCCCAAAACCACAGCAGAATGAAAAGCAGTTGATTGGTTGGAGAAAGACAGGACTTTCCACAAGTGTACCAGACAGTTGCTCCCCATAAGGAACATGTCCCCAGTGGATTTAAAGCTCTTCTGAATCTCTCAAAGTTCTAAACCCACAAGAGACATGCTACTTGTTGGGTCTGATGATGGTTTCTTGAGGAAGACAGGCCAATATTACTGCCTCAGAGATGAATTCACACCTATTTGAATCCGATTACATGTTTCTCAGAAAGGTTTAACCAGCCAGGAGTGACACACATCTAAAACACAGATGGCTGAACTGAGATCCCAATTGGATCCTGTCCATTGTTTTGGGACCAACAATAACTAAACAGCCATAATAAAAAATCTTCACTTTATATCTTGGATGTTTTCAGCGAAGATTTTCTATATGTGATAAAAGTATATTTATTAAGAGCTTAGTTTCCAGGTAAAGTAGCAGAAAACACATTTTTTCTTCAGCTAAATAGTATGATTTCTTCTTTGTATGTAACTTAGAAATACTGTTGAAAACTAATTCGGAGACATGGTGAAGAAAATTGTGGCTATTAACAGTAGAAAAAAAAATTTCCTTTCCCTGTCGTTCCACTGATTTCATCTGATTCAACTCTCCGAGTTTACAGTTTATTTTAATGCTGATAAATATACGTCAGAAAAAGATGAATCCAAACATTTTCTATTGGAATAATTTTAAACTTTTTTATTTTTGTTATTTTTCAAATATAAATACCAATATGTTGGTGAACCTCACTTAATTACCACTTATTCAATAACTTTTTGAACATACTAATTTTTATTGTTCTAATTGTAATATTTAATAAAATTACTATAAAAATGTAGATTAGTGCTATTTATTTTTATTGTTTTTAAAATAATAACAGGAAAAATAAAAATAAAAAAATAGGTATAAACATTTAAAAATTACATGATGCTAAAAAGTATGTTAAGAAAACACAATAGAAAAAATAAAATATGACATTAAAATGATTTACAGTATATAATTACGATTCTATATATAATTATTCAATGCAAACATTATGCAGATATAGATATACACATGTGTATAGGTGTATTTCTAATATGCTTATATAATTAATAACTGTTATGATTTTAACCTATATTTTGAATAAATGAGACCAATATTTTATTATACTTATCCATAAAAATTATATGTCTATAAGCAAACAACTCATATGTAGCAAGTATAATTAGATCTCCAATCCATTGAATAAATGGGGCTGTATATTTATCTTCTAATTCTGCAATATCTTCTAGCTACAATAAAGGCACAAAGAATTTATTTGTGTTATCCACTGGTCAAATTCCATGTGCTGGGAATGTGATTCAAGTTGTTATTCTCTAAAAATGTTAGCCTTTGTTACACAATTACACTTATATATTCCACTACTTTCTCCCAAAACTTAGTAAGTATTAGACATTGTGAGGTTTATGCTTTTAAGGAAGCATTATCCAAGAAAATACTGTCTAGGTAATTCTTTTCACAGATCTTTAATATTACAAACATAACGGTGTCCAATGCATTATAAATACTACTTTTGTTGTAAAAGTTATAGTTTAAGGCCGATTGACATTTCTGCTACAAAAATTAAGACACTCCCATTAGCTAGACAATATAGAAACCTGTTTATTCACTTCACTTGTAGACATTTCTAAAATTCTGTTTTACTTTGTCATTATGGGGTACTGATTGTACATTAATGACAAAAAAATTAATTTCAATAATTGTAGAAACAGGCTGCAATATAACAAAATTGACAATAGTGAAGGGAGTCTGATTACAGCTACATTTGTAGTTCAAGAGACAGAACATATCTGATTTTTAATTGTGATTTAATTGTTCAGGTCTCAAATGGTTCTGTAGGATATTTAAACAGTGACTGCTTACTTTTTTCTGAAGAGCAAAAAAATGCAGTCCCAATATCACTAATGAAGTAGAACCAACTGTCCACATCAAAATGTCTGCATCGAAGAAGCTAAAACCAAACACATAAATATTTTTATGACATCTATAATCGCATCAACAAAACACAATGCAATGCAATTTATTTATTAACAACTTACGCATCAATGGATCCAAGCCATGTACCCATGAGAATTGTCTAAAAATAAAAACAATTATTTATTACTACATTATTCATGTATTATTAGTATTATCTTACATAACTTTTTTGCATTTGTTCCTGAAGGAGATTCTTTTCAATTCAGAAAAAATATAATTCATTCTACCATATATAATTTTTACATATAACTTCCCAGCCAAAAAAACCCTATATACTTAGCAATATTTGTTAGAACAGATTGTATAAATATGTGTTGTAAATTATGGTAAACTGAAAAGGTATAGTATTAAAATAATCTAGATGAGGCAATAGAAGGGAAGCTCATGAATGTGTAGATGGAGGTAAAAGCAAATGTTTTAGAAGAATCTAAATCTTCTAGACATGAAGACATGAACACTGGGTCCCATTCAACAAAATACAATTCAGTGGTGAGAAAAGTAAGGTTTTACACTTAGTCAAGAAAAAACAAATGCATAGATATAGAATAACACTGCTCGCTCAACAGCAATAATTGTGAGAGGGATCTAGGAATCCACTAAGATAGCCACATAAGTATGAGTCAGCAGGGTGCTGCCAAAAAAAAACTAACACAGTCCTAGACTGCATCAACAGAGAGATAATATCAATATCAGGTGAAGTATTAGTACTGCTATATGCTGCTTTGGTAAGATCACACTTGAAATACTGCATCCAATTTTGGCCACCACAGTACAAAAAAAAAACTGTTGAATGCAAAGAGCAAAAAGGATGATTATTGGTGGGAGGCTAAAACATACATTGAACTGCTGTGAACTAAGTAGGTCTCCTCTAATGAAGAGAAGGGATGATATGATAGAAGTCTTCCAATATTTGAAGTGCTGCCACAGAGAAGAAGGAATCAACCCAATTCTCCAAAGCATCTGCCAAAAGGACAAGAAGTAAGAAATGAAAACTTATCAAAGAGAGTTCCAATCTAGAACTAAGGTGAAATTTCCTGAGAATCAGAACAATTAGTCAATGGAACAGCTTGCCTCCAGAAGTTATGAATGCTCTATCCTTGGAGATTTTAAGGAAGAGATGGATAGTCATTTGTCCAGAATGTATACCCAGGGGCTGGACTAGATGACTTTTAAGGTCCCTTCTAACTCTGTTATTCTGTTACTATTCACTTGAAAAAGTGCAAATGACAATAGAATCAAACAGCTATTGTATGTTTCAGGTGCATTCCTAGATGCAATCATTTATGAAATGCAGTTACCCTTGTGCACCATTAATAATAACCATTAATCACCGTCAGGGGTAAGTACGCCGTGCGGTTCTTGAATGCAACCCGGACTCTACTGGATCCTACGACTGGAATCCAGTTCCCCTGATAGTCCTTTAACATGAGCCGTTGGAATTGAAGGTCTTGGCACCGGATAGTGGGGATGAGTTGCTTGAGGGTCTTCCAGGAGACCATTGACAGAGACGACCCCGAGTCAACTTCCATTTGGCAAGGTTGATTTTCGATGTCCACTTTGACCCGAATTTTCTTAGCGTCTAGTGAAGAGGCGTGGCCGATAGTGAGTGTTTGGTGGGGCTCTTCCCATCTCGTTAAGCGATTCACGGGTCGGTTTCTGTAGGAGTGGTTTATTGGTTCTCGCCTTACAGGGTGATTCCCTGTCGATTGGCGGAGATTGGTACCCTTCGCGGTCTGGCTGGGTCCGAGGAGACTTCTGCAGACCCATCCGATGTGGCCTCGTTTCCCTCACTCGTGGCAGAGCGTGTCGCAGAATTTGCAATCGGAGCGGTAATGGTTGGTGCCACAGCCAGCGCACGGTTGCTGGGACTTCGGGTAACGGTCCCAATCAGACTGCAGGCGATGGACCTCTTCTTCGTCGCTGTCTGACGACGAAGAGAGGTCCTCATGGTGGGTCGTCTGCAGCTGCCCTTCTGCCTTAGGTGCAACTTCGCTGGCCGGTTGGTGTGCTGGAGCGCGATTTCGGCATAGTTGGGCAGCCGACTTCTTGGTCGCCTCTGCTGCTGTAGCTTCAGCTATGGCGCCTTTAAGGGTGATGTCGCCCTTTGCCATTATTTTGCTCTAACCCGAGAACTACTCGATCTCTGAAAGCCTCCTCTAGGTCGGTGAAATCGCAAAGGCCTCCCAAGCTCTGGAGGTCTGCAACGAAATCGGCAACACTTTCTCCTTTCCGCTGGTTTCTTTGATAGAACTCGTGTCATCTTACGAGCGTTGGAACGGTCGGTGCGTAGTGGGCCCTTAGTAGCGGTTTGAGGACGTCCCAGTCCATAGCCTTCACTTCAGCCGGTTTCGCTAATGCCTTAGCCATTTTGAATACCGTCGGGCCGCAGTGCGTTAGGAATACCGCCCGTTTCTTCCCAGGTGTGGCATCCTTTAGATTATTCGTTTCCAAAAACATTTGGAAACGGTCCATGTAGGACTCCCAGTCCTCTTGAGCTGGATCGAACGGAGCGGGTGGTACTGCGCCGCCGGACATGGTTCCGCCGTTGTGCGCTTCAGCCACGTGCTTAGTTGTCTTCGTCATTGGCTCAGATGTCATCCAATCCCACCTTCGTCGCCAGTGTTAAGTCTGGAGCATGGGTGCGAATAATGGAGACGAGCTGGTAGAAACAGTGAACTTCAAACTCTTTATTTACATGGTGTGACAGCTCAAACTGGAGGGCTGCTATAGCCTTCCTTATATAGGCAACTTATTAACTATTCAACCAATAGTAATTCTGGAGCGCTAGCTCCATTAACCAATGAGAATGGCCTGTTAATGGCCAATCAGATGTTCCTGAATGGACCAATCCTATCCTGCCATTAACAGCCAATCAGAAGTGCAGGGCCAGAACCCTACACTTGACTTCAAGCTCAAGATAACTTTATTTGGCATTATTCATTCACAATATGAACTATCAGTAATGAAGATCTGTCTCTGGGGTAATTAATTAAGTATCTAGCATAAGTAGTCAGGTCAGGATGAGCAAATATAATTTACAACATGCTGCAGTAAAAACCAACAATAGCAGAAAATTAATTTTAACTGATTCAGTCTGACAACTTTGATGAATGTTCTCATGCTATTTATCCCAATACACTGCATATTCATAATGCTATTATATGCAATATGAGAATGAAACAGCATTTTCCCAAAACTTATTTTGGCAATGTAAATAGCTGTAGTATAGGAAGTACAAACTTTCTGTTGTTTTGAACTTTATATGAATTAGATTAACTTTCTCTATCCTGATGTTCCATTAGTCAAGCTGGATGGGACTTGAGGCAATATTGGCAGAAATTTTGGTCCAGCACATTTCAGTCTGGAATGGAAAATATTACAGTAGAATGTTCTGTTTTCATTTTTACTGTACAAGCCAAGTAATGCATTCTTCAAATTGTAAAGTAGATGCAGCAAAAGATAGCAATGACATATATAATAAACCTATATTAAAATATTAATATATGATACAGAGCATTACCTTCAAGAGATACTTACAAATAATGCTAACAAAATGATATTCAAAGGAAATTTTCTTCGGGCTTGATCACAGCATGCTAAGGCAATGACCATTATCAAGATTGCTGGTCTAAAATCAGATAAATATCTTAGAGTTTAAAAGGCCCTGTTATCTTACAATTGATATTGTAATAATAAAAATTAACATTCAATAAATAATTATAGATAAACCACATTGACATTTAGTAATCCAATGAAATCTCTTTTTTAAAAAAAAAAAAAACAAATTTTATTAATTTTACAGAGAACACAATAAAACATAAACAAAACTAAAAGATCTTTTCTGAAGGTTGTCTGATCCCAGGTTGAAACTCTTCACACAGACACAAATTCAAACATCATATTCACTTTATATATCCTTCCATATCTTATTATCATTTTCTTTTTTATATATATATATAAACCATTTTTATCAATTTTATATAAACAATGCACAAGGCATAACAGCTTATAAGTTCTTTTCTAAGAAAAAATAATAAAAGAAGAAAACCAATAGAACATAACAATTCCAAGTTATAGTATCAATACTTTGTCTATTTAACTTCATATCTTATCCCAACTTCTCCTTTTCATCCAAATTATTTCTTATTAATTAAAATTTTTTTTGCCTTTTTTCAATATACAACATCCAAAAAAAAAAAAAAACATAACAAAACCTTTATATATCCTTTCATATCTTATTATCATTTTCAATAATATTCTTTGTCTGTTCTATTTCCGACTATCCATTCATCTTTTTTCTTTTATTATACTTCTCCTGTACACCAATTGGAGTAACGTCTATAACTCATTACCCTAACTTAAAAGTACTTCATATAACAATTTTTCTTGGGATTCTGTTTAAAAGATTCTAAAATTACACAATGAATTTTATACTCTAAATACACATATAAAAAACATAATCTTATGTACCCTCCAGAATCCCTCTTTTATCCTAAATTAAATTCACCCATTGTCTCTGAATAAACTTTTTTTCTTTAGATCTTGCTTCCCCCTATTGAGGCTTCTCCTCCCCCCCTTTCTCTCTTGCTTATTCTTCTCCTTGCCCTTTTTACCCCTTTGTCTTTCCTCCTCCCTTTTCTTATTCCTTTTCCTTTGCTTTCTAACCTTGCCTCCACCTTTCCGCTCATTTTTCTCTTCTTTGGTTGTTTTTATAATATTCTTAAAATCCCCTTTTTCTTATCCTTTTTCTCCTCCTCCCCGGAAAGAACCCATTGTTCATCAAAGATGGCTTCTTCTTCCTCTTCTTCTTTGTCCCAGTCCTTCTGCTGCGTAGTCAACTTTTCATAAGTACATAACGCCATTTCTAAGAATTGAAACAAAGTGCCCAAAGTATCTTCTTTTTTATATTTTTGAAATTCAGTCTTTAGTTCATCCACAAGCAATGCCATTATGAAAAAAGAAACTTTTCCCAAAACAACCACAAATATTTTTAATCAAGAATAATTCAAAAAAAAAAAAATTCCAAAAATTAATACTTTTCTTCCTTCTTCTCTTTCTCTTTCTGGGGTTAATGTTTAATCAGAGAGGTCCAATTACCATATATCTTTCTTTGGGATTCTAGGCAATCTCCTCCTTTTTCAGCTTCTGCTCCAATTTTTTTTCCTCTCCCTTCCCACTTGCAATATCAATTTTAAATAATCAGAAATCCATACCTCCAACAAGGGTTTTCCAATTTCTTAAGTTTTTCAATGTCCAAAAACCCTTTTGTCCCTTAGCTTCAACTCTCAAAACAATTCACTTTCAATGTCCAATATGTCCAAACATATCTGCTGTTTCCATGGGGTGGGAGAGTGAAGAAAAAAAAAAAAGTTCCCTTTAACAGCTTCTCCGCCGCTTTCGATCTTCTTAGGGATACAATGTATCCTCCAGCAACTCAAACAGCTCAGTTCCAACCAATTTGAAAGATGTTACTTGACCCGGCTCAGACAGCACTTTCACTCTTCTTACTTCCTCCAGCGCAATCTTACCCGGTTGCTGGCTTCTTCGTGGCGGCCATTGCTGACCGCCGCTCCACCGCCTTGGGAAAAAGGGGTTTTTCCAGAGGAGGAGGAGGTCTGCGACACCCCCAACCCCCTGTCCAACTCCCCTCTCTCTTCAGCTGTCCCTACAGAGCAGCCATATCCCCCTGACCCATCTGGATCGGGGGTACCTCGGCGGCTAGCACAGCAGGAATCGCGAGCTGTCGCGAATTCCTGCTGCCCCGAAGCCACGCGAAACCGGAAAACCCATCCAATGAAATCTCTTTAAAGGAAAACAACATTAAACTAGATCTTTACACTTCTTTAAAAGAAATGCAATGATGAAGCTTAATATATTACAGTCAACACATCATTTCTCAAACAGCAAATATCAGTTCCAAATTTCACTCTAACATTGAATTAATAATTGATGCAGGTCTCCTATAAATAGAGCTGCTTCTTTCAATGGAAATTTGAAAGGACAATTTTCAAACTCACTTACACACTCCCAATAACTTACACTGAGTCTTAAGAATAGATCTGGGAGGCATCGAAACTTGATAGATGAGTAGAATCACCCCTTGCCCGTTTTTGTTAGAAGACTGGCATCCATTTTTTAAACCTCAATAAGACAGAGTTTCTATCTAATTAAGGTATTAGAATGCTATCATGATTATTATAAGAATATCGCTGTATCCATAACTCAACTAAAAGATTAATTTACTTCTGCATCTAGTTGATCTTGGCTAATATTTGAGGCTAAGCAGGGCTGATTCTACATAAGTAGATATTTTGGTGGATGTCCTCCTATAATGAGACCTGCAGATTAAACTGGAAATAAAAAACATTTGGAAAAAAATGGCAAATCACTTCCATATTGCTACCAATAAAATAGTGTGGTTAGAATCTCCTGACATTGAGTTAACTCAAGATGACTTTATCTTGCAAGTCATCTTGCAGCCCAATTTACTTCATCTTGCAGTCCAATTTACTGAGCATACCACATCTCCTTAATTATTTTCATAATAATCAAATTATTATTATTTTCATATTAAATACCAATGTAAATTAGCTAGAGAGTGGAAAAGAAACCAGAGTACTAATAAAGTAAATATGAAGATGTCATCTTGTCAATTCTATTAATATATAGTTTTACCAAACAGAATTTTATAGGTTCCTAATTGGACCATTGGTTTAGGATACTTGAAGGCAATGGATTAACATTTATAGCCAAGATAACTAATTACATTAAAAAGATATGCAAAAGGAACAAATAATATCAATTTTTGTTAAAAATATAATCTTTGATGAAATTTTTGATAGGTGATCATCGTATATCAAACATACAATATAATTACTTCATATAATTAAGTACTGTTTCTCAACTGCAGATAAAACTGGTACTACAAGTAGTTGGTTTGCTTGCTCTGAGATGTTGGGCTTTTTATAGTTTTACTAAGAAACAATAAATATTTACTAAGAAGCAGGTTTTAATAATTGACAATTGTGTATATAATACTTACAATTGTGTATATAATACTTACAAGAGACTATAGCAGAACCATGGACGTCTCCGAACCCATATTTTAAGGAACTTCCTAGACCCAAACAATCCAAATATGGTTACAGAAAGGATACAATGGAAATAATCAGTAATTTATTCAATTAATTTTAAAATATTTCCATCTCATGGTTCTACATTCAATAGGGACCATATTAAAAATAATGAGATTCAAAACCCAATAAAACATAGAAAGCATGATGGATCTTAATCAACAGGAGGTTAACATACAGAAAATATTTTACAATTATTATATTTTAGAATAATTTATACAGGATAAATTACTTCTTTTATAAAAATCACCTTTGTGTCAGTGAAAGGTGGTAGGTAAGTAATGCTCTTCCTACTTTTTCCTATAACAGTAGCCCTGTAGGATGGGTTAGATCAGGGTAGGCTGCTGGGAGTTTGCAGGAATTTGGGAAAGCCCCTAGTTTAGTTTCTGTGCAGATCGGAGAACTCTCAAATCCCACTCCTGGCTGACCCTACCCACCCCTCCCCTCCCCTCCCCGGAGTCCCCATATGGCCTGTTTTGGATGCAGGTAAGTGCAGGGCGCATGCAGAGGTTCGGAGAAGGAGAAAAATAGGTCTCCAAGAAGTTTGGGAAGGCCAAGGCCAGAAATGGGCCTGTTTCTGGCTTCCAAAGAATCTCCACAGCCTGGGGAGGCCATTTTCGTCCTCCTGGAGGATTGAGAAGAGCCTTCGGAACCCTGGGAGGACAAAAAAAAACCCCACACTATGGTGAAGGAGGCTGATTAGGCTACGCCCACCATGGCCATGTCCACCCAGCAACTGGGCAGAGAACCTATTGCTAAAATTTTTGAAGCCCACCCTTTTGGATTTTTTTCCCATCCAAAGAAAACAAAAATCAGCAGCAAAGCAGTTGTTTAGTAGCAGAGTATCATTTTTAACAAGAGGAGAAAAACTGTCACTTATAAATCTGTAAGTGTAGATTTTGCATAAGTCCATTATGTATATTTAAATGGTACTTAAATGGTTTACTGTACAGCTGAGCATTTTTCTTCTGAGCATTTAAAATTATATTTCAAATCAAAATTTGACATAATTTGTGGGTGCTCCAACACTGAAGATTTTAAAGAAGAGATTGGACAACATTGGTCTAAAATATTATAGGATTTCCTATTTGAGCAGAGGATTGGATTAGAAGATCTCCAAGATGTCTCCCAACTCTTTTTTTGTTATTCTAGCTGAAATGTAATTGTTACCCTTGTTACTTCATGAAAATAGAATTAGCTATTTAGCACATAATTCTCTATATAACCTAAATAATAGGCCTTGTATCCCAGATGTAATTCAAGCACTGGAAAGATAGGAAACAGGAAACACTTTCTCTATCTCCTTATTATTCAAATCCCAGAAAACATGGAAGTTCTATAATGAATAACTTATTAGTTACTTTGAGTCATATCAATTGTTCAACTTTTCCTAAATTGCACCTTATTATTTGCACAGTGTGTTTTTCCCCTCGCAGTAAGAGAGGAAATACTTGAATCCACCAAAATGAAGTCATGGGGGAATAGAAAATGAGAAAAAGATCAAAATATTAGACTTTCACGTCAATATTGAGAAATTCAGTTGGTAAGAACATGCTGCTTGGAATGACTGACGGCTGAAAGAAAATATACCTTCTGCAATATGGCAAATAACATCAAAAAAATATACACAACCCTCAACCATTGACAAGATACTAGACATGCTGATCTGATACATTGATGTAACCAGATCTATCCATGTGGTAGATCTCCTGCACACATCAAGTGGCAGACATGTTTGGCTGTAAGCAAAACACTGGTTTTTCAATGGTGTGCAGTATTTAGTAATTCATATGTAATGGAACAAGTTGAGTATTATACTGCATTATTATTGGAACCATTTGCTGCTGAACATAGGTACCTACTACAGTTATTTCCCAACATCATAGGTGGTATTCAGCAGGTTCTGACCAGTTCTGGAGAACCGGCAGTGGAAATTTTGAGTAGTTCTAAGAACCGGCAAATACCACCATTGACTGGCCCCGCCCCCATTTATTCTCTGCCGCCTGAGTCCCAGCTGGGTCTTCTTTTTTTGCCTTGCACAGGAGAACGGAGCTGGAAATCAGGTTAGTGGGGTAGGGAGGGAATGGGGATTTTGCAGTATCCTTCCCCTACCACCAAGCCACACCAACTAAGCCACGCCATGCCCACCAAACCACCCCATAGAACCAGTAGTAAAAATTTTTTAATCCCATCGCTGTCCAACATATCCTGATGACACCAAGTTGGTGACAGCTGCAGTAAAGTACACTTACCAGTAGATGAACAAACATATTATAGCATCAGTGTAACCCAGTTGAAATGCCAACATGAGATATAATTTCCAAAGAAAGCCTAAAGAAAGAAAAGAATAATTTCAGATTATATATTTAAAACAAATCAGGTAATCAAGTTTTGTTTGGAAATTAAAAGATATCCAGAAAGCAAAAATGGCACTATTTTAATAAATTCATGATTTATTCAGAACATCAAATATGTAAGATAAGACAATGTAAATAACATTTTATGTTCCTCAGCTTATTCCTGTCAAATGTAATATATCTCAATTGTTTTTTCAGACATTGAGCAACTGTGTGTTCAACAACTTTCTTAGATGAAGAGCAAAGAGTTTTTGCCCTATGATTATCAACTTTTTAGTCCTGTGAATCAACCAGGAAACAGTAAACAAGTGTAACTCGATGAGATGCATAAGAGGAATCAGTGGTGGGATTCAATTTTTTTTACTACCAGTTCTGTGGGCATGGCTTGGTGGGCATGGCAGGGGAAGGATACTATAAAATCTCCAGTCAGAGGTGGTATTTGCCAGTTCTCCGAACTACTCAAAATTTCCACTATCGGTTCTCCAGAACTAGTCAGAACCTGCTGAATACCACCTCTGAGAGGAATATGTTGTTAAACCCATAATTTCCATTGATGATACAGGGAAATAGTTAAAATATCCTTTGATATTTTTTTTTACTTATTTGATTACAGATAGTCCTCGACTTACAACCACAATTGAGCCCAAAGTTTCTGTTGCTAAGTGATACATTTAAGTGACTTGTCATAGTTGTTAAATCAGTAACAGGGTTGTTAGTTTAGTGAATCCGGCTTCTCCATTGACTTTGCTTGTCAGAAGGTCGCAAAAGGTGATTGACCACCCTGGGACACTGCAAATGTCATAAATATGAACCAGTGGTCAGGCATCTGAATTTTGACCATATGATCATGATCAGTGCCACAATGGTTGTGAAAAATGGTCATAAGTCACTTTTTCAGTGCCGTTGTCATAGTTCTGTGACATGTTTTGTTAGTGGATTAAGGCACCATATTCCAATCCTTTCTAACTTCCCTTGCCCTCCCCACCCAAGAGTGGCAACTAAGAAATGAAGCGAAAATAAACATGGCTTTGGCCAAAGTTGTTTCAAATTGACAGCCGTTGCAACTTCGAACAGTCAGTAAACAAACAGCTGTAAAAGTCCAGGATTACCTGTATTTTTTTCTGCATTAAAGAATAACTAATGTTGAGAACAACCAAGAGCATTTGCTGAATTCAAAATAAAATGTTTTGTATCTTCTTTATGTTGGCTTATTGAAAACATTTTCTTTCTTGAAAATGTTTCATAAATGAAAAAATAATGTTGATGGGATATGAATGGATTAGTCTTTGCTGCCAAACAACATTACAGCTGGCAGTGGAAGTGAAGGAGTGGATATCAGAGATTGATCACCAGTAAAGAAACTACTTTCTGTACTTCCTTGATCAATTGCCTGTATACCACATAGCAAAGCATGTATCACAAAGAATGAGTTATTAGGATAGCCAGATATTAGCAAATTCATTTTCTGATACTGGGGGGAGGGGATTGAAAAAGGAATAGCATTGGAAACAATGAACTCAAAGTTTCCATGGTGTAAATGTCAGTAAACCAACACTGTCAAAAGTAAAAAAAACATTTCTACTATTCTTTAATGTGTGTTCAAGTCGGAAGGGAATGGTTTTCTAGAGTTTTATTTCCTGAAGCACTTGTTCTTCTTGATGCAGCTGTCTGTTTACTTCTCATCACTAGGTAAGCAACTAAGCAGAAACAAAGAGTAGTTACAACCTTAAGCTAGATTCCACTTGCATATTAAGCAAAATCCGGTAATTATCGTAAGCACTGGGATATACAAACATTTTAGAATATATAATTCTTTATTGGCCAAGTGTGATTGGACACACAAGAAATTTGTCTTTGGTGCATATGCTCTCAGTGTACATAAAAGAAAAAAAAAGCTTCCAATTCAAAATATATCTTTTTAAGTTTGATAGCAATTTTGAATACTTCAAATAGAAGACAAATTTAGATTTGAAATAGGATTATTTCAAATTCCAAATTGTTCAAATTCCTGCTACTTCATGAACAGAAGTATGACTGTTTAAAGCCAAATGCATCCAATTCAAAGTATACCCATTATTTCTGAATAATCTTTGTTATTGTAGGTTAGACTCCTTACAATGAATATTACAAAATGTTGGATAAAGATTCAATGATAATAAATCAGTTATATTTCCTGGGAAGCTGAACCTAAATGGAAGAAATAAAAAGATGTTTATCTTCAACCTGAAATAACATACATTCCATGACCAATGACCATGTGATGAGAACTATTGTCAACTTTATATGTAGTTCAATCTTACATGTTCTTGACTTGCCAGAGATTGTTGTCACTTACTTCTGCGAATGGCTCTGTCTGCAAATGGACCTGCATCTTCAACAATATTTAGCATGTGTTGCCGTCTTCTGTGCGATGCTCCCCGTCTTGGATGTCTGCCATACGATGGAGAAAATCTTGTTCTTCTTATGTTTGATGGAATTCTTTCAAATTTTGATGAAGCCTGTCGAGCAATTATTTTCTCCTTACTTTGTGGTAACATATCTTGCTTTACAAATGACCTCACTGGACCTTGGACTTTTGGAGAATCACCAGCAGGATGTTGGTATTTAATATATGCTATATCTCCACTTTCCATCTTGGATAATTCCGTTCCAGTTATACCTATAGATGAACAGAAATACAATCATTACAATGGTTATTGTGCTGCTGAAATTCTTTTCAATTTTGTCTTCTTCTTCCTGCTGCATAGGAGGTGTGCCCAGCCTGGTGCTTTCTGAGGTATCTGCCAGCTGTCCCAGGCCTTTTTCCTGAGATTATGTGCTTTGCACTGTTTTCTTCTGAGGTTTTGAAGCCTTCCAGACTGGCCATGCCTCATCAACAGCAGGAGATGGAAAAAGCCAATTGGGGTAAGCAGAGGCAGTGGAGTCCTAAGTGACCAAAAACTCACAGATGGGGAGAAATAAGCAGGTGGGGGAGAGTTAAAGAGGAGTCAGTCTCTTACCTTACCAAGGCTCCTGACTGGAAGGGAGCAAGCTGAGAATCAGGGTAAGTCTTTTCTCAACAGCTGGTGAGATTCATTTAAGAAGGGCAATGTGTGTGTTAGAATTGCAATATGGTCATGTGACATCCTTTTTTTTACAGCTGCATCACTTGGCATAGAAATTTCAGTCCCAATTACTATCATTAACAACTGCAATCTGTTTTTCTCCGAAATAATTTAGGTTAAATAAAGTATTGTAAACCAATGGGCAGAGTAAGCTATTACTTGGATGGTTTTCACCTTTTTTAAATTGTCAAAGTGGAAATAAGAAATGTTGATGTTTTTTTGCTGTTTCCCTGCATTATTTTTTACTTTCTATTGCAAGCAACAAAAAAGGATTTAGGACACTTCCATGGCTGGTTTATTTTTTTTACCTCAGGTTATAAGTATGTCAGAAGATTGTGAATTCAGAAGATATATCATACCTCCAAAAACATTTCCCACCCAGCATAGACATTTCATTTGTTTTTACTTCCTCTTTAATCAGGAAGTTAAAGCTAACAGTGTAGACTTTACTTCTGAAGTCAATTCATATTATTTTAGCTTATTTGAGGTTCTTCTTTGACTCCTATTGTTATGAACTAATAAAGGCGTTTAATAAAGTTTTAACAACCTTAAGAAAAAGCAGGGTTCTAATCCTGCACTTCTGATTGGTCGATAATAGCGATATCGGATTGGTCCTTTTCTGGGACATCTGATTGGCTGTTAACGGGCCAACTTTCATTGGTTCAAGGGTTTAACACTTCCATGTTTCTCATTGGCTAATAGGTCAGCAGCTAACCCTATATAAGGGCTGCTGCTGCCCTAGGGTTTTGCTCTGTTCAGTATGCCTAATAAAGAGTTGAAGTTCACTGTCACTGTCTTGTCTCCGCTCCTTGCACCCATGCGCAGAACTTAACACCTATGCTTTTTAAAATTTAAGATTGAAATTCATTATTCTTTTCATAAATCAGTAGGCAGACTCTTTCCTGAGAGCCAGCTGAATAAGATTAAAGATTAAGATTCGGGCGGGGGGTGTCACACTTAGTCCAGTCTGCCTCACAGGTTAGTTGTGAAAAATTACAAGATTAATATCTTCTTACCGTTATGTTTCCAAGAAGAAAGACTTAGATATAACCAAGTCAAAAACAAAGATTTTATTGAAATGAAAAGAAACAATAGTGGAGAAGGCGGAGCTTCGTCACCACGATACAGCTGCGATCTCGGGGCTCCAAGATCACAGCTGATATCTTCGCCCCTGGTCGGTCCCAACGGACCTAAACCGTCTCGTAGTGACGGTGACAGTAAGGGGCGCGTTCTGTAGATTCCGGGGACATCGCAAGTCCCTGGTCGATCCAGAAGAAGCCCCTTTGCCAACGGCGGAGAGGCAGCCATTAGGCTGCTGAAGCTGGGACAGCTCCGGAAGAACGGGATAGAAAGAAGTGTATCGGCTGGTGAGGATCTTTTTTTTTTTTTTTTTGCTTGGGACTCAAGAACACTCTAATATTAGAAGAAATCTGTAAAATTATTGACAGAATTTGATTTAGAAGCGATTTTTTTTTTAGTAACGTCAAAGGGAGGCTTGGCTTTTTATTTTTACTTTTTTTTTTCTTTACTGAATTTCTATTGTGATATAGTTAACCAGACTGGCTTTTTTCTTTTATATTTTTATATTTACTGGTTTTCTCTTTGCTTTTCTGACTGTTTGTATTTTTTAAAATAGAGGCCCCCTTTAATATCTTTTTTTAATATACATAAATATACATACATATTTTTTTTTCTCTTTTTAGGCTTTTTTCTGGGGGGAAGAAGGGGGAGTGGATTGAAGAAACTTTGTAACACTGACAACTAGAGACTTGGAAATATTCTGTTTGAAGTTGAAAAACTTTTGTTTGAAAAACTTTTCTCAAGGCTACTGGAAATGATAAGATAGAGGGAAGAGTACTGGAGGTTGTTTATACAGGTGCTCTTTGGAACTTCTATTATTAAATGAATATTTGAAGTTTGGCTTTGAAACTTGTGGAGAAGTCAAATAAGAGCCTTGGATAAATAAAAGGCAGTGTGTGTCTTTTTTTTTTTTTTTTAACTCCTTATTAATTGTTTCATCCCTCCCCTCCAACCCAACACTTATTTATTTTTTTTAAAGGGGAAGTCTCAGAATACCCTTTTTTTGCTTCTTTTCTCTTTTTTATAGGGATGTCTGCCTTTTTGATTTCTATTTTTGACTTATTTTTATGGCTTTTTTTCATTTTCTGAGGTTTTTCAATTGGATTAAGGTGGGAAGAATTTGAAGAACTCTCTTTTTCTTTTTTTTTCCTTTTTCTTTGCTTTTTATTTTTTGATATTATTGGGCTTTATTTTGCTTCTTTTTTTCTCTTCATCTTTTAATTTTTACTTTTGAATTATATTTGTGTATTCTACAATTGGATTAAAGTATTGAAGAACCTGAAGAATCTTTTTCTTTTTAATTTTGGGCTTTTGACTTATCACTGGTTTTGTTTTTGTTTTTTGTGATGTTTTCCTTTTTTAAAAATTGGATTATAATTGGCTACGTCACTAATTGGATTAAAAGACCCGGAAGACCCTGAGTTATCGAAATGAGTAAGAAAATTTTACCTTCGGGCATCTCAACTTCTGCTCCTGTTTCCCCGTCATCTGGAGGACGACTCTCAACAATGGTGAAGCAAGACAAAGCGCAAGTGGATTTAACGATGGTTATGCAAGGAATACAAGATCTTAAAATAAGTATGGAACAAAGAATGGAGAGTATTGACCAAAAAATTGGAAAGATGGATGAGAAAATTGAAAATTTTCAACAAATGATGGTGAAACATGATGAGAGAATCCAAAAAATAGAAGAGAAAGACAAGCAAAGAGATGATACAATTGGGAATATTGATAACAATGGTCGAGCAAGAAAAAAGTGGGATGTTGAAGTGGGAGATGGACAGGTCAGAATTTTATCTTAGATTCCAAAATATTGAGGAAGAAAAAGGACAAAACTTGGCGGCAGTAATGATTGAAATTTTGGCTGGAGTCTTGGAAATAACAGAGGAAAAGATGATGGATGGAGTAGATGAGATATATCAAGTCTTCACAAGATATGCGATGAGGAACCAATTACCAAGAGAGGTCCATGTTAGATTCACTAAAAAAAACTATTAAAAACCAAATATTACAAGTGGTAAGAGAGAAGGGGTTGAAATATAAAGGCAAAGAGATCCTGGTCTTAAAACAAGTACCTAGAAAAGTGAGAGAGATTAGAAGAGAGTATCAATTTTTGACTAAAATGCTATTGAAAAAAGAGGTGAACTATAGATGGCTGATTCCAGAAGGATTAATGTTTATATGGCAAGAACAGAGATATAGAATTGATTCAATTGCGAGAGCAGAAATGTTTTACAAGGAATTTTTCGAAAGAAGAGAAATGGAGACGGAAAAAGAAAAGATTTTAACTGAATTGGAAGAGGACCAAATGGAGATGGAAAAGGAAGAAGGCGCAATAGGTGGACAAATGGAGATCAAAGAACAATGTGAAATAAGATCCACGAGAGCTGTGAGACCTAAATATAAAGCATAACTATGGGGGAGAAAAAACTGATTTCCATGAATATAAATGGACTGAATTCAGCTATCAAAAGAAGGAAAACTTTTTATGAATTAGAGAAGCTAAAATTTGATATAATTTGCTTACAAGAAGTACACATTAAAAAACAACATGAACAATTATTGATACGACCAAAGTTAGGGAAAATATTTACTTCTCTGACTCATTGTAAGAAAAGAGGAGTGGTTTTGTACATTAAAGAAACCACTCCAGCCAAATTGATTTATACGGATGAAGATGGAAGAGTATTAATAGTTGAAATAGTGGATAACAATATAAAAACTCTCTTGGTTGCAATTTATGCCCCAAATGATAAGCAAGAAGAATTTTATAAAAAATTACATATGAAAATGATTGAACTGGACTATGTTAACATACTTATGATGGGGGACTTTAATGGAATTGTAGACAATAAACTGGACTATACAGCAAAAACAACACGACAAAATAGGAAAACTCTCCCTAAATCCTTTTTTAAAATGAGAGATGAACTAAATTTAAAAGATATATGGAGAGAAAGAAATACTAAAACTCAACAATATACTTTTTATTCAAACAGGCATTTATCGTGGTCCAGAATAGATATGATTTGGACATCAACAGAATTATTATCTAATATTCAAGAAATGAATATTGAAACAAGTACGTGGGCAGACCATAATCTAATGACAATTAAATGGAAAGGACAAAAAAGAAGATCTAGATAGACATTAAACAATACTATTCTAAAGGAAAAAGATTTTACACAATGGATGGAAAAAGAATTGGCCTTCTTCTTCAATGAAAACAAAAAAGAAGATACTTCAATACAGAATGTTTGGGATACAATGAAGGCATATGCAAGAGGATTAATAATTGACTATATAAAGAAAAAGAACATTAGGAAGAGGCAAATGATTAAAGCTCTGGAAGATGACCATAAAAAACTGGAAAAAGAATTACAGAAGATTTATTATTGGGTTGGCATGCTTTTTTATGGTATAAGGGAACTAAATCACAGGGTTATTTCAGAAGGCATTATATACGGGAATCATTATGGTTGAATTGGGAGAAAACTAAGAAACAATGTTATTTGAAAATTCCAGTTTGGTTATCAACTATTGAAGCTTTTTCGTATCCTATAACTTATAAGAAAGAACAAACAGTTAGATATGGGGAAATATTGGATGAAAAGGGTGAACTTAAAATTTAGAAGAACAAGGTCTAAAGATAAATTGGTTTTCATATGCACAAATACATGCAAGGTATCTTAAAGATTCTAAAATAGAAGGATTTTATGATAAATTGACTGACTTAGATAGGATTTTGACAGGTACTGATGAAAAAGTGATTAAAAAATTATATAGTTATTTGTTGGAAATTAAATTAGAGGAAGAACAAGTTAAAGAAACAATGATTGCTTGGGGGAAGAATTTTGGATATGGGATTGATTTAGAGAAATGGCAAAAACTGTGGTCACAAAATTATAAAATGACAATGTCAACAGCATATAAAGAAAATTTGTACAAGATGTTTTACAGTTGGCACTTTCCCCCGACAAGAATAGCAAGAATGTTCAAGAATAAATCTGAAAAGTGCTGGAAATGTCATCAGATACCTGGCTCATATTACCATATGTGGTGGACTTGTGAGGAAGCCAGGAAATATTGGACTAAAATTCGCATATGGCTGGAAAAAATGATAAAGAAACACATAGATTTGAAACCAGAGATTTTTTTATTGGGAATCGTACCTGATATATATAATAAAAATTTAAAATATCTGATTGTAAATGTATTAACAGCAGCTAGGATTGTATTTGCTAAACATTGGAAGAGTGAGAAAATACCAATAGAGGAAGAAATTATTAAGAAAATATTGGAATGTGCTGAAATGAGTAGATTGACATTTGAAATTAGAGAACAAGAAGATAAACAATTTTATGAAGTTTGGGATCTTTTTTTATCAATGGTTAGATCATACAATATGATAATAGAATACTTAGAAATTTAGGAAATAATGAATATATAATTTTTCTTGGTTTTGATAATTTTTAAGAATATTTTATTATGATAGATTTGATATGATTTCATGATTTGTCATAAAATAATTTAACTTAATTATAGTTATCTCGCTTAAGTATGAATTAGTAAAATTATAGTCAAATGATTGTTCAATAATGATATTGGGATATTTTATTGATGATTGATAATGTGAGTTATTATGTAATATAATTATTCTGATGACTATAAAATGGATGCACAAAAGGGAGTGGTAAACCAACCAATACACTGTAAATTTATGAAGAATGTTATAATTTTTTTTATTTTTTTTTATTTTTTTTCTATGTCATGTTTTATGTCTTATATGTTTTTTGTTTGTTGTTAAAATCAATAAAACTTTTACCAAAAAAACAAACAAAGATTTTATTGAACTGAAATGAAACAATAGTGTAGTTTAACTGAAAAGCTAAAGTACTCTAAAATACATGTGAAATATTAATCTAATGGAAGTTTCATGCAAAAAAGTAGTTTTATATTTGTATATTTTATGATTAAGAACAATAAAGAACGCCTACTCGGGGGGGGGGAATATGTACCTGAAGATAGCATTTAGTGCCTTTCTGGTAATATTGAAACCATAATTTTAGTGACACAAATATTGGGTACATTGGAAAATAGTTACTAAAAAGCTAAACAAACATGATTTTAGAAGAGAAATTAGTGGTTTGCCATTATACAGAAATGAGAGTGCCATAGGCAGATAAGGAAAGAATGAGGAGGAATGATTTACACTTTTGCAACGGAGAAAAACTGTACCAATTGGAAGAGTGAGCAATCAGTCTATGTTAGAGCAGTTAAGCCTAAAAATTTTAGAATTTGGTATGTGCAAATCTATATCTATATCTATATCTATATCTATATCTATATCTATATCTATATCTATATCTATATCTATATCTATCTATCTATCTATCTATCTATCTATCTATCTATCTATCTATCATCTATCTACCTACCTATGTGTTCGTGTGTGTGTTCCTACATAACTCTGGAATGCCTGGAACAATTTCAACCAAACTTGGTACACAGATGTCTTACCCTCTGGAAACAAATACTATGGGGAGTAAGACACCCTTAGGGTACGTGTGTGTGCCTTAAAATGGCTTCTACTGTGGACTTGCCATGGTAATGGCTTCATAATACTCCAATACTCCACAAGGGGGCTCCCTCTCAGCCCTCCAAGGAAACGTCAGGCAACTGACCAAATGCAATAAAAAGAATGAAACACCAGCGTAGACAAGAAGTTCCCAAGGAGAAGAATAGAAGATGCTGTGCAACAGACAGTACAACAGCAGGATCCCGACTACAGGATCTTCCTGTCTAATACAGGATTGGGATAAATAAATACCTGGGCAATGCCAGGTTATTGGCTAGTTTACCATAAAAGAGAGGTGCTCAGTGCTCTTGAGCTGAATGCTAAATAAACTTATAAATTCTGAATTACAGAATTTGGTGTTTTGATCTAAGCAAGGCATGAATTAAAAGGAATAAATTCTTCCAAGAGATGCACACATCATGGTTGAGTGGTTTGGAAAAACTAGTTATAAATGAAACATTTAAATATTTAAATATTTCTTTTCCAGTGGCTATCAACTTTTTATTTATGCAGACCCCTTAAACCCACCACACTGCAGAAGCAGTTTCCTTGTCTCATCCATAGGAAGCTTAATTTTTAAAATAACATTTTAATGTTATTACTGAAATCCTGTGAGATAATAAATGATCGATCCAAACCTTGAGAGATCATCGTAGACATTAACATTTTTGTCCAAATCTTGTAAGATAGGATGGTCTCCCAGGATCTTTGTCATTATTCATTGATTTAAAATGTTATTTTGGCAAGAAAACATTCTGGCCCACTATAACATTCCTAATCACAGGATTGGATTAGTCTAAGCTTTATTTGTAGAATTATATGCAGATTAGGTTTCTTCAAATGTTTATTACATATAATGTTAAAACCAATGCAAAATATAGCATTTTCATCAACAGGAAAAGTGCTTTACATTAGAAGGAGTTGCAGGTTCAGAACAAGTAAAGGAAGTTCATTCAGATAATACTAAACATCATTAAAAGTTATGATTACTTACTAAAATATAGATGGTTGCCACACTGATTTTCAAGAAGACACTATGGCAACATGATACATAGAAGTTTCAAGCAAGAAAATTCTAAAAGCAACAGTTGGCAAAAGAGTCTTACATGAGCAAGGAAAACTACATGGGGGAAAGGTAATGGAACAAAACAGTCAAAATCTGTTTTTCTTGTAATGGACCAATCTATCTCTGTGCTCTTTTAGTAAAAACTTATATTATTACAAACTTCAAAAATATGATTGGGTGTTTTTTAAATTATGCCACTGAAGGTTTTTAACCAACTCCTTATTTTTCTCTCTTTACCTGGAATTATAAAAGCAGGAAGTTGAGAAGTATGGCAGATGGCCTTGGCTCAGCTGGTGGTGACCATATCTTGCTGGCAGAGCTGTACAGAACTTCAGATTCAAAGGTGAAAATGTGCTTTACAATATGGAGAGACAGCAATGTAACACCTTTGTTATGTATAATTTTGCTTTTTCTTTGTTATGTATAATTTTAAGCTTTAGTATTAGTACTGCAATAAAGGTGATATTGGCATTCTGACATGGCAAAGTGACATGGTTTAAAAAAAAGCATGTTTTTCATTTGAGCCGAAGCAATTTCCTTCCAGGTGCAAAATCTAACTCTTTTGGGAGCCATCAATTAAGCAAAACTGTTATATTCTAAAGTCCCTAATTACAGTAAAGTTGAAAGTGTTAAGGAAATAAGCACAACGTATTTTAATATCTAACCATAACAAAATCTTTATTGCAGATCAATGTTTTTTATTGTTTGATTTATTTATTTTTGTTTTCTGATGGATTACAAAAATCAAATGCACATCTGTGCTTTATATATAAAGACTCAATTGCCTCATAATAAAGTTTAGCCTGAAATACTTGTTTGTATTGCCATTTTGGGAAGACATGTAAAAGCCATTTTACAAAGGCCTTTCTCTTTCAAATCCAAGTTTCTTCAAATGTTTCTAGGTTCTTTCCAACTCTTTCCTAGCTAGGATTTTCTCAACTTTTTCCAATTCTGTGGGCAACAGGAATACAGAAATACAGTGTGCCTTAGACTCATACCTCTATCACAGAACAGGTGACAATCTGGAATCCACATTACGTATCTGATATTAGCACAATTGAGAAAGTCCAGAAATATTTCACAAGAAGAGTTCTCCACTCCTCTACTCATTGCAGAATACCTTATGCCACCAGACTCAAAATTCTAGACCTAGAAAACCTAGAACTACACTGCCTTCAGTCTGATCTAAGTATAGAATATAAAATCATACATTACAATGTCCTACCAGTCAATGAATACTTCAGCTTCAACCATAACAATACAAGAGCAAACAATAGATAGAAACTCAAGGTTAATCGCACCAAACTTGATTGCAGGAAACACGACTTCAGCAACAGAGTGGTCAATGTCTGGAATACTCTACCTGACTCTGTGGTTTCTTCCCCAAACCCCAAAAACTTTAACCTTAGACTGTCTACTATTGACCTCACCCCTTTCCTAAGAGGTCTGCAGGGGGCAGAAGAGGCAGAAGAACTAGAGATCAAATTGCCAACATACGTTGGATCATCGAGAAAGCTAGGGAGTTCCAGAAAAACATCTACTTCTGCTTCATTGACTTGCCTTTGATTGTGTGGATCACAACAAATTGTGGCAAATTCTTAGAGAGATGGGAGAACCAGACAATCCTATTTGTCTCTTGAGAATCCTATATGCAGGTCAAGAAGCAACAGTGAGAACTGGACACGGAACCATGATTGGTTCAAAACTGGGAAAGGAGTTTGGCAAGGCTGTATATTTAATTTATATGCAGAGCATATAATGAGAAAGGCAGGGCTAGATGAATCACAAATTGGAATTAAGATTGCTGGGAGAAATATGAACAACCTCATATATGCAGATAATACCATTCTAATGGCAGAAAGTGAAGAGGAACTAAAGAGCCTCTTGCTGCGGGTGAAGAAGGCTTGAAACTCAATATTAAGAAAACTAAGATCATAACATCCAATCCTCTCAATTCCTGGCAAATAGATGGGGACGAAATGGAAGTAGTGACAGATTTTATTTTCTTGGGTTCCAAGATCACCACAGATGGGGACTGCAGCCAAGAAATTAAAAGACGCTTGCTCCTGGGGAGGAAAACTATGGCACATCTAGACAGCACACTAAAAAGCAGAAACATCACCCTGCCAACAAAAGTACATATAGTCAAGGCTATGGTTTTCCCTGTTGCAATGTATGGCTGTGAAAACTGGACCATAAGAAAGGCTGGTGCTGGAGAAGACTCCTGTGAGTCCCTTGAACTGCAATCAAATCAGTCAGTCCTAGAGATCAACTCTGACTACTCTTTAGAAGGCCAGATCCTGAAGATGAAACTCAACTACTTTGGCCACCTAATGAGAAGGAAGGATTCACTGGAAAAGATGCTGGAAAAATTGGGGGCAATAGAAGAACGGGACAACAGAGAATGAGGTGGCTGGATGGAGTCACTGAAGCAGAAGGCATGAGTTTAAATGGACTCCGAGGGCCATGGTAAAGGACAGGAAAGCCTGGAGGAACATTGTCCATGGGGTCGTGATGGGCTGGACACGACTTTGCAATTAACAACTGTATTAAATGCCTTTTCCTCTTCTCATTGAGAGTCCTGTGGAATATTTTACATCTTGCCTATGGCCAAAATAACCAATACAATCCTGTTATATACTAATTTTCTTTTGAGCTCTGTAATTGTAATATATCTTACTTGCCTGTTACAATAGCAGAAAACCAAAAGCCAAAATTAAACAGCATAAGATAAACCAGAGTATAATTAGCAAGAATGTCGAAGTTATTCTTCAATGTTATTGCTGGAGGTCAAAGCAGAGGTTGGTTTATCTGTTTAACATTTTTTGTCTTTTAATGATTTGCCTTTTCTTATTCATCAATTTACTGCTGTTAAATTTCACCTGTATTGTTTGATTTAATATGAATTATAAAAATAAGCTTTGCAGAGGTGCTCAGTGAGTCTGTGGTCACCATGGAGATAATGGAAGAGTAGAATAAAATAAAACTCCCTCAAATAAGAAGAATAATTAACAAACTCAGGTTAAACATAACTAACCATGTTAAAATTATTAAAATGAAAGAATATATTACTCATCCTTTCTTACTGCCATTTTTCTAAAAGTTCTTCCTTTTTCTTGGAATTTTCCTTGAGATACTTTTTTCCTTTTTAAGGATGAGCTAATATGTTTTGAAACAAATAAGGATGAAGAGAAACTGATCCTACAAATGCACATTTTCAATGCAAAATTTCATCTTATAGATCAAGGTCTCCAACCTTGGCCACTTTAAGACTTGTGGACTTCAACTCCCAGAATTCCTCAGCCAGCACATCATGTTTTTGCCTTTGAAGAGCCAGGAAAGGGGTGGCCTGCGTGTGACATATCTGGCCGCCAGTTTTTTGGGGTAGGGGTTATATTGGGCGCACACGTAAAAATCAAGCTAGGGCTTACTTTCAGGATAAGTCTTATTTTGGGGGAAATGGTACTACTATTACTAATAATGTATTCTTATGCAAAGGCTTGTTATATCTTGGTTTTTTCATGTGATAAATGTAAAAACTTTAGCACTCTATGGCCAATGAGAATCGCCTTTCAATGGGTCCTGTCATGTCTTTTGGAAGTTAAAAGGGAGGTAAAAAACTTTCTCCCTAAATTAGCCACAGGTTACCAGAGATTATTTGCAGGTGTGAGAATGAGCTTTCAATCTGTTTCTTAGAAACCCAGACACCCAACTTTATATGGAGTCCATAAAAACATAAAATCTGGGGACTTCTGGTTTGGACTTCTTTGGCGATGGATTGAAATCTGCGATCATGCACGGTTTTGAACCGTGCTTGCCACTGGAGTGCTCTGAGCTGCCTGGATTCGGGGCTGAAGCCACCCTGTAGAGGTGGTGAAGAAAGGGGAGACTGCCAGTGAAGTTGAGGAGAGCGGCATCTCTCTTCCTCAGCTGGCCATTACTCACTTTCCCAAAGACGGTTGGAGTGGTGGTCAGAAATGGCCACCTCAAAGAAGAACCTGACCAGATAAGATTGTGCAGGAGGAAGTTTAAAGGAGAAAGTTTGACTGACCGGGTTGAACTGAGAAAACATCTATTTAAGGTACCTGGAACTTGAATTACAAAGACTAATACTATTCCTAAAAAAGATTTTTAAAGCGGCAAAAGAGAAAGGGAAAGGAAAAAGAATTGGCTTTTTTTTCTCTCACATTGACAGCTTTAATTGACTTTGAACGTTAAGAAGAAGAGATCTAAACAAGAAATTGATGTTAATCCACTTTGACATTAACAGGCTATTTTTAGCTGAAAATAAAGTATCAAAAGGATAAAGACTTTTGGATAATTTAAAAATTTCAAAAAGAAAGAAAGCAGAGGGGGAAAAAAGAGAGTGGAATCTGGAAAAATGGAGGAGACCATCTGGAAGTAAAAGAATCGATGGTGGAATTTCAACAAGACTTATAAAGGACACATTGTAGCTGAAACTTTGTTACAATATAACAAAGCCCCTGGGAAAGAGAAAGTGAGAAAAGAAGCAAGAAACAGCTTTGGATTATTGGGTGATTCCTGGAATTTTGGATGGTGGATCCTAATTAAATGAAATAAAATCAATTGGGGGTTGTTTAAAATTTTTTAGAATGGCATCACTCCTTGAAGAGCTAAAAATGAGACTTAAAGAACAAAAAGAAGAAGCACAAGAGGGAAGAGGATCTTTTGGCTTTGTATTTCAATTTTTAGAAATGGAGATTTTGAATTATGAAAAACAACAAGAAATGCTGGCAGAACAAGAAAGGCGGGACAAAGAAGAAGCCATCTTCAATGACCAAGCAATTTTAAGCAGAGTAAAAAAGGGAAAAGAAGGAAAGGGAGTTAAAAATTTAAGACTTGAAGCAACAACCCCCCAAAAAAGAGTAATTTGAAAAGTAACTATAACATTAGGAAGAAGCAGAAGGGAGGATCACAGAAGGGAGAATCAGATAGAAAAGGGAACAAAAAGGGAACAGAGAAGAAGAGGGGAAGATGGAAAGGAAAAGAAGCTATAAAGGAGAGAAACAAGATACAGAGAAACAGGAAAAACATTGAAGAATTAAAGGTATAAACCTTTTTAAAAGACACAGAGACAATGGTTAAAAATTTAACTTAAAGAGAGGTTTCTGCAAGGGTACATGAGATAGCATTGTCATACTAGAAACAGAAAAGAGTTAGAAAATATGATAGATGATTAAAGTGACAGATAAAATTGGCATTAATATGTAATGGAATATTTGCTAGTAATTAAATGAAACAAAGAGGATGAGAGAATAAGGCTCTCAATGATTTAAAAAAGAATATAATTGAAAAAAAACATGAAAGATTTTTAATGAAATTAATATCAGTTGACAGGGTGAATTTGAATAAGAATAATAATTTTACTGACTACTGTTAATAAGTATTGTTTTGTTTTTTGTTTAAAGACAGTATGAAATATAGGTGATCAAAGTGAACGACAACTGATAATATTAGATAATATTTGTTAAAAGATGGAAATATTTTAAATAGAAATGTAAAAGATTGCTATCAATATTAATGGCTGAGCTGGTTTCCAGTTTTGCATGACTTCGGCAGCAGCAGGAATTCGCAACTGCTCGCGATTTCTGCTGCGCTTGCTGCCAAGGTGCCCCCGATCCAAATGGATCTGGGGGATATGGCTGCCCTGTAGAGGCAGCCGGAGAGGGGATCCGGACAGGGGTTTGGGGGTGTTGCAGACCCCCTCCTCAGCTGGAAAAACCCCTTTTTCCCAAGGTGGTGGAGCAGTGGTCAGTGATGGCCGCCACAAAGAAGTTTGCAGCCGGATAAGATTTATGCTGGAGGAAGCAGGAGAAGTGAAAGTGCTGGCTGAGCCAAGACAATAACAACTCTTAAATACCCTGGAAACTGAACTGCTTGAATTGCCTGAGGATATATTGTTTCCCAAAGAAGATTGGAAAGCAGGCGGTGAAAGCTGTCAAGGGAAAGTTTTTTTTTTCTTCACTCTCCCTCCCCATAGAAATAGCAGACGGAGATCTGGAAAATCTACTTGGGCACCGAAGGTAATTCAATTTGAAATTTAAAGCCAAGGGATAAAGGATTTCTGGACATTGGATTTAAAAAAAACCTTAAATTTCTCTTTATTTTTTATAAGGGGAAGGGAAGAGATAAAGACTTACTATAAGATTGTACTGAAGGAGATTGCTTTGAGCCTAAAAGAACAGGATTAAAAGACATTAAGACTTCTAGAAGATCATTTTGGAAGTGTGTATTTGAATTCTACCCTAGGAGGTAAAAATATAGAAAGAAGAAAGTGCTAAATGAAACTGTCTGCTCTGATTTGGTTTGGTTTGTAACTTTGAGATTTCTGTGAAATTTTGTTTAAAAAAAAAGGGACATTAGGGTTGCGTTAAAAAAGAAAGAAAAAATGACATTATCTTTTGAAGGACTACAAATGGAATTTCAAAAACTGAAAAAAGAAGATAAGGGCTCTTCTGGATCTATCTTTCACTTTTTGGAAATGGCGATTTCTACCTACCAAGAAATACGACAACGACAGGAAGACTGGGATGAAGGAGAAGAAGCCATCTTTAATGGACAAACACACTTAGTGGTGGAAGAAAAGCGGAAGGGGGGGCAAGGAAAAGATGAACTTAGAACTTAAAAAAGCAACCAAGAAAAAGAAAAAGGAGATGAAAAAGCGATATGATTTCAGAAAGCAACAGAAAAGAGAAATACAACAGAGAGGGAAGACTAAGAGAGTGAAATTGGAGAGATGGGGGGGTCAAAAAGTTAGAATGGAGAAGAAAGAAAGGGGGAAAGGAAAGAGAAGTCATAAAGGCTTTAAACAAGTTGCTAAAAATGATTTTTTTTCAGAGATAAGGGGTGAGATAATTTTTTTAAAATGATTCTGCAAAAGTACATAAGAATGCATTGTAGACATTAGTATTTGAAGCTGTTTTAGAAAATTAGAATATTATATGATTTAAAAATAGATTAAAAGGAAGTCATGATTTAATTATAGAGTTTAATTTCTTATGAAATATTATCTTTATTGTTTAAGAATTAATAATAGAATTTAATTTCCTATGAAACATTGTTTTTACTATATTATAAATTTAATATTTCTTTTTTACTTGTTTTTAGTTTTATTATTACTTATTAAACTCAATATTATTTGTTTGTTTTACTGTTTTGAAATGTAATACTTTGAATGTACGGAGCAGAATCAGCACGGAAATTATGTATTATTTTAAGTGTTATTTAGGGGGAAGATAAAAAGTTGTCATACTTCAATCTGGGTTTACAGGAGAAATATTGTATTAGATAGAAAGGATAAGTAGGTGATTGAAAGAAAACAGACCAAAGATGCAAATATAATTATTTAATTGAGATGGAATAAATAAAATAGAATTAAAAGAATGAGTAGGAGAGAGAAAATATATGGAAAATAGAGAATGCCAAATAAGATATGAGATAGTATATTAAGTGAGTATAAATTTTGATTGATGTCTATATAAAAAGAGTTAACTCGGGGTAAGCCGCCTTCCAAAAAGAAGTTTTATGTATTTATGTTTTGTGTAATGTTTGTTTAAGTCTGACAGGATGTGGAAGAATACTTATGAAAATATATTCAATGAGTATATATTTTTAAGGCAGAAGAAATATGATTAAATAGAAGGAAAGGGAGTTATAAAGAAAAGTTTTGAAAAAATATGAAGTTGATTAGATAAGATAAATATATATGTGGAAGTGTGATAATTTGGAATTATCTTCTTTTTAAATAAGATGGTTTATTTGTTTCTTCTAGAAAAGATATTTTATGTTACTACATCCTATGTTTTGTTTGTGTGTGTTAAAAAAAATTAATAAAGTTTGTTAAAAAAAAATTAATGGCTGAGCTGAACTTGAATAGAATAATTATTTCATTTACTATTGTAAAGATATATATACATATACATATACATACATACATACTGTTAGGGATAACATTGTTTTACCCTAACTGGTTTAGGTAAATAATAATATGTAATCATAGTTTTGTATGTTAAAGTGTCTGCAACTTTAACTGTGGGATAGTAATTAAGGGAGTGGTTGTGAAAGCACTTTAAAAGAAGCAAGGCTACAGCTTGCTATCTCTCTGGCTTTGATGAAACCTGATTACTGCAAGGACACAAGACTGCATTGCTCGAACGGGAGAGAAAACAAAGGACTGGCTTGTAAGTGTATTGACATAGGGTATTCAACACGGACTTTGCTAACTGAATATCCCTGAATGGACTGACTAAATGATACATGACTATTGGACTGTTATTTTGACTATGCTATGAACTCATAATGGAATAAACTATATATTTGATAGCACAAGCGTATCTGTCATTTTTACTGTATGTTAATAAACATACAAGCTTAGCTCACTCATTTATCTGTGTGCCTATCTGACTAAGCTGCACATTCTGTTTAGCTTGTCTCCCTAACCCTGGTTGGGGAAACCAGGCTTAACACTGGTTATGGGCCCAGGGGCTGCAAAGTCAGTTTAACTAGGATAAAACAGATTTATGTAAAAGTGAGAGTTTGTGTTGTTATACATTACAGTAAACAGACAGCTGTGTTTTATTAATTATAGTTTTATATCCATATAAGAAAACATGGCACAAGTCAATCTACAAAGTTTGTCCCTGATATCCAAGTTGGATGGAACAAACTATGTATCATGGTCTATGAAATGTAGTCTGCTTCTACGAAGAGAAGGTTTGTGGAACATAATTGAAAATCCACCAAACGTAGAAGAATGGGATTCAGAGGATAAGGAAGATAAATTAAAGATAGAAGAATTTATGCATAAAAATGAACAAGCAATTTGCATTATTGCTTTAATCTTAACTGATATGCAACTTGTTTATATCCACGGAGAGAATACGGCTATTGGGTGTTGGCAGAAGCTGAAGAGGATTTATGTTCGAGATAATGTTGGTGCTCACATAAATTTAACACGGAAACTTTTCAGTGCACATCTCCATAAGAATGGTGATATGCTGAGTCATTTGAAAACTATGCAAAGCATTTTTCAAGAACTGCACGAGAAAGAGCTTATTTTCTCTGAACTACATCAAGTCTATATAATACTATCTTCCCTCGATGAAACCTATGATAACTATATAACTTCACTTGAAATATTGCCAAAGGAAAGCCTAACTTTAACTGATATAACTGGCAGATTGATTGAAGAGGCCAGAAGAAGGCTTGAAAGAGATGAATTAAGGAGGCAGCAACCTCAAAAAGAAGATAATGAAACTCCTACGCATATGCAATTAAAAAGTGCTTTAATTGTGGAGGAAGAGGACATTTGGCAAGATTTTGTAAAAAGGCAAAACGCCAGAACGCTGGACAGAATACAAAAAGTCATCAAAAGATAAAGAAAAATTTAGAGTTAGCCATGTATACTAACGGAGCTGTAAAAAATAATTTATGGGTGGTTGACAGTGGAGCATCTCATTGTATAACTAATGATAAGAAAAATTTTATTAAAATGTCCAAGAGTACACAGCAGATATCGTTAGCCAATGGCTGGAAACTGAAAGCTAAAGGTCAAGGTATAGCATATTGTTCTTTTATAAAAGAGAATGTAAAAATGTTATATGTACCACAACTTAAGTTTAATTTAATTTCAGTAAGAAGTTTGGTTAAACTAGGATATGTAGTTACATTTAGGGGAGATAACTGCATAATTGAGAAAGAAGATAAGAGAATTACTGCATCTTTAAGAGGTGAATTATATGTGTTAAATGATGATGGTTTAAAGGTGGCTAACATGGTTTATGAAAATAAGAAACCTCATGATGAATGTATTCACTTGTTACATCGAAGGCTAGGGCATTTAAATTTTAAAATGCTTAAGAAAACTGTTGAATTATCTAAGGGAATAAGTTTGAAACCTTGTAATAAGTATTTGCAATGTAATGCCTGCAATCAAAGTAAGGCCAGGGTCACACCGGCTAATAGAGTTGATGGATTTACTACCAAAGAGCCTTTAGAAGTAGTATTTGCAGATTTAATAGGTCCTAAAAAACCAAGTGTAGGAGGAGCTCGTTACATACTAAGTATAATGGACCATTATTCTAGATATGGGTTTTGCTATTTAATGAAGAGCAAAACTGAAACGTATCAAAATCTCTTTAATTGGATAAAATTTGCAGAAAGGAAAACTAAAAAGAAATTAGTAACTCTTATAACAGATAATGGTATGGAATTTACAAATAATAAATTGCAGAACAGACTAAGAATGTTAGGTATTCAACATAAAATGTCTGCACCATATAGGCCACAATATAATGCCTTTATAGAGAGAAGAGGCCAAATATTACAATCAATGGCACAAACTATGATGTCTGATTCAGGATTACCTGACAATTTGTGGGGAGAAGCAATAATGTGTGGTAATCATATATTAAATAATGTTGTTAATTCAACAACAGGTGAATTACCATTCACACTGTGGCATGGTACAAAACCTGATTTAAGTTACATGCACACATTTGGAGCACCAGCATGGGTGCATATCCCTTCACAACTTAGACACAAAGGACAGCATAGAGCTAAAAGATTGTATTTTGTAGGATGTACATCTAATCATAGATCTTATAGATTCTGGGAACCAGGTACATCTAGAGTTTACACCAGTGCTAGTGCAAAATTCCTAGAACATGTAGGATGGAATAGATTAGAGCAAGATTTAAATAATGAAGTAATTATTGAACCCTACAAAAGGCAGAAAGATCAGATTAGTTATAAGAAGAGTCCAATTAAAGAAGAAGTCCAAGAAGAGCAAATAGGACCAGAACAAGAGGTAACAGTTGATCAGGAAGAGTTAGATAATCAAGAAGAGTTAATAAATGAAAGTTCACCTGTAAGTCCTTTAATACCTAGACGTACTACACGTATAACTAGACCACCTGATAGGTATCAAACAAGTATAGTTTGCCAAGTAACTAAAGTTCCAACTAGTGTAGATGAACTTAGGATGTATCCTGCTAAGGATCAGGAGAATTGGCAAAAGGCAATGGAAAAGGAACTAAATTCATTAAAGGTAATGAAAGTTTATGAAGATGCTAAATTACCTCCAGGAGAAAAATCCATTGGGTGCAAATGGATATTTAAAGTAAAAACTGGAAATGATGGGATTGTTACCCATAAAGCTAGGTTAGTAGCTCAAGGATTTAATCAAACTGCATCTGATTACGATGAAGTTTTTGCACCAAGTCTTAAAGCAACATCTTTAAGAGCAGCTTTAGTGTGGGCAGCTAAGAAAAACTATGTCATTAACCATTTAGATGTAGAAACTGCTTATCTACATGCACCATTGCAGCACACTATATATTTAAGAAAACCAGTAGGTATAAAAGACAATAAAGTAAATAGTAATGATTGTTGGAAACTCAAAAAGAGTCTTTACGGGTTGAAACAATCTGGGTTTGAGTGGAACCAATATATTGTGAAAGAGTTAAACAATATAGGTTTTAAATCTGGTTTAGCAGATCCATGTGTGTTTAAAAGAGAAAATAATGGAACAGTGTCATTATTGTTATTATTTACAGATGATATTGCTTTGATAACTACGACTAATAATGAAGCTAATGAGATTATATCATTATTAGCCAAAAAGATAAAATTAAAGCATTTAGGTGAAATTAAAAAGTATCTAGGATTGACAATTAACAAAACAAAAAATGGTTTTAAGATATCTCAAGAAGATAAAATTTGCCAATTAATTAAAACGTTTAAAATGGAACTTTGTAAACCGGCAAAGACTCCAATGAGTCAGGAAGTTTGCCAAACTGATGATCAAAGTCCCAAATTTGATAAGTCCATATATCAATCTTTGATTGGCAGCTTATCATATATAAGCAATTGGTCTAGGCCAGATATAGCTTATAGTGTAAATCAGCTGGCACGTTTTAATTCGGATCCACATCAATGTCATTGGCAATCATTAAAGAGAATTTTAAGATATCTTAAAGGAACAATGAACCATGCATTGTATATAGAACCAAAGGGTGATTTGAGTCTTAGTGCCTATGCAGATGCAAGTTTTGCAACTGATATAAACACTAGAAAATCAACATCTGGGATAGCTATATTATTTGGTAAGACACTAATAGGGTGGAGGTCAATCAGACAACAGCATATCAGTTTGTCCACAATGGAAGCGGAATTTTCATGTCTGTCATTACTATGCACTGACTTGATTTTGTACAAACAGTTATTATTAGACATGGGTATAACTGTAAAAGATTCCATTATTGTGTACGAGGATAACCAAGCAGCTATAAAATTAGCTACTAGTATTGCTGTAAAAACTAGATCAAAGCATACTGATTTAAGATACTTAAATGTTAGAGAATCTGTAAAGAATGGACTAATTAAATTGGAATACTGCATGACAGAAGAAAACATTGCAGACCAATTTACAAAAGCTCAAGGAGTAACTAAGTTTAAAGAAAGTTGTAACAAATATGATTTAAAGATGTAAATAGTTATATTTATTATTATTTCCTAAAAGGGGAGAATGTTAGGGATAACATTGTTTTACCCTAACTGGTTTAGGTAAATAATAATATGTAATCATAGTTTTGTATGTTAAAGTGTCTGCAACTTTAACTGTGGGATAGTAATTAAGGGAGTGGTTGTGAAAGCACTTTAAAAGAAGCAAGGCTACAGCTTGCTATCTCTCTGGCTTTGATGAAACCTGATTACTGCAAGGACACAAGACTGCATTGCTCGAACGGGAGAGAAAACAAAGGACTGGCTTGTAAGTGTATTGACATAGGGTATTTAACACGGACTTTGCTAACTGAATATCCCTGAATGGACTGACTAAATGATACATGACTATTGGACTGTTATTTTAACTATGCTATGAACTCATAATGGAATAAACTATATATTTGATAGCACAAGCGTATCTGTCATTTTTACTGTATGTTAATAAACATACAAGCTTAGTTCACTCATTTATCTGTGTGCCTATCTGACTAAGCTGCACATTCTGTTTAGCTTGTCTCCCTAACCCTGGTTGGGGAAACCAGGCTTAACACATACATACATACATACATATTCCTTCATTAACTTAGTGTGTATTTTTAAGGGAATGTACCAAGCAGAATTTGGTTGATAATAGTTATGTGTTATAGAGGTTAGAAAATGAATGGTATAACTGTAAAGGCATAATTTAAACTTTAAACAAGATTTGAATGGATAATAATTAAAAGATACAAAGGTGTTACAATCCAATCTAGTAATTACAGGAGAAAATTGTTTTATGAGAAAAGCAAATATGAAATTGTAAACAAGGCAGACAAATGTATAAAAATATTGATTAGAAAGATAGTGAAAATTAGAAAAAGATATGTAATTGAACTTAGAAAGGAATGAGATATTAAAAATAAGGTTACAGAAAGCAAGGAAAGGGAAAAACTATTGAGAAAACTGCAAAAATAGTTATAAGGTATGGATTAGAATACATAAGATGAATATGTAATTGAGTTTATGTCTGTATGGAGAAGTGATAACCCAGAGCCACGCTGTTCTCAAAAAAAGATATTTCATTTGTATTTGTATGTTTTATGAAAACCCAGATAAAACTCTTGTTGTGATTGAATAATACCAATAAAGTATCTTGAGCTTGAAGTCAAGTGCAAGGGTTTGGGCCCTGCACTTCTGATTGGCTGTTAATGGCAAGATCGGATTGGTCCGTTCAGGAGCATCTGATTGGCCATTAACAGGCCATTCCTATTGGTTAACGGAGCTAGCGCTCCAGGTTTGCTATTGGTTGAACAGTTAATAAGTTGTCTATGTAAGGAAGGCTATAGCAGCCCTCGAGTTTGAGCTGTCACATTATGTAAATAAAGAGTTTGAAGTTCACTGTTTTTACTGGCTTGTCTTCATCATTTGCACCCATGCTCCAGACTTAACAATTCTATTTTAAAAAAAGAACATAAACTCTGACTTTGAGAGGGGCTTTTTCAATTTTGTAAAGGAGATTCTTTGCCTTCCAAAAATACAAATCACCGTGTTCACAGGTAAAACAAAAAGCCTTTATGGAGTGGGAAATCAAGTATTTTATAGGGTACACAAACAAATGTATTTGGATACATTAGAAAGCAAATGATAAAATAATAAAAGATATTGATTACAGGTAGTCCTCAGCTTAAAACAATTCATTTACTGACAGTTCAAAGTTACACACTGAAAAAGTGACTTATGACTGCTGCAGCATCCCCATAGCCACGTGATCAAAATTCAAACCTTTGGCGACTAACTCATATTTATGACAGTTGCTGTATCCCAAGGTCTTGCAATCATTTTTTGCAACCTTTGATCAAAGTCAAAGGGGAAATCAGATTCACTTAACTGTGTTACTAATTCAACAACTGCAGCAATTCCCTTAACAATTGTGGCACAAGAGGTTGTAAAATGGGGTGAAATTCACTTAACTGTTTTGATTAGTAACAGACATTTTGGCCATCACTCTGCTAAACAAATAATTCCCTCAACACTATCCAACTATTTACAAAGTCTGCACTAATTAATCTTCTCATCACTCCTTATTGCCCACCCCCTCCCACTTGTGACTGTATGACTGTAACTTTGTTGCTTGTATCCTTATGATTTATATCAACTGTTTCCTAGTATGATTTGATTGCTTATTGTACCCTTTGACTATTATTAAGTGTTGTACCTTATGATTCTTGACGCATGTCTCTTTTCTTTTATGTACACTGAGAGCATTTGTACCAAGACAAATTCCTTGTGTGTCCAATCACACTTGGCCAATAAAGAATTCTATTCTATATGTATATATACATAGCAACTAGACTGTTGTTTCGCATATTTTGTCATGTTTACCTAGTGTATATTAAGAGGTAGAGGTTTTTTGAGAGCCATATGCAACAAAATTTTATTTTAAATGTATGCCGGTACATTCAAAATGACAATCAAGTTATTCAAAGTCTAAAAGTCTAAGTCTCTATTGTTTAGTTGCTGAAAAGGCAAGGGGTTTTTGCACGTGGAAAATGGTCTTTGGCTAAAAAGAAAGCACTGAATTTCGGATATCATATAACCTTTACTAAAAGGCTAAAATTCCACGTAGTAAACTTGGTTGCCAAGAAGCTTCCTCACGATCGGCTGGCCTGCCTCGGCTCTGCCGGGAGTCTCAACTAAGGCCGCCGCCGCCTCCCCTATTCCGGCTTTGTCAAGACCCCCTTTTTACACGACTCGGCAGCCTCGAGCCGCACATCCCTCTGGGCATTCAGCAGGGGGCGGGCTTCTCCGGAGCCGTCGTCCCGCTTTCCTTCCGTTTCCTCGGCAGCGCTGGCCTCTCGCCTCGGGCGCCGCTTCCGCGAGCGAGCCGTCGTGGCGGGTGGGCTGAGTGTCAGGAAGCGAAGGAGCAAACGGGCCGTCGCCAGGATGCCGCTAGGCCTAAAGCCGACGTGCAGCGTCTGCCGCACCACTTCCTCGTCCATGTGGAAGAAAGGCGGACAGGGCGAGATCCTTTGCAACAACTGCACGGGCCGTTCAGGGCCTCCCGCCGCTGGGGCAGCGTCCTATGCCAGCACCTCCGCGGCCTCGCAGCACAGCAACGGCGGCAGCGGCGGCGGGAATAGCGGCGGCGGCGGGAAACAGGTGAGGTGCTCAAGGAGCCGCCCCCAAACAATCGCTCGCCGCGAGGTTTGCTTCTTTTAGGCAGAGCTGACCAACGCTAGTGCCGCTCTGAGGCTGCGGGCCTCGATCTTCTCCCGCCCCTCCAATTTTTCTCAAACCCCAAGCAGCGAGGAAACGGGTTTTTAAAAAAAAAAAAAAAAAAAAATACATTGAATGTTCTTATATCATTCCGAGTTATGGTTATAAATCTCACGCTAGTTTGAATTAGTGGCAACATTTACCTGCAGTTTGCTTTCTCCCAGTGCTAAGACGGGAGCATAAAACTACTGTTTAAAATACAGCAAAAAAGTATAAATAATTAAATTTTGGAAAGTGCGCTCGAGGTTAGTCCAAAATACGACATAAGACATTGAGAAAAGTTTGTTGCATCTGCTGGGATCTTAAACTCAAGGTTGACTTCCACCCTTCCGAGATGGGTAAAATGAGGAACCAGATTATTGGGGGCAATAAGGCTGACTCTCTAAACCGCTTAGAGAGGGAAAGTATGTGCTTTTATATAAGTCTAAGTTTCTATTGAGAAGTCCCATTAAGTTCACAGGTGTACTCATATATGTGTAGGGTTGCAGTCTTAATTGTGAAAGAGGGCTTTTTCGCTTGGGAATAAAAGCTCACTCATAGGATTGAGGTATGCCAACTCAAAAGTTGCAACTGTTCTTTTTTTTAACTAAATAACCACAATTGTATGGCTTCATATACTAAGCCACACACAAATAAATATACTGGGTGGAACTACCAACTTTGTGGAAACAGCCTCCCTGTGGATGACCCCCCTCCTTTATTGATCTTTCAAAAACTTTGGAAAGTTAAGTTGTTTTACAGAAACTTCTATTTTGGGATGTTGTTGTTCTTTGTATTGTACTGGTTTGTTGTTACTTGTTAATGGATTTTTTGTAGGCGGCAGAATGTCTTTTGAAGGGTAGTGAGCTAGTCATATGTTTATAGATAGATATAGAGATAATGAAATACATGAGGTAGGATATTGGGATATTTCTCAGAATTCATGGAAGTAATTGGAAATTATTTCTGAGAACTGCTGGCACTGTGCCTTGTTTTCTTATGAGTCATTTTAACCTAGGAGGAAAGTATGAAAAAGATTTCTCATTGAAATTATTGAGATGTACTTTCAAGTAAATAAATTTTGAATAGGAACTTAGTTTATACACTTTTTCACCTGTTACACTTTACTTATTTCTTTTTAAATATACATAACAATGTAAATGGAATTCAGACTAACATTTTATAAATATTTCTTATGTTTCATATGCCATAGAGTAAGCAAGAAATTCACAGAAGATCTGCTCGATTGAGGAACACAAAATATAAATCTGCTCCTGCTGCTGAGAAAAAGGTTTCCACTAAAGGAAAAGGGAGAAGGCATATTTTCAAATTAAAAAATGTAAGGAGATTGTGGACTCCTGTTAGTATTAAGCATTTACTAATACCAGCAAAACTTACAATTTGAAAATATCTTGACATATTATGTTTTCTACATGGTCAACAGTTATCTGCAGAAAAGCAAAATAGTCAAAATCTATTTTTATATATGTACTTATGTATGCATAATTTTAGATATGATATGTAGATATTCAAGTGTGATGGATGCTCATTCATTGGTATACATATTGCACCAAGCTATTATTTTCATGTAATGCTGAATTATGAGCCGTTGTTTATAAATCACAGTGACTGGATTTACATGCTTGAAAGTAAACCCAAATTCATTGGGTAAATTCATTTATTTCCTCTATATTCCCATGGAAATAGTATCTTTGAAACTGCTCAGCATGAAAAATGAAATGAATTGAATGAATTTGGGATCAGTTAAGGAAAGGGGAAACATAGTGGTCTAGAAATTTTGTTGAGATGAGACTTAAAATCATCTACATGCCAACTATCAACATGCCAATTATACTTGCGATACTATGTATATCATATTTGGTCTACAAATTCAAATTCGGAAATGTAACAGAATAAAATATGAAATTAATTAGATCATGTTCTTTCTATATATTATATATTATATATTTTTATTTTGTATTCCAAATTCTATTTTCTATTAATTCAGCTGCTATTTGTGCTTTATTTATTCTCTTGTTCAAACAGGCTAACAGAATTGATCCATCTTTGGGAACTAACATTTGTTTAATGCTTGCAAGCTTTGTTCTAACAGGTCCATATTGTGTACAGCACAGTATACTTACATACTGCCAATGTCTGAAGAAGATTATAATTTCTTATGTGAACACATTAAGAGTAATATAAGTTGCATCCAAGTTATTATAAACTCCAGTAATAGCTATTCTGTTATTGTATGTTCATTTATTGAAACAGATGCATCTAGCTGCTCTGCTATAAACTAATGAATGGATTTCAGACAATTTGAAATGCGGTTTTTATAATTTTTGATTTGATTACATGTTTATATTTTGACATATTTCCTGGTAATACTAGCCAGCATACAACTTTGAGTGCTTTTTTGTCATAGTTTTGTTCACTTCAATCATAAATGTTTTCTTTTTTTCTTTTAGCCCATCAAAGCTCCAGAATCTGTAGCCACAATCATTACAGCAGAATCTATCTTCTATAAGGTATGGTTTTGATGTTTTTAAAAACTTTGTATTTATGTTGCTACTGTTAAGTAAATGCACTGCTAAAGTTTAGGAATATTGAAGCAAAATGTTTTTTTTAAAAAAAAATCAAGGAAATGGTTTATATGATGGTGGAAGAATTTAATGAAGTTTATCTACTTCCTTAAATGATTTAGGAATTTTAAAATCTCTTAGGAAAACATATGATCAGAATATATTTTAAAAATATGAGTAGGATTTGGAATTATACACACACACACACACAACTATAAAGACGTGGGAAAATACCCGAACAAAGCTGAATACCATACACACACACACACACACACACACACACACCATTCTAAAATTAAAATATGTTTTAATTAAAAAGAGATTTTAATTTGAATGAGTGGAAAATTCAAGCAAATATGACATTTGCAAGAGCTAAGTTCTCTTCCTCCTATTCAAAGATCCAAGTCTGTAAGAATTCTTATTGTAAATACTTACATTATTGAATAACTATATTGCACTTTTGAAATAATATTCAAGTGTATTTGTTACTATAATCGGGTAATGAATTTACAGTTTATAGTATAGTGAATTTATGTTTTGCTAGTACAATATTACTGAACTGTGTGAATATACACATAGGATAATATATTAAATAAAATGGTTGGAAAATTCATGGCTGAGCTATGATATGGATTGGAACTATGGACTATGTATTTCTGAAGTGTAATTGTATATTTTTTATTAAAGAATAAAGAAACGCTCCCCCAAGGTCTTCCTATGCTTGAGCTTCAATGTCTTCTTGGGAATGGTAGGCATGAAATTTTCTCCCAAAATCTAATTGGCTCTAATCTTAAAAGTCCCACATAAAGAAGTAGTTACTTTTCTTCTTCTCCTTCCTTTAAGAACGCATACATTTAGGTCTTTCACAATTGTTTTGATCAACAGTTTGCAAGTTGACTTGAAATGATTATACAGCACAGGTGTGTCAAAATTGCAGGGAAAACTTGCAAAGGGAAAACAACCAATGGGACTTTCCCTAATAGCAGTTAAAGGACTATCTTAGAATCTTTTAATTATTCTAAGCATAGAAACATACAATTCTAATGAATTAAGCTTTATTAAAATGTAACATTCTATACCTACAGTTTCACTCTTATGTGCTAATTCACTCGTGTGACTCTCACAATCGGAGCTAGTCAAACATGTAGTCCAGTAACATGGGGATATCCTAGACGGAGGGTCTGCAGCAGTGTTCCTTTTGTTTTGATCTTTTATTTGAGAATTGCTGAACTAAATTGCCTTGCGCAACAGTTATTTTTAACCTGCCACTTAAATGTTTATTTTTCCACCCATAACAGAACAAAAGTGGAAAGCTAGAACATAAAAAGTATGAACATTGGAGCTCAAAATAGGAAAAAAAGGAAATGAATCAATTATGCATTGATATTTTAGGCATCAGTAAATTGAAAAGGACTGGAATTGAACACTTTAATATGTAGGGGTGCAGACCCAAAGGGATTACCTTGCTTTCATAATTAGGAAGGATATAGCAAAGATGATATTTGGAGACAGTGTGGTGACTTAATAATAATTAGAATTTGTGCTTTAGCTTTTAATATGACAATTATTAAACTTATACTCCAATCACTGAAAACAGATAAGTGGATTTTTATGGTCAAGTTAATCTGACCATAAAAGTATTCATTTGTCTCCATAACATTTTTCCATTCATTCATAGATCCAAAAACCTTTATTATTTCTGTCAAAAGTTTGAGCAAAAAATTCACAAAAGATTTCCAGAATTTTATAGAAATAATTTTTGTTTTATTCCTGATCAAATAATCAACTTTGTTATTTTCCTTTGTTTTTGACAGTTGTTAAAGATTTTTTTTTAAATCCCTCATTATTTTTATAAGAAATTCAAGGTAGAGAATATAATATTCCTAATATTCCTTCCTTCTATTTTCCTTACAACAACAATGTTCTGAGGTGATTTGGGCTGAGACAGAGTGACTGATCCAGAGCCTTTAAGTCAGCTTTTATGCTTAAAGCAGGGCTAAGACCCTACACTCGTTTGTAGCCTGGTATCTTAAGCAGACCTGTGGTGGCAAAACCTATGGTACACGTGCCGGAAGTGGCACGCAGAGCCATTACTGCCGGCACACGAGCACTTACCCAGAAAAGGCCTACGGCACATGCGCGTGCACCACCTGCCCATCAGCTGATTGTCAGGTATCTGGTGTGCATATGCGGGGGCACACAGAAGACACTCAGGCATCTGCAGAAGTGCAAAGTGCGGGTTATGTGCACATGGGCAGGAGGCATGCCTCCCCTGCGCATTGCCTTTTGGGTGATAGCACGCAAGGACAAATAGGCAAGCGCACATGCATTTATCGGCACGTGAGCCCAAAAAGGTTAGCCACCACTGCACTAGACCAAAAGTGTCCCTCGTAATCTTTTATTTTTAAATCTTGATCTTTAATTCATCAAGTTACTGTTGCTATATATCCAATCAACCTTTATTTCCTCAAGAGATTTCAAGGTTTAGAACTCCCTTTTTAAACAAACGAACAAAAAAAATCCAGTGATGAATCCTTTCCCAGATCATTTTTTCATCTCTCAGCTCATCATTTGTTTTTTCCATTCTGCAATCATCTCTCTTTTATAAACCAAAATTTATTTATTTTCCAATATTTATCCATTTATTAGAACTTATTTCATATCTTTTCTTATTGGTCTATACTTTCTTTTATGTTTATGATGCTAATAAAGATTTATTTTGATCCGTGTTCATTTTTCCATCTTTTTTCTTCTTCTTTAGAGTCCTCAAAATTGCATCATTAGGTGAAGAAATTATTATTGTCATTTTAATTATAAGAACTTTCAAATTCTTTAAAAATTCTTTAAAATCATACCTTTGTTTATCATTTTATAAAGTTCACTGTTTCTCTTGATTCAAGAATAAAAGGCAGGGTTTTTCCACCCACATTTCTTTCTTTCTTTCAGCCTTGGACTTTAGTCCCTTCTAGTGTCCCATTTCTGTAATCACAACATCTCATCTTGTCTTTTTCTTTCTTTTCAAATTTCAACTAATCATCTCTTTCTTAATAGACTATATCTGCACAAATATTTTATTTTATTTTGTTGTTTCAAAAACCCTAATATCCCTAATTTGTTTTGTCTCTTGATTTGTTTTAAACTTTCTTCAATTATTATTTAGTCTTATCCATTTTTTTTTGTTTTTCAAACATTTTGCTTGGGAGAGCTCTTTTAAAATAATTATAAATCCAAAGTTAGGAATTGAAGCTAGACAGATCCACTGTTTTTAAAGGCTCTGCTGTCTTTGAGAATTTGATGGCTTATGTCATCTCTTATTGCTTAGACCTGCTATCTTGCAGTCTCCTTGCAAGGAATAGTTGTAAGCATAAGTGGAAAATGTCTCATTTTGTCCAGAGAGATCCTGTTGGTCCAGTTTTGTCAGTTCATCAGCCATATCATAATCTTCTCTCTTTCGTCCTCATTGCTTCATCTTTTGGAATATCATCCTCATGAGAAATCTACACACAGTAGAGCAGGCATGTCAAGCCTGCAGGCCAGATATGGCCTATGCAGGCCACGCCTATTCGAGCCCCATAAAGACAAAAACAATCCTGATATATCACAATACAGCCCGCAATGCGATCAGGTTGGACACCTCTGCAGTAGAGGAAGCCACTGCCTGTAAGGACCATTATGAAATAGGATAGCTCCTTCTGGCAAAAGAGGGAGATAGACTGTATATTCCTTAGTTTTTTCGATCTATGTGCTAAATGTATATTGGGGAAACGGTTGGACAAAATTTCTGTGGTTTTAAAAATGGCAGAAGCATTAATAGCTTATAGAACGATGACACTATTCTGATACACATACTCTAGTAATAAAAGTAAACGAGTACAGTAAAAAAAATGAACTACATTTACAAATGAACTACATTTGTACAAAGACAAACTAATGAAAAGTACGGCCACCAGCATTATAGCTTCCCTTTTTTATTTTTTGCAATAAATTTTTATTATTTTCCAGTACAAATCTTAATTAGATTTTTCTAATTAATTTTTTTCTAATCAGAGGTATCCACCTCTGATATTGTTATCTCCATTTTCTATTTGTACATGTCATATATACATAATCCTCTTACAAAAAGTTATTTGCTATTATTCATTTATCTATCCATATAGATATTGCGTATCCCTTTCTTGAGGTTCTTTTCTAATCATCTTACCTAATTTTCTTTTTTCCTAACCACATGTACCATCTATATCAAACTGAGTAAAATATATAATATACTATTATCTTACAATTCTATCACCTATTCATACATATAGTTGATATATATTGTCTTTATTTACAATTACAATCATTATTTTGACCTTTTTGTTTCTCCATTTATATGTTATACATCACATTCCTGGATTTTTTTTTCATATTCATCCTTTCTATTTCTTATCTCTCTTTTCTAGCCACATATACCATCTATGCCAAATAGATTGATATTCAGATTCTTCTTTTTCTCTTATTTTTAGCGTAAGCATATCCATTTTGGCACAGTCTGTTATTTTTTGCAAGATTAATTCCTCTGTTGGGACCATATGCTCTTTCCACACTTGTGCATAAGCTATTCTGGCCGCTGTCAGTATGTGTAGCATTAAGTATTTTATCTCTTTCGGATATTGTTTTCGAATTATTCCAAGTAATTAGAGTTCCAGTTTGAGTCCAATTTGATGTACAGTGATTTCTTGCATCCAATCCCTAATTTTATTCCAATATGTCCTGGCTCTGGGGCACAGCCACCACATGTGATAAAAGGTATCGTCGTTGACATTTCCAGAATTTTGGGTTAGAGTTCGGGTATATCCTAACTAATCTTGCCAGGGCTAAGTGCCACCGGTAAAACATTTTATATAAATTTTCTTTATATGCTGTGGCTGTTGTCAATTTATAATTTATATTCCATAATTTTTCCCATTCGACCAAATTTATGTTATAACCAAAGTTGCATGCCTATACTATCATTGTATTTTTAACGGTTTCTTCTTCCATTTTGAAATCTAGTAAATATCTATATGCTTTAGATATAAATTTTTGTTCCAGTCCAAGTAAGATCTTGTCTAATTGATTTTTGTCCCACATCAAATTCAAATTCTTCTGAATCTGTTTTGTATCTACTTTGAATTTGAAGATATGGCCACCAATCAATTATAATTCCTTGTTTTTTCAACTCTTGATTTGATTTTAATTTCCCTTGAGCGAGCTTCCCTCTTTTTAGATTCACTGTTATCAGTAAAGGAAGCAGTCAAAACATATGTCATATGTCAGCAATTAGTTGGGTAACAATGAAGGGCTTAGACACAAATCCATTGTCTATCTAAAATATTATACTCCCTCTATAATACTATATAGAAACTAGAAATGGAAGTTTGATGTCTGAAAAATCAAGATAGAAGGATCCTTTGGAAATTTAATTTTGGAGGAAATTTTTCAGAACGCAATGGATAACCATAAATAAATAAGAACTCTCTTAAGGCAAAAATGATTATGCTCAAATTATTGAATTTTGGCTACATTATGTTAGTGGTCCCCAACCACTGGGCCCCACACCGGTACTGGTCCATGGATCATTTTGTACTGGGCTGCCTATTTTGCTTGGGAGCCACCATCTTGTTTTGACGGCGCTTGAGAAAGTGCTTCCGGGTGAGCTTATCGGTCGTCGGTTGGAAAGCGGCGTTTGGGTGCTGAAGGAATCCTCGTGCCTTAGTTTCGTCGAAGGGGGGTGGCGGCTTCAAACAAAGAGCCATCCCGATGGTGGTGAAGTCTCACGTTACTCAGGAAGAGATTAAGAAAGAGCCCGAAAAGCCCATCAACCGCGAGAAGGTACAAAGGAGGAGTTGAAGGTGGCGGGGAGAAGCGGGGGACGGCTGGCTGGCCGGTTGCTCGGCTCACCTTGCCTTGGTCGTGCGTGCTGATGCCGGTTCCGGTCTGTGGATCGGTCCATGGATTGTACCAATCCATGGTACAAAAAGGGTTGGGGACCACTGCATTATGTGAAATCATAACTCTGGGAAAGATGTACAGAATAAGAATGAGAACTAGCACAAAAGTATATGGACTCAATTATTGCCACAATGGTTGCATCATTGGAAGACTGAAGGGGACAAATCATCCTGGAGAAGATCTGACTGTATAATTGCTGGAAATTGATCTAATTTGATTACACATAATCAAATATGTTTTTTTTCTGTCATATGAGTTACTGTTTTTTTTATCAAAATACATTTTTATCTCTTAAGGACTAATATCAATTCTTGTTGGAAGACACTAAATATTTACTATATTTAGGAAATTTTTGTGTTAGAGAAGATGCTACAGACTTAAAGAGAAAAGGCAGAGTTTGTATAAATTAACAGAATCTATCAGCTGCAGTTAAGTTTTTTCATTTTACATTTTTAACAATCTGTATCTTTTCTAGGGAATATACTATCAAATTGGAGATGTTGTTTCAGTGATTGATGAGCAAGATGGTAAAACTTACTATGCTCAGATTAGAGGTTTTATTCAAGACCAATACTGTGAAAAAAGTGCAGCTTTAACATGGCTTATTCCTACTACAGCAAGCCCAAAAGACTATTTTGATCCTGCAACTTACATAATAGGTAAGTTCCAAGGACTAAAATATTACGTCTGGCTTGTCCTGTGGATAATTGTACAGCTTCAAAGTTAATTTGTTTTTCTCCCCTAGAAAGGCACTATCAGGCCTATCTTTTTAGAGAAGATAAATTAGTATTCATTTATTGAACAGCAGCCTCTTATGTTCAATGTTTCTATGTGCTGAGGCAAAAATGCCACTAAACAGGATCGATTTACACATTTTTTTCAGCAGTGTATGTCAACCTTATATATTATATATTAGCTTTCTTCTATCTGGGCACCTTCCAAATGTATGGAATTCAATTCCCAAAATTTCCCAACCAGTAGAGCAACTAAGAATACTGGGCATTGGATTACAGATCTGGAAGAAATGGAAAGACTAGCTTTCCACCAATCAGTCTTATAAATCTCAAGTCCAAAGAATCTGAAAAAATAAGGTACAGAATTATATAATAAGTTGAATACATAGTCTTTGCTTTGCTTTAACATCATCTGGAATAATCATGCAGAAAATATCATTGTAGCTCCATACTATGAATTTATGTCAATCTGCTTTATTTATTAAATCTACTGTGATGCCCATTCCTATAGTCTGATCAACCTACAAAATCCAAATAGATACTTAAAATAAAACACATAAAATACGGCAACCAGATTAAAAACAATTCTAAAAAATGAAGGCATTGTGGTGGTCATACAAATATATTAGCCCCAGGCTTGGAAGCAAAGTAAGGTCTTAATAGCTTTCCAAATTCCAGGAAGAGGGGGCATCTGGGGGATTGCTGCTGCAAAGGATCGGGGCAGTGACAGAAAAGGCATGCCTCTTCATTCCCACAAGATAACAGTATTTAATTGAGGGGGTCCTAGAATGTGACCACACCCTTTTGACCATACAATATTTCTCTGCCTATAATTGGAGTTGGGACTAGAATTCTACCCTTAATCATAATATCTCTTAAGTAAAATTTACCACATGATTGGACCCAATTTTACAATTATTTTATGGTAGTCATTCAATGGCTGTAAATCTAAAAGGGGTGTGAAACTCACGTGACATATCAGGATTTTTTTCCCCCCTTCGCTAAACCGGGCATGGGCATGGCTGGCATGTGAGGGATCTGGCTCATGGGCCAGGAATTTCATGGACTTGGTCTAAAATATGCAGTTCTTAAGCTAATCATATGGTCCCAAGTCCAAAGCCATTTTCTCAAATCAGGTTTTGTCAGAAATTTTTTTTTTTTGGGGGGGAGAAAACTTCACAAATCAGGATTACGTGACTATAGCAGCTCAGCATTTCATGATAATTGGAAGAGCTTTATAAAGTACCTTTTTTGAGACTGTCTTAACTTCAAAGAGTTACTGAACAATCAGTCATCGGGACTACCTGTACTGGATAGACAGAAAGGATTAGATATAGGCAGACCCTCAGATAACCAGGACTTTATACACCAAGCACCTTGAAATGCACCTGAAAGCCAGATGGTAACCAGTGCAGCTCCTGTAGCAGTGATGACACAGAGGAGTTAACAAAATTGTCACTGCTCATTCCACTGCATTTGGAACAACTGTAGCTTGCAGGTGGAAGCACCAGAGCCCCACTATGTAGAGCACATTGCAATAGGTGTTAGTGAGACTATCTGAAGAACTTCCTGTACCAGGAAAAGGTACACACAAAATGTACCTGTGCAAGGACAGTCCAGGCCATAGCTGCCACCTGCTGATTGAGCAATAACTGCACAACCAAGAGGACCCCAATATTATTCTGTAGTTTTTTTGATGTAGATGTATGTATCACTACCTGAAAAATAATTTATTTTTTTTAGGACCAGAAGAAGATCTTCCAAGAAAAATTGAGTACTTAGAATTTATCTGCCATGCACCTTCAGAATACTTCAAATCTCGATCAACTCCTTTTCCTACAATTCCTACTAGGCCAGAAAAAGGTTATATCTGGACTCATGTTGGACCTACTCCAGCAATTTCAATCAAGGAAACTGTTAGTAGCAGCTTGTAATATTCCTTCAAAAAATGCTTTTATTTATATTTTAAATTACCATCTGACTTCTATTTATTGTTTAAATCTCTGCCTTTGTCTATTTTTCATTTTTAAAGCTGTTTTTTCCTTAGAAAAAATACAATTTAATCTAGATAAATGAATATTTTAAAGTATTTCTGCTGTATTAGAACTCTGCCCTTATATTAGGATACAGTATACAGTAACTTGTATTTAATTTGATCATGGGGCAGAGGGATAGAGACAAGTATTCATTAAAAAGTGAGCTGAAATTATAGGAATTATATGAAATTATAGGAAAATGGAGGAAAATCTTGATACAGATATATCAAAATACTATTTAAAATGTTTAATCTAAAAACTTTATGAAGAAAAATTTCAGTACATTTCCATTGTTCCACATGTACTGTGATATCCTTATCTGAAAAAAAAAAGTTACAAAGACTCCCTTACATAAAATCCATGGCGATTTTAAGAAAAATGTAAGGATTAGTTCTAAAATAATTTTGGTGGAAAATCGTCTGTTTCAACATGATTCCATTATAATCGGCACTTTATTTAGATGATGGCTTTTGCCAGAACTTTAATGTGAATTCTTGAACCAATTTTTCTTGTGATGTATTAATGGGGGTCCCCAACCCCCAGGCTGCATCCCATTTGGAATCAGGTTTTCAGAAGTGGTGGGTGAACACCCCCATGCAGCTGCATTTGTGAAAGTGGCATGTGCGCATGCATGAAACCATCCCCTCTTCTCCAGTCAGCCAAGTTGGAAAGGTTTACTGCTATATTAAAGGATATCTTTTTGATTCATTCCAAGGGTAATCTAGAGGCTCGGGGAAATGCAGGTTTCTATTTCTTTACCTTAAATCTTTGCGGAGAACCGGTTGTTAGAAGAAATTACTGGCCTAATCCTGTAAGGAAGGCAGGAAGGAAACATTCTGGTGTTGCTTACAGAAACTGCCTCTCTATTAACCCTTATTACATTCTTGGCAGGACTAGACTTCCTGTCTCAGAAACTTCTCTGGAGTTTTTTTCCCCTCCTTTGCTGGTACTTTGCTTATATGGAGTGACCATTCAAAGTTACAATGGCACTGAAAAAAGTGACTGATGACCATTTTTCACACTTACAACTGTTATAGCATCCCCACAGACATGAGAGGCCAGGCAAGGAGATGCGTGCCTCGATGTGAGTGATATTGAGTTGGCCACACCCAGCCAATAACATGACCAAGCCATGTCCACCTAGTCACATGACCAAGCCACACCCACCACCTAAGCCATGCCCACAGAACTGGTTGTTAAAAATTTGAATGCCACCTCTGGTCTTAAGACATTGTTCAGAAATGGGGATTATTAAATTTGGACAATACAAAAACCTGGTGCAATTATTCTAAATTATATAATTTTGTGTCAGTATGTTGTATGTACCAATTTAATTGTAAATTGTTCAGAAACCATATTTAAATTGTAGCTTAATGTAAGGCTCAATCCCAGCCTCCCAGCCTGATTATTTTCATTTTTATTTGGTACCAGGTTTAATTTTAATATCAAAATGGCTTTTTATACTGCTGATACTACTCATGAACGATTTTGAAGAAATCCTGATCTATTTTTTTTCTGTATCATCGCATAAAACAATAAACAGACTGTATTCACATCTAGACTCTAATACATGAAGGATGAATACATTAGAGAATGAGTAAAAATGGAGCTTCTGGTAAAAAGCTTTCTGATGTTCTGGAAGTGCTGTATGAATAATTCTATTGTTTATAAATTCTATTAGATTATAGATATCACAGACTTGTTATGCATTAACTCCAATTTATTAAGACTTGTTTAGGTAGATACTCATTTAGCTTTATTGTCTTGGACAGTGTTCAGTTACCAGCAATTGCAAGCTGTCCACATTTACAACATTCATAGCATCTCTCCCAGTCACGTGTTCATCATCACTGTCAAGTTAATAAACATTATCCTGTGCCAGATTTGTTTTTTTTCATCCCTCTCAAACTGGACAGTCTAAACAAGTGATCTTTTCCAGGGTTATTTTCCTCTGCAGCACAGTGTCTCTAAAACACCTGAACAAGCTCAGCTCTCTGACTTCAGTTAATTAGAACATTCTAGTTTGTGCTACTGATGCTTGACAAAACTAATCAGTTTCACACTAAAGGTTTTTGTTTGCCTCCTAAGCAGCTTGCTAAGCCAATAGTTGGTGCTAACACATTTCTTTCCATGTGTACTTCTCATTGTGTGCCTGATTATTCTTTTGTAATCCCTTCCTCTCCATTGAATGAAATACAAACATCAATTCTCCTATCACTAATTATCCCAGGAAGAACATTCCAAAAGATGGAGAGTTGGAGGTTGAGGAAAAGAGCTGCCCTATTCCCTGGCTTTTGTTTGAGTATGGAAACCTTGCCTGCTGTTTGGACTCAACTGGCTATTTGGGGTTGTTCCCTGAGGCAGCAAAACAAAGCAAAAGCAAAGCTAAAGTAAAATAATAAGCTCAACCATGGTTCTATAATGTTCACATAGCAAGCACTTAGTGACTAAGTGGCTGGAACAAATTTCAGTCACTAAATGAGGGCTGAAGACATGATTACTAGCAATGTCATGACAAAGTAGCAACAACAATGTATTAGAATATTTGCAAGAAATACCATTTGCCTGCAACAATTGGTGAGACCACAAAAGACTAAAGCAGTGGTTTTTAAATCTTCAGCATGGACCCCCTTTAAATACCTTTTGTGGCCATGGACCATGACCACAAACCACCAAGACTTAACTGAAATTTATATCAACATTTTCAAATTTTTGTGGACCCCCTCTGACGACATTGTGGATCCCCAGGAGCCGGCAGACACAGATTGAGAGCCAGCCACTGGACTAAAAAATAGAAAATGAATCTATAGCTCTGGGACTATAGAATTCAAACAGTCAGGCACACCCCAGTCTTAGCAATTGTTGATAAGAAACAAAAAAGTCTAGGTAGTGGATATGTCAGTACCTGGTGACAGCAGAATAGGAGAGAAAGAACTGGAGAAAATCCCCCCAAAATACAAAAACCTATAAAAGAATGGCTGGCAAAAGAAAGTAAAGATAATACCAGTACTAATTGCCTTTAATCCAATCCCAAAACATCTGGAGCATCACTTGAATATATTGGCATTGACAAAATCACATCAGTCAATTGCAAAGGCAATTTTAGTTGGAACAGCTTATATTTTTAGTTTATACTTTTAACACAATGCAGACATTCTCAGAAATTCTGTTTTCTATACAGAAGAATTATTAACTGAAAATGATAAAACCATTTCTACCTATTGATTCCATTTTTTTCCACATTGGAATGAAATACTGGAATACTGAAGTTGAAACATGACGGCATCCAGCAATATCTCCAATTTAGTGTTGTGTTTGTAGCAGTAGTATTTTCTAAGACATTGGTTAGTGCTGCAGTTCCACCAACCCAAGCCTGCATAAAATAGAATGCAGAATAAACAAGCTAGATCCATGTTTGGCAGCAACATCTAACTTTCCGTGAAGGTTCAGGGAAAGATTCATTCCAAATTATTCATACACAGTATTGATACATCCAACATGCATATTTTGGCACCTCATTTTTTAGGTATATAAATCAAGTTTAGTATATGACTTGATTTATTTATTAGACAATAATGATTTAAATAAACCTAATCAAATTTTTCAGCTTTCCAGAGAAAGTCTTTTGATAACTATTGAGTAACATGGAAGTTTACATTTGGTATAATATGCAAGTTAAAATACTGCAGAGTGAATTGGTACCCCAACAATATCCCACTTGCGAAATTATAAATGTTGGTATTAATCCACATTAGCAATCATCGCTGAAATGTATCACAAGAACTTAAGTTCACTTGCTAAGTTTTTACAGAGATTTCAATACCTACTTCTTGTCATCCAGTAATTGCCAAGATTTTTCTTGCATAACTAGGACAGTTCTAATATTGAGACTCTTTTGACAGATAATTTCATCTGATAAAATAGGTATTGTTAGTTGGCTGGCATCAAAAGAAATCTTGACATTTTAATTGGCCTGTTTGATGAAAAATTTGGAAAATATTGACCCTATTGTTTAATAATTTTGCTTTTATCTTCGGCTATTTTGGTGTATTAGCCTTCAACTTTTATGTGTTTAATATCTGTGCATTACTATAAACATATTTGGTGTAGTTTAAACTTTAAATGTTTTCTAAAATGTACATAAACATTTTAAAAACAAAAACAAATTTTTGGTTAACAATATGCAATAATTTACTCAAGCTGCATGTCTGAAATGCATTGAAAATGTCACATAAGGAATTGCAACCAACAATTTATTACAGTAAATTAGTGATCTTCAGATTTTACCAATCTAAGATCTAACTTCTCTATATTTAAGATGTAAAACTACTGTAAAAAGGAAGAGTAGAATCTGTTCTCCATTGCATTGCTGAAAAGTACATTAATTATATGCAACTCAAATAAACAATTTTTTGAGCAAATCCATGTGCGTTTAACACTATTCAGTAAAATTGTTTAAAATCCTAATACGCATAAAGTTGTCTTGATTCTTATTTTAGTCAGAATATTTTGCAGTTACTATAGGTAATCTTCAGACAATTGGAACTGAGAACTCCATTACGTGATATGATAGTAAAACATTACATGATCAGATTGTTTAGTAATGGCAATTTCAACAGTTCCAATTGCTGTTGTTAAATGAGGATTTCATGCAATTGTGACTTCTGCCTTCCTGCCAGTTTTTCAATTGACTTTGCTTGTGGAAAGCTGGCAAAATGTGATCACATGACCATGACGCAATGTGATGTAATCATCATCCCAGGACAAATATCCAGATCCTGTGATGGCTGAAGCTGGTTGTAAAATAAATAGAAATGTTTCCAGAAGAACAGCATAACATACAAGGAGACTTATAGAACTGAATGTTAACCAGAAAAATAGAACTTTCTCAGAAAGCAAAATACAGTACACATCAAGAAAACCAAGTTTCAGTGTTTTTAAACATTTTACAAACAAAGTCCACAATATGTTATCAACAATTGTATTCATACTTGACTTGGATATCAGTGAAACTCAAATATTGCAAAGTAAGACGGTAATATGGACTAATGGGAATTATTATTAAAATGAAATGAAAGCCTGCCAGCATAAATTCATATAAAATACGTAAAACCAATTTTAAACAGATTGAAAATGAATGTAATGTGTTAGTTGTTCACCAGCACACTTCCTTGCCCCAACTAATTGTTTGTCATTAGAAGCATTTGAACTTGTCTGAAAGAAACACAGTTGAAAAATAGTCTGTTATTTTCCAATATAAGTTACCTCAACATGCACTAAGGAAAAATACTAAATACTTCAATTAAGATAAGCTTCATTAAGGAAATTAAATAATTCTAAAATGTAATAGCCCTGATTTTAAATTAATAACCGTACATTACAAACTACAAGGTAAAAGGTATATTCAGATTATATAAAGAGAAAAGAAAAGGAGTCACAGATACATAAAAACAGGTTATTTGTGTTGTCAGTCCAGATCTTAGAAAACAGCTATTTTCTTTAGCTGTGAATAACACTCTGATACATCATCCACTGGTGTATTCATGACATTAGCAGAAACATTGTTATCTGACTCAGTACATTTGTTTCGTTCAGGACATGAACACAGACTAACAGGTTCATCCATTTTATCACAAAGCAATTGTTGAAGTCTCTGAATGCCTATAAAAACGAAGAGAATAATCAACTTTAGAGAATGCATTTATTTCAAGATTATGTTAAAAAGCTTAAATTACTATTTCTATGAGGGACATGGATGTGCAATATAAAATCCCAGATTTATTAGCAGGCTTATTCCAATAAAGTCTCCCATCAAGTGTTGGAAGTGAAATGTAAACAATTTTTCACCCAGAAAATTCTAAATTATAAGTTACAATAATGTACACTGATCTGAAACTGAAAATATCAGCTTCAATTATATCCCAGTATTATTTTTTCCCAAAAGATTTTAAAAAACAATAATGAACTTTTTTCAAATTCTGTTGACTTATTTTTAGTAAACACAAATTAAGGATTCAGAAAAAATAGTTTAATCAAGTAGTATGATCTTTATTTACAATTATTTCTTCATTTACAGCACTAATCAATTTTCTTTATATCACTTTTTTCTCAAACAATCAAGAAGGATCAAATACATCATAACAAAAAATAGATACTACATTAAAATATTTTTCATTATTGTATTTGTGCTCTTGAGTGAACAAAAAAACAAGATTAAACTATATGTTCTGATTGAGACTTGATATGTTTAGCTGAAATCAAGAATGGGGGCTAAATTGAAAAATGCAATTTTATAGAACTCAAAACTTACATAAAATGATCTTATCTACAGAATCTGAGAAAACTACTCTAAACCATCCAGGTTCATAACAGCAGAAGGCCTTCCCAGGACTGATAAGAAGTTTTTCATCAAGAATCTTCATCCATAAATCGATTTCTGCTTCAAATGTCTGTGTTTTTAAAAACTAAAACAACATGAATTGTATTACATGAAATAATTATAATTAACATAATCACCTTACATGAAAAGAATAAAATATAAATATTTTATTTTCCACCTTTATTATTGTTAAGAATAATTCAAGATAGCAAATATACTTAATATTTCTTCCTTCTATTTTCCCCACAACAATCCTATGAGGTAAGCTTTTGCTTAGAGAGAATGATTGGCCCAAAGTCACCCAACTTACTTTCATGCCTAAGGCAGAACTAGAACTGGTTTCTACCTTAATCACTAGTCCAAACTGGTTCTGATCTGATCAAAGTTTTCAATTAATTTACCTATTAATGAATTCCCAGATCTCCAACTTTTCCCCTAATTTAGAGATTACATAAATTTACTATTAACGGTATGTTATGATTCTGTATGCTCATCATTATACATAAGGGTAATACAATATGTAAGTTTAATTAAAACAATATTGAAGAGTGTAGGATATGCAAAATGGTTTGTTTTAAAATATTAACAAATGCAAAATTTCATTAAATACTCTAAACATGAATGTAAAACAAGACCACTTTAAAGTATTTTGATGGGCTTTCTTTCTGAAGATTGGAACATTTCCAAAATGTTCATAGTGAAAAATTTTGTGGTATTTCATGTTCAAAGCGTTTTGAAATGAAGTATTTTATACATCACAGCCTCAAAATATTTTGAATGACTGATACAGAAATATAAACTATCATTTTAAAATATCAATATTTTCATCCTTATTTTTCAAATGGCTGATAAAACTTATTTTCTTCAATCAATACTTTTTATTCTTTTATTTTACGTACCTTCCTGAAATCAGCCCACACATATAACCCTCCTGAGCTTTTTAAAACAGGTATTCCAATTTCTGCAAGACCATCCACGAGAATGTTTTGAGCTTCTTTTAATCTTTTTTTACTTATTGGGAAAAAGACATTATCCAGCCAGTCTGTCAAAACAATACAAATGATAATGCATTTTGATTTCCTTTTCTTTATACCATGGGTATCAAAATTTCCTGCCTCCTAAAAACACAAGCATCCACACAACAGACCAAGTAATATTGTCCAATAGCTCACTGATGGTGGTCCTTAAGTTCACTGTTAAGTACAATTATAGCTCTGGGATAAAAACTATTCAGAAAAGTACGTTTATCATTGTACATAAATGATGAGGAGGTGGAGAGGGTTGGTAGTTTTAAATTTCTGGGCACTTATATCTCGGAGGACCTCATGGACTATGAATGCTAACATGCTTGTAAAGAAGGCACAGAAGAGGCTGTACTTCCTGAAAATGCTCAGGAAGATAAATCTATCTCAGTATCTACTTCTGTCCTACTACCGCAGCACCATTGAGAGTCTCCTGACATACTGTATACTTGTACGATATGGGAGCAGCTCTGTAGTAGACAGAGGCTCTAGCTACCAGCCCTGAACGACATCTTCACATCTCGCTGTTTGAGGAAGTTGCACAACATTGTCAGAGATTCTTCCCATCCTGCTTACAATCTTTATGAACTGTTGCCTTCTGGCTGAAGATACAGAACAATTAAAACTCGGATTGCACAATCTCTCTTCCTCCTGAAGTCAATTATAAGTTCTTTAGGTTTTTTTGGTGTTAAGTGTAACTATTTTCTGAACAGTTAGCATAAGTTCATGAAGCTGTTACACATAGCTTGCACACATACAGTAGCTTACATATGTTTACATTTTGAAAATATATACTCTAATAAACTTTTCTAGTTTTTCAATCTAATATCCAATTTTTCAATTGCTGTATAATCTGGTCTTTCAGTAATAATTTTAGAGTATGAACAGGGATTTGGGAGAATTTTTGTTAGCTCATGGTTTTAAATGTAACAGCTTAGTTTCAAAAAATGACTATGCTATTGGAGGATTAAGTAATCTGACATCTTAACATACTTGTAAAGTATTTTTTTAATTATGATCACTAACATGGATAGTATCAACCAATAACAATGACAAATTAATGGTGCTAGAAAAAATACAGTGGGTTTTAGTTGAACTGTAGTATGAAATTTGCTTACATAACTTCCTACTATATACAATAATGGTTGAGAAATCATACTTTAATTACAGGGTGATAATTATTATTATTTAATTTAACAGCTATTGTTCTAAAGAGCAAAGTTCATGTTTATTTTATTTGGCCTTTGAGTCACTGTTGACTCCCAGCAGCTACATGGACATGCCCCTACAACTTTTTTTGCATGATTTCAGAAATGGTTTGCCTTTGCCTTTTTCCCAGGGCTAAGAGAGAGAGAAACTGAATCAAAGCCATCCTTGCTGGCTTTGTGTCTAAGGCAGGACTTCTGATTTCTAATCTGATACTTCAACCATTATTCCAAACTGGCTCTATCTATGTTCATTATTTAGATGCTGTTTGTGTGAATCTGCAATCACATTTTCAGCTTTGTCTAACCTCTGTCTTTAAGGATTTGTTGGAGAACATGCTGTACAGGTCCAGAACATCCATGAAAAACCACAAGCTGATTAACTGCTTTTCTGATGTAATGATTTCTGGTGTATAATATTCCAACTCGAATACCACACATGCCAAAATCCTAGAAGAGGTAAATAAAGGACAATGTAATTTCAAATCCCTTGAAAATGGCAGTGTCCCATGCTTACTTCTAAGTAAAATGTTCAGAATGTTTGTTCTGATAAAATATGGAATTTCTCAAATTTCATTTATATAATCCAAAAGTTTACATTTTTAAAAATAAATTGCTACCTTTTTAATGAAAAATAATTCAAAGCAGAATTTATTAAAACTTGTGCTGTTAATTTCTTTTATGCTTTTATCATCCCTAATATTTCTATTCAACACTTCCAAAGTCAACACAAATAGCAAAGGAGATAGGGGACATCCTTGTCTTGTGCCTTTTCTTATATTAATAAAGTCTGTAAGTTCTCTCTCCATCATTACCTTTGCTGTCTGTTTATTGTATATGGCTTATTGCTTGAATAAATTTTCTGGCAAAACCCATCTGTTCCAATAGTAATAACATAAATCTCCAGTTCACATTATCAAATGCCTTTTGAGCATCTCGGAATATCAAAGCCATTTGCTTTTCAGGATGAGCCTCATAGTATTCCAAAGTATCCAAGATTACTTTCATGTTGTCTCTGATTTGTCTCTTTGGCAGAAATCCATTTTGATCTGGGTGGATAAAATTATTTAAATATTTTTTTAAGTCTTTCTGCTAAAATTGAAGCAAAAATTTTATAGTCTGCATTCAATAAAGAAATAGGTCTATAGTTCTTAATTTGCAGTGGGTCAGCCTCTTCTTTTGGAATAAGTGTAATATAAGCCTCTGACCATGTTTTGGGTATCATCTTCTTTGACATAACTTCATTAATAACTTCTAACAATGGGATGCTCAATGATTCTTGATATGTTTTATAGAATTCTGCCGGAAGCCCATCTGGACCTGGTGTTTTCCCATTATTTTGTTTCTTAAGTGCTTCATTTAATTCCATTGTTATATTACTTTCTAGCATTTCTTCAGTCTCTTTAGGTATCTTCGGTAAGTTAGCATTCTGTAGATACTGTTTGACTTTTTCCTCATCAATATTCTCTTGTTTATATAGTTGTCCATAGAAATCTCGAATAATTTCCTTTTTCTCCTTATTGCCATAACAAACTTGGCCTTGATCATCTATTAGCTTCAGTATTTTTCTTGATTCCTTCTCCTTTCTCAATTTATATGCTAGCCATCTACCTGGTTTATTTGCATCTTCAAAGTAATTCTGTTTGGAATTTCTAATTTTCTGTGCCAATTCTTCTTTCTCTATTAATTCCATTTTATGTTTAATTACACCCAGCTTCAATTTAATATCTTTTTTCTGTGGCATTTTCTGTAATTCTTTTTCAAGTCTTTTATACTCATTTTCCAAGGCCTTAGAAGCTTGCCTTTTCCTAATATTCTTTTTTCTTATATAATCTATTATCAAATCTCTAGCATATGCCTTCATTGTATCCCAAACATTCTGCGTTGAAGTATCTTCTTTTTTATTTTCTCTAAAGAAAAAAGCCAGTTCCTTCTCCATTTGTTGTATAAAACCACATAGAGCTTTAGAAAAAGAGGGGGAAAAACCTCCACAGCTTCTGTTTGAAGGCAGCAGTCTTTGAGTCTAGATCACCTAATGCAAATTTAACAGTTTTAGAAACCAAAGCGAGGGAGAGGAGGGGGGTTTAAGTTATTTTTATGGTATCAAAGAGCTAGCAGCAGACAAAGATTATTATTAACAACAGATAACTATGAAGAGGACATAGAAATATATGCTTTCTAAACTGCATTTGAAAGAACCTGAAATATGTACACATTTTCAGAGCATTCTAGAGATAGGCATAAGGAAAGGTCAAATTCTAAAATGTGGAATCAGAATGCATGAAAAGCTGCTTACATATTTGCACATAGACTGGGCTGTAAGTGCACAAGGGTGTCTTTTGTGTGTCACCTGTGGTTTGCTGCATACTCTGAATATTATGAAAAACTGAGGGAGGGGAGGTCTCCTTACCATTTTCTTTGAGGATGCTTTTGATTTTTTTTTTAGATTAAAGAGATTAAACTATGCTTTGGTTATAATTATATTGCCTAGGACCCACTAGAAACTGTCATACCACAGTAAGAGACAAAAAGTCTGAATTCCAAATTCACCAATAGCAATTACATTAAAAATTTCTACCGTGCAAATTGAATAGTATGGGAGAGAAAAAATGGACACTTCAAGTACTCAGGTTCATATTGAATACATGTTGATATCAAGTATTTCTAACCTACCTTGCTAAATCCCCACATAAAATGGGTTCGGTCTGGATCAGGTAAACTAAAAAGAAATATTCACAAAGAATTAATATATTCTTTTTAAAAAAATATTTAGTTATAAAGGACAATTATACCCCAATAGAGAAAATCTGTTTCACTTACTAGCGGCCTCATTATTTGTAGAAATTACAAAAATTACAAAATTACAAAAGAGTAGTTTATAATTATCAACTGAAGATATGTAAAACCATGTAATGAGACTGCAAACAATGAGGGTCACTAAACTGCACCTTCTGCAGAAATCAGTGCAAGTTTGATATATTGGAATTATAAATGGTTCTCATTTATTGATCACATTAATATAACCTTATGGTAGTGAATTGTACTCTGTTTATAAACTTTGACTATATAAGTGGTCCTTGTTTAATAAACTACTCATTCAGCAACTGTTCAAATTTACAATGAGTTGTGGTGATAACTGGAACTTGTACTTAATGAGTTTTGCAGTATCCCACAGATACATGATCATAATTTGTGACTACTTCTGCTGGCTTCCCAGAAGCAAAGTCAATAGGGAACCCAGCAGAAAGTCACAATCATGTAAGGTGTTTGCTCAAAAATTGGCAACTGGAACTGCTGTCGCTAAGTGCCTGTTTTTTTGGATTACAACTATATTATTTAATGATGGAGTTTCCAATTCCAAACACTGTAGCTGAGTGAAGATTACTTATATTTTGTATGAAAATGTGCAATGCTATAAATATACAGGAAAACAATTTCTTCAAATAAATAAAAACTTATGTTGGGTCTATAAGATATGTAGAGCTGAATCCTCGTGTTTTCCTGCATTTTTGTATATCTTTCCTGCTTTTATGGTTGCTATCCTGAGCATATCATAAGGCACATTGTTACTGCTGAAACTTCTCATCTTCATCCTATTCCACCCATCCATCCACTCATTCCAGGATTGAATATGACAGTAGACAGTTCCAGTAAAAGATGGGGTAACTGATTTAAAGAAGTTTGCTTGCCATGTTGCATTAAGACTAAGGGATGAAGCAATGTATTAGGACTTCATCATATTAGAGTTTAATGAAAAGTTTCTTTGCACAAAATAATACTAAATCATAAACATGGTATTAAAGAGTACGGTATTTTTTATTAAAAAAATAACCAATTTGACAAAAGATTTTCTATTGAGCATCAGAGTTTGGATAGATCTTAAAGCTACTATACTGTATATAGTTATCAACATTTCAATTGTTCATGAGCCCTTTGCCGGATAAGAATTACAACATATGCAGACACACTTGAGATATATCCCAAAGTTGCAAAAGATAGAGAGTACACCAACTAGACTGCTACCATAAATAAAATGTTTTGCTAATTGCTTATTAATATTAGTGTTGATTAGTATTGAGATCGGCAGTGCATTTTTCAGTGGGAGGAACGAGAAGGTAAACAACTCAAAGATTTACTGTGGACCCGAGTCAGAAACAAATTAAAAAGCAAAGACTCCAGAGCGGAAGGGGTAAGTATGGAGATTAAGTAGCAACAGCTTAATTTATGTTTTTACCCTCTAACTCTGGAAGTTAAATGGCAGCTTGAGAAAAGTGTGATTAAAGGAGGAAAAAAAGGGGGGGACTAGATGAGAAGAAGAGGTGTGAAGAAGGTTTTTATTCAGGAAAACTGCCTTTTGAAATTGAGATTTGTTAAGTATGGAGCATGGGTGCGAATAATGGAGACGAGCCGGTGGAAACAGTGAACTTCAAACTCTTTATTTACATGGTGTGACAGCTCAAACTGGATGGCTGCCATAGCCTTCCTTATAAAGGCAACTTATTAACAATTCAACCAATAGCAACCTAGGAGCGCTAGCTCCGTTAACCAATGAGAACGGCCTGTTAATGGCCAATCAGATTCTCCTGAATGGACCAATCCGATCTTGCCATTTAACAGCCAATCAGAAGTGCAGGGCCAGAACCCTGCACTTGACTTCAAGCTCAAGATAACTTTATTTGATATTTATTCATTCACAACACCACTTCCCCCCGGCTTCTGCTTATGGGGCGCGGTCACGTAGTCCTTGAGGTAGGATGGTTGTTTTGTTAGTCTTTTTGATTTCTGCAGTGCGCCCTGCATTTGGCTGCACTCTTGTTGAGGTAGGGCATTGTTAGGTGAAAGGGGTGCCTCTGGTTCAGAGTTCACGTTTTCGTTGTCACCAATCTCTTCGGCAACACCCTGAGGTGAACTCACTCCCATCCCTGGTTCCTGTTCTTTTGTTTCTGTTCCGCTATCGTTTCCTTCAAAAAGGTTTTCCTCTAGTTGAGATTCGTCTTCCTCTGTATCTCCCCCCCCCCCAGTTTGGTTATTAGGGAGCTCGGAATTGCCTGACTGCAGCCTTGATTGTAGTTGATCGATATGGCGCTTCCAAAGTCTATTGTCAGGGCATTGTACAAGGTATGATCTTGGGCTGGTTACACGGACTACAGTTGTTTCTACCCACAGCGGATCGCCCGATAAGTTTTTAGCGAACACCAAATCGCCTACCTGGAAGGTATGGCATCGGCCGCTGGATCCGAGTGGTTTTTCCGGTTCGTAGGCTGGGTGTAACCGGTCGAGGTGGGAGCGGAGCTTTCGTCCCATTAGCAGCTCGGCGGGAGTTTTGTTGGTGACGCTGTGAGGCGTGATATGCTGTAAAAAGAGGATTCGGTTTATCTTCTCTTCGATGTTGTCATAGTCCACTTTCTGTAGCGTTTTCTTGACGAATTGTACCATGCGCTCAGCCCTACTGTTGGCCGCAGGGTGCACAGGCGAAGTGAGCGCATGCCGGATACCGCGGTCAGCCAGGTACTGCTCAAAGGACAGCGTGGTAAATTGGGGCCCGTTGTCAGATACCAGAACGTCTGGTAATCCGTGGGTTGCAAACAGTCTTTCTAGTCTTTTGATGACCGCGTTGGTGGTCGTGTTCCTCATTCGGTGGATTTCGAGCCAGTTCGAGTAGGCGTCTATGGTTAACAAGAAGGTGTGGCCTTTGGTCGGCCCAGCAAAATCTAGATGGATACGGGACCAGGTCCCCGTGGTGTCTCCCATTCGGTTGGGATTGCCATTGGTGGAGCGTTGCTTACTTTTTGGCATCTATAGCAAGTTTTTACACACGATTCAATTTGTCTGTCAATGCCTGGCCACCACGCGTAGCTTCATGCGAGGGACTTCATGCGCACGATGCCAGGGTGGCCATCGTGCAAGGTTCTTAGTAGTGCCTGTTGGAGTCGTTCTGGGATAACGACTCTATCACCCCAGATGATACAGCCCTTCTGAGAAAACAACTGTTTGCCGACTTTTGAATGGTGCGAAGTCGTCTGATACTTGGTCCAATGGCCATCCGCGTTCCACCCACGTGAGGACTTGTGCCAAGGTGGGGTCACGTTTTGTTTCTCTCACGATATCACGGGCAGTTAATGGCAGCGTACGAAGTGTCTCGATCTGCAACGTTGTCATCTTTGGCGTGGGATCGTTGATAGTCTCTGGAAGCGGTGCACAGCTCAACGCGTCGGCGTGGGGAATAGCTTTCCCGGGGCGGTATTGCAGTTGATAATTATAAGCAGCCAAGAATTCTGACCAACGAGTCATTCTGGGAGATAATATAGAAGGGGTCGGTTTATCCCCAGCAATTATCCCCAGCAAAGGTTTGTGGTCTATCACTATAGTAAAAGCCCGGCCGTACACGTACTCATGAAATCTTTTGACAGCTGATACAATTGCAAGGGCTTCTTTATCAATCTGGCTATAATTTCACTCAGTTTTCTAAAGTGTCTTTGAAAAATATGCAACAGGAACTTCGCTACCGTTTGACAATACATGGCTCAGAAATGGCGCCCATTCTGAAAGGCGAGGCATCACACGTGATATTTAAGGGTAAGGTTTCATTGTACTGCATTAGTACAGCACCAGAAGTCAGTAGCTTTTTTACATTACGGAACGCCTGCTCTTCTCTATGACCCCATACCCAAATTGCTTTTTTATCCAGTAGGCGATGTAAAGGTTCAGCGACAGTCGCCTTGTGCAGCAAGAATATGTTATAAAAATTGATGAGGCCTAGAAATGCCTGGAGGTCGGCCTTATTCCAGGGTCTGGGAGCATTTTTTATTGCTCTCAATTTGCTATCTGTAGGGTGAATACCCTGACTGTCAATTAAGTACCCTAAAAATTCGACACAATCTGTACACAGCTTACACTTATTTTTCTTCACCTTAAGGCCTGCTTCTTGGAATTTTTGGAGAACTAGTCTTAGACGATCCCATAAAATTTTTGGAGTGGGGGCAGCAATTAACACATCGTCAAAGTAGGGGACAATGCCTTTAATCCCTTGTAAGAGTCTTTCCATTAGGCTTTGAAAGCTCCCCGGGGCAACACTCACTCCGAATTGGAGCCGCGTACATTTAAAGGCACCTCGGTGAGTTATGATTGTCTGTGCCTGTGCCGTTTTTTCATCAACCGGCAGTTGCTGATAAGCCTGAGGTAAGTCTAGTTAGCGAAGACTTTTCTGCCCCCCAGGGAATGGAGGAGGTGTTGCACCACCGGCACCGGATATGGGTTTTGCTGCAGGGCGTGGTTCAGGGTGGCTCGGTAGTCCCCACAAATTCTAATTGAGCCATCCGGCTTAATTGGTGTCACGATTGGGGTCTCCCAAGGAGAGTGATCGGTTGGCTTTAACACTCCCTGTGCTATCAACTTATCAAGCTGTTCGTCGATTTTTGGCTTTGGTGCAAACGGAACTCGACGAGGCTTATGGCGGATGGGAGCTATTTTTGGATTAAGGTTAAAGGATATCGGGGTCCCCTTGTACTCGCCTAGCTTTTCCGCGAAGACATCCTTGAATTCGTGGGCGAGGTCCTCCTCCCAGTCACTGCCACCGATTCGGTTAATGCCCGCCACTTCAATGCCGAGTGGTGCGAACCACTGAAAGCCTAACAGGCTAGGCCGATCCTTGTCGATCACAATCAGGGGTAAGTACGCTGTGCGGTTTTTGGACGAAACCCGGACTCGACTGGATCCTACGACTGGAATCCGGTTCCCCTGGTAATCTTTTAGTACGAATCTTTGGAATTGAAGGTCTTGGCGCCGTATAGTAGGGATGAGTTGCTTGAGGGTCTTCCAGGAAACCATTGAAAGGGACTATCCTGAGTCGACTTCCATATGGCAAGGCTGATTTTCGATGGCCACTTTAATTCTGATTTTCTTGGCATCCAATGAAGAGGCATGACCGATAGTGATAGTTTGGTGAGCCTCTTCTCACCTCGTTAGGCGATTCATGGGTCGGTTTCTGTAGGAGTGGTTTGCTGGTTCTCGCCTTACAGGACGGTTTCCTGTCAATTGGCAATAGCTGGCCACCTTTGAGGTCTGGCTGGGTCCTAGGAGACTTCTGCAGACCCGTCCAATATGGCCTCGTTTCCCGCACTCATAGCAGAGCACGTTGCGGAATTTGCAGTCGGCCCGATAATGGTTGGCCCCACAGCCAGCGCATGGTTGCTGGGACTTCGGGTAACGGTCCCAATCGGACCGCAGTCGATGGACCTCTTCTTCGTTGCTGTCTGATGATGAAGAGAGGTCCTCATGGTGGGCCGTCGGAAGCTGTCCTTCTGACTTAGGTGAAAGTTCGCAGGCTGGTTGGTGTGTCGGAGTGCGATTTCGGCGTAGTTGGGCAGCCGACTTTTTGGTCACTTCCGCTGCTGTAGCCTCAGTGATGGCATCGGCAAGTCTAATGTCACCCTTTGCCATTATTTTGCTCTGCACGTTTAGCGCATCTGATCCTAGAACTACTCGGTCTCTCAAAGCCTCTTCTACGTCGGCGAAATCACAGAGGCCTCCCAAGTTTCGGAGGTCCGCAACGAAGTCGGCAATGCTCTCTCCTTTCTGCTGGTTTCTTTGATAGAACTCATGTCTTACGAGCATTGGAACAGTCGGTGCATAGTGGGCCCTTAGTAGCGGTTTGAGGATGTCCCAGTCCATAGCCTTCACTTCAGCCGGTTTTGCTAGCGCCTTGGCCATCTTGAATACGGTCGGCCCGCAGTGTGTCAGGAATACCGCCCGTTTCTTCCCGGTTGTGGCATCCTTCAGATTATTTGCTTCCAAGAACATTTGGAAATGGTCCATGTAGGACTCCCAGTCCTCTTGCGCTGGGTCGAACGGAGTGGGTGGTATTACGCTGCTGGACATGGTTCTGCCGTTGTGCGTTTCAGCCACGTGCTCGGTTGTCTTCTTCGTTGTTTTAGTCAGCTCTGATGTCTCCACATCCCATCCTCATCGCCAGTGTTAAGTATGGAGCATGGGTGCGAATAATGGAGACGAGCCGGTGGAAACAGTGAACTTCAAACTCTTTATTTACATGGTGTGACAGCTCAAAATGGATGGCTGCCATAGCCTTCCTTATAAAGGCAACTTATTAACAATTCAACCAATAGCAACCTAGGAGCGCTAGCTCCGTTAACCAATGAGAACGGCCTGTTAATAGCCAATCAGATTCTCCTGAATGGACCAATCCGATCTTGCCATTTAACAGCCAATCAGAAGTGCAGGGCCAGAACCCTGCACTTGACTTCAAGCTCAAGATAACTTTATTTGATATTTATTCATTCACAACAAGATTGATTGTGAATTCCGATGATGGAAGAACTGGAATTATGTCTACAGTCTCCATTTAAATCAAATCACTAAAAATAATTCTAAACAGCCACCAATTGGGGAGAACAAAGGAGACTCACAGGGAATTGATAGTCTCCATATAAATCACCCAGCTCCATTTAAACAACCCAACTGATTAGTCAGCCTGAATTTAAATTCCCACTCAGCTGATTGGACAACCTCCACTAAATCCCCACCGAAATCTCATCCTTTCCAAACTCCAAAGTAGATGATTGGTGAGCTCATTCAAATCTATCAAACAGCAACACTTCCTCTTTAAAACAAAAACAAAGCAAGGCTTCCTGTTTCGCGTGGCTTCAGGGCAGTAGGAATTCGCAACCGCTCGCAATTCCTGCTGTGCTAGCTGCCGAGGTACCCCCGATCCAGATGGGTCAGGGGGATATGGCTGCCCTGTAGGGACAGCCGAAGAGAGAGGGGAGCCGGACAGGGGGTTGGGGGTGTCGCAGACCCCCTCCTCGTCCTGAAAAACCCCTTTTTCCCAAGGCGGTGGAGCGGTGGTCAGCAATGGCCGCCACGAAGAAGCCAGCAACCGGGTAAGATTGTGCTGGAGGAAGCAAGAAGAGTGAAAGTGCTGTCTGAGCTGGGTCAATTAACATCTTTCAAATTTGTTGGAACTGAGCTGTTTGAATTGCTGGAGGATACATTGTATCCCTAACAAGATCGAAAGCGGTGGAGAAGCTGTTAAAGGGAACTTTTTTTTTTTTCTTCACTCTCCCACCCCATGGAAACAGCAGATATGAAATATGTTGGGACATTGAAGGTGAATTATTCTGAAAGTTGAAGCTAAGATACAAAAGGGTTCCTGGACATTGAAAAACTTAAGAAATTGGAAAACCCTAATTAGAGGTATGGATTTCTGATTATTTAAAATTGATGTTGCAAGTGGGAAGGGAGAGGAAAAAAAATTGGAGCAGAAGCTGAAAAAGGAGGAGATTGCCTAGAATCCCAAGAAAGGTATATGGTAATTGGACCTCTTTGATTAAACATTAACCCCAGAAAGAGAAAGAGAAGAAGGAAGAAAAGTATTAATTTTTGGATTTTTGATTAAAAATACTTGTGGTTGTTTTGGGAAAAGTTTCTCTTTTCATGATGGCATCGCTTGTGGATGAACTAAAGACTGAATATCAAAAATATAAAAAGGAAGATACTTTGGGCACTTTGTTTCAAGTTTTAGAAATGGCGTTATGTACTTATGAAAAGTTGACTACGCAGCAGAAGGACTGGGACAAAGAAGAAGAGGAAGAAGAAGCCATCTTTGATGAACAATGGGTTTTTTCCGGGGAGGAGGAGAAAAAGGATAAGAAAAAGGGGATTTTAAGAATTGAGAAAACAACCAAAAAAGAGAAAAATGAGCGGAAAGGTGGAGGCAAGGTTAGAAAGCAAAGGAAAGGGAGTAAGAAAAGGGAGGAGGAGAGACAAAGGGGTAAAAAGGGCAAGGAGAAGAATAAGCAAGAGAGAAAGTGGGGGAGGGGAAGCCTCAATGGTGGGAAGCAAGATCTAAAGAAAAAAAGTTTATTCAGAGACAATGGGTGAATTTAATTTAGGATAAAAGAGGGATTCTGGAGGGTACATAAGATTGTGTTTTTATACGTGTATTTAGAGTATAAAATTCATTGTGTAATTTTAGAACCTATTAAACAGAATCCCAAGAAAAATTGTTATATGAAATACTTTTAAGTTAGGGTAATGAGTTAAAGACATTACTCCAATTGGTGTATAGAAGTATAGTAAAAGAAAAAAGATGAATGGAGAGTTGGAAATAGAACAGACAAAGAATGTTATTGAAAATGGTAATAAGATATGGAAGGATATATAAAGGTTTTGTTATATCTTTTTGGGTTTTGTATATTGATAAAAGGCAATAGAATTTTAATTAACAAGAAATAATTTGGATGACTATAATTTGGAATTATTATGTTCTATTGGTTTTCTTCTTTTATTATTTTTTCTTAGAAAAGAATTTATAAGCTGTTATGCCTTGATTCTTTGTGCATTGTTTTTATAAAATTGATAAAATTGGTTTATAAAAAAAAAATATGATAATAAGATATGGAAGGATATATAAAGTGAACATGATGTTTGAATTTGTGTCTGTGTGAAGAGTTTCAACCCGGGATCAGACAGCCTTCAGAAAAGATCTTTTAGTCATGTTTATGTTTTGTGTTTTGTCAAGATTGTGTTTTCTGTAAAATTAATAAAATTTGTTTAAAAAAACAAAACAAAACAAAGCAAAACAAAAACCAACAAACATGGCTTTAAGGAAAAACAAAGGAACTTTACACAACAAACCTCCAATACTTTACTACCTTCACTATTGCAGTACCTCAAGACCAAATATTTATAGATAATGCTTTGTCTATAATAATTGATTTATCATATAATAGTATAATTAATTGTTAAATGACCACTAATTTACTAATTCATTGAACTGATAAAGATTTAATACTGTAACATTGATTATCTAGTCTATTGATTGATTGATTGATTCTTAGTAATAAGTTGATTGATTTTTAGTAATAAGAAACCTTACTTTTGATTTATTATCTAACTTATCAATTAACATTTATTAATTACCAACATTCATTAAGTAACTGTCTACCTATCACATTAATTAGCTATTGTAATTGTTTAGTGTACTATTGTCATTGACCATGCCAGCCAGAAACTCCAGAAACTCCAAATCCTCCACTACCAAACAACAAAATAATAATAATATCTCTACCAATGACCTCCCAGACTCCTGTACAAGTTTCAGATGTTTTAAAACCATCAATGAAAGCAAAAATAACATCAAATGCTACCTATGTGACAATCAAGCCCACCTTGCCTGCTTAAACTTAAACAAAGACATAGCTGATCTTCTAAAAGCATCAGATACATTCCCTTGTCCATGTCCATCATGTTTTCCTAAGCTAAACAAACCAAGTACCCTGCCTGACAGAGTTGATAGTATAGAATCACTCATGCACTCAAAAGAAAAACGCTTAGCAACACGTTTTGAAACTATTATACAAGAAAGCCTAATTTCTCTTGAAAAAATATACAGCACTGATAAGTGACTACCTATCAGCTCAAAATTAAATCCCAACCCAACAACCACTACCACAACTACTACCTCAACTACAATCACAACTACAAACAAAAATAAACACAAACCACAACCACAAATAATTACTATCCCATCAAATAATTCCACAAATGATATCTCCTTACTCATCAGAGACAGCATGGAATGTGAACAGAAACGTCCAAATGCCATCTTATTTGGTCTTGAAGACACCAACGAATCAGATGACATCACCAAAATTTGTAATCTCATAAGCAACTCAAATACAACAAACATCTCTCCTGCAGATATCACTGAAATAACAATAGATGGCCCTGGGTACAAATACAATGACAGCTCTGTGGCCCCAAAATTTTGTAGAATTGTTTTCAAAAACGAGTCCAGCAAACGCATATTCATTCCTACAATAAACACCATTGCAAAAATCAATCCCAACCAGAAAAAACTTTGCTCAAGACCAGACTTATCCATACTGCAAAGAATTTGCTCCCGTGAACTCTGCAATGAACTCAAAAGACGTCCAGACAATGGAGAGAAGGATCTCCACATTGACTACCACGCAGATTGTATCAAAAGTAAGTCACACAACCCACAACTCCACATCCAACCCTACCTCATCCAACGCACTATTACTCAAAACTAGGCATGCACGCCCCTAACTACCTCAATTCCAACTACAACTGGCCTTAAATGCAAGCTACTCAATGCAAGAAGCCTTGTGGATAAAATACTTGAATTTCTCCTCTTACTAAATATGGCTAAATTCGACATCATATTTGTCTGTGAAACATGGCTCAATGCATCTCTCCCTGACTCCATTACCACAGTAAGAGACTGTCATGTTTCCCGATCAGATCGTGAAATCTGTAGAGGAGGTGGTGTTGCTATCTTCTATAAAAAGTCCTTACATCTAAAATACATCCAAGTTAATCCAAGAGCTTGCTATTCCTGAGACCATCGTCTGTGAACTGTCCTTAAATATCATATTTCGATTCTTACTATGTTACAGAGCCCCTGGTTATGACATCGAACATGTAAACCAGCTAAATTCACTACTAACATGGGCAACATCCTGCCCACACACTTTTATCTTTCTTGGTGACTTCAATCTACCTCATATTAATTGGACCCTAAAGGAATGTAAAACTGAACCCATACATGCAACCTTCTACAATGCTATTAACAAACCTGGGACTGGAACAACTAGTAACCAACAATACTAGACTTAACAACTGCCTCAATCTCATCTTCTGCAATAATTTGAATTCAATTTATGGAATACAAATTAAAGAAACCTTTTCCATCAGTGACCACAACATGATTGACTTTTATCTCAACATACGTCCACACAAAAATCAACACAACAATGTGATCCCCAATTATAACTTTAAAAAAGGCAACTATGATCTTATACACAATGATCTCTCATCCCTTGATTGGCAATTTCTATTCACTGGATGTAAAACTGTTGAAGACATAACAACATTTTTACTTGAAGTCAAAAGAGTCATCAAACTATATGTACCAATAACAACTCCAAAAACCAGAAAAAAAACAGATTACCCATAACAATAAGGAAGCTTCAATCCAAAAATAGATCACTTTGGCAGAAAAACAAATCTGGTCATGTTGCCAACTTCAAAAGCCAATACAAAAATTTATGCCACCAGATAAAAACTGAACGCACCAATTATCACATTAAACAAGAAAACCTTCTATGCACCAATTCCACCTGCGCTTTCTGCAATTTTGTAAACAACAAACTAAAAGACTCAAGGTCCATCCCACCCCTGAAAGGACCTAATGGTAAAGACTGCAATGATGACACCATTAAAGCCAACATCTTCAACACATTCTTTGGCTCAGTATTTGTAAACAGCAATGAATCATGCCCAGTATTTCCTAGTCGAACAACACACAACTATAATGATCTAATACATATCAATTTTACAGAAGACAACGTTGAAAAAGCACTACGCAATCTAAAACCATCTCTATCTATTGGACCGGACGGAATATGTGCCTACTTCTTCGAAAAGCTATCTGTTGCCACAGCAGAACCTCTAAGCATAATCTTCGAAAAATCTTTCAGGACCAGCTCCTTGCCAAACCTATGGTCACAAGCCATAGTCATCCCCATCTTCAAAAAGAGAGACCCCTAGTTGAAAATTACAGACCAATCTCTTTATGCTGCATCACCTATAAAGTCATGGAATCAATTATTAACCAATCCATTATTCTCCACTTAGAAACAAACAACCTACTCGCTAATAAACAATTTGGTTTCAGAAAAAAACTATCCTACAATTTGCAATTCACACCGCAAAAACATATGGACTACACAACTCAATCAGGGCAAAGCAATAGACGCAGTCTACATAGACTTCTGTAAAGCCTTTGATTCAGTGGTATAGGACAAACTACTACTAAAACTAAAATCTTATGGCATCTCTGGACACCTGCATAACTGGATAGAAGCATTCCTGTCAAACAGACAACAAATGGTCAAAATTGGGAATGTCTTATCAAATTCTGTACCTATCAACAGTGGTGTCCCCCAAGGCAGTATTCTAGGACCAACACTCTTCATACTCTACATAAATGACCTCTATGATCATATTAAGAGCAAATATGTTCTCTTCGCTGACGATGTAAAACTATTCAACACCACAGACTATACTGCTACCCTTCAAAAAGACCTCAACTATGTATCAGAATGGTTAAACAAATGGCAACTTCAAATCTCAACAAATAAATGCTCTGTCTTACATATTGGCAAAAAAAAAATCAAAAAATAAAATACAGGCTGAATAGTCAAGACCTTGTTGATGATCCAAACTCTGTCAAGGATCTTGGAGTACTCATCTCTAATGATCTAAGTGCTAGAGCCCACTGTAATTACATAGCCGAAAAGACATTAAGAGTTGTTAACCGAATCTTACGTGGCTTTTTCTCTGGTAATATTACACTACTAACTAGAGCATATAAAACATTTGCTAGACCAATACTCGAATACAGCTCATCAGTCTGGAACCCCCATTATGTATCTGATATTAACACAGTTGAGAAAGTCCAGAAATATTTCACAAGAAGAGTTCTCCACTCTTCTACTCGTTGCAGAATATCTTATGCCACCAGACTTGAAATTCTAGACCTAGAAAACCTAGAACTAAGCCCCCTTCGGTCTGATCTAAGTATAGTATATAAAATCATACACTGCAATGTCCTACCTGTCAAGGAATACTTCAGCTTCAACCATAACAACACAAGAGCAAACAATAGATAGAAACTCAAAGTTAATCGCACCAAACTTCATTGTAGGAAATAAGACTTCAGCAACAGAGTGGTCAATGTCTGGAATACTCTACCTGACTCTGTGGTTTCTTCCTCAAACCCCAAAAACTTTAACCTTAAACTTTCTACTATTGACCTCACCCCTTTCCTAAGAGGTCTGTAGGGGGGTGTGCATAAGAGCACCAACGTGCTTATCGTCCTTGTCCTATTGTTTCTTTTATTTTTCTTATATTTATCCATGTATTCATAACTATGTTTTTACTTATACCTATTATCTTGTAAGCAATTGACAAACCAAATAAAAATATAAAAATAAAAAATCTTTAAACGCTTAAAATGCTGTGGATCTGACAGCAAATACACTCTCTTTTGAATATGAATGTCCCTTATTGGGAAATGCAATGAGGTAGCTGTGTATTTGTAAAATTTGTAACAGATTTTTACCAGGCTAAATTTTAATATCAAATGGTACATTTAGTAATAAAGGTATTAAAATTCAAATATCACCTTTCTTGGGTATTTTTACTTTATATTTTGTTAGAATAGAAAGAGTGGGTAAAAAACTCTAGTAACTACTGAATTGTATATATGATATTACATCAAATACTATTCTGAAAAAAAGTATGTAGTATTTCTCCACCTTGGCAAGTTTAAGAGGTGTGAACTTCAATTTCCAGAATTCCCCAGCCAATCCACAGCTCTTAAACTTGCCAAGATTGAAAAACACTGAGATATCCTTTGAGATGACTTGGAAAAATTATCCAGAAGCTGTTAAGAGACCAACAAGCACAGAATATTTTCCGACATTCCCCCAGGAGGAGGGAAAATATTAGAAAGAGACTGATTCCCCCCTGAATCTCTGGGGTATAAGAAGAGAGAAAGGAAAATTTCATAGGAACTCTTGCAAATTTCAGTTATTATAGTCTATCTCAGTAAAGTATAGTTCTAGGCTTCCTCTGGAATTTGTTTCCTAGCATAATCTATCTTGCAGCCCTGACACATTTCGAGACAGAAAAACTATTTATGAATATGAAAACACACATGTATATATATCTTAGATTTTTAGAAAGTGTGTCCTTACCTCTTTAAGCTAAGGATGCTTGTAAATGTAGTATCACCATATACTGACAGCATGTAAATTTCATCCATTATTATATGTAACTCATACCTATATATAGAAAAATATATAAGAATTCCTTAAAGTCTTCAAGCATTCATTTTGATTCATGTTCATTACTTCATTCAGTAATTCTTAACATATTACCTGTAAGTCTAGTATTAAAAATATATCTAAAAACACTCAAGCACCCTTAGAAAGTCTTACATTACATAATGAAAGCTACAACATATATAACAAACTGATCTACTCTAACTACTAAATTAAAAAAAAAAAACCACAGAAAGATGGAAGGTAGCATTATAGGCTTTAAACTTACAGCTTGTAGAACCATTATTCCATTAAATATTCCCTTTAAAAATCATTCATTTGTTGCTTGATGTAGTCTGCAGCACAATGCCTGGCTATTTTTGATGGCTTTAAAATATTATCACTGTCTTTATTATCTCGTTTTTGTAGTTATGATCTCTATTTCCTCCTCTTTTTTTTGGTCTCTCTGACTATAAATCAATAAAGTTTCATTGGAAGCAACACTAAAAATTGTGGACATATTTAAAGGTATAGTGTATAAATAAAATGAACTATAAGAATGCATCCAAAGATAATTAATTATTTGGATATACTGCAATAAAATGAGGCAACTGGAAACTTATTTTTGTTTTTGTTTTAAACAAAACACCCTTCTTTGTGAAAGATATAGGTATATTTACTCATATACCATATAGCTTTCTATATACTGGTTTTAAAATATTTTGAAATCTCTAATTTTAAAATGAGAAGCTTTTCTCAATCCATAAATTGCTATCAAAATAATTCTGAAATCAAGAGTTTAATATATTATACACTATTACTATTGATTTTGGCAATGACCATTATTTAATCTCTGACATATATATGTATACATGCTTACATACATCAGGCATTTTAGTTTTAACAAGAGTAACCTTGCTCTAGAAATGCATACATTAATAATCACTATTATGTTTTCATAAATTAGTTATTGAAGAATTCTTAGTTTTTTTTTACAAAACTTAAAAGATAAATTATTGACCCAATATACTTCCTAAGTAGGTTAGATAACCATATTTAGCACTTGCCAAATGAAAGGAAATTGCCAAAATCATTTTCATAACTGAAATAATGCATTATGGAAAACTAAAACCCAAATAAATAGTGCTAGGATGCAAACCTGTGCGCAAACTCTAGACATTCTGTCAGTAACTGTGCTGGGTAAATGCTCCCTAATGGATTGTGAGGGTTGATCAGGATTAATGCTCTGACTCGGATGCCCTGAAAAAAGAAAAACTGATAGTCGGAGATGCCAACATGATGTCAAGCATACTTGCAGATGGAGTCTGCAACACTGCCATCCTTTATTTAAAATATCACTCATGTATGGTAAATAATAGACTGCTTACATGCATATGTATTCCTGCAACAGCAATCTTTGCAATTCAAGAAAATGATCTAAAATTGTAGCATTTTTATCTTATTATTTTTCATCATCAATGGCTAAAAAGGTAAATTTCAGAAAGTCTAAGAACAGATATTTTATATCAGTTAAACAGGCACTTCAACCATATTGCATTCACCTAGCTATAACCAACAAGAACATTTGGATTTTTAATTGATTCTAGATTAAAAATGATGAATAAAATAACTGAAAATAAGAACCAAAAACTTTCTGTATAAATTACACAGCATTTTTTTCAAAAAATGCCCATAATTTTAGTAATCAAAAAAAGGAAAATACATAATATTCCACAAAAATATACAATTGGCTACTGAAATTGTTAGTTACTTTATTGTTAGTAAGACAAATTCTAAATTTTAAATTCTACTGGATTTAAAAAGATTGTGTGAAGTGTTCACACTCTGCAATTCTGATACAGAAATAATGCTGTTCCAGACAACAACTCATATTACCTCACCAGGAAGCGAACATAAGTGACCTACAATAATTAAAACCAAGAAAAATTAAAATAACTTTAAGTTAATTTGAAATTGAAAAAGATGGGGCCTTATCTAGTCCATTAATCTAGAATGACATACCACTTTGGAGCCCCAAGCCAAGTTCTTCAGCACTTCAGAAGGCAAAAGAGTAGTTTCATGAGGAGAGGGAGCTCTATGAAGGACAGGAGCCATAGCAGAAAAAGTTCTGGATTCCAGCCAGTTGGAATTACTTGACTGATATGTCTGCAGCATGCCCCTTCTGCCAGCATGGCTGGGGCAGGCTAATCCCTTTGGGGTGAGACAGCCTGGAGCTATGCAATGAAATGCTTTCAAGGTGATAACCAACACCTTGAATTGAACCCAAAAGCAATCTGGCAACCATGGGCCGCCCTAAGGACCCAAGAAATGCTATGCAGTTGCATTCTGCACCAGATGTAGCTTCCAAATACTCTTCAAGGATAGCCCCTCCCCAAGAGTGTGTTGCAATAGCCCAAGAATGAGATTATTAAACTTGAGTGACTGACTGCAGGGACTCCCAATCCAGTAAGGAGCTCAACAAAATTGTGCAAAGGCTCTCCTAGCCATGACTGCCACCTTCTCTCACTCCAAAAGATCCCCAAATTTCACACTGGGTCTGTCTGTGGTGATGCAAACCCATCCAGAGATGTTAAAGTTTCAGCTCCTGAAGCTTCACCCACCCAAAGCCACAGGATCTTCCCAGGGTTCAGTCAAAGCCTGTCGTCCCCCCATCCAGACCCTCAGGCACCGTTAGAGGGTAGTGCATTTGAGTCACTGAGGATAGAGATGTAAAGTTGAGTATTACCAGAATACTGATGACACCTCATTCCATGGTGGTAGATGATCTCACCCAGTAATTCATGTATACAGATTAAAATGGGGTGGAGAGTGCACTGTGATGAGCAAACCATAAAGGAAAGGCTCACTCCCTATCAACAGTGATTAGGACCTGCCTTGGAGAAAGGAGCCAAATTATCACAAGACTGCATTGCTCAGTCCCAAAAGGATACCATGGTCAACAGTATTGAAGGCCGCTGAGAGATCAAGGATGGATGCACTATTCCCATCCTGCTCCTGCTTTCATCCAAAGTGTGACCAATACTTCTTCTGTCTCGTAATCTGTCTTAAATCCTGACTGGAAGGGAGTCAAGATAATCTGTTTCATCCAGGACCCTCTGAAGCTGCCAAGCCCTCACACCTTTTCTACTATCTTTTCTAGAAAGGGAAGGTGGAAATTGGACAAAACTTGTCCAGACAGGTGAGATCAAGAGACAGTTTTCTGAGCAGGGGGGCAAACCAGGGCCTTCTTGAAAGGTCCTAGAAACGTCCCCTCCTCCTGCAGTGAAGAATCTGCTTGAATCACCAGGCAGTTACCAAGTTCTAAAGATTTTCACCAAGCAGGAGGGACAGGGATTTGAGATGTCACTGCACTGACAGCATCAAGGGCCCTTTTCATTCCCTTTTCATTCATTTTAGCAGGTTATATTTTACCAGAAAGGTTAAAATCCATTACAAATAATATTCATCTACAATTATCAGTAGAATATGAAGTTCAAACAAAAATATTCCTACCTTTTCCCTGGCTCCCTGGTATGCAGCTTCTAATTTTTCAACTGTTATTTGAAAGGGCTGGCCTCCTTTGTCAGCTACCTGAAATCCAAAAGCATAATGTTAGTAACTCAATAAGATATTGCAATTATTGCAATGAATAAACCTGAGGAAACGTCACTGTAGTCAATGATTTAGGCATAAAGAAAGTATGCCGGTAGAACTTCCCTCTACCAAAAAGGATAAATATAATGACACACTTCTTTATATTTAATTAAAAAATACCTCACTGAATAACGGTACATGTACAGGTTGCATTCCACCATATAACCAAGTTTTGGAATTGATGCCACCATAATATGGAGTTGGAATTAGATATCCATCTATAAAAAAACATAAACAAAGAAAATCTTTTTCAGGAGACTTTTACTAACTATTATAAGTAATATATTATTTTGCTTAATTTTAATCATTGTGTTCCATAAATTGTAATGGTTTTTAAATAAATACTATTTATTAATATGCTATTTATTTGCCAACTAAACATTTTAGCAGTATTTTATATTTTTCATTGCTTAAAAAATTATGAATTAATGAGACTTTATTTGAATTACATTCAGGTATTTAAGAGTGCACACCAGCAATTTAATTTTAGCAGTGTTTTTTGAAAATCACATAATGTTAACTATAAATATTACCTCTTGATCTCAGCCAATAGAAAACATGCTTTTAAAAAGACTTCTGAAACTTATTACAGTAACATATACTGCGTGAAAACCACATACACGCACAAATATACCCATTGTCATCTTTCCGAGTAACGTATCCGCTAAAAGCAGAACTCCAAGGAAGATACACTCTTCAAAGAACACGTTTATTGAATACATCGTATTGGCACAGTTAGTGAAAAACGTCTCTAAAAGTTCCTACAATTTTTCCCTAATTGAAAGAGCAAATATTTTCCTCCTCAGATGTTACTGGTCACATTTTCCAAAGAAAGTAGCTGGCAGGGTGCTTGGTGCCTTCTCCCTCTCAGAGTTGGTGGCAACTATAAGGCAGCACAAGATGGCTTCAGCCAGATTCGCTTCAGAGTTGACATACATACATACACACACTAAAGCTGTCTTACCTCCAGGATCACACAACACAGTTGAAAGAGTCGCAAAGACAGCGCAGCAGCCATTCATCACAATAATCTAGACAAATGCCAAGTTGCAGTTAACAACATTGGTAATCATTTGAAATACTAAGGGACCGGTCTAAAAACAATCACATCATGGTTTTAGCTGGTATCTAATAATCTTTATGGCATTAAAATGTCTGGTAGATTATAATGTTATTTGAAATTATTAAGGACTATAGGTAGTCCTTGCTTACTGACCACAACTGGGACTGGCAACTCCATTGCTAAGTGCAGTGGTGGCCAAGTGAAAAATCAAATGATGTGCCTATTTTATAGGGTCTCTTCCACATTCGTTATTAAATCACTAGTCATTTAAGCAAGATATCACATGACCACAACTTGCAATTTCATTTCTGTGTTTTCTATAAATTTTGTTTGTTTGTGAACCTTGCAAATGGTGGTCATGAGATAGTATGTTATCTATAAATGTTGGTTGGGAAACACCCAGATGGTGATTATATGACTGCATAATGTTGTGACAATCATTAATATGAGGATTGATTGCAAAGTTGGGTTTTTTTTACCAACCATTATAACTTTGAACAGTTCAGGCCAGGGGTGTCAAACTCAATTTCATTGAGGGCCGTATCAGGGCTCTGGTTGACCTCAGGAAGCCACAGCCAACTGGGTGATTGGGGCCAGCTTGATGCCACTTCCCAAACTGCTGGCATGTTTCTTCTGTGACTGGGTAGACCAAGACAAAGCTGTGCTGGCCTGATCTCTCTTCGCACTGGGCAGATTGGGCCAAAGCTACGCTGGCCTGATCCTTTCTCTTCACACTAGGTAGACTGGACCAAAGCTACACAGGTCTGATCTTTCTTTGCACTGCATAGATCAGACTGGTCTTTCCTCTTCGCATTGGGTAGACCAGGATGGCCTCTTGGGCCAGATCCAACCACATTATGGGGTGGATCCATCCCATAGGGCTTAAGTTTGACACCTCTGGTCCAGGCAGTCAATAAACAAGTACTACTTCTAAACTAGTATTTTCACATTGTGTGACAATTGATAGGCAGTCATAGAGAATGTTACACTAATTGGAAAATATGTTAAATAGGTAAGGTGACAGTACCAGAGTTAGGAATGAAGATAACTCTGATAGAAATAGAACATTTTCAGAAATGTTAAGAAACCTGAATAATATTTCCAAATTATAATTATAAATATATCTATGCTGGGACTGATTACCTGAAGAAGTTAGGAATCTAAAGCTTATCTAAACAATTTGATATTGGTTTGAGCACAAAAATATTGTGATATATTCCAGCATATTTTTCAAACCAATTTAAAAGTAATAAATTTAATCAACTTTGTTAAAAATTATATTTTAGTTTCATCAAATGTTACCAACAATAAAGAAAGAAAATATCCTTTCATCTTACATGTTCTGGATCTAATGGTACTGAAGCATTTGCATATTCAGTAAGGAATTTGGCAATTTCTTCTCGGAAGCTAAAATTTAAAATTAATATATTTCCATAATTAACACATCAACCAAATAATTTGCCATAACATTTTCATATATTGTTATATGAAAAATCATACAGATAGCATTCAAAAAACACATTGCAGATTTTATCTCTTGAGCATAAATTTGATGTACTGATTTTTACTTCAGAAATCTTGATTTTAAATCTAGCAAAAAGCATTACTCAAACAGTAATTAAAGTAAGGATTACAGTATAAGAAACACAATTTTATTTTAAAGTTGTTTTAGTTGATCATAGATAGCACCAAGAATTTCGATGAGAAAGTATTCCATGTTTAGAAAGATCTTATCCTATAAGTATCAATTAAGTCCTAAGAAAAATTTCTAAGATATTGGAACTCACATCAGCAAAAAGAGAGAAAACTTAAATTTTGCTTCATTTTCTCTGAACCATCAGAAGTGAAAATATGTTACAGCATGATACAGAATTTAAACAAAGAAGAGCAAGAGAGTAATCTATGGACTTTTCAAAAGCATATTGAAGATATATCATCACAACTGCAGTTCTGAAAAAGCTCTTGCAACAGAAGGCCACATCTTTCTGATCTCTTTAAATAGCAGTATGGCTTGCACTCATAGTGAAACAGTACAATAGTTGTCAAATTTAAAATAAAAATGTTGGAACATATGAGAAATATATTTTCAGAAAAAACACTGAAGATATGCAATTATTGATTTAAAAATTATGGTTTTAATATTTTTTTCTGAATAGACACTATTAAGAGTTCATTAATAGTTAGTTATTGAATGGCCATAATCATTATTATAATTGCATAATGTAGAATAGGACTGAAAAGGTGCTAAAGCTTCAAATTTGATGATAAATTAAAATGTGAACTGAAATCATCATATTTTATCCAGCCTTTTTCTTTCAATATATCCACCAACTTTAATACAAAATATTCCTATTAGGAAATAATGGAATAGTCAATGGAATCCTGCCTCCCTATCCTTTACTATGTACCCCACACATTGTGAAGATAGAAATAGAAATCATATACACATATACATATGTAAACATATACCCTTTGGATTCCAGGAGGAATTAGAAATATAGATAAGTTAATTTGTTTGAAAGCATGTTTTATTAATTGGGAAATCATTCTTCATACTGTACCTTTTAATGCCTTGAGTATCCGAGTATTGGAGTAAATGAGGCTCCAAATAATTCATGTCAGGTTTCGAAAGCTATCCATTGTTTAAAGAAAGGGAAACAAAACTTCTTATAAGTTACTTGATTCTATTGATTTACATGGTGTTTTTAATATGGAAATTAGCACTTACATGAACTTACTTAGATGCAGTGGTGGTATTCAGCCAGTTCGCATTGGATCAGGCAAACTGGTAGCAAGAATTTGGCATGGGTTGTCAAACCGGTAGTAAGTTCTGGCTGGCCATGCCCCCCACCCAGTCACCCTCCTGCCCGATGCTCGCTCACCCCACCTGCCTGCTTGACATTCACCTAAGGTATTTCTTTTTCTTCCCTCCCGATAATCAGCTGTAGATAAGATTAGCTGTGCCAGGGGGTTTCCGGTTCCGCATGGCTTCGGGGCAGCAGGAATTCACGACCATCCGCAATTCCTGCTGTGCTTGCTGCCGAGTTGCCCCCGGTCCAAATGGATCCGGGGATATGGCTGCCCTGTAGAGGCAGCCGAAGAGAGAGGGGAGCCGGACAGGGGGCTGGGGGTGTCGCAGACCCCCTCCTCGTCAGGAAAAAACCCTTTTTCCTGAGGTGGTGGAGCGGCGGTCAGTAATGGCTGCCACGAAGAAGCCTGCAACCGGGTAAGATTGTGCTGGAGGAAGCAGGAAAAATGAAAGTGCTGGCTGAGCCGGGTTAATCAACATCTCTCAAACTCTCTGGAACTGAATTGTTTGAATTGCTGGAGGATACATTATATCCCTAAGAAGATCGGAAAGTGGCGGAGAAAGTTGTTAAAGGGAAACTTTTTTTTTTCTATACTCTCCCATCCCATAGAAACAGCAGATGAAGATTTGAAATTTATTTGGGCATTGAAGGTAAATTATTTTGAAAGTTAAAGCCAAGGGACAAAAGACTCTTTGGACAATGGACTTAATAATTTAAGAAATCGGAAAACCCTTATTGGGGGTATGGATTTCTGATCATTTAAAAATTGTTGTTGCAAGTGGGAAGGGAGAGGAAAAAAATTGGAGCAGAAGTTGAAAGGAGATTGCCTAGAATTCTAAAGAAAGATATATGGTAATTGGTTTGATTAAACAGTAACCCCAGAAAGAGAAGTAGAAGAAGGGAAAAAAAGCATTAACTTTTGGAATCTTTTTTGAATTATTCTTGATTAAAAATACTTGGGTGGTTGTTTTGGGAAAAGTTTCTCTTTTTATGATGGCATCGCTTGTGGATGAATTAAAAACTGAATATCAAAAATATAAAAAGGAAGAACAAGATGGAAAATATACTTTGGGCACTTTATTTCAATTTTTAGAAATGGCGTTATGCACTTATGAAAAGTTGACTACGCAGCAGAATGACTGGGACAAAGAAGAAGAGGAAGAAGAAGCCATCTTTGATGAACAATGGGTTTTTTCTGGGGAGGAGGAGAAAGAGGATAAGAAAAAGGGGATTTTAAGGTTTGAAAAAACAACCAAAAAAGAGAAAAATGAGATGAAAGGTGGATGCAAGGTTAGAAAACAATGGAAAGGGAGTAAGAAAAGGGAGGAGGAGAAACAAAGGGGTAAAAAGGGCAAGGAGAAGAATAAGCAAGAGAGAAAGGGGGGGAGGAGAAGCCTTAATGGTGGAAAGCAAGATTTAAAGAAAAAAAGTTTATTTAGAGACAATGGGTGAATCTAATTGAAAAAAAAAAGGGGGGTTCTGGAAAGTAAGTAAGATTGGGTCTTTATATGTGTATTTAGAGTAAAATGCTTAAGATATAAATGAGTATTAATATATACGATTAGTTTTCTTTTTAATGATATGGATAGTGCTTATATAGGATTTTATTTAGTTATTGCTGGGTCTTTACCTTTTTTATAAAATTTATTGTGTAATTTTAGAATGTACTAAACAGAATCCCAAGATAAATTAAGTGTTATAAGAAGTAATTTTAAGTTAGGACAATGAGTTAAAGGCGTCACTTCAATCAGTGTATAGAAGAAGTATATTAAAAGAAAAAAGATGAATGGATAGTTGGAAATAGAACAGACAAAGAATGATATTGAAAATGATAATAAGATATGGTAGGATATATAAACTGAATATGATGTTTGAATTTGTGTCTGTGTGAAGAGACACACAGGATCAAGCCGGGATCACAACCCGGGATCAAGCAGCCTTCAGAAAAGATGTTTTAGGTTTTTTTTTTTCCTATGTTCTGTGTTTTGTATGTTTATGAAAGGCAATAAAATTTTAATAAGCAAGGAATATAATTTGGATAACTAGAATGAAAAGGAGAAGTCGGGATAACATATGAAGTTAAATAAATAATGTAAATATTGATATTACAATTTGGAATTATTTTGTATGTTCTAGTTTCAAATTGTTATGCCTGGATTATTTGTGTACTGTTTTTGTAAAATTAATAAAATTTGTTATTAAAAAAAAAAAGATTAGCTGTGCCAGGATTCCTCTTGTGAGGCCCAGGAAGGCAAAAAATGGAAGGAGGAGCTCAGCCTCCCCCCCTCCATTTTTTGCCTTCCAGAGCTCCAGAGGAGACTTAGGGCAGAAAAAACGCCCCCCAGAGGTTCTTCTGAGGCTAGGAAGCTTCCAAAATGGAGCTTAGAGAGGTGCTGCGTGCCCCTCCCATGCTCTGTTCCTTTTCTTCCTGAGCCCCAGAGGAGCTCTGGGAAGCAAACCCCCCCCCCCGAGGCTTCTCTGAGGCTAGGAAGCTCCCAAAAATGGGTGGGGGATGCAAAAAAAGAAAAACCCCACGCCCATCCAGTCACATGACCATGCCCACTAAGACATGCCCACAGAACTGGTAGTAAAAGTTTTTGAATCCCACCACTGGTTAGTTGATCATACTTTTTTCATAACTATATAGAACTTTACTATACAGACTAACCCGATGACAATTCTATTCCATATATCAATTATCAATAGGAAGAAATTACAATATAGCAAAGAATGTGTGTCTAGGATCATTATCTTTTTCCAGCTGATTATTTATCAGTTGCTTCCAATGTACCAATCATATTGTTGTGTATCATAGTCAACATTATTAGATTACTTAAACATAGTAACCAATCTGTCAAATATTTCTAAAATTTAGATACCTAATGCACTTAATAAGAATCCAAACTTACCCTTTCCTGTAGTAAATCAAAACAAAGCTTGTTCTCGCTTGTTCCAAAATTCAAAATGCCCTAAGAATAAAAGTAACAAATATGGCAAATCACCAGTAACATCTTCTATTTCCATATGGCAAAATTTTAAAGTAATAAATTTTCACATCAGAAATGTTAATTTACTAAACCAAACAGCAATATTAAAGTACCGTATATATTCGAGTATAAGTCGACCCGAATATACGCCGAGGCACCTAATTTTACCACAAAAAACTGGGAAAACTTATTGACTCGAGTATAAGCCGAGGGTGGGAAATGCAGCAGCTACTGGTAAATTTCAAAAATAAAAATAGATACCAATAAAAACTTTCACTAGGACAGTTGAGAATAAGTTTGATGTTCACAATTTCCTCTTTGAAAGAGACCAGTAAATAGGGAACAAGAAGATGAAGAAAAAGAAGTGTGTTTTTTCACACTTTTCACATTGCAGTGAACAAAAATGGCATCATAGGAACAGGCTTATTCTCAGTCCAAAGGTTTGTTTCTGATTTCTTCCCTGATTTAAGGGAAATTTGGGAAACGATCTCACTATCATGAAAGATTTAATTGATTCACTAACCCAAAAGAAGATGACGATGACAGTGGGAGGCAGGAGTCACTCTCTCCCTTGCAAGAAAAAAGCAAGAGCCGTTCTTATGATCTCTCTCTCTCTCCCCGTAATACAGTCAAGCCCTTTCCAGCATGCGCGATCTGCCGCTGCCGCTTTGCACCCTGCAAATGCAAAATCCCGGGGTTTTTGCATTTGCAAGGTGCAAAGCGGCGGGGGCGGATCCCGCGTGCTGGAAAGGGCTTGACTGTATTACGGGGAGAGAGAGAGAGATCATAAGAACGGCTCTTGCTTTTTTCTTGCAAGGGAGAGAGTGACTCCTGCCTCCCACTGTCATCAACATCTTCTTTTGGGTTAGTGAATCAATTAATTTGGGAAATGATCTCACTATTATGAAAGTCAGTGTTCTCTGCCAGTGGGGCATTTGGAAGAAAATGCCCCGCGGCATATCCACGCGTGTATAAGGGGAATCAGAAATCCCCGCGTTCAATGCCTAGCACAGCAGAAGAGAAAACGCAGCTGTGAGCAAATACTGGGAAAACCTGATTGATCAGAAGGAAGGAGGCAAAAGAGGGAGGGGTGGTGGTGGACGGAGGTCCCACTGGTATTTGTGAAACACTTGGTCAGCAGCACTTAAAGTCAACGTCCTTGCTCCCACCTACCCAAAGCCACGAAGTCCCCCAATTGCGCAGCCCAGAATCGCCCTCCCCTCGGGGCAGCAACGACGCCCGGTATTTCCCAAGATGAAGCTCCGCCGTGCAATGAAAGCGCCCTGGCTCTAGGCCCGCGGGTTCAAAAAACAACGTGAGGCGAGGTCGCTTCGGCTCTGCTCAGCTTCGTTTCCTAGCTGCTTTCAGTCCGCTCGGGAGGAGGGGGAGGAGGTGGTGGCGGCAGCTTGCATTGTTTTCTGAGCTCTAGGCTCACGGATTCAGAAAACAACGCGAGGCGAGGTCGCTTCGGCTCCGCTCCGCTTCGTTTCCTAGCTGCTTTCAGTCCGCTCGGGAGGAGGGGGAGGAGGTGTAGCGGCAGCTTGCGTTGTTTTCTGAGTTCTAGGCTCGCAGGTTCAGAAAACAACGCGAGGCGAGGTCGCTTCGGCTCCGCTCAGCTTCGTTTCCTAGCTGCTTTCAGTCCGCTCGGGAGGAGGGGGAGGAAGTGGTGGCGGCAGCTTGCGTTGTTTTCTGAGCTCTAGGCTCGCGGGTTCAGAAAACAACGCGAGGCGAGGTCGCTTCGGCTCCGCTCAGCTTCGTTTCCTAGCTGCTTTCAGTCCGCTCGGGAGGAGGGGGAGGAGGTGGTGGCAGCAGCTTGCGTTGTTTTCTGAGCTCTAGGCTCGCGGGTTCAGAAAACAACACGAGGCGAGGTCGCTTCGGCTCCGCTCAGCTTTGTTTCCTCTCTGCTTTCAGTCCGCTCGGGAGGAGGGGGAGGAGGTGGTGGCGGCAGCTTGCGTTGTTTTCTGAGCTCTAGGCTCGCGGGTTCAGAAAACAACACGAGGTGAGGTTGCTTCGGCTCCGCTCAGCTTCGTTTCCTCAGCTCCAGCCGCTTTCAGTCCACTCGGGAGGGGGGGGAGGTGGTGGTGGCCTCCTCCCAAGCGGACTGAAAGCAGCTAGGAAACGAAGCTGAGCGGAGCCGAAGCGACCTCGCCTCGTGTTGTTTTCTGAACCCGTGAGCCTAGAGCTCAGAAAACAACGCAAGCTGCCGCCACCACCTCCTCCCCCTCCTCCCGAGCGGACTGAAAGCAGAGAGGAAACAAAGCTGAGCGGAGCCGAAGCAACCTCGGCTCGCGTTGTTTTCTGAGCCTAGAGCCAGGGCGCTTTCATTGCACGGTGGAGCTTCTTGTCTCGGGAAACACCAGGCGTCGTTGCTGCCCCCTGAGGGGAGGGCAATTCTGGGCTGTGCGATTGGGGGACTTCGTCACTTTGGGTGGGTGGGTGGATGGGAGCGAGGATGGACGAAGTCCATGAAGTGGGGCCTGCCTGCAGGAAAGCAGTTGCCCAGCTCCGGAGCTCCACACCATTTTTTTTTCAGAGGGGAATCTGACTTGAGTATAAGCCGAGGGCAGTTTTTTCAGCACAAAGAATGGGCTGAAAAACTCGGCTTATACTCGAGTATATACGGTAATTTGCAAATGTTACATGTTACCTGCCATAGGTGATGAGAAGCAGCCAATTATCTGATTCTCAAAGATAGCTAGCATTATAGGTAGTCTTTGACTTACAACCACAATTGAGCCCAGAATTTATGTTTCTAAGGAAGAAATTTGTTAAGTGAATTTTGTTCCATTTTACAACTTTTCTTGTGACATTTGTTAAATGAATCACTGCAGTTGCTGAATTAGTAACGCTGTTAAGTGAATCTGGCTTCCCCATTGACTTTATTTGTCAGAAGGCCACAAACAATGGTCACATGACCCCCAGACACTACAACAGTCATAAATATGAACCAGCTGTCCAGCATCTGAATGTAAATCACATGATCATGGGGATACTACAATGGCCATGTGAAAAATGATCATGTCACTTTTTTCAGTGCAGTTGTAACTTTGAACAATCATTAAACTGTTGTAAGCCAAGGACTACCTTTATTTACTTTGTGCATTTTAAAATCAACTTATATAACTTTTCTACAGACTTTTAGCTATACAACTTGGGATGAACATCCTTTGAAAAGTGTGGGAGTAGGAGTGGATTTCCAGAGGGAAAAAAATGCAGACTGCAGGAACTAGGAGTACTAGTCAGGTGACCTTGAGGACACAGATAAACCTCCAAGTGATCCAAGACTCTCTACAAGGATGCAGATTACCAGCTGTCTGCAAGGAATATAAATCCTTCCATTGCCCATTATCCTGTCCAAACCGAAGAAGCTTCTTGGAGAAAAGCTAAATGTCTCCAAAACAGAAAACAAGAAAGTCCAGTTGCTTCCTGAATAAAGCACTTTTGGGACAACCATGACCTGGATGATTGAGAATCTCTGAAGACTCTGCAACCTACATTCTATTTTATTTCCACAACGGCTTTACTCAAGAGGAAAGATATCTCCACTTAAAGATCATCAAGAAAGCCAAATGCAATCCTAAATTGCATTAACAGAGGGATACAATCAAGATCAAGTGAGGTACTAATACCATTCTATAAATCCTTAGGAAGACCAAACCTAGAGTACTGCATCCAGTTTTGCTCACATTATAAAAAAGATGTTAAGACTCTAGAAAAAGTACAGAGAAGAGCAACCAGGATAATTAGGGGACTGGAGACTAAAACATACAAGGAACATTGCAGGAACTGGGCTTGGCTAGTCCAGTAAAGAGAAGGACCAGGGGAGACATGATAGCAGTCTTCCAATATTTGAGGAGCTGCCACAGAAAGGAAGAAGTTAAGCTATTTTCTAAAGCACCTGTAGGCCAGACGAGGAATAATGGATGGAAACTGAACAAGGAGAGATTTAACCTGGAAATAAGGAGAAACTTTCTGACAGTGAGAACAATCAACCAATGGAACAGTTTGCCTCGGAAGTTGTGGGAGCGCCATCAGTTGAGACTTTCAATAAGAGACTGGACCGCCATTTGTCAGAAATGGTGTAGTAGGGTCTGCTTGGGCAGGGGATTGGACTAGATGATCTCCAAGGTTCCTTCCAACACTGTTAATCTGTTATACCTGAGGGTTTTGATCCGCGTCGAAAGGGTCGTCGAGATACTTATCGAAGCTTTTGTCCAGGAGCCCCGCGGCGCCATCAGCGATGCGGGCTCCGCGAGCGGATAGTTCTCCCCGACCGGGTAGTTCGCCGCCACCGCCGTTTGGCAAGCCTCCGCTGAAATCGGTCATCCTGAGGCGGGGAAAGGCGACGGGCTCGCCGACCGGCTTTAGGCTCACTGGCGAAAGGAAGGAGACAGTGACGGAGATGACATGTAAAGAAAGCAGCGACTCCGCCTCAGAAGCGGTGACAGTTCGTCTCAGGCTGAACGCCTTTTTGAATGGCCGAACCGCGTTTCTTTCCCGCCCACTGGGCGTGACCGAAGCTTCCGATTGGCCCTCCCCCTCGCCTCTCCGCTTCGCTTGACGGGTTTGGAGTGGGGTGTCGTGTTATTTTTTGTCCGTCCTAATGTGGAGACGCAGGGAGATGCTACGCGACGGAACGGGTTCTTTCCCGGCTTGTCTCTTCTGTAGAAGCTCCTTCCTAATCTTTTAAAAAAAGCAATCTCCACTACCTTCACCACAAATAAAATAACTTCGCGGAAACCAGGTGCTTTTGAAATGGATTGATCCACTTTGCACAGCTTGAAGTCACATTTCGAGCATCTGGTTGCATGTATTGTCAGATGCGAAACCTTGAGCTGGCAGGAAAGGATAAATGGACATCATATATACATTTACTTTCAAGAGGATGGGATTAGGTATATTTTCTGGTGTTTCTAAATTCTTCATTTATATTAAGAATTGTCAGTGGCACAAGAGTGTCTGGAAGGTAAGGAAAAGATAAACAGCAGAATACTTGGAATCCCAATCTTCTTGTAGGTTTGAGAAGGAGGTAGTAGCTTAATCAAGAACAAATATCATTGACTGAAACATAATTAATTGCACTTTACAATTAATGGTTAAGTAGAGGATTGCATTCTTGCTTTGTAAAACATAGGTTATTATATTTTATTTTTTTCCCAGAAAAAAATTAGACACTTTTGCACTGTACAAGGACCTATTCCCTCAATGTTCAATAACTGTATTTTAAGCAAGTTGGAATGAGAATGGAAACTTAATATTGATGGGACTATGTGTCAGCTTCTGAACCTTATTAAAAATATACTAGATTACAACTATTCTTAGAAAGAATGGTTTAATGGGAAATTTACATAAGCATGCAATTTTGAATCCAGCATGCATGCAATTTTATATTACATTATAACACTTCATTGATGTTCTCATTGATGTTTTACATATACTGTATTATATATTCATGTATTACATATACTGTATTACATATTCATGGAAACAGTTTCTATGTGTACAGCATACCCACATAATGATATTGTAAACAAATCAATATTGCATTATTGCCTGATTTTATCATTATTAGAACTTTCTAGGTAATAATTATTGATAGTTCCAAATATTCCATGAGCAGCGTTATTGAATCACTAGGCTATAAAGCAATTTTATTGAATCACATCTAAAGTTTCTTAAGTTCAACCAACACTAATCCTTTCCAGTTTGAGATAGTTCACTTGGTTTTGGAAACTGGCCAAGCTCAACATAGCTAGTGTAAACAGATATCTATCTTGCATGATGTTCATTAGTTACATAACTGACTAGGAAAAATAATTCCCATAGGAGTAGGGAAAGTATACTTAGCCTTCTGTCCTTGAAGAATACTAGGTTAGGAGTGATAAGAAAACTCAGACAGATATGAAAATAGGGAACACTATAGAATAAAATAAGTGGAATTATTTGCAGTGAACATTTTTTTTTATAACCAATTAAAATTTTTCAAGACTTGCTCTTATTTGCTACTGAATAAAAAAGTGGTTTATAGCTTAGATTAGATATCTCAAAGGTGCTTTTTTCAGAAAGCAATTGGATTGGAAGAATTAGTTCTGTCCTTTTGAAGAAAAGTATCTTTGAAACAACTATGAGCTGGATCACTGACAATTTCCAGATATTTAGATTACAGACTTTAATATAATCTGATCAGAGAAGCGGGTTAGTCTGAAATCTAAAATCCTTTAAGAACTACTGAACTAAAGAACAAAAAGTCCATCTTTCTATGGAATTGAATTTGCATGCTTTCTAGCAATGAGTTTCAATTTAACCAGCAAATCAGCTAAATATCTAACAATCTGATGTCATTGCAAAATATCCACCAACTATAACCTTAAAAGCATTAAGACTATCACTTGGTAAGTTTGAAAATATGTATGCAGTTACTATGATTTTTTGTATTGTCTTAAAAAACATTTATTACATGGTCTTCCAGTATGAGTCATGCTTGACTGAAGACATTTGTAATGAGCAGAGGCAATGATTGCAGTGAAGAACCAGCAAAAGGACAGGTCCTTCGAATTTCTTCAGAAAAGGAGAGATCAGAAGATCATCCATGAGTACTGATCCTGCAGGAGCTGTGGGAGACAACATTTTTTTATCTCAGCAGTGGCTAAGCCTTTCATAAGGATGCTAGCTCTATACTCGTGCTTTGCTATGAAATTATGTGTCAGGCTTAGTTTTTTGAGAGGAAATAAGTAAAAGAAAATTTTATCTCTACCTTCCAGTATCCATCAGTATTCACCTGGCTTGCATCCTGTTAGTGTGTGTGAGTTGAGGGCTGTTTGGAAACTGAAACAGTATTTGCTGTGTGAGCAAGGAGTGGCTTAGCTCAACTATTCTGTACTAAAGCTGCTTGGTGCTCTGAAATTGAAACTCCTCTGCTTGTGTTCTGCATTTGGAACAGATTTCTTTTCAGGTTGGGAGGGAGAGTAGAACTCTTTAGCATCAGAGCGTGTTAATATAGGAAATACTAATACACTGATGGTCATTTTGAAAAATCCTTTCTTAGTGAGCACCTAGAAGTCAAGAGGAACATAAGTGCCAAATTTCAAGTTTGTAGGCTTTATGGTTCTAGAGATGTTGTGATGATGGCACGAGTAGTATTTCGCTTTTATATATATAGATTAAGCAGCCAAATTCACTTCCTAATTACATTCAGAAATGTTTAATTTAATCACTTTATGGATATTAGAGATCTTCAAAACATCTGAGCTTCTAAAGTATAGAAAATTAAAAGTAGATTTAAGCATTAATAGTAATATACACTATATAATAATACACAATTGCAAAAAGCATTTTTTTATTTTAAAAAAGTTAAGAGATTGGAGACCAGAAAAAAATGCAGTTTTAGCTATTTTGCTATAAAATTTCAAAAATGAATATAAAATTAAATAATATACTTGAGGGAACTAACTGAAATGGAACTAAACCCATATTACTGAGACTTGAGAAAGTTTACAGATGAAAACTAGAGGGAATTAAACATTTAGGCAGTTAAAATGACTAATTTGGAAATAATATTTTCTTTAACTGAAACAATTTATTGAAATATGAATCTTGGAAATGATAAAGATTTTAACTGATAAACTTTTAGGAAATGACAAAAACTTTTAAAAAATTATCTGACAGTGTTTGAAGGCATGGAAAACAAATCAAGAAAAAGATCTGAATATAGATCTTTGTGACAAGAAATAGTAAACTAAATTTTGAGAAAAATTAATGGCTAGCATGGGAAGGTTATTCATGGTCAGTTGGATAGGTCAACTGAGAAGAGCATAGGCCATTAGATCAGTGAAAGGATAAGCTAGCATGTCAGCGTCTAGTGACTGAAATGAATACTGAGAAAATGAATTTAGGGTTTGTCCCGTCACATGAGCAGTGTGTGAGATACAGGGATTTAGTCATAGAATGCTGACCTGCTGGTTACATCAGATACAGACGCTGTTGTGCATAAATAATTGGCTCCATGCTTGAAATAAGATACTGACTCAAATTTACATCCTGTGAAGGGTCAGTGTCAAAAATAATGCTGATACCACTAGCATTCTTTGAGAAATTTTCTGAAAGCTAAATATAGCATGTGTACATTTTGATAAATATTTATGAAATAAAAACCAAATAGTTTTTAGAACTTTATTAACAATTAAGAATTTACAACATTGCAGAGTATACATAGAAGCAAAAACATTTAATTTTTATTTAATTATATCATCTAGAAACATGGAACTGGGTGGTAGAAAATTACTATGCACTGTTGTTTGAACTAAATGATAGGTAAATCATCTTACGTATTTACTTTGTGGCAGCCAGCTTTTTCATATAGATATATTGAAATCCTTTCCTGTTGTCTACAGCCTTATTACTACTTATTTGGCTATAACCAATTAAAAAAAACCTATTATTTTTTTATGTTTGAAGGTGCTCTTTAGATTATAATAAATCACATCCTTGCATGGAGACACAGGGGACCATGCAACTGTGCAGCTAGCTGACCCCATAAGAAGTCTTCCCACTGTTTTTGAAATTTTAGATAATTTTTTTGAAATTTTATGTTATGTAATTTTAAGCATTTTAAAACTAAAATTAATTTTAACATTTAATGTTAATTTATGCTGTATATATATTACATTGTACACTGCCCAGAATGGGGATTTTTTTCATGGAGTTCATTTGTATCTTGCTTTCATGTATCATTTTCCAAGTTCCCTTATCCCTATTTACCACTCGATTTCATTGAGGGCCGCATCAGGGTTATGTTTGACCTTGGGGGGCTGGAGTGGGAGTGGCCAGGTTGGGTGTGGCCATCTTGATGTCACTCGTGTCGGGGGCACTGGTGGTGGCCCGAGCAGTCTGCCAGTGAAAACTGGCTCCCAAGCTCTGTTTTCAGTTGGAACGGCTTTCTGAAACCCTCTGCCAGTGAAAATGTGGCCCTCCCAAGCTCCATTTTCACTGGCAGAGGCACTATGGGCCAGTTCTTCACTGTTTCCAGGATGGTCCCATGGTCCAGATCTAAGCACCCTGTGGGCTGCATCCAGCCCGAGGGCCTTGAGTTTGACATCCCTGCTTTAGATTTTCAAACTACATTAAGAGTATGTTATCACTCTTTACTTTGATTCATTCCAATATGTTTTCTTCAGATTTTCTTCTCCAGTTAATCTGGGCTACCAACATAGGGTAACTGCTTTCATTCAAAGAGGTTGATACTTTTGATACATACCAATTATTCCCTGATGGGAGCATTACATTTATTTTCATTTTAAAAATGAAATTGCCAGCAAGTTCTGTTGGATGCCTCACTCTTAGATGCCTCAGTTTTTCAGCAGATGTTGAAATATGAAGATTTCTATTACAATCATTTGCCCTCACCCTCTATAAAATAGGGTGAGTTGGTTTAGAAAGCTATTGCTTAGAATATTTTTTTAAATATTGATAATTAAGCTTTCACTTTTCTTTAAATGCAATAAGTTATTCAAAACAGACTGGTAGCTGTTAAATTGTTGAATTTTATTTCTGAAAGAGCAAGAGACTAACTAACAAGAATGCCAATCCCCTCAAGAAAAAAAAAAGTGAATACAAAATAAAGGTAATATCTCAAAAGGTTTTAATATAGTTTTCAGCAAAACATACCTTGAAAATTAAAATGATGCAAAATAATCATGAAATAATTAGTTAAATGTCCTTATCATATTAATAGTAACAGACTTTTGATAGATAAAATTTAACATAAACAAATGTTTTTGAAATATTAATAGTAACATAGACTATTCATAGATACAATTTAGCAAATAAACGCTTTGCTAGAAAATTATCAGTAAACATGGTTACTACTTCTTTAACAGAAGTTAAGCTAATGTTACTTTTTGTCCTGGTTTGACAATTGCTCCACTGGATTCTTTTCTCTTTGGATTTTGAAAATTTTCATAGCTTGAAAAAGAATGAAAAGAAAAGAAAGAAAACAGGAGCATATTAGTACCAAGAAAATGTTGTATAAGGCAGTAGTGGGATTCAATTTTTTTTTACTACCAGTTCTGTGGGCGTGGCTTGGTGGTCGTGGCAGGGGAAGGATACTGTAAAATCTCCAGTCAGAGGTGGCATTTGCTGGTTCTCTGAACTATTCAAAATTTCCGCTACTGGTTCTCCAGAATTGGTCAGAACCTGCTGAATAGCACTTTTGGTATGAGATAAATATTCAGGTTAAACCCATTCCAAGGAAATTTTTTAATAATTAATTTAGCATAATTTTTTGAAAGTCATAGAAATGTTTCTACTAGAAATGTTTCTATCTATAACCCATACTCAAAAATAGTAGAAACATTTCTATGACTTTCAAAAAATTATGCTAAATTAATTATTAAAAAATTTCCTTGGAATGGGTTTAACCTGAATATTTCTAATGGTCCCTGTAGTCATATTGTCATATTTTGGGTACATGGCAAGTGGCCCACATTTGAGGACTACCTGTATGATAGTGATACAATGATCTGTCATTGCTAAATTGAAGCTTTGAATGAAAGGGTCCAAGGCCCTACTCACAGGAATAGGAGAAGGAGAGTCTGGGTCCAAGCTTGTCTATGGTTTTACTCATAATCCCAGCTTCAAAGACAGGGGTGGGTTTCTACCGGTTCTGTCCACCTCTGTAGAACTGGTAGCTCTGAAGAGCAGCAGGCACAGAATCGGTTCCATGTCTGCTGATGTTTTTGCCCATCCGCCCACCTGGGCTGTTACCTGATCTTTATTTCCTGATTTTTTAACTTCAGTTGCCGAACGAGGCACAGGTGCAGTTAAAAAAGCAGGAACAGGGCTGTTTCAAAGGCTGCTTCTCTGCACGCAGCATGCTGATGACGATTTACAGGCGCATGCAGTGTGCAGGGAAGCACATAATAAATCACTGAACCTTGTAAATCCCGAACTGGTAGTTAACCCTGTCGTATCCCACCCCTGTTCAAAGGGGATTCAAAAGTGTCCAGAACTGAAGAAGATAAGCTGCCTATGTGAAATCATTAATATTTAAGAGCCCATCTGAGCAGTGGTTTGCCTCATAGGAGTGCTGAGCTTATGCAGAGTATCAATCAGAACATTCCAGCATTCAGAGTTACTACTACACAGGCACTAAGCAACTAAGCAGTTGATTATTAAGGCACATAATATGAAGAATGAGTTACTGAATAGTCTGCTTTGATTTTTTTATGCATGTAAAGAACTATTAAGATGAACCTGTAGAATGAGAAAAACTTAATTTTAAGATTAATTTTAACCTTGGGAAGGAAGGAAGAAATACAAACCATCTCTGCCTTAATTCTCTTTAGCTTTCAAGATTGTGTTACTATAACTTACATTAAGAAAGAACAGAGCATTCTGTGAAGATTGTTCCCTGATCTGCTGTACCTGTCATATTCTGATATTACAGAGAAATAATCAGCAAGCTGTCTTCTCACTTGATGGGTTTTCCAGAATTTCAGTATAATTGAAATCCTGACACAGGATTGGCTCCTAGCAGACAGCATATGGTCAGTTACATGGAATATCTTAATGGAGTAGCTAGATATCCTGCTATTGATTTGGAGACAGGGCAATTTAATTTCTGGTTAAAGCATTCTGACATAGAAAGGGACTGTCATATATGAACATATTATTCATGTTTTGTATATCTTGGTAGGTAATAAAGGGTTAATAATATCATACAGTAAGATACAGTAAGTTTATCAGTCAAGAAATGGAAGTGCAACACATCTGATGATCCTCCAATTCTATGCATGATATCTATCTTATCTAATCCTAAAGTACCCACCAGTGCCCTTGAAAGCAAAGCCAACATATTTAAGCAAAACATAACACTGGAGAATAAAAAGCAGCAGCAAAGAAGAAAGTGGAAGAAAGCAGCTTTGGAGACAGCTTACTGAATAATTGATGGAGTAAATTGCAGCATCAAATGAACAAGTTACTGGTTGGGAAGTTTTCATGTGATAGGAAGTGGTGACAAAGTTATTAGTATCAACTGGTTAGAGGAAGATGAGACTATTAGGGACAAAGCACTGCAAATACCCACTGGGATGGTGCCATCTTTAAGAATAAAGCACCTGTTATGCATCCATTGAAGAAAAAAAAACATTTCACAGATGCAGATAGTAGAAAACTTAACAGAACCAATGCAAATCACAGAAAATAGTAATCAAGAGCAGTTGATATCCAGTTTTGGGGGCTATGATAATACTACTAGTCAAAAACTTGAAAGGCTATCGCCAGAAGAAAGCCAAGTCCTGTTCTCTGCATCTCCTCGCCCGCAAGAGTACAGGAATAATATGTTTAAACTATAGGGAAGCAGATTCAATTTGAATCTTAACAGCAAGAGTAGAATGTAACCAAAAGCTTAGACTAGTAAAAGACTTCTGTTCTCTAGATTGACCCAGAACATAGATAGGCATACTTCCTGGATGCTTCAACTGGATTCCTGTACTAAGCAGGGGACTAGACCTCATAGATTAAATGGACTTTTCAGTTGCATAGACTCTAGTTTCACAGAATCAAAATGTTTACAGCTCAGATATCTGTAGATCCTTTCCCTAGTACTAATAGCATTTACAGGGATGTGTGGGCATCTTTAATATAACTTGCATACAAACAGATGAGATTGGAACTTTTGCAAGTACTCTTCTTTTATAGATTACCAAGCATGTCAATATTTTGAGCTTCTTAAATTGTAAGGCTTGAGAACAAAGAGAATATGAAATAGTGCTATTTAACATGCATGATTAAAAACAAATTTCAAATTCTACATTTCAATTTTGGAAGTAGACTTAAAAATCTTAACTGATTATTTGTATTTTATTTGTACATTAAAACTAATATAGATACTTAAAAAACTGAGTAAATAACACTAATTTCATCGAATCAATGGCCATGTATTTGTTGCATTTTACTATCACTGGGATCCAAAACGTTAAGAGCAATGGAGTGAAATTATTTCATATATATTCATCTAATACTTATGAGAATATTCCTGAGGATGGACTTTGCTGAAACTTAAGTAGATGATCATATCAATTTAATTAAGATCAGGGGTGGGATTCAATAATTTTAACAACTGGTTCTGTAGGTGTGGCTAAGTTGGTGGGTGTGGCTTGGTGGTCATGTTATTGGCTGGGCGTGACCAACTCAATATCACTCACACTGAGGCACGCATCTCCTTGTCTGACCTTTCAGGACTGTGGGGATGCTGCAACGTCGTAAGTGTGAAAAACAGTCATATGTCACTTTTTTCAGTGCCATTGTAACTTTGAATGGTCACTCCACACAAGCAAAGTACCAGCAAAGGAGGGGAACAATAACTCCAGAGAAGTTCTTGAGACAGGAAGTCTAGTCCTGCCAAGAATGTAATAAGGTTAACAGAGAGGCAGTTTCTGCAAGCAATACCAGAATGTTTCCTTCCTGTCTTCCTTACAGGATTAGGCCAGTAATTTCTTCCAACAAGCAGCTCTCTGAACTGCTTAGAGTGTTAACAATCAGTTCTAGTGAATAGATGCAAACTTGTAGTATCCCACCCCTGATTAAGATACATTGACAGTGCTATATAATCAGAACCATGAACCAAACAAGTATTGGTATCAGAATAAACAAAAGTTTGCAAATGAACAACAGTTAACAAGGTATAAAAGGCTGTGTGATGTCTGGTCATTAATAAGTGCCACTAGACTAGAGCACTCCCTAGTCAATTTTGGAGGCCCTAAGCAAAAAGATGAAATACAAAGTCCACGTGTAATAAAAAAAGAAAAAAATCCCAAGGGCAAAAATAAAGCAATGCAAGTTGTGGAATATAGCCAAAGATGACTGAAGGTACAGATCATCTTAATGACAAATGTTAAGAAAGAAAACATTCTTTGTAGTTCTGGTACTCTGAGAGTAAAAGAGAACATAATGAGAACATCTTTTCAATGGGTACACAGAAGAAACTAATAGGAAGATTGTTCCCTTGCCTAGATCCTTTGAAACATCCTAATCAAATGTTGCACAAAACACAAAATCTACATGTATAATAAACAGTGATCATAGGGAAATTAATCTATGCCACCATATAATCAATTTTACAGAATGAAAAGCTGCTCCACTCATAGGTGTATGTCCTTGCATGTTATGTACTGTATATGACTGCATGTTTTTTCTATGAATTTTAAGATCCTTAAATATGTTTCTGATATTTTTGAAATAAACTAAATTAACTAGTTTTCCAGAATTTTTATAGACAACATTAAAAAGAATAGTTCATATATTCCTCAGATACTTACAGTTCAGCAAACCTCTTCCAGTTTTCTTGACTAATGGAAGGCTTTGTACTTTCAAGAGCAGCCATTAAATGAATCTGAGTAATATTTAAAGTTCTCTTGGTTATTGATGACATGCAGGTAGCACCTTCCTCCTGGAAAATAAATTAAGGAAAAATATTTTAATGTGTTAAAAATGTAAAATTTAAACATATTTTAAAGGATTACATTTTTAAATCTCTGATAATGATAGCTGAGCTTGGAGATTCTACTAAACATGGTTTTAAGATAGAGTATGGTATATTTTCCAAATTTTAGTCAAATCCAGATTTATAGCAAGCTCCTAAACATTTTATCCTAAACTACCACAGTGATAATAAAAATGACACTAAATGATCTTGTAATGATTCAGAAGCAGTACAATCAAGGCATCTGCAGCCAAAGTATAATTTCCTTCTTCTTTTAGCATTATCTAAGAAATGGCCAGCCTTTAAAAATATATTTTTCAATTATCAGCACCATTTCACTGATGGAGTCACTCCCATTTTCAGTTGGCACTAGAAATATATAGATAATTATACTTGCATTTTAGAAAGATATAGATAATTTTACTTGGATTTTATAGAGTTACAGAAAAAAATAACATTCTTTTTAAACTGTGGAGATAAGCATGTTAGATATATTTGAGAAATTGGCTAGGAATTGAAAATACACCCTAAAAGAATATCTCATCATTACACAGATTAAGTAGATATTCAGTAGATATTTTTTCTGGTAGATATTCAGAGGCAAGTGATGCTCCAATTGATAATTCAATCTTACTTTAATAAGGTAATCTGGTTGGATATTTTTGAAAGGAAGTGGGAAATGTGTAATTTTGTTCTTTGTCATGGGTTAAAAATATCTTGGATCATTAGCCTAGATGAGAGTTAAATATTAAAAATAATAGCGAATGAATAGTTGTTCTTTGAATATCTGTGTACTTTTGTCATTTTAGCTCTTACACTAAGAACCAATTTAAAAACTAGGACAGATGGAAAACATGGGCTAAAGTAAAGTTATAAGACCAGGTGAAATGGGAAGCTGAGGTGAGATTACACAATACTCCCTCCAAACATTTCTGAGAATTCTTTGACATGATGACCTGGTATGACAGGCTAGTTGTTGACAAACCACATAGTTATGAAGTAACTCCTGCGCAATAGCCAGCTTGCCCATCTTTTCAAATTAGTGTTGCCAATCCTGGAGAAAATATATGCTTGTGATACATTGGCACGTGTATACATAATATGTATATATATCTGCCAAGAACTACCCTTATCTCCTTTCCCAAAAGCAGGATGAATACAAAAAAATACTAGTTAAAATTAAAAAGGAATTCTTAGAGTCAATGACAATTCTTTGTCACTTCATAAATAGTCCATGTTTTTCCTTGGCAACAATGAAATAACATGGAATAAATGTAAATTCCCAATATCTGATTCAGTTATTAACCAGATACAATCTTGCATAGTTGTCAGTGTCAGCTAGGTGATGTCAATTAATTAAAATATTAATTTTCTCTCTTCATTCTCATGTAGCCATACAAATACACTCTTCCTCATTTCAGCAGAGATAAAGAAAAGAAACCTAGTTCAATATAGGATATATAGAAAGATGTTGTACAGGGTATGAAAAAGTACTGAAGAAAAACAAAGGTACAAATAATTTGATCCAAAAGAAAAGAAAAGAAAAGTCACATTTACCAAAAGGCAGACAATTCCTCCTCCCAATTTTGCAATTTTGTGCAACAGCCTTTTCTGTTCTAATTCCTATTGGGTCAATACAGTACAGTAATTTGAATCTTATGAGTAATAAATGCTCAATCATAAATGCTTGTTTTAATGTCTGAATTAGGACAACATGTTTATAAATGGAAGCTGTGAAAACAATAGTTTAGGCCATGGTTTTGCTGTAATTGCAGACTCTAAGTTAGTAACACCAATACTACTCTGAGAAGAAAATTATAGTTTTTCTCATACTCCATTCATGCTTTTGTAGTTCACTTTTATGGCACTGATTTCTGCCCTGAGTTGTTCTATTTGTTCTTGATTACATTCTTGGAAACCTTCCTGTAAAGTTGTCCTTAAGGTTAAGGCTGGAGGCTGAGAAGATACTAAATCCTTCAGAGTTATGCTGGTTAATTCATGGTTTATGGAGTTTGATCCTGAAAAACACTGAGAACTCTATGGAGAGAAGAAGGGGAAACATAAAAAAAGTTAACAATTCACTTAAGTTATAAATATCTCAATAAAAGTTTTACCATAATGAATATTCAATATGATAAGGTTCATGGAATGTTTTATCCAACTACTAATTTTAAGCAAAATAATTAAAACATAAATATGTATATTTAAATTACTTTGCAGGAAATAAGTTAAGGAAGAAATGTAAATCTTGAACGTTTAGTGCCTGAATGTTCTATTTTCCAAAACATTCCATTCTTTTCCCAGAGTGTACTAATCTGGCCATTCTGAGGCTAGGCTTGTCTCATTCCAGGATGAATCTTCTAAAAGAGGTTTGCAATGTTCTGATGTGGCTTGGCACTAGAATACTACAGACCACCTCCTATTACTGAAAAGTAGTGAAAGAAAAGACCCAGGATCAGCTGAATTTGCAAATTGTAGGATAGGAAACAGGAACATTCTGAGATTGGATAATTTGAGCATAATCAGAAATATCACAGAATGGATTAGAGCAAAAAGAATAGGGAAAACAGGGAAAGAAAAGAAGAAACAACTCACTTTCTTAATTTCTCACCACTTTGCACAAAAGATAAAGCAGCTGTTGTTGATCAAACAGAACAACTTACAGTTATTTCTTCCATGAAAAGAAATAAAAGTGTTGGACAGAACTATGGGGTGGCTAGAAAAGACTGTTGATCAAGATTTTTAAAATTACTTTAAAGTCTATAATGAAATGTATTTGTATTAGTATCTCTGCATTTAAAGGTGTTAATATTATTAATGGGGATCATAATACCACATTGTCTACTAGTTTGGAATAAATTTGTATCATATGCATAATGGTATCCACAGTTTTATCACAGTTTTGTATAGAGTCTCCCCCCCCCCATTTTTGTTGTGTAGCACAAGCATCTAGGAAAAGATCAATCCTAATTTTATTTCAGTGGTCATCAACCTTTCTGGTTCTATAGATGAGCAATGGTGGTGAGGAAGGGATGGTTTTGTGCACATGCCTGCTACTTGTGCAAATGGAGTTCCGCATGCTTACCTGCTGTTTCCATGGCCCGATTCCCAGCAGGCAACGGCCTGGGGATGGGGACCCCTGTATGTTCTATATCTGAACCACTGTTCTATGTTACAGCATTATTCAGCCAATGATTCAGGGAAACAGTTTTCTTTTTTGAAATGAAATAGAAGCAAAAGAAGCTAAAGGGGAAAAGTGCAAATACAAAAAGGTCCACTGATTTTTAAAAGTATGCATCAATGCAAAGTATCCCATCAATGCAAAATGCTGAGTGGAATACAAAATTCTTTGAACAAGTACTGATCCAGAGAAGCAAACTCAAATTTCCTTTTGCTGATTTTACATGTATGGAATTATTTTTATTTATTTTACCACTCCAGAAAAGAAATCTGAATTTTAAAAAATCAATGGTATGATTGTTAAATCACTGGGGAAACAAGAAATTAAGCAAAGTGGAAAAGTTTACCATTTCTGAAGCAGTTCCATTGCCAAGTTCAGATTCATAGGAACTGCCAAAGTAAAGGCGGTAGATGTTAGATCTTGGGTCCTCAGGAAGCAGGTCACACAGCTCAAGGGAAGTTAATGATTGCTCCAAGCCTCCTTCTCCATCTCTGGCAGAATCATCTGATCCACTACTTTGGTTTAAGAAAACCATTGAAGATAGACTAAGATCACTATCTGAGCTGGAACCTACCTCCTGAGGAGAAAATAAATAAAATTAGAATCTCTTAAAATATATGATTTCCTCCCTAAGAAATTATGGTCTATTCCCTCCCTTCTAGGCTTTGGACTAAGGTGATAAAATATTCTATCTATCTACCTATCCACTATCCATCCATCCATCCATCACATTTATATAGCCACTTATTTGATACCAAATGCAGGTACCTCCCAACTAAGAATTAAATCAATATCCACAATAAATCATAAAAATCATATTAATTTCTTTTTGGTTCAAAATGTTTGCTTATCGAAGCAACTTACTCAGAATCAAGAACTTGGGTAAGCAGCAAAACATTTCAAAGCAACAAGAAAAGAAATGTTTAATAGATAAGCTGGCAAGATACATATTTGCATATTTCAAATGACTAATGAAAGAAAGCGTTAAAATCAAGAAATCCTGTTGTTAAATAAAATAAATAAAAGAACAGAAATGTACATCAGTAAAAAAGCATATATTCACCATATAATGTGTAATCAGCAGTATATTCTATATAATGACCCAAACCCCAAACCTCCATTGGCCATCTTGCCTGTTTTGAATTCCTTGTGGACACTACTGTATGTGGTCAACCCCAGAAAGGAAGGAAAATATATCTCAATCAAAGAATACAATCACGTTGCATTATCATTGAAAAGTTTTACATTTTGCTACAGAATAATAAATTCTACAACTTTACAGCCAGCATATTTTCAGAGCTTTAAGTGATGGAACAATATTCAATACCAAAATAGATATGACCAAAGCTTTTAAATCATTGGAATTTCATAGAAATGTGGGGTGAAATTTGTTTTTCAAAGCCAAAAGTTTATAATATTCACCTCGACTTCATAACTATTTTACAGTGCAGCAAAGTCAAAATAATATTTTGGAAATATTAAGAATGTAAAATATGTTCTTAAGTAAGATATTTTAAATGCTCCAACTACTAACTATCTGAGATTTTCCCAACCATTGCCTCATTTTAGAAATTATAAACCAAAGGCTAAGGAAATTCTTTTACATTTCAGTATACTTACGTGGGGCAAAGTTGAGTTCAAGTTAGCATGCACTGCTTCTAATTGGGCATTGTATAATAAAGCTTTTAAATCTGCCCCAGTGAAATGCTCAGTTTTTGCTGCCAAATACTGAAAATCCACATCATGTTGCAAAGCGAGAGAATGACTCAGAGCTTTTAAAATCTCATATCGGGACACCTTTAGAAAATTATAAGAAACTTTGTTATTAAAAGAATGGATTCTTATCCTTAGAAACTCTTTGTCCACCAGGAAAGGGGACTTTGCTGAAATGAAGGTAGCACACAGAAAGATATAGGAAATAAATGACCTATTCTGTAGAGTAAATACATTTCCATTATTTTTTCTCAACTGAAAGCTTACCTAGATCTAGATCTAAATAAAAATGATTAATCTTTATCTTTAAAATTCTGAAAAAATATAACATTTTCTCTGATGACTACATCCCCAATGTCATTTACAGAAATAAAACATTTAGTGAATGAAATTAAATATCATGTCTTTTTATTCACCAACAGATATGTTACTGCAGCCTTTCAGTTTATGTCAATATTGTCCTATGATACATTGGATTAAAGATGATAGGTAAGAATATTTGTACAGTACTGTTATTTTTAAACACACTATAGGATAAAAGAACACACCATGGCCTATTCTCAGCCTAATTCAATTGAAAAGATCAGGTATAGATCTGGAAATCAAAATGTTTCAAATATAATTAGTTTAATATTAAGTGTATGGTGTTGTGCCAGTGACAATTTAGGAATAATTTAAATGTGTTGTAAGCATGAAGTCAGACTAGGTATTACATAATTATGACCTCCAAGTCTACTGATTTTATTACCATCTCAGATATCAAGCAGGCAGCTTGACAGGTCATTATAACCCTATGCAGCAGCTTCTTCCGTTTGTAGAAACTCATAGTTTTAAATAGTGTTCAAAAATTAAGCCATACTATTAAATATTTTAACTGAAATTTTCCATTTTCTCCAAGATCTTCTGAACACATTTAAATTATTCCTAAATTGTCACTGGCACAACACCATACTCTTAATATTAAACTAATTATATTTGAAACATTTTGATTTCCAGATCTATACCTGATCTTTTCAATTGAATTAGGCTGAGAATAGGCCATGGTGTGTTCTTTTATCCTATAGTGTGTTTAAAAATAACAGTACTGTACAAAAATGTGTTCAGAAGATCTTGGAGAAAATGGAAAATTTCAGTTAAAATATTTAATAGTATGGCTTAATTTTTGAACACTATTTAAAACTATGAGTTTCTACAAACAGAAGAAGCTGCTGCATACGGTTATAATGACCTGTCAAGCTGCCTGCTTGATATCTGAGATGGTAATAAAATCAGTAGACTTGGAGGTCATAATTATGTAATACCTGGTCTGACTTCATGCTTACTAGTGATTGTCAGGAAATACATTTCATTCTGCCTTTTTATTTTACAGAGGAAAACAAGCTTTGCCTAATGTAACATCTGGCATTGTATTTTATTTCTTTACCTGATCAGGAGGCGGACAGTATAGACACTTATCCAATCGACCGGGTCTCAAAAGAGCAGGGTCAATCAAATCAGGACGACTAGTGGCTGCTAGAATATAAACTCCTAAAATCAAATTAAGAATATTTGTTCCTAAAAATCTGCCAGTCATCTTTCTGAAAGTATCAGACATGAGAATGTAATAATAACTGTTTGTTTGTTTTACTTATTTTGATACTTTGCTTAATTATATATTTTAATTGTTATATTTGATTTCTGATATGCCATACTCTCACACTCTGCCTATTTTTGTGTGAAAAGTTTGATCATGGCTATTCCTCTGAAAGTTGATCAGACTAATCAGATTCTGATAAAGGTTTATTTCCCACCCTACAGTCATATCATCCAAATTAATTGTGGCTGGGATTTCTTTGAATCTTTGTATTAGGTTTCATCTCCCAATTCCCAAATTCAGTCGTAATAATTGCCAGTGACTATAGAATATTTAGAATTAGAATTATGAATTAGAATTATTAGAATTAGATTTTTTTATTGGCCAAGTGTGATTAGACACACAATGAATTTGTCTCTAGTGCATAAGCTCTCAGTGTACATTCAGCAATAGTGATAGATCTTATAAGGCTGAGGAATAGGGACAGATTGGGTTTTTTAAACAATATAATGCCATTCTATGCTTTTCTTCAATTCAGGGCAACTCTTGGAAATGGCAAAACCTTTTTTTTTTTTGTATAAGGTTTGTATAAAGTTGGTGTTTGTCTTGGGTCCTCAGTCATTAAATTCTACTTAATGCTGAAAAAAAGGAAATGGCAAATCTTGGCATAACTACAAGGAATTGGAGACTCTTTTTATTTTATTGTTTTAAAGTTATTAAATAAATCTATTTACTGTATTTCTGTCTACAGTATATCTCAATGCAGCAAACCCCATGTCCAAGGTGGATGAATCTATACCTGACATGCCTGGTTTCATTTTTCACGTTAAAAAATTAATCTCTCAGGAATCTCTTGGAATAACAATAGCCCACAAACCCACATTCGTACTCAGGCAGGAACTTACAAAAATCAAAGACAGAACACGGAAAAAAGACCAGAACTAACATAACATACAGAATCAGTTGCAACAATTGTAAACCAGTTCTATGTTGGGCAGACAGGACGACAGTTAAAAACTAGAATTCAAGAACACTAGTTGGCTGTCAAGCAGCATGACCCAAAATCCCTGATCGCCAACAAACAATACGGTTTGACTCAAAGGAAGCTGAAGTCATTGGCCATGTCAAAACCCGTCAAGCATGCGAGTATATCGAAGCCTGGCATTTGATCAACGGGTTCATCAACTTGACCTAAACATTGACTTAAAGCCAGCATACGGACTAATAAGGAAGTGGACATTCAAATCACTAATCAATGACAGAACTAACAGAGCTGAATTTCATGCCTCACAGCAACCAGACAGAAATCACAAGACCAGAATCAGTCTTGTGATTCAACCAGATTTGTGAGTCAATCAGTTTTGTGATTCAACCCTTCATAAGATCAATCGACCACCCAGGACCTATATAAACAAGACACTTCACCCAAAGCCCCACTGAAAATGTTACTTAGCAGATAGACTAAACTTATGTATTATATTATTACCATATATACTCGAGTATAAGCCGAGTTTTTCAGCACATTTTTTGTGCTGAAAAAAACCCCCCTCGGCTTATACTCGAGTCAGATTCCCCTCTGAAAAAAAATGGTGTGGAGCTCCAAAGCTGGGCAGCCGCTTCCCTGCTTCCGTGTTTCCTTTGCAACTTTTAAGCATGGGGGTAATCGGAAGCAGAAAAGTTCTTGCTTGAGGATAGTTTTTTCTTTTTTTAACTGTTTTTAGGGGGGGGGAAGACCCACCGCCATGTGAGAATGCTCAGACACGAAATCTATCCAACCAAAAATAAGTGTGTGTGTGTGTGTGGGGGGGATTTTAACAGAGGGAAGATGTAGGGAGAAGGCAAAAGCTACGGAAGATCCTTCAGGGGAAACTGAGGGGGAGACTCATCCTTGGTCCAGATGAGCCCTCTTCCCCTTTCTCTAGGCTGAGAAAACAACGCGAGCCGAGGTTGCTTCGGCTCCACTCAGCTTCATTTCCTCAGCTCCAGCTGCTTTCAGTCCACTCGGGAGGAGGGGGAGGAGGTGGTGGTGGCAGCTCGCGTTGTTTTCTGAGCTCTAGGCTGAGAAAACAACGCGAGCCGAGGTCGCTCCACTCAGCTTCATTTCCTCAGCTCCAGCTGCTTTCAGTCCACTCGGGAGGAGGGGGAGGAGGAGGTGGTGGTGGCAGCTCGCATTGTTTTCTGATAGTGAGATCATTTCCCAAATTAATTGATTCACTAACCCAAAAGAAGATGTTGATGACAGCGGGAGGCAGGAGTCACTCTCTCCCTTGCAAGAAAAAAGCAAGAGCCGTTCTTATGATCTCTCCCTCTCTCTCTTTCTCCCCGTAATACAGTCAAGCCCTTTCCAGCACGCGCGCGCGATCCGTCCCCGCCGCTTTGCACCTTGCAAATGTAAAAACCCTGGGGTTTTGCATTTGCAAGGTGCAAAGGGGCAGTGGCGGATTGCGCACACATGCTGGAAAGGGCTTGACTTTATTCGGGGGGAGAGAGAGAGAGAGAGAGATCATAAGAACGGCTCTTGGTTTTTTCTTGCAAGGGAGAGAGTGACTCCTGCCTATCACTGTCATCATCATCATCTTTTGGGTTAGTGAATCAATTAAACCTTTCATGATAGTGAGATCGTTTCCCAAATTTCCCTTAAATCAGGGAAGAAATCAGAAACAAACCTTTGGGCTGAGAATAAGCCTGTTCCTATGATGCCATTTTTGTTCACTGCAGTGTGAAAAGTGTGAAAAAACACACTTCTTTTTCTTCATCTTCTTGTTCCCTATTTACTGGTCTCTTTCAAAGAGGAAATTGTGAACATCAAACTTATTCTCAACTGTCCTAGTGAAAGTTTTTATTGGTATCTATTTTTATTTTTGAAATTTACCAGTAGCTGCTGCATTTCCCACCCTCGGCTTATACTCGAGTCAATAAGTTTTCCCATTTTTTTTGTGGTTAAATTAGGTGTCTCGGCTTATATTCGGGTCGACTTATACTTGAGTATATACGGTATGTATTATATTATTATGTATTATATTATGCTGCACTTGTGTTATTTAAATGTCTATTATATGCACAATAAGGATGAAAATTCACAATCTGTCAATATTTGAACTGCTCCTCTGATTATGAGATTTATGCTCTTCCTTTACAATATTAAATTCTCAGAAGATTGCAAAATTTTTATCAATAACCATGGTTTCTAGAAACCATCTAATGCACCTTAATTACCATTTCAGATTTTAACAATGTAATTTTATTGTTTTATTTACTATATTTGTTTTACTTTGATTTTATGATTGATTTTGGACAATGCATACATATATACCTTTTAAGCCTTCTACACCATCTAATTGAGTCAGCAGTTGATTAACAACTCGGTCAGTTACACCAGTGTTATCGTGACCTCTTCGAGGAGCAAGAGAATCAAATTCATCAAAGAAAAGTATGCACGGCTTGGCTGCTTGAGCTCTGCAATAGAAATACACTTCAGACTGAAGAAACAAAATATCATCTACCAAAAGTGAAAGTGTGAAATTAGCAAAATCTGATACAGGCAATCCTCAAGTTATTACTGCAATTGCCTCCAGAATTTCCATTGCTACAGTTGTTAAGTGAGTTTTGCCCCATTTTACAATCTTTCTTAAGTGAAAGCATTAAGTTAAGTTAGTAACATGGTTGCAAAGTGAATTTGGTTCTCTATTGACTTTCTTATCACAAGGTCGTAAATAATGATCATATGGCCCAGGACACTGCAATTATTATAAAAATATGCCAATAGCCAAATTTCTGAATTTTGTTCATGTGACCATGGGGCTACTGCAGTGGAGTACTGCAGTAATTGTAAGTGTTAAAAATAGCCATAAAATCATTTTTTTTCAGTGACACAACTGAGACCATCACTAAACAAATGATTGTAAGGCCAAATACTAGCTGTATTATATCTCTTTCATAAGCCCTCTTGCCCTGTCTTTCTCACATTGCCTTTTAGCAAATTCAGTGACTATTTTTTGTAGTGATCATAAAAATAGACTCTGGAAACAACACTATATTACTGGACCCAACCTGTTAAATACATCGCGAACTGCCTGTTCACTTGCTCCAATGTATTTGCTGAGCAGTTCTGGCCCCTGCAAAAAACAAAATGGTAAATGCTCCAAAAATCAAGTTATATAGTACAAGTGAAAAGCAATCGCACTGGTAAGTGATTTTAAAATATAGTGATTTAAAATATTTCTAACACACTTTTAAATGTATATTGTTTTAAAATGTTTCTATCTCACTTTTCTGCTACAACATTCAAACTGTCAAGGATTCATACTTCTCAAAGATGATGAAAGAGGAATAGACAAGAATAAGGATTCTTTTGAATCATAAATATAATACTTTTAAATTTTGAATTACTGGGTTAACTTAAAATTACTGAGAAAAACCAATACACAAAAGATAAATTATATAGAAATGTTTTATAAAATTAAGCAATACATCTATATTAAAATAGATGTTACTCTCAATATTCTGCTGAGTTTTGCTGGCATGATTACAGAAAATTGCCTGTACAATTCCCTTATATTGATTGAGGAGCATCACATTGATTGATATGGAGCATCACATCACTGTCAACTCCTAGCAATCACATGATATTGTACATGACAATATGTCCATAGTTTTTTTTTCCAGCAATTTAAATGATATACCCATCAGCACACAATTAAGTCCATCCAGAATAGAATAGCAGAGTTGGAAGGGACCTTGGAGGTCTTCTAGTCCAACCCCCTGCCTAGGCAGGAAACCCTACGTCACTTCAGATAAATGGTTATCCAGCATATTTTTAAATTAGCCAACATCTTTTTAAAATCCAATTTGCTACTGGTCATCCTCTTCTTCTTTCTTTCCCAGCATTAGAGCCTGTTCCAGAAAGCACGATGTTTTAAGGTAGAACATCTTTGCACGATGTAATTTAAGCTCAGACATTTGTACCTTTAGTGAGAATTTTGAGTTTATTTGTTCCTTGATTCATTGGTTTGTTTTCTTGGCTGTCCACTGTATTGTCCACTGTATTCTCCAACACCAAAGCTCAAAAGCATCAATACTCTTACAATCCTTCTTCTTCAAATCCAGCTTTCACTTCCATAGAGTGTCACAAAGCTTCCATGACTCTGATCTTTGTAAGCATAGACACATCTCAGGATTTAAATTTCTTTCTCAAGGCCTTCATGGTTGCAATGCCAGAAGTGATGACCTGGATAGCTGAACTGGACATCTATTATGAGGCCGCTGCCATACCGCCATAGAAGTTTTATTTATAATTATGTGGACGGTGTACATAGGTTTACTTCTCTTCTGTCATGTTTTCATCATACATTAAATCAACAAATAAATAATGGTTGCTATAGCAACTGCTAGCCTGTTATCAATTTTTGATGCATGGTCCTTTCTAAAAGGGAGAAGCTACCCATCACATTGATATTTGGTTGGCAATTTTAAGGCTAGTTCTATCTGTTGTCCTTAGTTTGATCTTCTTTATATTTAATTCCAGTTTCATTTTTTTCCGACTGTGCATCTTGATATTACTCCAGCTCATTGTATAATTAGTCCTCAACTTAAGATAGCAGTTGGAACCAGAATTTTTATTCCTAAGCAACATAGTCGTAAAGCATGACTTCATCACTTAGAAACAGTCTCAGCTGCTATTGTTAACTGAATCCCTCAGCTATTAGGTAAGGCAACTTTTTTCCAGCTTCCTACAACTAAAGTGAGTGGGGAAACTAGCAGAAATTGAAAATGCCAGGAAACAGGCATGTAAATGCATGCCTTCTAGGTTGGGGACAGAGTGAGGTGGTGCATTGCATACCAAGCAGAAGGGTGTGAGAAGGCGTGCAAGATGAGCCATGTGGATTGGGGAGGGTGTGCGAAGGTCTGGGGATGTGTGACTTGGAAGGGGCATATGAGAGATAGACCATGATGTGTGCAAAGGGTGTACAAAGATGTAACTGAGGCACTGCGTGGCTGAGGAATGAGTAGGGGATGTCTAGGAGCATGTAAGAAGTGCCACAAAGGTTGTGGGGAGGGGTGTGTGAGTGGCACTGTACAGGTTGGGGGCTGTGTGAAAGATGTATGCAGATCAGGGAGGGTGTGAGAAAATGCATGAGATGTGCCATGTGGTTTGGGCTGGGGGAGTGTGCACAGATAGGAGAGATTTACCCCAACGATTTGTGATTTTCTCCGCCCTTCCCTTTCCATTGACTTTTTGAGGAAGGTGGCAGGGAGGGTTACAAATGCCAATCACATAATTGTGGGTGCTTGGCAACCTGGCTTAAGTGCAAACAGATTACCAAACAGCTAAATTGTGATAATGCAGAGGTGTCAAACTGACGGTCCACGGGTCACACCCACCCCAGCTCCACGAAGGGAAAAAACATTATAAAACATCATGTTCAACACCTGTGTGGCAATGTAACCAATGGGTTGCTCGGACAGCTACAACTCTGAAGACCAGTTGCAATGACCATTCATTCAGCAACATCATAACTTTGAATAGTTGCTGACTGGATGGTTGTGGGTTGGGGATACCTCTGTCTTCGGCCATCAGGGGAGTATTGTCACAGTAGCACAGATCGTTGATGTTTCTTCTTTTAGTTTTAAAACCATAGCTATCTTCTTCCAATTGACTGTCACTTAATATATATTTCACATATAGGATGAATGAATTAAGGAGAATGTATACAGCTTTGTTGCACTCCTTTGCCAACCTGGAGCAATCTTTCACCACAATCTATCTGTACAAGGGTTTCCTGACCTGTACATAACTCTCTCACAAAGGAGAATGCATGGTTCTGAGATGTCCATTTTTTTCTGAACACGTTCTATATCTTAATTCAAAATTTAAAGTAAAATAAAATAATAAAATCAAATAAATGCATTCTGTAACAATATCCATAACACCATCAAACATCCATATTTGCCTACGCCTGGTCTTTGAGAAGGATTTGATTGGCAGACAAAAATTCAAAATCCATTCTGAATATCTAGCTGACTGTGTAACAGACCATAATAAAAATAATAAATAAATAAATAATAATAAATTAGAAATAAAACAAAAACAGTCAAAAAAATCCTCAAAGGGCTAATACAATGGATCATGGATCTTTTTTTTTTTGCCACCAATTTTCTATATTTCTAGCTTGACATGATTGTAATAAACGGCCTTTGTATAATCACTGTGTTAATATACCTTAATTGCATACACAGATAGCAAAACAGATTCAAAAATGCATCATGCAGATTTTTAGAAGGCTTCAGTTACCTGACAAACTCTATATGCATTTTATTTGGAAACCAACCAATTACACCTTAGCACTTTCAGGAATTACCTAAAAGTTCAATTTATTACCTTGATGCTGATAAAATTCATTCCACTTTCTTGGGCAACTACACCTGCTAATAACGTTTTTCCTGTTCCTGGAGCCCCATATAGTAAGATTCCTGTTCTTTGCCGTATGGGTAGATTAGCAAATAATTCTGGATACTGGAAATGGAACATATCAGAAATATTATCTGCTTTTAAAAGTATAAAAACTCTGCCTACCAATCATTTGACTAATTGTTGTGTTTCTGTGGTTGCTACAGTATTTTCTAATTATCAATAGAATTAGCATAACAATCTCCATAATAGCAATAGCAATAACACTTAGACTTATATACGCTTTATAGTGCTTTACAGCCCTCTCAAAATGGTTTACAGAGTCAGCCGATTGCCCCCAACAATTTGGGTCCTCATTTTACCCACCTCAGAAGGATGGAAGGCTGAGTTAACCTTGAGTCTGGTGGGATTCAATCTGCCAAATTGCAGTAGGAATAGGTTGCAGTACTGCACTCTAACCACTGCACCACCGAGGCTCCTTAATAATAACAATAATAACAATTCTGGAAAAAAAATTAGCTTCTTTTAAACAACTAAGACTCGTTTAATTTTATTTCTTTCAAGTGTAATAAAAATGTTTTTGCTTTCTATTGATGATGTTTTTTGCATTTACTTTAATGTGACTTAATGTATATTATAATTATTATGTGTATTATAATTATTATAATAAACATTAAGCCCAATAATTATCAATTGCTTTATACAACTTATATATATATATATATATACATGCTCTTAGGAAACTGTTGTTTCTTAAGCTAGAACATTTCAGAAATCTTTGTTATTGTTCCCTGACAAAATAGAATGATAAAAGGAATTGCTTTGGATCTCAAAAACATAAACATGAAAATACCTTTGCAGGTAACTGGATAGTATCTCTAAGTATTTGCTGCATTTCTTTAAGACCACCAATTTTATCCCAGCCCAAATTCTGAGGCTTATGCAGGTTAATGTTTCTCAAGGATATTGGGGTAAAACCTTGTATAGCTTTTTGGAAATCTAAAGTTGATAGAACCAAATCTGTGAAAACAGAAAAGAACATGTGTTACATTGGAATACTAAGCCACGACACACAAAGTATTTCTGAATATCTCATACAATGGAGTTTTTAATCATGGGTGAGTGGATGCCCACGCTTGTGCACAAAAGTTGTGTGGGTGGCAGGCATGCACACCTGCTGCTTACACACATGCAAATGTACAGAGAAGTGAGCTCCTGCTGCTTACACAAAGCCATCCCCCCACCCTGCCCCCTGGTTTGCCAAATCAGAAAAGTTGAGGATTACAATAAATTTGGGCAGAGTCATACTTGCTTCAATTGCACCTGAGCATGGACAGCCTTGACTAAGCTGTTGGCACTAGATAGGACTGTGAATGGGATATACCAATGCTGGGATTTTCTCTCAACAGCTCTTGCATTTGAGGCCATGTCAAAGCAAAGCCAATAGTTTCTTTTATTAGGGTTCAGACAACTCTATTATTTTGAATGGTTAAGATTCTACAACAGTTAAGGATTCCTCCTTGCCCTAAATTTACCTGCAAGGTGTAAACAACTAAAATTGTTACAAGCCACTACTCCAGCAGTTAGGGAAAATGATATCATAGTTCCATATGTGAAAGAATCCAATATCTTTGTGTTTATGCCTCAATAAACATTCAAATGCCATTTTACATTATTTTAATTCTTAAACTTGCCAAGAAAACTGCATGGACTTGTCCAGACAGTCTCCAAAAATTATGTATGACTGAATAGAAGAAGAAAAAAAATCTTGCCTTTTATTTTCTATATTTAATGGCTTTGTGTTACAAAATCCCTTAAATATTTTAAAGTGCATTAGAATAAAATCACTGATCACATATACCTTCTTTTTTACAAGTTCCCCTCCTAAGAATGCATGAATGGATGGCACGATCAATTAACACTGTAAAATCTCTAGCTACAAATCCTTCTGTTTCCTTTGCAATTTGATGGAGATCAAGATCACAGAATCTCCCTAAACTGAAGTCAAATTTGTTTTTTATTATGGATTCAAGGATTTCATATCTTTGCCCCTGGGGAAAAAAAAACAGCAATTTTAGCCAGGAAATTCCTGAAAGCTTCCATTTTACCTCTATGCGAGCTACCAAAAAAAAAAAAAAAAAAGACATTGATTTTAAACAGAAGTAAAAGGACTAAATTTGGAAGCTGATAAAATGCAGCTCTGAACATTCCATATATCGTATTTCAAACTTCAAGCAAAATTAGTCAGAATAAGATTCTATGGTTTTAATTCTAAATGAAACTGAATTATGATTTTTACCTGAGTTGGAACTTGAATATGTTGAAAACACTGAAATAGATGAATTCCTTGAGTAGAAATGATGGAAGAATGTAGGGACTGCTCAGATAGACTTGTGGCAATATGTGCAACCAAACTGTGCATGGAAGTAACTTCCTTTATCATTTCTTTCAGAACTAGAATTTTTTAAAAAAGTTCAGCTTTTATGCATTCAAAGATTATATAACATACAATTTATGTGACAGTTATATTTTACACAAGAACTTCTTAAAGTTCACTGTTCCATAAAAAGACCTCTGGTTTTGAAACTATGCATTCGGTTTATTTCCAATGGGCATTTGTCCTGTGTACCTACAACCCATACGGTATTTTAATTTTGCACTACAAAGAGATGCCGATATATTTTGTGCATTTATTACATTGTCAAGAATAAATATAATGTATAGCATATCAATTATAATAGCCCTCAACTTAGAACCATACATAATGGAGCCGATTGCATTGGATGCAAATCAGGACGGTCTTTAAACAAAGTACTCATGTGATTGTCTTGCTCACCATTTTGGCATTCCCAGGTGTGGTTGCTAAGCAACCATGTAGGTCAATAAATAGAGGGAAAGAGCTGCCTGTCAAAAGAGAAGGGAATTCCTACACTGGGCTGGAAAAACGAAACTTGGATTCTAAAGATTCAAGCTTCCTTTCACTGGCCAAAGACATTCTGATTTTGAGAAAAATATGATCTCTTCCTTACACAACTCATCATTTCAATACATAAGGGAGCTAAATTATCACCCCTCCTACCCTTTTCTAAAGGGATCATTTTGAAAACAGGGGAAAATCTTTCTTCTGCTTCAGAAAGATTGGATTTCCTGGGAAGCTAGAATAAAGGATCATTAATTCCAGAAGTTGCTTATTTCCTAAAAGAATAAGCAACTCATTCTGATTTAACTAAGGAAGACATTTGGAATCAGATAGAAACATGCTAATATACTTGAATATTCTTAACAGCACAGGTTAAAAAAAAACACAAGCCTCTTACCACGAGCAAGACAAGCGCTCTGGACTGCTTTAGGACTGTTCTCATGTTCTGGAGCAAGGGGAACACCCATTATATGATCAAGATCATCTAATAGAACGATCGACGGCTGTCTCCACGCTGCCTCTAGGAAGGCTTCTTCCAGCTTCTTCTGTACACTTTCTAATCTTTTCCCTGGAACATTATGCATTGTCAGTGATAGAAAAAAAGTGGACCATTTCCCAATGCAGTTACCAATGTATCCTAATGTAACTTTGTTTCAGTTCTGGTTATATCCACAATTTTTAACAATACTCATTTACTAATACCCACCCAATTATAAAAAGACAAAATATAAATGTTAAACCTTCATTAGGACAGAAGATGTGAACTTTAGTTAAAGTCATATCGTTTAATATTGTTAAGTCTTAAGAATTGTTAGATTGAACAAATTCTGGAAATTTATACTAGGCATATAGGAAATGATAAGACAAGGCAAAGACAACTATTACCTCTTAAAGCTTTACAATCAATCACTTCCAAATGAGTATCAAATTTATCAAATGCTTCCTTACAAATGGCTTTTGCTAATGTTGATTTGCCGCTTCCCTGTAAAAGAAAATTGGGTTGAAACTACTTCCTACTCTAAGAAAATATATTCTAATAGTTTAATATAAACTGATAAAATGAGTAAATTCAATAAATTCAGAAATCTATAATCCTTTCAGCCACATGACTGGTCCACCAGCAAAATATCTGCTTGATTAAGCAATGGCAGCATTGTACTCAAATGTCTTGTGCTATTACATATTATTTCAGCCTTTTAAATCTACTTTCCCATGCTTTGTATCATTGCCTTTATCAAATAAATGACTACAATCCTTCAGTTTGCCACCAATTAATCAAATGGGGATATATCTTGTTCCAAAGAGACTTCAGAGTGCTTTGTTATGGGATTCTCTTTCCACTGACACTTGACAGTTTATAATTTCTTATGATTTGCCATTCCTTCATCTGAAGAACCAGATCAGCTACTGTTTTATGGACTGAGAAGATCTTCATTTATATTTTCTATGTAATGCAAATTCATTCCCTCATGTCTGCATTTCCTGTGTCATAGTAAGACCCATTCTGGATGTTAAGAAAAATTTAGAATCATATGAGTTTAATGAAATTTCAGATCCATGAGAACAGGGAGAGTTTACACAACTCAGGTTACACAAGACCAATCATCATCTATATATTTACTACCAGTTTCATGGTTTTAGGAGAGATTCTAAAACTTTTTCCTATTCTTTGCTGGCATATATAGAAGGATGCATAATAACAAATGCAGCAGAGAAATATATTTGTTATACTTTGATATTTAAGAGTCAAAGAACTGCATAAAATATTCCTTTAGAAGAAGCAAATTGAAGCAATTTCATGAACTGCCTGACATAAAAATACAAATAACAAAAATGAAAATGTCCTGCATGCTAAAAGGAAAATTAAAAGCCTATTTACCTTCGCTCCAGTAATTAGGACACCACCACTGCATAGTCCAGCACAAAAGGGAGCTAGTTTTTGAGACAAAGGATGTATCAAGAGGCTATGTGATATGTGTTTCAAAGATGATAATCCAATGTTATCCACTCCGCTGCAAAGAACAAAATTGAGAATTTCCATCTCTACCCTATTCAAGCTACGTATCAATTAATGTTTTCAGAATACTGCATAAAGCAGTCCAAAACTGTATGCTTACACTTATGACGTTACTGAATGTGAAGATGATGAAAATTATGCACAATGAATGCACAATGAATATTTTTAAAAATCATCTTTTCATCATTCATTTCTTTCCTTTGTGTTGTTATTAAAATGACTCACCCTAAGTAGTTTAGATTGAGCCATGGCAAAGGCTGTTTACAACAAGACTGGAAGTTACTACTGTTGAATCCTGAAGACACAGGATGTAACAAAACCTGCAGAAAGAATATACTGTTAGGGGCAGAAAAAGAGACAAAGGAGAAGCCACATTTATAATGATGTAAGTCCCATTAAATCTAATAAGACTTATTTCTGATCAGTCAGAAGTAATATCCTGGAGAAAATATAATGATATACAATTACTTAAAAATAAAAAATAGCAATTATGTAACAACTCTAGAAGCATATAACACAAGAATGGGCATCATATTTTGTGGACAGGTATATTTTTAAATTAATGGGGAGCTGTGATCAGTGATATCAAAACAACACAAAGTGGGTAGAACCAACTTTGGAGCTCATTTTTATTTGGAGGAACTTATAAAATGAAAGCTGTCAAGCGCACATTTTTCTGTTAACTTCCATAAAGTAAGAACAATTGGCTTAGTTATGGAAAGTATCAAGGTTGAAATACTAAGCTTATGAAGACTTCACATACTGCCCTTTAATGTTCTTTATTTAAAAATGAACTGAAAATGTTGGTCTCATCCACACTGCAAAAAACATCTGAAGTTTAGAACTGGAACACAGTTTACTCAGGATGAGTTTCTTGACTAAATTGACAGATGCACTAAAAATAACAATAAGCACTTAAACATTGATGTGCAAACCTCAAATTACAATAATGTATTCAAAATAAGGTTCACAGTTCCTTGTTATTTCAAAACTTTGACTCTTTAAGTTATAACATCACATCCTTCCAAGGTGGGTAAAATGAGGATCCAAATTGTTGGGGGCAATATGCTGACTCTGTAAACTGCTTAGAGAGGGCTGTAAAGCACTATAAAGTGGTATATAAGTGCTGTTGCTATTGCTATTTACCTGTTACTAATCACAGAACTATGGAGTCAGAAATAGCAAATCCAAAGATAAGATAAGATGGCAAGCTAAACTAAGCTAATAACTTGTTTCGCAAAGAGGTCTCTCCAGAATTCTCTTCAGATATTATAATGCATCACAAATTTATAGTAAAATTTAATATTTTATACAAAGATTTTAAAAAATCAAGAAAATCAAGAAAAACTATAATCTTAAGTAAATTGCATTAATATTTTAAACTTTTGATGATCTAAAATTAGTTATATTTACTTGTATATTTGCCTTCTGCAGCAAGCTAGGGCTCAAAATGAAAGTATTTTTAGCTTTCTCTTCTTCAGGATCAGAAGTGACTATAGTGAGGACAAAGTCTTCCAGGCCTTCCAAAATACAATAAGCATTAATCTGATTATTATTCAATATAAAATATGGCATACTTTAACTTCATATATCTAGTTGGTGTGACAATGAGTTTTACTGTGTACATCAGGAGTCCACAAACTGTAGGCTACCGCCCAGAACTGGGCTGCAGAAGCTGCCGGTGAGCAAGCTTGTGTAGGCAGCTCCAATTGTGCAAGCAGTAGTTGAGTGTGTGTGCACACAAAGCTCCATTTGTACAAGCAACAGGCACATGTGCAGCTCTGTGCACATTTGTGCTGCCCCGCTGTTTGCATGGAACCATCCTCTCCTCTCGCACCCCTCCGTCAGTCTGCAAAGACGAGAAGATTGGGGACTGCTGGTATATTTCAGTATTTTTAGTTTTCCTTTTCATTAGTTACAAAAAACCACAATTTTAAAGGACTAAACAAAGCAGAGGAAAAAAATTCTTTATTGTTAGATCAGAATGAATAGATCAGATTAGATGTGCTGCAATCAAATAAATAAAACATTCGCCATTTCTTTTGCAGCTTTTTTAAATAAATTATCAAAAGTTTTTTATAAATTATCAAAAATATTTATGACAAGAGACATTTAATTATTAATCTAATATATTAGCTATAAATAAATTAACTGAAATCTAATTGTAATTGGCTAAATCTTTTAAAATTGAAATAGGAAAAACCCTGTAACATGCAATAGTTACAACAGTAGCTGAATTTTGCTTACCATAGTTAAGTGCCAATTGTAGATAGCTTGTTTCTGCTGTGATCAAGGGAAGCCTAATGTAATCCTCTAGCCACAACTTAAATGCATTTTTAATGTCTTCTTCACTTATTCCTCTATTCTAAATGAAAAAGGATGAGGACTGTTAATTCAGTGATATTTTTTCTAATAAAAACTATTTTTATGAGGAGCTTTTCTCATTTTGTTACCCATTAGCTGATGGGTTACCAGTAATCACAACACTATCCACAAGTTGACCTCATTTTTGTTATTTTCTAAGGAACTTTGATGTCTTTCGAGGAGGAAAATATATAAATTTAGTAGAATTCACTTCTTTTATATAACAAATGACAATTTCAGACATATTGGCATTAAGTTTCTATCAAAAGTGAGAAAGCCCTCAAGCAATCCAAGCATTCCAGAAATTTTATTCTGAGGTAGAGGCCTATGGCCTTCAGCAGTCACATGCCTAGGCCTCTATTTCAGCCATCAGCACACTAGATAATGTTACCTCAAGCCCCATGCTACCTCAAGCCCTGGCCACTCTATCTCTACTACGCAAGGACTTCGCTGCCCCTGCTGTCTTTGCTCCATTGGCCTCTCATGACTTCTGCCATCTTCTTCCAATGCTGATAAAGCATATCTGGCCTGGACCTCTGCATGCCAGATCTTCTCCCCAAGGCCATGTCCCCTTCTTGTGATGCTTTGGAGATCCTCCAAAACCTCATCTCGTATTTTTAAAATCTTGTGTGCTTTTCTTCAAATCATGCAAATTTGCAATGCTTTGGAAGGTGGCTAGCTGCAGAACAGGACTTGAGGTGACACTCCTTGGTAGCAGTGTTGGTACCAGAGCTGAAGTAGAGGCCTAGGGACAGCAGCAGCCAGCTGCTGAAGGCTTCAGGCTTCTACTACAACCCCAGCACCATTGCTGCCATGGTGTGCTGTTTTCAGGATAGCCAAAACAGCAGAGATAGGCTCTATCCCCAGAGATGGGGAGAGTGGAAGCAAAATCTGTAAGTAGACAGTAAGATACTAGAAACAGTTTATCAAGTAAATAAATTAGGTCAAATTTACTAAATTTACTGTAATTAGGTCAAACTTACTAAAGAACATTCAGGTTGAAGTCTAAGAGAGGCTGGAATTTTAGGATCTGAACTGATTGATGTGATTCTGACAGCAGCATGCATTTCTATATGTAGCTTCTTTCTCAACTGTTCAGGTATCTGAAATACAAAATAAAAATCACAAACAGTTCCTTCTTTAATATAGAAAAACTTTAATCCTTCATAAGATGTAGTCACTGATATAGTAATGAGGTTGTGTAAAATCACTTAGGTGAGATGATTAAAATAGAAATTTGAGAAATAAATTAAGACAACTTAAGATTTTGAAGCTATTCAAAGATTATAATTGTAGTTAAAATATTAATAGCTTTCTCAATTCTCTCAAGGAAAAAAAGAATTCCTTGCATGGTATCTTTCACCATCATTGATTTATTTGATCTGGTTTAATTATTTGTATCCCACCTTTATTATTTTACAAATAACTCAAGGTGGTGAACATACCCAACACACCTTTTTCCTATTTTCCCTCAACATCAACCCTGTGAAGTGGGTTGGGTTGAGTGGCAGCAGCTGGTCCAAAGTCTGCCAGCTGGCTTTTGTAGCTAAGACTTGAACTCACAGTCTCCAGCTTTTCTAACCTTGTGCCTTTAGCAAACTGGCTCTCACATTATTTATAGCGATAATATTAACTTGTAACCATATTTTTGTAGCAGAAATATTCCTTAGTGAAGCAAAACAAAAAAATACACTAATTTTTGTTTTGCTATTTTAATCCATTTTAACAACTTGATTTAGGAAGGTACATAAATATTTGAAGTAAATAAAGCAAACCAAATTAGTAGTTTTTAAACTGAAATTATTTGAATTATTTAAAGTTGGATTAGGATATAATGCTTATTAACTACAAAAGAACATTTTAAACATTATAGTTTGGAGATTGCTGCCCAGCACTTAACCACATTTTTTGAATAAGCACTAAAATTTAATACAGCTTAGTTTTCAGATAAAATATTTTATTCTCCAATGTTAATCAGTCAAGAACTCATCAAAAATTGATTTAAAATGCTAATGAGCCTAATATCATTCATAAATTTCACTAACCCAAATTCTTCCAACATGCAGTTGCTCCATATTGTTATTGAATATTATGGCATCCTTTAGATCCTCAAAGCCATTCCATATTATTTGCACAACAGAAAACTCATTAGATTCTTGACCCTTACTCAAAGTAAATTGCTTTTGGTCTTCTGTATTAGACAGATGTTTCTCTTTCCTTGATGTTAGATGATACTTCAACTCTTGCATCTGCTGTTTTGGAGAAAGTAGTTTACTAATTTTCCCATAAGAGACTTGAGTATTAGCTTCTAAAGCCGAAAATACTTCATTCCATGGAAAAACAAAGACGGTGTTGCATTCCTTAAATGTGCATGTTTCCAGTGTATTTTTCATGCTGGGAAGCTGCCTCTGACATACTCTGAAAACAGAATCCACCTGAATCAAGTTTAGCAGACGATTTTTAGCAGCGTTCAGTTCATCAATACCATTAGAAGGCTCATGTTTCTTTTCAGAATTATAAAAGAAAATGTTCCCGAGTAAATTCCAAATGTTTGGGAAAATATTTGTACTCTGCGATCCCTTTGTGTTTGGTTGATGCTGCTGAAATTGGTTATTTAAATGTGTTTCTTTGGAATGTGGTTCCTCATTTTTTTCTCTTGGTTTTAATTCAGTTTCAGGGACATCTTCCTGCATAATGTCATCTTTCGGGGAAAGCAACATGGCAGAACTACCTTCATACTGTCGTAATTTAGGAGATACAAGAAGCTCTGTGCAAGCTTCAAGTCTTCCATAAAGAGCTGGGGGTTTTAGAGCAACTAAAATATAAAACAGAAATGTTAATATACATATAAAACTTATAATTATCTCTCCAAATCTGATCAAATCTTGCATAACCACTTACCAATCCGGATATAGATACAAGTATGTTGCTCAACCCACACTGGGAAGACAGCTTTTGGAAATACTATTCGAATTTGATTAAGAAGATGCCTTTCCAGGGACAATGCATGCAGCTCCTAAAATCATTTTACAAAATGTTAAAAAAAATCTGATTTTGACTGAGAAGATTGCAACAAATTGAAAACACAAAAATGGTTTTAACAAATAAAACTGCATGTTTAGTTAATGGGGTGAAAAAATAAATATTATATAAAAATGCTTTAATTACCAGTATTTCCCAATCATCTGCTGAAATTGGTTCTACTTCTACTTGTTGACAGGATAAAACCTGAGAACAGGGTTCAAGGAATACCTGGCAGATAAGAAACCTAATTAAATTGCTTTCAATATTTTCACAAACAGACCACTGAAAATAATTCTAAACAAGAAAAGAAAATCTGACGTAAGAATCACATGGTTGCTGATCTGTACTGGCAACATTTTCCAAAATACATTTTGACTATATAATTAGTGTTATTTATTCCCTTTGGCAATATAAAAGTTATTTTTAGCATCCACAAATAAATACATGGTATTTTATTCAATAGTGACAGTAACAAAAGTAAACAGTTTGAGAACAATGTTAGTATGTGCAAACTTTTATTTGTTGACCTACTGAATGACTCACTGAATCCTAAGCAAAAATATTCTAATATTTTATTTTATTTATTAAACTTAAATACCAGCCATCTTGCTTGTAAGTGGTTTACTAAAATAAAATATTAAAATAGTAACTATTAACACTAAAATTCATTTAGAAAATGACAAAGATGAGAAGGAAGGGAACTAGATGCAATGGTGAGGAGTTGGGGTCATCTTAATCCATTAACTATCTCCAGAATGACATGTCCCCATTGGGGAGTCAGGCAGTTGGCAGAGGCAGGTCTTCAAGCTTTTTCAGAAAGCCAAAAGGGTGGGTACAGATCTCACCTTGGGGGTCACAATACTGGGCAGGCATAAGTGATGAATTGAAAATAATTCAATATAAAGTTAGTTCTTAACTTTCCACTGGTTGCTTAGCAGCTGATCGGAGTTACAGCAGACCATCCAAAAGCTACTGACATCCCAGTTCCAAAGTTACAATCGCTGCAGTACCCTAAAGTCATTCATTCTTATGACACAATATAGGGGCATTGTAGGAGTCCCCCTGTTTATTTCCTCACCCTCGGTCCCTGTGGGCCTGTTTCCCATCCCACCATGCCTTACAGCCTCTTAATTTATTCTCTGAAAATCTGAAAAGTGTTGGGCTTGGGTTAGGAAAGAAGAGAGGTTGTTCTTCTCCTAGCCTGTGTAGTGTGGTCCCAGAAGCAGCCACCTTTTTCTAGTCAGCTGCATCGAATTGTGGCTACCCTAAAAATGATGGCCATTTCCAGGATTGTGCCACATGGTCCAGAAACGAATAGGCGTGTTCTGCTTACTTAATATGAGCTCTGACCCAGTGTGGAGTTTTTCAAAACTTGTACTAGAGAATTATACCAGAAATGTACAATAAAGAATTGAAATATTTGATTGTAAATGTTTTAACAGTGGCTAGGATTGTATTTGCTAAGAATTGGAAAAATGAAAAAATACCTATGCAGGAGGAAGTTATTAAGAAAATTACAGACTGTGCTGAAATAAGTAAATTGACATTTGAAATTAGAGAACAAGAAGATAAACAATTTTACATGATATGGGATTTGTTTTATCAATGGTTGGATAAAAAGACATATTAATGTAATAGACTAGGAAATCTTGTAATAGAAGTTTAATAGATCGATATAAAATATAATACAGATATACTGTATATAATTATTGGATGAAAGTACAATATAAATTTCATAATAAAATCTAGAATATCTCGAATGAAATAATGGAATAAATAGTTCAGTCATGAATGATTAATAACTGATAAATATATAAGCATATGTTAGTTTGACAATGTGGGAATTTATATAAACTGTGAGTAATGAGTATGAAAGGATAGCACAAAAGATTTGTAACCAACTGACACTGTATGTATATAAAATGGAAGATGGGTTTATGTTTTTATGTTTTGTTTATATGTTTGTCTTAAAAAATAATTTTTTTTATAATAAAAAGAACCTTGTAATAGAGAACAGAACAAGCCTTTTTGCACTGGGGGCGTGTGGTGTTAAGTAGTTGCCATTTACAGAGCCTCCATAATTCAATGAGGCTGTCCAGAAAGTAAAGTCCACTTCTAGGATCAAACGATATTGCCCAGTCCCTCATGTCAAGTGTTAATACCATTTTATAATGCTTTCGTAAAACCACACTTGGGATATTGCTTCCAGTTTGGGTCACTACGATATAAAAAATATGTTGAGACTCCACAAAGAGTGAAGAGAAGAGTAAGAAAGATGATTAGAGGACTGAAGGCTAAAACATATGAAGAACAGTTGCAGGCATTGGGTATGACTAATTTAATGAAAAGAAGGACTAGGGGAGACATGATAGCAGTGCTCTAATATCTAAAGAGTTGCCATAAAGAAGAGGGGGTCAAACTATTCTCCAAAGGCAGGACAAGAAGCAATGGATGGAAACTAATCAAAGAGAGAACCAACTTAGAACTAAGAAGGAATCTGACAATTGGAACAATTAATCACTGGAACAAGTTGTCAGTGCTGCAACACTGGAGGTTTTTAAGATGAGATTGGACAACCATTTGTCTGAAATGGTTTAGTGTTTCCAGCTTGGATTAGAAGGTCCCTTCCAATTCTTCTTTTCAGAATGAAGAGGCCTGCTCTGCTTCCCTAATGCAAACTCTGGAAAGTTCCCTGTCCATCACATCTGAAGCTCATGTTAAAGCAGCAGGGGAAACTATTCCATTCCTAGGCTGTGTGGTGTGATCCAAAAATGACAATCATTTTCAGAGCACCCACAATTAATCCCAAACTGCTTTTAGGATTGTGCCACACAGTTCAGGAGCAGAGCTGCTTATCTTCCTTCCTCCTCCTAAACCAAGCTCCAGAGATTTTTGAAAGGTAAGTGCACAATGAATGACATGGGGTAACAAGGTTGTGGGGCATGGTGGGGCATTAAGTAGACACAAAGCCTGCAGGGATACTGAGGGGTGGGAAGTGGCAAACAGAGTGCCTAAGGGGATGTGGGGAGTTTGGAGAGGTTCAGGGCCGGACCTTTGCCAGGCCTCCTAGGGGCTACCCAGGGTGCCTTAGGGACCCTATGCTTCATTAAACAACTTGCATATTCATTTAATGGCTGCATTGGAAAAAAGAAATGAGGCGATTGCACAGGCATTTCATTTAATGACTCTCATGACTTCTGAAGGTTTCATTATAGTCTTCGACCTGTATTATTTCTGCATGTTTCTGTCAAGCAATATTCTTTGTTATGTCAATTCTTTGTTTGTGCATTATGCCTGCATATCCCATAAGAAATGCATTTGATGTATTTGTGTTTTGCAGGTGCATAGCAAATAAATTAATGGAGAATATTCAGCAATCATTTCAAAAGTTAATTATGTCATTTGAAATATGTTTGCTAGGTCTTGGTATTTTATTAAGCATTAGACAATTTGATAATTTAAAATTCAAATTCTGAAACTAATAACTGATACATTCCATAGGTATCAACTTCATATCCTACTCTAAGTATACAAATAGAAGATTGCATTTCAAACCTGTTGTCCATCTTTGATGCCAAGCTTGCCTGCCAAGTGTCTATTTATTTCAACAATATTTTCTTCTGTTTGACGATAACGTCTGATTTCCATCCAACCCAAGAATACTGCTTGATTACCCCAAGATGCTTTCACAACTTGATACTATGAATTTAAAAAATAAATAAATTTATATTAAATGAACAGGGGATATTTCATGTAAGTGGACAAATAGATACATAGAGACCAGGTCCAAGCAAAAGTGGGATCTTTTTTTAAATAAAATTAGGGTGTTCTGGTCTGATAAATTCAATACTCCAGATATTGAGGAATTCCTTTAGATATCAATTTGAAGGCTGCAATCAAATTGGTATAACAAAAGATTTCTTTTTCTGGAAGTGTTCCAATTTGATTTATAAGTCTTGCATTGTGTAATTTTCTCCATTGTTTTTCCTCAATCCTAGCATCATCTAGTATAGCAACATCAAAGAATCAGACTATTTTCTTTTCAATAACTATTAAATCAGGTATCTATCAACAAGATGCTTGTCAATTTGGATCCTAAAATCCCATAAGATCATAACCCACTTATTATTCTTAGTATTTTATCCTGACTTTTAAACACGTAACTCTAACACACCCTCCTCTGATTTTCTTGCAACAGCAACATTATGGCACTTGGTTAGGCTAACAGTAACTGGCTCAATCAATCAATCAAGCCCTCTATTTATAAAATACTCAGAGTTTGAATTTTATTTTTTATATTATTATTTTTAAAAATATTTTTTCTGCTTTTATGGATTAGTAGAATTTATGCTGCTCATTTTTCAGCCTTGCACACATAAGCATAAATACTACATCATATAGAATAGCACTTGCACATTTTTAAGTCTTGGAAGCACAAATAGTACATCACATTTTGCTAGTGTATGGTTTCAGATTATTTAATTTTGGCTTTGCCAGCTTCAGCCTTTACAAGACCAGTTCCAATTGACAGTGATCTGGAAAGGGAGCAGCCTTTTGGAAGATCCGAAGACCTGGCACTTCCCACAAGCACTAAACTAGGGTGGAGCCAATGTTTTAAGAGTATTTGCAGTTAATACAGAATTCCCCTCCCCTCCCTCTGATAATTATTACACTGACATAAGATACCATCTCACGGATATTATAAGGTATTTTTCCAAATTCTAAAAAAACCCCTAATTCTTAACAGTGACACTGGGGAGGGGGGAACCCCAGGTCTAACAGGAAAAAGAAAGATAAAGTTTAATACATCAGATTTAAAACACCTATTCCTTTAATAGCTGCAGAAAGATGCAATTCATTTCAGATTATTCTGAATATTGCAACGCTTGAAAAATAACATAGCAATGAAACAGCACCTTCACCTTCATGACATTCTGTGTCAAATGCCAGTAATCCCCAGTGGGCGGCAGCACCTACTATTGGCAAATTTCGAAAACAAAATGCTCAGCAAGATCAGGTGAATGCTTAGCTAGCTGGGACAGCACCAAGATATCTTATGTCAGGTGACATTGAATATCCTCAGAAAATAAGACAATGACGTTATCATTTTTGTGGAATAGCCAAGAAACCTCTGCAAGGCACAGCTGCAAATCTCCTTTTCGTCTGGAGCGAATAAACTGCTTTTACTTAGGGTAGCTAATGAAGAGGATAACGGGGTTGGATGAGAAGACGGCCAAAGGTCCCGTCTCTTATTCTGATCAGTTAACCTTTTGATATTATCCGGAGGCTGGCAAGAGCCCCCTTCTATGGCTCGTCTAAGGTGCCAACAGTCCGTACTTGGACATGGAAAGGTGTTGCTAAGGAAAAGTATGCTGTGACTGTGAATGGGCACTTCAACCTCATAATCACCGGACACAGAACGATCGGAGGTCGGTAGCCACCTTCCTGAACCCCTTGTACCTGCTGCAGTCGGAGGTAGGAAGCCAGCCCAGGAGGCAAGTGCAGAAAGCAGTTCTTGACACCGCTCAAGGAGATGCTCGCCGCGGCTATCCCGAATCCTCCTGCCCCCAACATCACCGGCGACCCTCCGGCCATCCACGGCCAGGTACCGTCTTAAAGACAAAACTACAGAAAGTCGCGACTTTTGACCGTCACCAGATTGGCGGAACGATTTGCCCCGGCTTCTGGCTCCATACCTTGCTACCTTTTCAGGTAGCCTTAACGGTCATTGGAGGCCCAACCGTTTTTCTCCGCTTGTGATTGGATAATGGTGCCACGGCTCCGCCTCGTTCCCTCGCCGCGTTCTTCATCGACTTCTTTCCGCCTTTCCTTGGAGAGGAACTGGCGGCCGGGGGAGGGGGGGAAACGGGCGTGTGTATATGTGTGTGTGGAGGGGAAAAAAAAAACTTGTGTGACGTTTTGAAGAGGCGACAAGACAGTACGGAGGCTAAGATGGCGGCGATTGATGCTGGCGAGGAGGAAGTCGGTGGCGTCTGCCAGCACCACGCACAGCGGACGATCTGCGCATCGCGCGCCAAGTATCGTGAAGGCCGCAGGCCACGAGCAGTGAAGGTAAAGGAGAAACAGTTCTCCCTTGAGCCGTTTCCTCTTCTTTTCAAATCCGCTCTCGGATACAGATGCTTGGGTAGTGGTGATTTTCATCCATCGTGTTCGAAGAGGGCCTTGACCTCTAACGGGTTGTGGGCTGTCCACGGCGTGGCCACAGGTGGCTGGTAAGGTCTACCCGGGCTTGTCCTGCCACATGTCGGGCATGCACGTGTGGGCACCATTGCTGCAGCATTTGCAACTGGCTCTGTGCAGTACTCGCTTCTCTTGTGCTATGGCAGTGGTGGCTAACCTTTTTCGGCTCCCATGCCAATAATTGCATGCATGCTCGTGTGCTCGCACTTGCGTGCCAGCACCCAGAAGGCAATGCATGGTGGCCCCTCCAGCGTTGCCAGATTCAAAATGTAAAATTATCGTACCCGAGACTCAAAATTATCGTTTTTTTGAGAAAATTATCGTACATATAGCAAACTCTATATCTCACAGGAAGTACCAACTGTAGGCATATATCCATGTGGAAAATGTCCGAACTGAAGGCATGAAGCCACAAGATACGATCCCGCAAAACTTACGATCAGCAATAAACTACCTCAATGGGCTGACGCATGCGACGACTAGCTGACTCGACTTGTACTCGTACTTGTACGTAGCTCGTGAGCGAGTGTGTATCACGTATGCACAAACTACACACGCGTACGCACACACACGTGATCTAGACTCATGAAGTTGCATGAACCCACGAAAAGTACAGTCACGAGGCACAAAAAAGGGTCAAAGTAGGCCAACTATCTTCTTAAATTGCCAAACTGTAAAATTATCGTACATTTGACCTTTTTGGGAATTATTGATCGTACATCGTACAGAGGGCCAAATTATCGTACAAATACGATAATTATCGTACGTCTGGCAACACTGGGCCCCTCCCATGCCCCCTGTGCATATGCATGAGACCCCATCCACGCTGCATGTCTCTGCGCATGCGTCTCCCACGAGTCCCATACACAATGTGCACAAGCTACCCAACATCAGCTCTCAGATGGCGCCGCACGGGCATGTGTAGTGGGCCTCTTGGGCAACCTCTCGAGTGCTGGCAGAAGTGGCTCTGTGTGCTACTTCTGCCATGTGTGCCGTAGGTTCGCCAACACAGTGCTATAGGGTTGTTCTTCTCTCTTCAAATATATCGCAGCTTAGGTGGATCGACATGTGCCATGAAGATCGGTCTAGTGCTAGGATTTCCCAGGAGATGGTGTCAATATCCAGGGACTTGAAGAAGGCTTTCAACAGGTTTTTCTGTGGCTTCCTTTGGGTCTCTTCTCCTGCCCATCCGATCACTTTCCTTGAGACAGCTCACCATAGAGACTGTTTAGGGATGTGGTGGTCTGGCATCCTTACAACATGGCCTGCCCAGCATGTTTGGGCTTTCATTAGCAGGGTGTGAACTGACAGCAGGCCTGCTCTGGAGAGGACTTCTGTGTCTGGCACTTTGTCCTGCCATCGGATCCTCAGAACTCTGCGGAGGCAGGTTGTGTGGAAGTGGTTCAATTGCCTAGCATGCCTCCTGTATACAATCCAAGCAGTAGTGCTGACTACCCTGATGTATGCCAGTGAGACTTGATACTTTGTTGAAATCTCCATAAGAAGCCTACAAGCCGGATAAAAGCAAATCTGTCCTTCCCCCACCTCCTTTTTTGTTTGCATATACACTCACAGCACCTAAACAGGAAATAGAGAAGAGTAGAATAAAATAATACAGTTGGGACCTTGGAGGACTTCTAATCCAATGCCAAGAGACCTTACATCCCTGATGGTGAACCTATGACATGCGTGCCAGAGGTGGCACACAGAGCCCTCTCTCTGGGCACAGAAGCCATTGTCTCAGCTCTGCTGTGCATGTGCACATGCCTCCCGCCGGTCAGCTGGTCTTCAGGTCTCTGCTGTGCATGCATGGGAGAGCGGAGTGCGAGCACATTGCATTTTGGGGGGGGGGGTGCGCACTTTGGGCACTTGGTGCCAAAAAGGTAGCCATCATTGCCTTATACTATTTCAGACAATCTGAAATGTCCAGTCTCTTCTTTAAAAATGATGGAGCTCCCACAACTTCTGAAGGCAAGCTGATCCACTGATTAATGTTCTCACTGTCAGGAAATTTCTATTTATTTTTTAGCTTGGATCTCTTCTTCATAGCTTTCCATCTGTTATTTTTTTTGTCCAGCCCTCAGGTACTTCAGAAGATAGGTTGATTCCCTTTTCTTTGCGATAATCTCTTGGATATTGGATGGCTTTTATCATGTCACCTCAGCCATCATGTAATTTCTCTTCATTAAACTGGCATAGCCAGTTCCTGCAACTGTTCTTCATGTGTATTTCATCTGCACTTTCTAGTATGCCATCTTTTTTGTTTCATGGCAACTGTAATTGGGTGCAGTATTTCAAGTGTGGTCTTATCAAGGCATTATAGTTGTAGTAACACTTCACTTGATCTTGTTTCTATCCCTCTGTTAATGCAACCCAGGATTGCACTGCCTTTTTTGGCAGCTGCAGCATACTACTATCTCATATTTAAGTGGTTGTCCACTAGGACAACCCCTCTTGCAGTTATTACTAAGGCATGACCTACCTTTTTGCCAGCAGGGTTTGGTTTCATGGAAGATATTTTTTTACAGAATGGAGGGGTAGGAGGACCATGCAACCTAGATCCTTAGCATACAGTTTCACTTGCCCACCCTTAACCTCCAGCTGTGCGACCCACTTCATCACAGGCCATGACAGTACTGGTCCATCGACTAGGGGTTAGGAACCCCTCTTCTAAAGTGTTGGCTATTCCCGCCAGCTTGGTATCATCTGCAAATGTGATGAGTTCACCTTGTTTATCAAATTTATCAAATCACTGAAGAGTACTGAGCCTAAGGCAGAATCTTGAGGTATCTCACTGCATATTTCCCTCCATGTAAAGACAGGTTCTTAAGGATTACACTGTTGAGTGAATCAGCTAGTTGTAAATCCTCTGGTGGTGATGCTGTCTATTCCACATTTTTCTGTCTTATTAATTAGTAGTTGTGGTTCATTTTGTCAAATGCTTATTGAATCTAAGTATCCTCTGGAAACGGAAGTTGTGTTTAGTTGTTACAACTGAGGTTTCCTGATAAGACATTTGTCAGTTTTCTCCTTAAACCATCATGTATAATTGTTGGGATCTCTACAGGGGTTAGATCCTTCTTGAATTGTTGAGCACTATGCCAGTTTACTGACCTAAATAGAAGTAGTAGTCTTTTGAATGATCAAATGTATCTCCGGTTTTACCACTTTAATCTTCACAATGCTTCCTATCTTGTGAAATTTCTACTATATGTTAATGTCCAAGGGAAATTTTGAACAGTAATTTTCTGGGCCATGACTAGCTATAAGCCATGGTTGTTGCTGGTCTGATGTTCCTCTTGAATATAGTTTTTGAAGTATTCAAGGTAGTAGCTAATTGTATTTTGCCCAAATGCTATGAGTAACCATTTAGATCCTTGCTATAATACAGTTAATAATGATACCTTTTTTCCTATAGTTTTTCCTATGTAAGACGTAGCTATCTTTAATTTATGAGCTTAGCTATATTCTGTTACCCTCTACTGATGATGTTTTTTCCACAAACTTTTAAAATTTTCATTTTGCCTGCTATTAGTTTCCTTTTTCCCTTCGTTTGCTTCATTTGTTTTTACTCTGTAACTTGTATTGTTACGTTTATTTGGTCTTACGGTGTTAATAAAATGTAATGTATCAAAAATATGATTGACTAGATTTATTCATCCAACTAAGCCATAACCAAACAACATGTAGTCCTTAATTAACAACCATTTGTGCCATGCACTTCAGAGAAAAAGACCCTGATTCCCTTCATTAGCTGCAGGAAAGCTCACAGCAACTTGTGGGAAGCAAATCTGAGTTATCTTTTATTGTTGAGGCTTATCTGGGTTCCTGGCGTCTTCCCAACTGTGTGGGTTTTGTTGGCCTTTGAAGTTGGCAATTCCTTATCCTGCCCTGTCCAGTTAATTGCTGCAGTGTGGTTTGTGTGGATTTTTATTTACAGTTTATATGTACTTTGTTTTTGGACTGAATTTCCTCCACTTAAATACTGTTCTTGGGAGAGTTTTTTCTCCCGCTGAAGGTAACTGGACATTGGGGCCAAAGTTGGAGGTATTAAAAGGACTTTTCTTACTTATGTGACTGTGTTGCCTTTGTGCCAAGCCCCCGGTCATCACAATTTGCATAGCAACCATTCCAAGTTATAACAGCTCTGAAAAATGTTGCTTATGACTGATCCTCATTATAACCATCATAGCATCTCCACAGACCTATAATCAAAATTTGATTGCTTAGTAACTGGCATGTATTTATTGACTGCATCATTCCAGGGTCACGTGATTGCCATTTGTGACCTTCCCAGTCAGCTTCTGACAAGAAAGTCAATGAGCGAGGCCAGGTTTGCATTAATGGCTATGATTCATTTAACAACTTCATCGTTAATAACTGTGGCACATAAAATTAACTGTGGCAATTCACTTAAAAACTGCCTTACTTAGCAATGGAAATTCTGGTCCAATTTGTATTCACAGGTAGAGACTCCCATAGATGAACTTGATCACTAATGCTAAAATATCTAACTTCTGACACATTCTTTTAAGATTGTTATTCTGTGTTACTGTAAACAATTTTAAAATAGAACAGCTCATTTACATATAATAAAGTATTATTAAAGTGATTTTGTTTTTCAGGTTTACACTGTCAATTTAGAGTCTCGATATTTGTTAATCCAAGGTGTTCCTGCATTGGGAGTTATGAAGGAGCTAATTGAACTTTTTGCATTATATGGTACCATTGAGGAATATAATCCACTAGATGGTTATCCAGCAGAAGAATTTACTGAAGTGTACTTGATCAAGTTTTTAAAAATACCAAGTTCAAGGTAATAACCATTGCTTTTGTTCTTCCTAGAATCCCTACTTGTTTGATATTAAAACATCTTTCATATATCAGTTTTATGTAAACCACAACAGTTATTTTTATATTGTGAAAACTTAACTTACTGTATTTAACATCAACATGATTGAATTGTTTTAGTATTGTGTATCACTTTCTCTCTTTTAGGGCAGCCAAAAGAAAACTGGATGAGCGGAATTTCTTTGGCAATTTGCTACATATATGCTATGCTCCAGAATTTGAGAGTGTCCAAGAGACCAGAGACAAATTAAGAGACAGACGAAAATATATAGCAAAAGCAACCAATTTCAGAGGTTTGTGGCTTTTATTTTAAATCAGTAAAAGGCAAGAGCAAACAACTTTTGTAATTCCCCCCCCAAAAAAACTATATTAATTTGCCAAAGATTTTATCAGAATTCAAACTCAATCCATTGAGGACTTTACACTTACTGTTTGAAAAGTTATATTCTTTCTTTTTATATTCTCATTAAGAACCTCTCTTGCATTATTTCAAATCTAAATAGCTTGGCATAGAAAAAAGGATAGGAGCAAACAAAAAAACCTGTGTCTGCAGAGTTTACTTTAAATTAGATGTAATTAATTTTCATTTTTTCTTAGTTCATGTATTTAATTTATTTTGCTTATTATTCCATTGTACATTTTTGCACAACTCCAAAACAACACCCACCCACCCCCAGAATGGTGAATATTTATGTAATTTATTAGAATATTCCTTTACTTTGAAAATATAGAATCATCACATCCAAAGCATAGCAGAACAATGCTTTGGAAGGAACTGTCAGATAATAACATTAAACCAATTTTTTCACTGCTCATCAAATAAAGCCTGTTCTCTACCATGGCAAATTGTTAACAAAATTAAAATTCACTTCAAAAATGCCTTTTTTACTATGCACCAACATAACACATTATTTTTTGTGTTTTGAGAGCAATCATTGGAGACAAAACAGGATTGTGGTATACGTTCTTCAAAGATCATGCCATTGGATCGTGGATCGTGGACATCTGAAACAGCCATTAGCAAATGGAATCCAGCAACATATACACAGGACCCCTGTCAATCTTCCTGTTGCACATTATTACTGAAGCATATTACATCTCCCGCAGAACAGCATTGCCAGAATCTGTTAGTAGCCCCTCACTATTCTCATGATCATGCTACAGTATCTGCATGCTTTAGCCAAAGCATGCAGGTGAGTAAGAAGCCACAGCAAAGAGAACATGACACATTGGCTTGCTGGAACCTAGAAAGAAAAGATCCATCTTATGAAGGTCTTGGAAGATTCATGCCCCGAACTACACAACTTCAGGAACGAAAGAGGAGAAGAGATGAAGACAACAAACTTTCCCTTTTGGGAAGAGAGCCTAATGGTGAAGAGATCATTTTTGGCCCAAGGCTACCAGAAATACCTAAAATAGATATGGATGATGATTCACTGAATACCTCGGCAGTCTTAATTCGTAATAGACTAAAGAAGGTGGGCCAATAATTTTTCATTCAATGTTCTGAAAATATGTAGTTCTGACATCATTTAGAATTTGTACATATTAATTATTTTGCAATAGCTCAATCCCTTTTATTCCATTGTAAAGGCATATCATATACTAACTTTTGAATCCTTTTTTCAAACTAGATTGCTGATCCAGTTCAAACTTCAAACTCATCTGAAGAATTATTAGTGGAAAATCAAATAAAACCAGTAATAAAGCAGAGGAGGCGTATATAAGTATTTCTGATTGTATGTTACGTTTATATTTGATTCACAAACAGGTAGGCTCTGACTGTTTCTAGACAAAGGAATATTGCTTCATTTGCTAACATGAAGCAGTTCTTGTAAAATTTAAAGTTATTATCCATTATGTTGAAATGTATTGATGTCTGAATGTTATCACCTTATTTCTTGTGCTTCTAATGCTATGCTATGATAGCATTGGGTCTACCCAGCTATATTACATTTCATTCATTATATTTTACTTGCAGATCTACAACTCGGGAGCATCTTGGAAAGCCTGTGACTCAAAGGACATCCTGCACTGTAAAGGAAATAATAAACATTTTTTTAAAAAAAAGCTATAACAAACTTATGTCCAAAGAACAATGGAAATGCTTAACTAAATACTAAAATTAGGTTCAATACCCCACTTTTAAGTAGCAAATTTTAAGAACCTGTTTAGTGTCGTAATTAAAATATTAGCCTAGAAATCAAGAGACTCGTGAGTTTTAAGTTTGCCTTAGGCGTGAATGATGAGCCTCTGTGGCGCAGTGGTTAGAATGCAGTACTGCAGGCTACTTCTACTGCAGCCGGCTGCCGACAATTTCGCCTATCGAATACCATCAGGCTCAAGGTTGACTTGGCCTTCCATCCTTCTGAGGTGGGTAAAATGAGGACCCAGATTGTTGGGGGCAATAGGCTGACGCTATCTCTCTGGGCCAGTCACTTTCAGCCCAACCCCCCTCACAGAGTTAAACCTGTGGGGAAAATACAAGCCAGGAATATTAGGTATATTTGCCCCCTTGTATTATTACAAAGAGATGTAATAATCATGTTATGTCACAGTTTATTAAAATTATTTGCCAAATTTCTGCTTTTTCAGAAATAAAAAATAAAAGCCTTCCCTAACTATGTGAAGCTAGTTGCATCATTCTCTGGGTCTTTATTGTACATCAATATTTTTGTTTCATATAATACTCTGTTCTATTATCAAATAGTTCATAAACATAAAAGACATTTATTTTGAAACACTTTACAGAACATTTTACAGAAATTCATGTAGTTAGGAAATTTATATAACAATTAGACATTAATATATCTGCAATAAAATGTTTTTAATTGCATTAATTAAAAAATTCATTACAAGAAATTTATTGTAAGAGTTCCTACACCATAAGTCATCACATTACTATTTGATGATGTATTTTTCCAGAAGAGTCAAAAACCTAAATGAATGATTAAAATAGTCAACTTTACAACAGATTTATGTTTCTACAAGAGTACTGAGAATACTTGGGAGTCTTTCATATTTTATACAAAACATAGGTATTCTATAAGAATTAATCCTCTATCCCTGGCCGCCAGAAACATGTCTGCCTTATAACCCTATTGGTGAATCTTTAAGATGACATTTTCCTTAACAGTACACTCTGTGCACAATTATTAAACAAGCTGTATTTTGGAGGATTAATTTTATCATTGAATAACTACAGTACTCTCGATCAATACAAAATGTTAATAAAGCTCAAATGTGAAGTTATGGCTTTCTTAGAAGAATATGTGTGCACAATTATTGGGCAACTATTAGTATACAGAATTATGCAACTAAATAAAAAATGAAAAATTTCCCATCTCATTTATTTTCATCTGTTAAAGTGAGAATAGCTGACAGTTCAAAAAACAAATTAGTGACAATGTAGCTAACCTTCTTTTCAATAACAGTCATAAGCCTTCCATTCATGGAGTCTGTCAGTTTCTTGATCTGTTGACGATCATCTTTTTGTACAGCAGCAACTACAACCACAGACACTTCAGAGAGATGTGCCATTTTTCTTCACCATATATCTCCCGTTTAAAAAGGCCTACAAGTTCTCAACAGGATTTAGGTCAGGTGAGAAAGGGGGGGGGGGTGCATGTAATTATTCTCTCATCTTTAAGGCCTTTACAGGCTAGCCACGCAGTTGAACACTTTGATGCACAAATGGAACATTGTCCTGCATAAAAATAATGGACATCTTGAAAGATGCAGACTTTTTCCTGTGCCGCTCCTTGAAGAAATGATTTTCTAAAAACTGGCAGTAGGTTTGGGAGTTGATTTTGAGTCCATCTTCAACCCCATCTTTTATAATTACCAGCCCATACCAATAGCCCATCCCCATCTTGCTGACATCTGAGTCAGTGGAGCTCTTTGCCCGTTACTTATCTAGCCATGGACCCATCCATCCGTCAATAGTCACTTTCATCAGTCCATATAAAACCTTTGAAAAAAAATCTGTCTTCAGGCATTTCTTGGCCCAGTCTTGCCATTTCAACTTATGTGTCTTGTTCAGTGGTGGTCGGATTTCACCCTTCCTTACCTTGGCCATGTCTGAGCATATCTTGTACTTCTGGACACTCCAAGTAGGTTGCAGTTCTGGAATATGACAGTACTGGAGGATAATGGGTTCTTGCTAGCTTTATATTTGACTCTTCTCAAATCAGTTAAGGTGCGTCTTTTTTTCTAAACGCGCTTCTTGTGACCCTGTTTACTATTTGCAACAAAACATTCTGTAATCACGCCCCAATATATTAGCAATTTCAAGAATGCTGCATCCATTTGAAAGACTACAATTTTTGACTTTTCAGAATCAGTTAAATCTCTTTTTAGCACATTTTGCCTGAGGAAAAGAAGCTGCCTAATAATTATGCACACCTTGATATAAGGTGTTGATCTTAGACAAAACCTTCACAAATTACACAAATACACATCACCTGATTTGTTTATATGCATCAAGCATTTTAAGCATTTGCTTATATGCATTAAGCATTTATACAGCTTGGAGGTAGAAAATATGCATACAAAGGATGATATGGTCAAAATACTCACTTACCTAATAATTGTGCACACAGTGTAAACTAGATAATCTATGATCCTTTGAGTCATCTTTTAAAGAGATTTTTCCTATGATAAGAAATTCCTCAAAGCCTTCAACAATGACAGAAATTCTAATGCATTGCTTTCACTGGAAAAGTTGGATACATTCAGATGTTTGCCTTGAAAATAGCATGTGTTGAACTATATAACACAGACAAATATTATTACCAGAAATGTTTTATGACATTTTGTATTATGTCATAATCTGCTTTATGATAATTTTTGTATCATAAAATTTTGAAAGATTTGTCAAATTTCTATTTCAAAGGAATCATGTATTTTGGATGCATTCAAGGTACCTCAGTTCAAAAATTGTTGCCCTGTGATATACTGCTTCAGTCCAATTGAAGGTTATGGAAACAAGAATTTTAATAGCAAGTAAACAGATTATCTGGGAAAAATTAAATCTTCCTTTCAAATAAAAAGCATTTCACTGTTCAATATAGACTTTCATACTTGAATCTACCTGTAGCTCAATGAACTGATGGAGCCACTTTTAAAAGATAGAATTGTTCAGAAAAAAATAGAAAATAGTCTGTTCCAAAAAATTAGAAAAACAAATCCAAAACTTTTAGTTAAAATAGCCAGAAGTTGGATACTGGTGATCTATGTTCAGATTTGAGAAATATAATCTAAAGATAGAACATAGCTAAGCTTAACTCCTTAGTCCTGGGCTAAAGTTATTTTAGATCAGGGGGAAGACTTCAGTTAAAGCATGCTGAAATACAATTGGCTTGTTTTATCATCAACATTAAAAGTCTCTCATTGTATACATATATAATGATTTTGGTTAGCCTCATTTAGTGAACATGCAAAAAAAGCAGTTTAGTAATTTTAGTTTTGTACTTAGAATATTTAGTTCAAATCTAGAATAGAAATACAATTACTAATAAGATTACTAATTCATTATTAATATACTTTGATATAGACTTCATAAATACCTTCACATCAGGTAAACATGGCCCAAATGCTTCTAAAAGGAGATTTTCATCTCTTACTGCCCTTTCAAAATCCACAAAAGAGACTTTGCCATCATGATCATAGTCCTATAAAATAAAATATTTTAATCCATATAATCATTATATTTACACTATAGTGTTATATATAATCATTTGGAACTAAAATACAATTGGAATTAAATGTATAGTATTTTTTTTATTGGCATGCCAAATTTCATATAATTGCTACTGTACTAATTTATTTATTTAAAAAAAATATTCTGGTATTGGTCCAGTCACTAATTGGGCATTGCTGATTAACCCAATAGATTGCTAAGACTGATTTCATTTCTGCTTTTTTTTTTTCATCCACTAAGGGTATGAATGAAACTCAACTGAATTAATTGGATAGACTATTAGTATGATCTAAACCTGATAAGTTTTAAATTTATTATACTTGCCATTTTCTTCAGTGTTATTTCAACTAAATCTTTAATTCCTTCATCGGGATCTTCCTCAGATGGCTGTTTTAGCAGACTGTTCTTCAGCATATGAAACATTTCCTCTCGTGAAATATATCCATCACCATTCAGGTCATAAACCTCAAAGCAATCTTTAAAAGGTATAATCTGCATTAACTGCACGCATGTAAAACAAAATTTCTGCCAGCTAATAAAAAATAACAGTAAAATTAAATTGTAATTAAAGAAAGAAGCCTATTTTGCAATAAATTAGATAAATATACTGCATAATATGTATGGTATAGATTATATAAACTACGATATAATGTATTTTTACAATGAATTTGCCCTAAAATTCAGAATAACATGAAAATCAATTTTTACTAGAAAAAATCTTACATTTCACCTTTTCTTCCAAAGTCCCTCGAAGAAATATTGATAAGCCTTCTACCCATTCTGTTACACTGACACAGGAATCATTGTCTTTGTCAAAAGCACGGAACACTGAACAAAAAATAAAAATTATTCTAAAGTTTTATTTTAGTGTTGGCAATCTAATCCGAAAAGAGATACCCCCAAAAAACCAAGACCCAGAACAAGACAACGGTATTGCATTCCTCCCCTACATCAGAGGCACCATAGATAAAATTAGCAAAATTCTCCACAAACACAATATCAGGACAAACTTTGGCACTGACCAAAAAATAGCCAACATCCTAAGAAACCCCAAAGACAAGATCTAGCTAGAAAACTAAGGAGTTTATGAAATACCATGCAACAATTGCCCAGCCACATACATTGGACAAACCAACAGGAGAATAAATGCATGCATCACAGAACACAAAAACGCAGTCAGAAGAGAATACTTCCTTCCTCTTCTAGCACCTTAAAGCCACAGGACATGAAATTAATTTCGAAGGAACCAAATTAATATCTAACACTGAACACTCCAGCAAGAGAATAATCAGGGAAGCCATTGAGATAGAGAAACACCCCATAACATGAATAGATGGGATGATACCTCCAGCCTACCAGACATCTGGAAATTAGCCCTCACCAACAAATGAGTCCCAGCCACGAAAACCAACACCAGACCCAAAGCAACACGGGACACCACCGCCAATCTCCCTCATCAGACCCAGGCCCAAGCCCATCCTATAAATGAAGGACAACCACCATCCAGAAAACAGAGCACGGCTGCTTCGCCAGCTGTTGCACTCCTAACCCCAAAACCAAACAAACTGACACACGCCAAGAACACAGACCCGGACCCCAAACTCGAAACCAGACTAAAACCCAGAATGCTACATCACAGCCACCCGCTCAGGATATCACATCAGAAAACTCAGGAAATTACACTACAAGAACTCAAGAAGTTGCAACACAGCAAATGACCCAGGATATCACAGCACAAGACCAAGGATACCACAGCAAGAAGTCTCACAAGGTCATCACACAACCCATTACTCAAGCCATTACTACACAAGGGACTAATGGAAAAGAGATCAAAACACAAACAACCCAGGAGATTACAATACAGGACCCAGGATACCACAACAAAGAACTCGCAAGCCCATCACACAACCCATTACCCAAGCCGTTAAAACACGAGAGGCTAATGGAAAAAAGATCACTACAAAACAAACAACCCAGGATATTACAGCACAAGGTCCATGATATCTCCACAACAAAACTCACAAGGCCATCACACAGCCCATTATACCAACATCAACTCCATCAACCAATCAAGAGGCAGCAGCGCAGCCAACCAGCTCAGCACACCAGCCCCCACCACCACCAATATTTATAGAGAGATGGCAGCTCTGATCACACACTGCTTGCACTGTCACGAAGCCGAAAGCACCAGCCTGAGGATGGCGAGTAGGACCTCGTCGCCAAGATACTCTTAATCTTACACGGGAAAAGACCCGAACACACCTAGACCTACACACACACACATACACGTATGGTATTCAGCTTTGCTCGGGTATTTTCCCATGTCATAATAGTTGTGCTTTTAAAGTTGTAGCAACGCTTCAGCAGATGAGATTCTGCCAAAACATTGTTACAACTTTAAAAGCACAAGTATAATGACAATAGTACAATATATTTGAAGATTTCCAGATCTTTATTAAAATTACAATTTGCAACTCTAGCTCTGTGTCAATATAAATTGTACTATAGCTACTTTACCAGAGCTATAGCTATTACATATTGCTATTATGTGGGAACATTGAAAAGGCCAAATGATACAGTCACCCAAATACAATGATCAAATAATATTATCAGCAGACCTCAGTGTGCAGGAGAATAAATCTTATTCAAGGCTTATTAATTATGAATGAATCATGTTAAGTATAACTGATATGAATTTGACCTTCCATGTGATTTTCAGACTTCATGAATGTATTACCCAACAATACAAGAGCACACAATAAATATAAACTTAATGTACTCCACTCTAAACTTGACTGCAGAAAGTACAACTTCAGCAACAGTGGTCAATGCCTGGAACACACTACCTGACTATTGTCATATCCCCAAATCTTTTCTCTCAAACTAACCACTATTGACCTCACACCCTTCCTAAGAGGTCTGTGAGGAGCGTGCATAAGCACACAATTGTGCCTACTGTCCCTGTCCTATTGTCCCCAATTATTCCTACCCATTTCCTGTACTTATACTAATGTTTATTATCTTGTAAGTTATTGACAAATAAATAAATAAAAATAAACATAGAAATGTTTTCAAACTGCAATCTGAAACAGCTTCTCAAAAATGTTTTAAAGTACAATAATTTATTGGCGTTGATTTAATCTCACCTCTGTCCATAATCATATCATCTGTCATTCCAAATGTCACATGTAGAATATTGCGAAATGAGTTGCGATCTAAACCAACAACAGCATGACGGTCGCTGGGTTCCACATCCAGGTTGTTGAAAAGTTTTATGAGACATTCCACTTCAAATTTATTAACTACAAAAGGAAACAGTGAATCAAAATCAACAATGAAGACGTGTATTTGTTTTCACCATCGAATGCAAATTTGAATAGGTATCTCTCCCCGATACTCTAATGTTGCCGTTCTCGGTGACTCCGCTGACAAGGAATTCTGGGAATTGTAGTTTCAGTATCTCCGGGTGGGAAGCTCGATTATACTCGAGATAATAACAATATAAAAACAATTGTCACGAATTTCCCGGTCGGGTTAATGGACTCAAGAGCAGCCGGGTTTAAAGAAGCACAAGGGAAAACGTAGACCCACTTTCACTCACAATGTTTAGCGGATTTGCACAGGGATTCGGTAAGCTTCTGCAGCTTCTTTCTGTTCATTTTGAGCTTTGTGGCTGCCGCTGCGCCGGATTGTCACAAGCCAAGCTGTTTCCATGGTAACAACAGGGAATGTTGCCGCCGGGCCCGGACGTAACGAACTGAAAGGCAACTTTAGGCCGGACCGGAAAGGTCAGGCGCGTTTTATTATTTATGTTGGTGAGAAGGCAAAACCCGGCTTTGGTACTCTGAACCGGCTCGTTCCTCTGGTTTTCCATAAGGAGGAATGTAATAGAATAGAACTGGAAGGGACCTTGAGGTCTTCTAGTCCAGCCCCCTGCTCAAACAGGAGTTCCCATACCATTTCAGACAAGTGGCTGTCCAGTCTTCTTCTTAAAAACCTTAAGTGAGGAAGGCAAGCTGTTCCACTGGTGAATTGTCCTCACTGTTAGGAAGTTTCCTACTATGATTTGATCGCTTATTGTACCCTATGACTATCATTAAGTGTTGTAGTTATGATTCTTGATTCTTAATGAATGTATCTTTTCTTTTATGTATACTGAGAGTATTTACACCAAGACAAATTCCTTGTGTGTCCAATCACACTTGGCCAATAAAGAATTCTATTCGTTTCTTCTTAGTTCCAGGTTGCTTCTGTCCTTGATTAGTTTCCATCCATTGTTTCTTGTCCTACCTATAGATGCTCTGTAAATAAGTTGATCCTCTCTTCTTTGTGGCAGCCCCTCAAATACTGGAATACTGCTACCATTTTACCCCAATTTTTCTTTTCTTTAGAGTAACCATAACCAATTCCTACAACCACCAGATGGGAAAGGCAGAAAATAGGGAGCTTCAATCCCCCCTGGCTGGATCGTTTGCAGAGTTTTGAAGCAAAGACATTTTCCGAATCAAATTGCAAGCAAACATAAATTGAAGATTTTTTTAAATGGTTTAAAGGTCCACCTGTCTGCTAGGAGTATAAATCTTTCCATTCCCCACCATCCAATCAGTGATGAAGAAGCTTTTTGGATGAGAAGTGAAATGTCTTCAAACAAAAACCAGAAAATCTTTTATTGTCTCTGTTAAATGGAAGTCAATCAGTGCAAAAAGAATCAAGATCAATTTATTTCCACTGTTTTTTGTGAGTATTGTAGGAAGTTAGCACCCATCCCTCTCCTAGAAAAATGAAATATCCTAGGAAATATTAAAAAGGCAAAATAATTCCTCTAAAAAGAATAGAAACTCCGAAGCAGAAAGTCACCTCAGAAGCAGAAGCTCACCCCCACCTTTGTTAATGGGTGGGCCATTAAGGCCTGAGCCAGAATATTTTACATAGCAAAGATCTCTAAGTAGAGCTATAATAGAAATTCTTCAAAGCCCTTTCATTACATCATCATCCAGCAAGGCTCAACCAAGCCTAGCACTCAGGACAGCCTATAGAGTTGCCCCTGCATGGCCCCATCGGAGTCTGACAACCAATCAGAATACAAATCCCAACAGAGGGCATATAAGGGACTCTCAGCATCTCAACTCTCCCTTCTTTTCCTTCACCCAACATCTTTTTTTTTTGTAAACTTTATTTGAGTTTTCACAAAGAGAAAAAAAATACAAATAAAACATTTTTTTTGAAAGTAGCGTAATCTTGGGTTACATTTCTTTGTACAGACACAAATTCAGGTTCATGCTCACTTTTATATTCTTTTTTATTTAAAATAAACTTTATTAATTTTACAATTAAAACCAGCCAACAACACATACACAAATGAAAGCAAAGAAAAGGAGAAAAAAAGAAAAAGAAAAAATAGAAAGCAATTAAAAACATTCTCATTTTCAACAGTTTGTAAGATCTTTCTTTTTTATAATCCTTAATTTATGCCATATACACACACCTAATCTTTACACATATCTATGTATCACTGCTATGGGTTTATCCTGTCCTCTTTTGCCTTATAGTATAAAATCTATCTTAGGTCTATCCATTTATACCAGCAATTCCAGCTATTGTAGTATATTGAGGTATCTTTATTTTTTAGTGTCAAAGTTAGTTTGTCCATTTCTGCACAGCTTGAGATTTTTTGAATGATCATTTCCTCTGATGGAACCTGAGGCTGCTTCCAACATTGGGCGAAAGCTAGTCTGGCCACTGTCAAAATGTGTATTATTATGTATTTTGCTTTTTTAAATATTTGCTTGTCAAAGATCCTTAACAATAAGGACTCTGGTTTGTATTCGATCTGCTCTTTTGTCATTTCTTCTAGCCAAATTTTAATTTTCTGCCAAAATTTTTGAGCTTCTATACAGGACCACCACATATGGAAAAAAGTTCCTTCTTTTTTTTTGCATTTCCAGCAATTCGGACTCATATTGGGTGCATCTTCGTTAACCTCGAAGGAGGAAGGTGCCATCTATAAAACATTGTATAAGCATTTTCTTTATATGCAGAGTTTTGTAATCTTAATGTTTCTACCCCATTCTGTTAAGGTTATGCTACATCCTACATTCCTACTCCAGGCAATCATGTTCCCTTTTACAATTTCTTCTAATTCGACTTCTAATAAATAATTATAAAATTTTGTTATATTTTTTTTTGCCTGATCCTAATAAAATTTTGTCTAATTGCTGGAGTTTGTTGTTGATTCCGAATTCTTTCTTATCCTGTTTGTATCTACTTTGAATTTGAAGGTATGCCCACTGATCAATTTTTTGTTCTCACTCTTGAAGTTCTTGCCTTGATTTCAAATTTCCTTTTGTATCCAATAGGTCCTTATGTTTAATCATTTTAGTGATATCCAGATTATTTGGGTGGATCATCGCCTGAAATCCAGATTGGTACTTTTATATAGTGTTTTTTCCGTACTTTCTTCTAATTGGTTAACAATGAGTCATTTTTATATTCTATTCCATATCTTATTACTATTTTACATTTTCTGCATAGCTTCTCCCCTCTTTTAATTTTCTCAATTTTATTTTAATTATCTCATCTCAATTCAAATCATTGTATTTATATTTTTTGTCTGTCCTGTTTTAATTATCTATTATCTTTTCTCATTAAACAAAATTTCTCCTGTAGTTACTGATTGGAGTATGACACCTTTATATCTTTTAAGTTTATCCATTTAACTTTTATTTAGGCTTCAATATATACCCTGAAGTTATAACATTCAATGTGATACATAACTTCCATTTGGATTCTGCTTGGTACATTCTTAAAATACACACCATATTCTTTAAAAAAAGAAAAAATTATAAATGTATATAATTAAAACAACACATTCCATTCCAATTCAATTCTATCATTAATATTAATATTTATTAAAGTCTTAACTTCGTTAACATTACTTTTCAATTAAATATCATACTTCTATAGGAACAATTGTAAGCTTTCCATAATTAATCCCTCCTCTCTTCACTTATATTTTATAAAACATTAACTAATTAAAATGTTCCCGTTCCTTCCCAATTCAATTTTCTCATTTATTTTATTTCACTTATTTTATTAACAAACATTTCACTAAATTACGCTAACTATTTTATCCCTCATTTTAATCATACATTGTTTAATCATACATTTTAATCATGCATTGTTTCCAATTTTCTAAAGTTATTTCTATTACTAATATAACAATACAATCTTATGTACCTTTACAGAATCCCTTTTGCAGTTAGATTTTCACCCATTCTAAATAGGTCCTGTTTCTCTATATCTTGCTCTGGTCCTTTGTAACTTCTTTTCCTTTCCTTCTTCCCTCTCTTCTTCTCTCTCCCCTTTTTATCCCCTTGTCTCTCTACCTCTATTTCTCTCTTCTGTATTCCCCTTTTCTGTTGCTTTTCAGTATTATACTTGTTTTTCAAATTATTTTTCTTTTCTTTGGTTGTTTTTTTAAATCTTAAATTCTCCATTCTCTTTCTCCCCTTTCCTTTTTCTTCCCCACATAAAATTACTTGTTCATTAAAGATGGCTTCTTCTTTGCCCCAGTTTTCTTGTTTTGCAGACGTTTCTTGTTGTTTCTCATAGTTCCAAATCTCCATTTCTAAGAATTGAAAAATGAAGCCAAAAGAACCCTTCCCTTCTTGTGCATCTTCTTTGTACTTTTTAAGTTCCATTTTCAATTCATCCAGAAGTGGTGCCATTATATAAATTTTTAAACAACCACCCGATTAATTTTAGTCATTCAAATGTAATAACCAAGAATCCAAAAGTCACCAAATAATCCAAATACATGCAAGCTGTTTCTTTTTGCTCTTTTTTTTTCACTTTCTCTTCCTGGGGTTACTGTTTAGTTACAAAGTTTCAGTTAAAATGTATATTTTAGAAGTCTTGTTGAAGTTTTGCTGCAGATTCTTTTTAATTCCAGGCAGTCTCCTCCCTCTTCCAGATCCTGCCCTTATTCTTTTTCTCTCCCTTCCTGCTTATGAAAAAAATTTTTAGTGTCCAGAAATCTTTATTATCTCTTTGACATTTTGTTTTATTTTCAGCTTAATTGCCTATTGATGTCAGAGCAGATTTTTCTGATTTCTTATTTAAGTCTCTTAGTTGTCAGTATAGGGAAGGAGAGAAAAGGAAAAAAAGACCAAACCTTTCCCTTTTCACTTTCCTTCGCTGCTTCTGACTCTTCTTTGGGAGCAATGTTATTTTTTTTGTAAGTTTAATTCCAGGGTACCTCAGTTGTTACTTTTACAATTTAACCCGGTCAGCCAAAACTTTCACTTCTTATCTTCCTCCTGCACATTTTTTTCTGGTCGAGTTTTTTTTTTGTGGTGGACATTTCTGACCACTGCTGCAACCACCTTCGGTAAAGGAAGTAATGGCCAGCTGAGGAGAGATATGGCTCTCCTCAACCCTGCTAGCAGTCTTCCCCCTCTTCACCACCTCTATGGGGTGGCTTAGCCCCGAAACCAGCCGGCTCGGGGCACTCCAGCAGCAAGCCCAGACCGAAACCGTGCACGATCATGGATTTCTGTCTGTCACCGAAGAGACTTCAAACTGGACTCCCTTCACCCAACATCTTGAAGCATGTGATCATCCTTTTCACTTTGGAGCTCCAAGTTATGTGGTCCTGTCCACCTTTAAACCATCTTTCCAAATAGCCTCCATGTTTCCAGTGTGTTTTTCCCCACTTGGAATTGAACCCAGAAGGATATTTCTTCCAACAGTATAAACAGAAGCACATGCAGAATTATATTCTTGGTATAACAAACCAGTTCTACCTAGGTGTCCAGATCCACTATATGCGCTTCTATTACAGCATTTTTATTAAAGCTGGTATCTAATTAAAATAGATACTCATGGTGTATTTACACTGAAATTATTTTACAGAAAGAGAAAAAAAAATCAAATCACATAAAGAAATCACATACATCAAAAACTGTATTAAAACTTGAATATAAAACTCAAAATCCAACTGAAATGCTATAGCTGAAGCTGAAGCTAAATCCAATTATATCCAACTTAAGCTCTATATCCACCCATGTTAAATTTAGAAAAATGCAATGTCTTAAAAGTAAAAATGCAGGAATTTGTTTTTTATGTTCAATATAAATGTCTAAATGGAACAGATACTATGGCATCTTAACCAACTAAATGAATTTTTTCACTAAAGTGATCTTGAGTTCTATGTACTCTGTACAACTATGTACAACCTGAACAGAACATTTCAGGACAACAGGGGATTGAACTTAACCTCTTTGCCACAATCATCAATTGCATCTCTAATTATACTAATGAAACGAGATTAAACAGTATCAGCCCAATGACAGAAATGGCAAAAAAGCCCTTCTAAATTAAACAGAAATACTAATATTTAATGCTCTTAAGCACTCTGCAAAACTGTAGCCGGGGGATCTTTTTAGGACTGTACTCTACATTCTGGCAAATGAAATGTACATTAAAAGTATTATCTTTTGTGCCTTAGACCACTTTCTCTGAAACAATTTTTTAAATTATTTTTGCAGTTCTTGTTTGTATGCTGTCAAATTATGTTAGGCTTTGTGTATTTAAAAGCCCCAGTTAACATTTCAGTGTTCCTCTGAGCTATATTAAGAATTTGTTATTACTAATTAGATTTTTCCTCGTAGTCATCTCAAAAACAGAAGCGTTATTATGAAATGAAAAAGGGGCACCATAATTTTATTGTTTGGCAAAATAAAATGAAGTTATACAAATAGGAAAGGAGTATGGAGGGGCTAGCAGAGTAACTAAAAGACATTCTCCAACTTTCCAAGGTGTCTCTGCCAGAGAATTGATGAGTCCCATGTCATTCCCCTTTTGACACATGGCTAATGACCAGAAAAACCAGTGGACCATACCATACTCATCATTCCCCTTAAAAAAAAAGTTTACCTGAAACATCCAAGCATTTTTTTTAAATTAAAAAAAAGTATTCTCATGTAATTCTTTGGATCTGTTGGAGCCACTCTTACAGTCACCGCATTGAGTGTACCCACTACTTTGGCCTTTACTTTCCACATCCTGTCCAGTTCACTCTTGCAGGTTCTGGTATTTTTCCAGTTTCTCATACTCCTTCTTTTTAATGATGCTATCACTTGACACCACTATATCACCACCACTGTATTCTGATCTTGGTCTCCAACTGTTATGTACTGAACATGGGTCGGAGTAAATGGAGACAGCCTCTGAATAGTGAACTTTCAGCTCTTTATTTGCATAGTGACTTCTCAAAAAAAACAACAGTGAACTCTGCCTTATATAGGCAACCCTTGTGAGAATTGTCCAATAACGAGCTATGAACGCTAACTCTTTAACCAATAAGAATTCTCTGTTAAGGGCCAATCGGATTCCTCAGAACTAACCAATCCAATCTGGCTGCCTAACAGCCAATCAGAAGTGCAGGGCCAGAACCCTGCACTTTACCTCAAGCTCATACTTTATTAACTATGGTACATACACAACACCCCTTCCCCCAGGCTTCTTAATTACGGTGTAGTTATATAGTCCCTTAGATAGGACGGTTGTCTTTTAACTCTTTCGGATTTTCGTTGGATTGGTTGGTTGCAATCCTGTTGAGGTAGATTGTTGTTTGGCAGTGGTTCTGCTTCTTGCTCAGTTGCAATTTCTTGCGGTGCAAACGTTTCTCCTTCCTGCTCCATTTCCTGAGCATCACTTAGTTCGTCGATCCCTTCGAGCAGATTCCCTGGAACTTCATCTTCTTCCGTACCTCCCCCCCCTCGGTTTGGTCATGGGGGAGTTGTTGACTGGCCGTTGTGAGTCGTGACCGTAATTGGTCGATATGCCATTTCCACAGTTTATTGTCACAGCATTTCACGACGTAGGATTTAGGGCCAGTCACTCGTACAACTGTTGCCTCTATCCATAACGGGTCGCCCGATAAGTTCCATGCATAAACGAGGTCTCCTACCTGGAAGGTGTGACAGTGGCCGCTGGATCCTATTGGCTTTTCCGGTTCGTAAGCAGGGTGCAACCGGTCGAGGTGGGAGCGGAGTCTTCGTCCCATCAGTAGTTCGACGGGACTTCTGCCGGTAACGCTATGTGGAGTTATGTGTTGCAAAAAGAGAATTTGGTTGACCTTGTCATCGATATTGTCATAGTCCACTTTTTGCAAAGTCTTTTTAACAAATTGGACCATGCGTTCAGCTCGGCCATTGGTCACAGGGTGCGCAGGCGAGGTGAGCGCATGGCGGATGCCACGGTCAGCGAGGTACTGCTTGAACATAAGTGCCGTAAACTGTGGCCCGTTATCGGACACCAGGACATCTGGCAATCCATGGGTTGCAAAGAGTCTGTTTAGAATCCTGATCATCGCCTTGGAGGTCGTAGCCATCATACGATGAATTTCTAACCAATTGGAGTATGCGCCGACTGTCAGCAGGAAGGTATAGCCTTTGGTTGGCCCTGTGAAATCCAGGTGGATTCTGGACCAGGGTCCACGTGGCGTCTCCCATTCAGTAGGCATGGCTTTTGGTGGGGCGTTGCTGACTTGTTGGCAATTGGAACACGCTTTAACCCACTGTTCGATTTGCCGGTCCATGCCCGGCCACCATGTGTAGCTTCGTGCAAGCACCTTCATTCGCACGATGCCGGGGTGGCCCTCATGCAGAATTCGCAGCAGTGTCTTCCGGAGTCGCTCTGGGACAACGACTCTATCGCCCCAGATGATACAGCCTTTTGGGGAAAAAAGTTCAGTCTGTCGAGATTTGAATGGTGCGAAGTCATCTGGTACTTGGTCCAATGGCCATCCACATTCTACCCAGCCTAGGACTCGAGCTAGGGTGTGGTCTCGTTTGGTTTCTCTTGCGATGTCTCGGGCGGTCATAGGCGGCAAGTTGAGTGTTTCGATCTGCAACGTGGTTGCCGTTGGTGCCGGATCGTCGAGAGTCTCTGGAAGCGGTGCTCGGCTTAATGCGTCAGCATGGGGAATGGCTTTCCCCGGTCGATATTGCAGGCAATAATTATAAACAGCTAGGAATTTTGACCATCGGGTCATTCTAGGAGATAATATGTAGGGGGTTAGCTTGTCCCTGGCTATTATCCCTAGCAACGGTTTGTGGTCAGTTATAATGGTAAATGTCCTTCCATACACATATTCATGAAATTTTTTTACAGCTGAAACGATTGCGAGAGCTTCTTTATCAATTTGTCCATAGTTCCGCTCTGCTTGTGAAAGAGTTTTCGAAAAGTATGAAACAGGGGCTTCGTTCCCATTAGGCAGTACATGGCTCAAAATGGCGCCCACCCCGAAAGGCGATGCATCGCAGGTTATAACTAATGGTAAAGTCTCGTTATACTGCATAAGTACAGAGTCAGATGTGAGCAGTTTTTTAACATTCCGGAACGCTTGCTCTTCCCAGTAACCCCATACCCACAATGCTTTCTTATCTAATAATCGGTATAACAGTTCAGCGACAGTTGCCTTGTGCGGTAAAAATACATTATAGAAATTAATGAGGCCTAAGAACGCCTGGAGATTGGCCTTGTTGTGTGGCCTGGGAACGTTTTTGATCGCTTTTAATTTACTCTCGGTAGGATGAATGCCCTGGCTATCAATCCGGTACCCTAGAAACTCAACATTGTCAGTATACAATTGACATTTATTTTTTTTCACCTTAAGTCCGGCCTCTTGAAATTTTTTTAGGACGCATTTCAAACGGTCCTGTAAGATTTTTTTGGTAGGGGCTGCAATTAATACGTCATCAAAATAAGGGACTACACCCTTGATTCCTTGTAATAACCTTTCCATAAGGCTCTGGAAGATCCCCGGGGCTATACTAACTCCAAATTGCAATTGGGTACATTTAAAGGCACCCCTGTGCGTTACAATTGTTTGGGCTTGAGCCGTTTTTTCATCCACTGGTAATTGTTGATAAGCTTGGGCTAAATCTAATTTAGCGAAAACCTTACCGCCCCCCAAGGAATGGAGGAGGTGCTGCACCACCGGAACTGGATATGCATTCTGCTGTAGGGCATGGTTCAAAGTGGCCCGGTAGTCCCCACAAATTCGGATTGACCCGTCTGGCTTAATGGGTTTACAATAGGGGTTTCCCATGGAGAGTGATCGATTGGCTTCAACATCCCTTGAGCAATTAACTTGTCTAGTTGTTCGTCGACTTTTGCTTTAAGAGCGAATGGAACTCGACGGGGCTTCAAGTGAATGGGAGCTACTTTTGGATCTAGACTGAATGAGATCGGGGTCCCCTTATACTCGCCTAAGCTGTCTGCGAAGACGTCGCTGAACTCAGAGATAAGGTCTTTCTCCCACTCACAAACACCGACTCGGTTCACGCCGGCCACTTCAATGCCGAGTGGAGCGAACCATTGGAGGCCTAGTAGGCTAGGCCTATCTCTATCAATGACCATTAGAGGTAAGTACGCTGTATGCTTCTTAAAGGAGACTCGGACTCGACAGGACCCGACAACGGGGATTCGATTTCCTTGGTAGTCCTTGAGGATGAGGCGTTGAAATTGGAGGTCTTGGCGTTGAATTGTGGGGATGAGTTGCTTGAGTGTCTGCCAAGACACCATCGAGAGGGACGATCCCGAGTCGACCTCCATGTGGCAAGGCTGGTTCTCGATGGCTACCATGACCTGGATTTTCTTAGTGTCCAAAGCTGAGGTGACCGATAGTGATAGTATGGTGAGCCTCTTCTCTTTGCAAAGCTCGATTTCTGTAGGAGTGGTTTACTGGCTCTCGCCTTACAGGATGGTTTCCTGTCGATTGGCGATAGTTGGCCCCTTTTGAGGCCTGGCTGAGTCCTGGTAAACTGCGGCAGACCTGGCCGATGTGGCCTCGTTTCCCGCACTCATGGCAGAGTGCGTCGTGGAATTTGCATTCGGCCCTGGCATGATTGGCTCCACAGCCAGCGCAAGGGCGTAAGGACTTCGGGCGAGGGTCCTGGTCGGACCGCAGTCGATGGACCCCTTCTTCGTCGCTGTCTGACGACGAAGAGAGGTCCTCGTGGTGCGTTGCTGTTAGCTGCCCTTCTGTGCTAGGTGAGATTTTGCTGGCCAGTGGTGGTACCAGAGTGCGGCTTTGCCATAGTTGTGCAGCCGACTTTTTGGTTGCCTCCACAGCCGTGGCTTCGGCGATGGCGTCAGCAAGGCTGATGTCGCCTTTCGCCATCAGCTTTCTTTGCATGCTGAGTGCATCTAATCCCAGAACTATTCGATCTCTCAGTGCCTCTTCTAAATCGGCGAACCCGTAGAGGCCCCCTAAATTTTGGAGGTCCGCCACGAAATCGGCCACGCTCTCCCCTTTTCGTTGGTTTCTCTGATAAAACTCGTGGCGTCTCATGAGTGTAGGCACGGTTGGCGCATAATGGTCTCTCAGGATGGGTTTGAGGTCGTCCTAGCTCATGGTTTTCACTTCTCGGGGTTTGGCGAGTGCTTTAGCCATCTTAAATACGGCTGGGCCGCAATGCGTCAGGAACAGCGCCCTTTTCTTTGCTGGTGTGGCGTCCTTCAAGTTATTCGTCTTGAGAAACATTTGGAAGCAATCCATGTAGGATTCCCAATCCTCTTGGTTCGGATCGAACGGAGCAGGGGGTACGATGCCGCCGGACATGGTTCCATTGTTGGCGTTGTCTATCACGTGCTCGGTATTGCTTCCTGGCTTCTTCGGTTCAGACATCTCCACATCCCATCCTCGTCGCCACTGTTATGTACTGAACATGGGTCGGAGTAAATGGAGACAGCCTCTGAATAGTGAACTTTCAGCTCTTTATTTGCATAGTGACTTCTCAAAAAAAACAACAGTGAACTCTGCCTTATATAGGCAACCCTTGTGAGAATTGTCCAATAACGAGCTATGAACGCTAGCTCTTTAACCAATAAGAATTCTCTGTTAAGGGCCAATCAGATTCCTCAGAACTAACCAATCTGATCTGGCCGCCTTAACAGCCAATCAGAAGTGCAGGGCCAGAACCCTGCACTTTACCTCAAGCTCATACTTTATTAACTATGGTACATACAGAACACCAACCATAATGTCTGATTGGCCAATACCTGTCTGAATCTGGAGATCTCACAGGATCTCAAATCTCATTTTCTACAACCATTTATTGGATCCCCCATTTAAACCTAGGAAGGTGTAGCCAATATTCTGTGAAGATATTCCTGTACTCCATGCCAGCTATTTGCCTGTGTCATTCAGTGTATGCTGTTTCTGCCTGCATCTCAGATCCATCCCAGATATTGACAACCCTTTCCCCCAACCCACTGGTAATGGCCAAACACCATCTGACAATTGAAGGGAATAAAGAAGGCTGAAGATATAGACTAATAAGAACTGAGAATCCAAGAGACTCCCAAGATCCAGGGTTTCCACTCAAAGAAGAAAGCTATCTCTCCCTTTCTCTCTCCCCCTCCCTCCCTCAGTCGCACAAGGAAACAATAGCCAGTCACCTGCCATCAACACACCACCAACCAGCCTATTGGAAGACACCACATAAAAATGACTCACAGAACAGCTCAAAGCACGTATTCCAGTAGAGAGAAATTTCCTGTAGATGGGCTCCAGCATGAGTCCAAAAGAAACAAATTTGATCTCACATCATTATTCTGGGACATGTATATTTGCCTTCATTCATGGAAAATTGTTCTATTTCTAATTCTGCACAGAGAGCTGTTTTCAAGAGGGAACTTGGAAAGGAGGAGGACATAGCAAAGGTTGCATTAAATGAGTTTCAGAGAAAAAAATTGACTTAACCCTGAATGAGAATTTCATTATATTAACTAATTAAAGAAATAGAAGGTCCCGAGGACAAAAGTCATTTGATGAAGTTAGAATGAAAGCTGATGTGTTTTAATACAAAATGTTGGCTCCAAAAGTTGGTAGAAAGGGAACTTCATAAAGACAGTAGTGTCACAAAAACAGGAAAAGCCTAAGGGGAACATCAGGTCATCCATAAAACAAACTCACATAGGAAAAGGAATCAAATAAAAAAGGTATTAAGGAATCCCTATAGACAAAAGCCTAAGTAATTAAGAAAACTAGACAAATAAGAAAAGGAAACAAAAAGATAATTTAGAAAACCCTTACAAACACAGGACATACCAAATAAACAAAACAAACAGACAAAAAACATAAATATAAATTACAAAAGGGACAGACAGGAGATTGCCACAGAATAAATATGAAAAACTATCTTAAAGCTAAAAGAGATTAGAGAAAACCAATAATACAATCTGGCCACCCCGTGGGGTTTGCCATCCGCACCCTGCGGAGTTTGCCCTCTGGCAGGAATAAAGACAAACTCAAACAGGATTTGAAACATTAAGCACAAATACAAATATTCACACAAAATCAACTTACAAAGGGAGAAAAGGGTATAAAATTACCAGGGACTTACCACAAGAAGCTAGCTAGCCCAGGAACGCAGACTTTTTGCTGTTCCCCCCTTCCTGAAAAATAAAAAGATCCAGCTTTCAAGCAGTTGTCCGTATCCTTGCTCCGGAGCTCTCCCAGCGGGAAAATTGAATCCTTGAAAGAAAGGCATTTTGACACCTTTTGACAGTTGCTATCAGGTTCCTCCTGATTTATTAGCAAGAGTTCAGCAATAATTCAGAATATAAATGGCTCAAGCCCTCCCACCGCTACCAAAATAATCATCCTACAGAGGACATCATGAATCCCCTCTCTGTGCTGTGGATTCACAGATGTAGCACATAGCAGATAATTTACAACAGTTTTTTTTAGATGGGATTTTACAAAAGTTCTAGGGGTTTCATGAGAAATCATAAATAATATTATAATTGTAAATTGCACCATGATGCTAGTTGTAGATGTCATATTTTTTATGCAGGTGTTTACTGAGATTTGTAAATCATTTTAAGAGTTCTGAGAAAAAAGGTTGAGAAAAGCTGATTTAGAGAGTGAAAATGGAGAGAAATTCAATGATTAGTCATTGATAAAAAAAAATCATAAGATAAAAAAAATTTGATTGTAGAGATTGAGGAATACAAAAGCTGTTTCTAAAGAATTAGAAATAAAAATGATCTGAAGATTGTTGCATGGCCTCTTACAAATAGATGAAATCTAGAATTTCTTGTATTTATATCTGCATATAACTTTTACTTGGGAAGATTCAGAAGAGTTTACAAAAAAAGTGTCAGACATTAAAGGAGAGCTTTAGATGTCTGGAAGCATCTTTTCCTGTTAACATATTTGATAAAAAAAATATTTTAATAACAGTTTAGTCAGAAAGGAAGCTACCAGATTTCTTCTAAAAGAACTGGAAGAGATGAAGTTGGGTGAGTATTTACCAAAGAGTGTTTGGTAATCAGAATCTGAATCATCAAATAATTTTCTAAGAATGTGTAATTTGGGCAGTGCAATCAATATAGTTATTAGTATAATACATATACTGTTAAGTCTGGAGCATGGGTGCGAATGATGGAGACGAGCCGGTAAAAACAGTGAACTTCAAACTCTTTATTTACATATTGTGTCAGCTCAAACTGGAGGGCTGCTATAGCCTTCCTTATATAGGCAACTTATTAACTATTCAACCAATAGCAAACCTGGAGCGCTAGCTCCGTTAACCAATAGGAATGGCCTGTTAATGGCCAATCAGATGCTCCTGAACGGATCAATCCGATCCTGCCATTAACAACCAATCAGAAGTGCAGGGCCAGAACCCTGCACTTGACTTCAAGCTCAAGATAACTTTATTGTTATTATTCATTCACAACATATACCCTAAAATCTATTCATCTAATGATATCTTTGTTATTTGCCCCTCATGGCTTCCAGATCTTAAAGAATAAACTAGGAAAGCTGAGCTTGGGATGCAGATATGTCTTATTTTAAGCAATATGGGCTGCAATCATATATAGATTTAATTTGCCTGGCTTGAGTATACTTCCTTGCCTTGCCTTGCTCTGCCCTCCCTTCTAAATATTTGGAAATGTCCCTAACACGTTTTTCAAGATGGCTGTGTACATGGATGCTCCGGCTGGCCGCTCCTTCTTTCAGTATATATGGTGTGTATGATGTGTTTTGGATCCTTAATTGAATACTGTGGGGCAAGGAGCATCTATAGTTGGCAAGCCTTGATACAAATTGGACTGAAATGTGAAAATGCTATTATGGACAATTTTATACATTCTCATAACATACCGAAGGAGGCAGCTAGGACCCTGGGGGAGCCATGGATCACTAGAAAGGAGGAAGAGGAACATTCTCATAACATACCGGAAGAGGAAAAAAGGATGCCATGCTGAGTTTTCTTTAGGCTGAGTAAGTTTCCACACAAGCCTTCGATTCCAAGTATATTTCTTACCAATGCAAGATCTCTGACTAACAAAATGGAGAATTAAGGCTACAGATTACAAAGCCTAAATTCATCTAGAACTGCTGTGTTTTGCTAATCACAGAAACTTGGCTTTATTTACTCATTCCAGATGCAGCTGTTGAGCTGGAAAGCTATATAGCTCACGGGCAGGACAGGAGTAGATATTCTGACAAGATCAAAGGGGGAGGTTTAAGCCTTTATATAAACAAAAGCTGGTCTATCAATACAAAGACATCCACTGCTCCATGGATCTGGAGTATATGACTCTTAAATGTAGACCCATATATCTTCCATGGGGATTCAGCATGGTTTTGATTACTGCAGTCTATATCCCACCTGATGCCAATACTACCATAGCTTTGGGATTCTTGGATAACATTGCTAGTAATCAGCAGAATAAGTATCCTGATGCTGTGCATATCATAGTGGGGGACTTTAATCAAACTGATTTAAAAGCAGCGCTCCCTAAATTCTATCAGCATGTTAAGTGTGCTACTAGAGGAGCAAACATATTGGACAAAGTATGTATAACATCAAATATGGCTATAAGGTTATACAATTACCACATTTGGGACAATCAGACCATGTCACTGCTTTTAGCACCAGCGTACATCCCTCTTAGGAGATGGGCTCTGCCTATAATAAAGACAGTGAAATCTCGGCCAGAAGATGCTTCCCAAAAACTTCAGGATTGTTTTGAGAACACAAATTGGGACATCTTTTACCACTCTGATCTAGAGAAGCACACTGCAACTGTTCTGTGCTATATCAAACACTGCACAGATACTATCACTGTGGATAAACGTATTAGGATCTATTCCAATCAGAAACCCTGGATGACCAAGGAAGTCTAGTGCCTCTTGTGTGACAGGACCAAGGCCTTTAGGTCCGATGATGGGGCAAGATACATTGTTGCCAGAGCTAATCTGAAGAAAGGTATTCGGAAGACCAAAACTGATTATAAGAGAAAGATTGAGGATAATTTTTATAGCAATAACATGAGGCAGTTGTGGCGAGGGATTCAACAAATTACAAATCATCAGCCGACCAATATCATCCCTGCTGAGGGGGATGCTTCATTGATAGAGGAACTGAATCATTTCTTTACTCGCTTTGAAGTGGAGACATCAGAGACAGATAAAATACAATCACCAGCCAATTGTAGCCCCCACCTCATTGTGGAGGAACAGGAGGTAAGGAGCATTCTGAGGGCTGCCGGTCCTGTATCTCTGGCCGAGTGCTTAAAGACTGTGCTGATCAGTTGGCTGGAGTCTTTATCAGGATCTTCAATCGGTCTTTATCCCAGTCCACTATTCCATCTTGTTTGAAGGCTTCCACCACTGTTCTGTTGCCAAAGAAGTTCCCTATCAATAACCTCAATGATTACAGACCAGTGGCACTCGCTCCCATCATCATGAAGTGCTTTGAGAAATTGGTCTGCCGGCACATCATTTCTGGTCTTTTGCATACATTTGATAAACACCTTGCATACAGAAGAAATAGTTCTACAGAGGATGCTATAGCCATAACTCTTCACACTGTTCTGACTCATCTAGAACAGCGAGTGGGGGGGGGGCTATGTGAGGATGCTTTTTGTAGATTTTAGTTCTGCATTTAACACCATTCTTCCACATAAACTAGTGTCTAAACTTCTGGACCTTGGACTTGCTTATTCAATCTGCCTTTGGATTATGGATTTCCTGTCTGGCGCTCACAGAGGATCAGATTAGGTAATCATATCTTTTCAGCCCTTATTCTTAACACTGGTACACCACAGGGTTGCGTGTTGAGTCCCTTATTCTAAACTCTTTATGTGCATGACTGCATTCCCATTCACGCTAGTAATACTATTGCTAAATTTGCAGATGATACAACAGTGGTAGGACTCATCTCCAGGGGGGATGAGTCTGCCTACTGAGATGAGGTTGAGCGGTTGCTTTTGTAGTGTAGAGACAATAACTTGATCCTCAACACCAATAAGACCAAGGAGCTTATAGTGGACTATAGAAGGAACAGATCAGACATCCACCCCTTGCTTATCAATGGAGACTGAGTGGAGCAAGTGGCCAGTTTTAAGCTTCTTGGTGTTACCATAAAAGAGGATCTGACCTGGGGTGCTCACACCGCAGCACTGGTCAAAAGGGCCCAGCAGAGATTATACTACCTGAGACTTCTCAGAAAACAACTGAATGAAAAACTGCTGGTGACCTTCTACCACTGCACCATAGAGCAGGGGTTGCCAACCTTTTGGACCTCAGGAACCACCAAACTCATAATTTTAGATTCCAGGGACCACTAACTGGTTCTGTGGGCATGGCCTAATTTGTGGGTGTGGCTTGGTGGTCATGTGACTGGCTGGGCATGGCTTGTATGTAAATATTTATATAAATATTGAATTTTGTATAAAAAAGATCAGCTTTTACCCAAAATCAGGCAAAGCAGGCAGGCAGATTGAGTTGCTCACAGAATCACAGATTCATTCAGAAATCTATCTATCTGCCATTGGCTAGCTCAGTCTGTCACATAAAATTTGCTTGCAAGCAAACTCACAAAATTAACTCACAACACACCATGTATGTAAATGTTGATTTTTTATATATATAAAAAGCAACTTTTATCCAAAATCAGGCAAAGCAGGCAGATTGAGTTGCTCACAGAATCATTCAGTGATCTATCTATCTGCCATTGGCTAGCTCAGTCTCTCAAATTTGCTTGCCATTAGTCTGCATTGAATATGCTTGCAAACAAACCTTCAGTCCTAAGGGAGGTTCAGCTGTGCTTAGCTAGAAAGCAAGAAATCCAACCATTTCCTGCTTTCTAGCTAATCTAAATCTCCTGGCACAGCAGAACAGTTGATGGTTGGAAAAAGGAAAAATAGCAACTTAGCAGACAAGTTTTGCCGGGTAAAGAGTGAGTGGGCGGGGAGGGTTGCCACGGGCCATGTGGGATGAGCAGCCTTGTGTTTCTGCGCAGCCTGGATTAATTGCTTTGGGGGGGTGCTCTGGGGATGAGATTTCTCTGCAGCCCACCAAAATTTTCTCATGGCCCACCATTGGGCCACAGCCCACCGGTTGGCGACTACTGCCATAGAGAATATCTTATCTTACTGCACTTCTATATAGTTTACCAATTGCACAGTGACAAATAGGAAAGCACTCCAGAGGGTTAACATAATTGCCCAGAAGATCATTAATTGCCCTCTCCCTTCTTTGGAAGAGATTTATAGATCCCACTGCCTTAGGAAAGTTCAAAACATTCTCAAAGATCCATCTCATCCTGGGAACCCTTTTTTTGAACTATTACCATCTGGCAGATTGTACAGAATAATAAAAACAAGCCAAATAGGCTGAAAAACAGCTTCTATCCCAGGGCAGAAGCTCTCTTGAATTCTTCTGTATAGTGCAGTGTGGTTCGGTGTCAGGGATTTTTGGTTCAATGTGTGGAGGGTGAAGGATGTGTGTTTGTGTTTATTTTCTTTTTTTTTTTTAAAAAAAAAAACAGACTTTATTGGTTTTACCATTGGAAAAAAAAACATATCTACAAATATACACATAAAGAAGAGCCAGGCCTTAGCAGAGGCTAGCAAGAAAGAAAAGAACATAAAGGGGGAAAAGAACAATGGGGAAAGGGGAAATGTTAAGTCCTGGGCATGGGCGCAAGGAACGGAGACTAGACATCGAACGGTGACTTCAACTCTTTATTGTAAAATAAGAACAGAGCAAATACTTGGGCAGCAGCAGCTCTTTTATAGAGCTGACTGCTGTCAAAACAACCAATGGTTTGAGTTTACTGCTTTCGCAAGTGTCCAATCAGAGGGGCCCGTTAACAGCCAATCAGACTGGCCAAAAATGACCAATCACGACTCGCTATTTGCAGGCCAATGAGAAGTGCAGGATTATAAGCCTGCTGTAAGGTAAAAGCTGTTTAGAGTTATATCGCTGTGTTGGCTTAGTCCATAACAGGAAACGTAAAGAGGGAAAAACAATTAAAATAGAATCATATCTCTTGTAACAATCTGTAAGATTCTTTCTTCTTCAAATGTGCCATAAGCAGAACTTATCGATATCTCTACTTAAATTGCCCCTGGCTAAAGTTCTCTTCACTGTGCTCTATCTCTGATTTACCAAGTGTTCCAGTTGTTATAGTAGGCTGAGGATTCTTTGTTTTTTAGTGTTAGCATTAATCTATCCATTTCAGCGCACTCTAATATTTTCTGAATAATCATCTGTTCAGTGGGAATGAAAGGTGATTTCCAGCACTGAGCGAATGCCAGTCTGGCCGCAGTTAGGATATGGATTATTATATACTTCATTTTCTTTGATAATTGTTTATCAAAAATCCCTAAAAGGAAGGACTCTGGTTTATATTCAATTTGTTCCTTAGTTATCTCCTCCAGCCAATGCCTAATTTTTTGCCAATACTTCTGTGTTTCCTTGAATGACCACCACATGTGGAAGAAGGTACTATCTATGTTTTTGCATTTCCAGCATTTTGGATTCGTGTTGGGGTGCATTTCGCCAACCTCGAAGGGGACAAGTGCCATCTATAGAACATTTTATATGAATTTTCTTTGTACGCTGTTGATTTTGTGATCTTGTTGTTCCTATTCCAAATCCTTTCCCATTCTGATAGAGTAATGCTCCGCCCCAAGCAATCATATTTCACTTAAATATCTCTTGTTCTAATTCTGTTTCCAATAAATATTTGTAAAATTTGGATATATTTTTTTGTGTAGTCCTAATAAAATTTTGTCTAAAATCTGCAATTATTGTAGATTCCAAATTCTTTAGTGTCTTGTTTATATCTGCTATGAATTTGAAGATACACCCACTGATCAATTGTGAATCTTTGCTCTTGTAATTCTTGTCGTGTTTTAAGTTTTCCTTGTGGGTCTAATAAATCTTCATTTAATCATTTTTATGATGTCCAATTATTAGGATGTACTATTGCCTCCATTGGGGATAGCTAGATCGGTATTTTTAAATAATGTTTTTTGTGAATTTTTTCCAGTTGATTAATAGAGAGTCCTGATAATATGCTTTTGGAAATATGATTGCTTGGGTTTCCCAACATCCCACAAAAAGGCGTGCCACCCTCTCTGCATGTCGTGATCTTCTAGCAATAGAGTTCTTTTATTGGTTAAACTCACCCATTCTTTTAGCCACATTAAGATGGCTGCCATATGGTATATTTCCCAATTTGGGAGGGCTAGTCCTCCTCTGCTTTTCAAATCTTGTAAAGCTTTTATGTTGATCCTAACTTTTCTTCCCTGCCAAATGAATTTTAGTGTTGTCTTGTTTAATTCTACGAAAAAGGTTTTATTTAGTTTGATTGGAATTGTCTGGAATAGATATAGAAATTTGGGTAATATATTCATCTTGATCGAAGCAATCCTACCCAATAATGAAAGCTGCAGCTTGCTCCAAGCTTCTAATTCTTTCTTGACTTGTTGAAGTAATTTGTCGTAATTGTTTTCTTTGAGCAATATACTTTGTGGAGTTAGCCATATTCCTAAATATTTAACTTCTTTTGTCACCTGTATTCCCATCAATGCCTCTAACTCTTTATTCTGATCTTCTATTAGGTTCTTGGTCATTAATTTTGTTTTTTTCCTGTTTATTTTAAGTCCAGCAACTTCACTGAATCGTTCTATATATCCTTTCTATATATCTATATATCCGTTCTATATATCCTTTTTCTATTGGGCCCTCCAAGAAGAAGACCATATCATCAGCAAATGCTTGTACTTTGTACTCTTCTGATTTTATCCTCAAACCTCTAATTTCAGAGTTTTTCCTGATACATGTCAGAAGTGATTCTAAAGCAAAAATGAAAAGCAGAGGGGAGAGTGGGCAACCCTGTCTAACCCTGTTTCTATTTTTATAGGGCCAGTTTGTTCCCGTTTATTAGAATATTAGCCTGTTGGGTATCGTAGATTGTAGTTATAATGTTTTCGAATCTGGTGCTGAGCTTCATGTTATAGATTTTTTGGATTAAAAAATGCCAATTTAGATTGTTGAATGCTTTTTCAGCATCTAAAAACATAAATGCAAACTGTTTCTCCGGGTGGGCTTCGTAAAATTCTAAAGTGTCTATCACTGTTCTTAGGTTATTCTTAATTTGTCGAAATGGGAGAAATCCGTTTTGATCTTCGTGGATATATGAATTTAAAACTTGTTTTAATCTATTAGCTATAAGAGAAGAAAATAGTTTGTAATCTGCATTTAATAGTGAGATTGGTCTATAATTATTAATATATCTATGATCTAAGTCCTCCTTCGGGATCAGCGAGATTAAGGCTCCCCTTCACGAGTCCGGCATCCTGGCTGCTAAAAGTACCTCGTTAAATACTTCCAACATCAGTGGTCCAATTTGTTCCATGATTATTTTATATAATTCTGCCGGGATCCCATCTGGTCCTGGCGACTTGTTGTTGCTTTGCTTCTCTATTGCTGACTTCAATTCCGACCATGTAATATTTTTATTTTGTAATTCTACTCATTCCTCTCCAATTGCTTTATCATTCGCTTCTTCTAAATATTTCTTTGTTTTATCCTCGCTAATTTCTTCCTTTTTATATAATTTCCCAAAGTATTTATGGATAATCTCTTTCTTCCTCTCTATCTCGTGATGCAGATTTCCCGTCTCATCTATTAATTGGTGTATCAGTCTCTTTTCTCTCCCTTTTTTGAGTTTATGGGCTAACTATTTCCCTGGTTTGTTTGCATGCTCAAAGTAGATTTGTTTAATCATTTTCAGGTTTGTCTCCAATTTTTCTTGTTCGAGTAGATTCAATTTGTGTTTGGTTGTTATTAGCTGGTTTTGTATTCTTTGATTTTTAGGATTTTTTTGTAGTTGGGCTTCTAAATCCTTAATTTCTTATTGTAAATTGTTTTGTTGGGCGTACTTTCTTTTATTTCTCATGGCATTGTAAGAAATTGTTATTCCTTTTATGCTTGTCTTCATTGTATCCCATATTTTTTTTTTTGAGGTTGTTTCATTATTATTTTCCTTTTAAAAAAATTAATTTCCTCTTTCAACTTATTGATATACTCTTCTTGGTTTATTAAATGAGTATTTAATGTCCATCTTTTCTTTGGTTTTTTTCTGCCTCTCCAAGTTATTTGGATTGGATTGTGGTTGGCCCATTCTTGCTTTTTTAAAATTTCATTTACTAATTTGCTATATTCATCCAGGCCATGTCTATTCTTGTCCATATTTTGTGTGGGTTAGAATAGTAAGTAAATCGGTTGTCCTCTGGGTTTAATTTCCTCCATATGTCTACTAAATTCAGTTCGTTCATCATATCCTTACAAGACTTCAAAAATTCTCTTTTTCCTTTTTTATTCTTACTCGCATTACTATGATCTTTTCGATGGTCAGCAATAGAGTTGAAGTCGCCTATCAGACAAATGTTGATTATTTCAAAATCTATTATTTTTTGGTGGAGGTCTTTAAAAAATTTACCTTGATCATCATTTGGAGCATAAATTACTACCAGTAAGAATGTAATAAAATTGATCGAAATTTGTACAACCAGAGTTCTTCCTTCGGGGTTGGACCAAATTAGCTCCGCTTTTAAATCGTCTCTCACATATATTGCAATACCTTTCTTCTTGTGCTTTTCTGCTGGTGCCGTAAAAAGGTTCCCAAGTTTCGGGCAGGTTAAGTATCTTTCCTCATTTTTCCTAATATGTGTTTCTTGTAAACAAATTATCTCAACATTCTGTTTAATTTGTTTGGTTAGAATCCTTTTCCTTTTAGATCTTGAATTTAGGCCATTTATATTAATGGAGAGGAGTTTCTTTTCTTCCTCCATTTAGCTAAATCTGTTTCGCTTTTTGTCTTGTAACTATATGGCTCTATTCTTGTGGTTGTTGTAAGGTTGTTTCTTCTCTTTCCTGTTGCAAATTGTCTTTCTCTTGGGATTGGGAAGGTTTTTCTTCTTTATTTCTATTACGGTTATGCTCTTCCTGCATATTCCTTTGTGTTTCCTCCCAAGAGTGTTGATCTTCCGTATTTGTTAGCTGATCAAGGAAATCATGTGCCTGTTCTATAGAATCTATTTTAAGTTTCCTTCCCTTCCATGATATTAACATCCCTTCAGGGATAAGCCATTTGAATGAGATTTCCTTTTTATTTAAATAATTAACTAAAAATTTATAGTCTTGTCTCAAGGCCCTTACTTTCCCAGGGATTTGCTTAAGTATTGTAATTTCTTTGCCCTTGTATGTTATTCTCTCGTCTCTAGACATTCTAAGTATTAAGTCTCTTACACATCTTCTTGAAAAACGGATATGGATCTCCCTCGGGAAGTTGTGACGTCTTGTGTAGCTCCTGTAAACTTTGTCAAATTCTTTAAGTAAATCATCTTTCTCTTTCTCTAGCAGTTCAGCCAATAGACCTGCCATTAATTGCTCTAATTCCTCGTTCTTCGATTCTTCCACATTTTGAAATCTTAAGTATGCTGCTGCTCTGTCCATTTCTAGTTAGACCAAGGAGTCTTCCATTTCTCTGTTTACATTTTTAAAGTCTTCTTCTGTCTGCTCTAGGCTCTTCTCCATTCGCTCTGTCCTTGTCTCTATTTCTTTTATCTTTATTTCATTTTTTCCATGGCCTGTTGCATTGACCCGATCTTATCTTCCACCTTCAGTGTAACTGCTTTCATCTCTGCCTTCAATTTTCCCATCTCTTCCTTCAATTCATTAATGTCCACCCCAGTCTCATTGTGGTTCTTGGTCATAATCTCCTGCATTTTGGACATTGATTCTTGCAGAGAAAATAATGTCGTTTGTAAGTTGGTGTTGGTAACAGTTGGTTGTTTTTCCCTGTCATGGATTCCTCAATAGTCTTCTGGATTGATGGGGAAGCTAGAGTCAACATGGTCATCAAGGTCGGGGTGTTTTTCCTTCCCGTTTTCAGGGCCATGGTTGTTGTGGAGGACATCTCTATCAGGATTTGTTTTTGCAATTGGACTATATTTATTATATTATCCCAAATTACCATTCCGTGCTATTACCCCTTGAATATAATTTCCAGATTGTTTACGAAGATTACTCAACCAAGTTATTTAATTCTATTTCTTCAGACCGGTTTGTTGTTTGGGCAATTCAAATTCCAATATGGTAGACTTTTACCCAATACTATATGATCTTCTCTGTGATAGATTTATCTACCAAATATAAGTATATTTGACAACTAAAAAATCAATATTATGTCAAATCCAACTCAGTTAGGGCTTTCAAACAGTCTAAGATTTCTAACTCTATGTAAATCTTTATCCTATACTACATATTAATATTGAAAATTCAAATTAATCTAAATCAATCCTACTTAACAGTCCTTAAAGTTATTAAATGTTCAATATACAAAACACTCTAATCAATTAATGCTTTTATCTCTAGAAAGCAGTGTACCTCTCATAAACAAATCACTTTTCAAATTTATAATTATTATATAGAGGAAGGAAGGAAAGATCAAAAGAAAAGACAAAGAAAAAAGAAGGGTACGGAAAGAAAGGAATGTTCTTGGTTTCAAGAGGTCTGTAGAGAAAGGTCCATAGGATTAATGCCAAAAGAAAGTCAAAACGAAATCGAAGTTGGTGTTTTTTTGCCTTATTGTGTCTCTTTGTGGATGCACTGCAAGATGGGGGTGAAAGAAAGTGCTGACTAATTGCTGTCAGCAATCCATCTTAACCAAGCTTCCTTTAGTCTCTTTCTGTCTTCTTCTTCCCTCTTCTTCTTTCCCCCTACCAACGCTTGTGGGTCTGCTGTCTTACTCTTCTTCGCTTATAACCTCCACCTCAAATCCATCATGTTAGCAATCTGACTTATAAGCAGTATTAAGTTGAGATAGCAGAGAGTAGACCTTTCACGCAAAATTCAAGGCGTTGCTTGTCGCTTTCACAACTAGGCTTCTTCTTTCTCCGCCGCTGAATTCCTCCTCTGGTCTTCTTAGATCTCAATCCAAAAAAGCAGCTCACTCAGATGGTCCCATCCACCGACCTCTTCAATTCCCCACAATCTTCTTCTCTCCCCCAACTTCTCCTTCCTGTCACTATAGCCGGTACTTTCACTTTAAGGATCGAGCTTTCCGTCCACGCTTATCTCCCTTTCACTTTCCAAAGTGCTTTTCTGGCTGCTTTTCCCAGGCTTTTGACAGCTATTACTTACATTAAAGAACGGGGGAGGGGTCTAGCACCAATCTCAGTCTCCACTTTTAAAGTCCTTCTGCGTCTCTTTTTGTCCCGATCTTGCAGACTGTCAGTTTTTGCTTATTCAAATTGGTGGCAGACCGGACTTTGGAGCTGCCATATGCTGGCGGCTGGCTCACTCACGTTGGGCTCAGAGGCTCTTCCTTCATTGCCAGGGGGTTGCCTACTCTCACACTGCAACCTGGGGTCCCCTACTCCAACACGAATCTCTACGGGTTTCGTGTATCCACCAAGGATCGCTCCAAACGCGTGAAAAAGGTGCTCGAAGACCACAGCTGGGCTTCTCCACCTCTGGTCATCCCTGTCCTGCCACCGGAAGTCCAATGATCAAAACTAAATTCATATTAAATTAATGTAATGGGAAAAATACTTTTTTCTCATATTATTTCCGTAGGAATTTGAATGGAAAGCATTTTTCCATATTCATTGAATTCACTGAATAGGCCAGACAACAATAATTAGTTTTAACATCAGGATACACAAAACACAGAATCTAAAGTTTCTGTGGATGTTACTTGCATACATACATTTTAGCCTTCATGCTATATGTTCTGTGTGAAGGTTTTTCTTTAGCTATCATGAAACTTCAGGCTAAAAATCCAGCCCTGCTGCTAAATAAAATTAAGATACTGATAGAAAAAAAATATTGTAAACAGATATTAACAAGCAATCTACCAGTGTTGCATACTTTCTGAAAATTTAAAAAGACAATAGGGAGGAAGGGAAGAATTAATTTAGATGGACTCCTGTCCATGCCATGGTGGTACTGCTCTTTGAAAAAAATAACTGCTGGAGACTTGGGTTGACGATTAATCCTATCAATTTTGGAGATTGAGCTCAAGTCTGTAATCCAAATACACTTTATAGGAAAACTAAAAATGTCAGCTTGGCAATAAAACTTTGAAGAGGACTGAGGAATGATAAGCTGGAAGAGGACTGCAGGAGACCAACTCTTGGAAACCCAAAGAAATCAACTCTCTAAACAGAAACTGTCTATGGAATGCCTCTTTCTTCTTGCATAACCTAATTGTCTTTCTAGTCCTGCCTCATTATTATAGAGACACTCTAATTGGCTCACAAACCTCACTAGATATATCATACGTTATTACTGTTTACATCTGTAAAATAATTTGCTACTGTATTCAATCACATATATATTTAAATTTGCATAAGGACTGATTATAGTTTTCCCCTCCTCCCCACTGTCAATTAACCAATAAGTATAATATGTACTGATCTCTAGTTCCAAAATTCGTCATACAGATACAAGTACCACATGAGTGAAATATGGTATGGATTGCCGACATACAAGCTACATTCATATGTTAATACAAGTTTTAACATCTATCATTTGTTATGTCTGGCTGTGTGGTTAGTTAATTCATCCAGTAATGCAAACCTCTAATGAGAAATAAATTCATATATCATGCTAAATCAAAACAATAAATCATATCATGTTTGGTGATGTAAAACTCGACTGTAACCAGTTATTATAAGGGATTACCCAATACATTAGAGTAGTCAATATTACCCAGTCATTTATTTTGGCGTGCATTTCATTGCAACAAAGGGAAGCATCAGACACAAATATCCTATCTCATCACATGCCTCATTCGAAGGAATTACTGTGGATTTGCATGTGTCACAAAAAGTTCTATTAAATAGAAACAAACAAATCTTTTTTTATAAACACAAATCAAAATATGGCATGATAGCACATTAATGAGTTTTTATTGATGACTTCCCATGAGAAATTGGAGAGTTCTGGATTATCATTATTCCCTAATTCTGATTAGCAAAGAGCAACAGAATTTCAATAGTGCAATTATTTGACTTTTGAAATATTTGGTTCTAATTTTAGCCAACATTCAATTACTTTATTTGCTTCATGGCAATCAGGCCTATAGAAAAAATTCTGGGATGGTGGTAACTTGGCCCAACTTCTCAAAAGAAATCTACTATTTTGGAAATCCTAATTTAAAAAGGCAGGGAAAAGAGGGTAAGGATACCTGGACAGAAAGAAGGGGGGAAAGTTTCAGATCTGGAGAGTTTTTAAGGATTTTGAATAATTGCATAGAAATTTTTGCCAAAAAAGTCCTCAGATCTGTTAGGGATAACATTGTTTACCCTAACTGGTTTAGGTAAAATAATAAATATGTTATCATAGTTTGTTAGTTAAAGTGTCTGCAACTTTAACTGTAGGATTGTAATTAAGGAATGGTTGTGAAAGCACTTTAAAAGAAGCAAGACGACAGCTTGCTCACTCTCTGGCTTTGATGATCCCTAATTACTGCATGGACTCAAGACTGCGTTACTCGAACGGGAGAGATAAACAAAGGATTGATTTGTAAGTGTACTGACATAGGATATTCTACACAGACTTTGCTAACTGAATATCCTTGAATGGAATGACTAAATGATACATGACTAATGGACTGTTATTTTGACTATGCTATAAATGGAATAAACTATATTTTTGAGAGCACAAGCGTATCTGTTATTTTTACTGTATATTAACAAACATACAAGCTTATCTCACTCATTTATCTGTATGCCTATCTGACTAAGCTGCACATTCTGTTTAGCTTGTCTCCTTAACCCTGGTTGGGGAACCCAGGCTTAACACTGGTTATGGGCCCAGAGGCTGCAAAGTCAGTTCAACTAGGATAAAACAGATTTATGTAAAAAGTGAGAGTTTGTGTTGTTATACATTACAGTAAACAGACAGCTGTGTTTTATTAATTATAGTTTTATATCCATATAAAGAAAACATGGCACAAGTCAATCTACAAAGTTTGTCCCTTATATCCAAGTTGGATGGAATAAACCATTTCATGGTCTATGAAATGTAGTCTACTTCTACGAAGAGAAGATTTGTGGAACATAATTGAAAATCCACCAAACGTAGAGGAATGGGATCCAGAGGATGATGAAGATAGACTAAAAATAGAAGAATTTATGCATAAAAATGAACAAGCTATTTGCATAATAGGGTTAACATTAATTGACCAGCAACTTGTTCATATCCATGGAGAGCAAACGGCTGTTGGGTGTTGGCAGAAGCTGAAGAGGATTTATGTTCGAGATAACGTTGGTGCACACATAAATCTAACACGGAAGCTTTTCAGGACGCATCTCCAGACGAATGGTGATATGCTTAGTCATTTGGAAACTATGAAAATAATTTTTTAAGAACTGCATGAGAAAGAGCTTATTTTCTCTGAACTAAACCAAGTCTATATAATTCTATCTTCACTAGAAGAAAGTTATGACAACTACGTCACTTCCCTTGAAATTTTGCCAAAGGAAAGTTTAACTTTAACTGATATAACTGGCAGATTGATTGAAGAGGCAAGAAGAAGACTTGAAAGATATCAGTTAAGGAGGGAACAACCTCAAAAAGAAGATAATAAATCTCCTACTGCATACGCAATTAAAAAGTGTTTTAATTGTGGAGGAAGAGGACATTTGGCAAGATTTTGTAAAAAAGCAAAGAGCCAGAACGCTGGCCAGAATACTAAAAGTCATCAAAAGATAAATAAAAATTTAGAGTTAGCCATGTATACTAATGGAGCTGTAAAAATTAATTTATGGGTGGTTGACAGTGGAGCATCCCACTGTATAACAAATGATAACAGAAATTTTATTAAAATGTCCCAGAGTACACAGCAGATATCGTTAGCCAATGGCTGGAAACTGAAAGCTAAAGGTCAAGGTATAGCATATTGTTCTTTTATAAAAGAGAATGTAAAAATGTTATATGTACCACAACTTAAGTTTAATTTGATTTCAGTTAGAATTTTGGTTAAACTAGGATATGTAGTTACCTTTAAAGGAGATAACTGCATAATTGAGAAAGAAGATAAGAAAATTACTGCATCTTTAAGAGGTGAATTATATGTGTTAAATGATAATGGTTTAAAGGTGGCTAACACGGTTTATGATGATAAGAAACCTCATGATGAATGTATTCACTTGTTACACCGACGGCTAGGGCATTTAAATTTTAAAATGCTTAAGAAAACTGTTGAATTATCTAAGGGAATAAGTTTGAAACCTTGTAATAAGTATTTGCAATGTTCTATCTGTAATCAAAGTAAGAGCAGGGTCATACCGGCTAATAGAGTTGATGGATTTACTACCAAAGAGCCTTTAGAAGTAGTATTTGCTGATTTAATAGGTCTGAAAAAACCAAGTGTAGGAGGAGCTCGTTACATACTAAGTATAATGGACCACTATTCTAGATATGGGTTTTGCTATTTAATGAAGAGCAAAACTGAAACGTATCTAAATCTCTTTAATTGGATAAAATTTGCTGAAAGGAAAAATAAAAAGAAATTAGTAACTCTTATAACAGATAATGGTGCGGAATTTACAAATAATAAATTCCAGAATAGACTTAGAATGTTAGGTATTCAACATAAAAAGTCTGCACCATATAGGCCACAACATAATGCCTTTATAGAGAGACGAGGCCAAACACTACAGTCAATGGCACGTACTATGATGTCTGATTCAGGATTACCTGACAATTTATGGGGAGAAGCAATAATGTGTGGTAATCATATATTAAATAATGTTGTTAATTCAACAACAGGTGAATTACCATTCACACTGTGGCATGGTAAAAAACCTGATTTAAGTTACATGCACACATTTCGAGTACCAGCATGGGTGCATATCCCTACACAACTTAGACAAAAAGAACAGCATAGAGCTAAAAGATTATTTTTTGTAGGATATAAATCTAATCATAGATCTTATAGATTCTGGGAACCAGGTACATCTAGAGTTTACACCAGTGCTAGTGCTAAATTCCTAGAACATGTAGGATGGAATAGATTAGAGCAAGATTTAAATAATGAAGTAATTATTGAACCCTACAAAAGGCAGAAAGAACAAGAAGAGTCCAGTTATAAGAAGAGTCCAATTAAAGAAGAAGTCCATGAAGAGCAAATAGGACCAGAACAAGAGGAAACAGTTGATCAGGAAGAGTTAGATAATCAAGAACAGGTAGTAAAGGAAAGTCCACCTGTAAGTTCTGTAATACCTAGACGTACTACAGGTTTATCTATACCACCTGATAGGTATCAAGCAAGTATAGTTTGCCAAGTAACTAAAGTTCCAACTAGTGTAGATGAACTTAGGATGTATCCTGCTAAGAATCAGGAGAATTGGCAAAAGGCAATGGAAAAAGAACTAAATTCATTAAAGGTAATGAAAGTATATGAAGATGCTAATTTACCTCCAGGAGAAAAATCCATTGGGTGCAAATGGATATTTAAAGTAAAAACTAGAAATGACGGGACTGTTACCCATAAGGCTAGGTTGGTAGCTCAAGGATTTAATCAAACTGCATCTAATTACGATGAAGTTTTTGCACCAAGCCTTAAAGCAACATCTTTAAGAGCAGCGTTAGTGTGGGCAGCTAAGAAAAACTATGTCATTAACCATTTAGATGTAGAAACTGCTTATCTACATGCACCATTGCAGCACACTATATATTTGAAAAAGCCAATGATTATAAAAGCCAATAAAGTAAATAGTAATGATTGTTGGAAACTCAAAAAGAGTCTTTACGGGTTGAAACAATCTGGCTTTGAGTGGAATCAATATATTGTGAAAGAATTAAACAATATAGGATTTAAATCTGGTTTAGCAGATCCATGTGTGTTTAAAAGAGAAAATAATGGAACGGTGTCATTATTGTTATTATTTACAGATGATATTGCTTTGATAACTAAGACTAATAATGAAGCTAATGAGATTATATCATTATTAGCTAAAAAGATAAAATTAAAGCATTTAGGTGAAATTAAAAAGTATCTAGGATTGACAATTAACAAAACAAAAAATGGATTTAAGATATCTCAAGAAGATAAAATTTGCCAATTAATTAAAACGTATAAAATGGAACTTTGTAAACCGGCAAAGACTCCAATGAGTCAGGAAGTTTGCCAAACTGATGATCAAAGTCCCAAATTTGATAAGTCCATATATCAATCTTTGATTAGTAGCTTATCATATATAAGCAATTGGTCAAGGCCTGATATAGCTTATAGTGTTAATCAGCTGGCATGTTTTAATTCGGATCCACATCAATGTCATTGGCAATCATTAAAGAGAATTTTAAGATATCTTAAAGGAACAATGAACCATGCATTGTATATAGAACCAAAGGGTGATTTGAGTCTTAGTGCCTATGCAGATGCAAGTTTTTCAACTGACATAAACACTAGAAAATCAACATCTGGGATGGCTATATTATTTGGTAAGACACTAATAGGGTGGAGGTCAATCAGACAACAGCATATCAGCTTGTCCACGATGGAAGCGGAATTTTCATGTCTGTCATTACTATGCACTGACTTAATTCTGTACAAACAGTTATTATTAGACATGGGTATAACTGTTAAAGATTCCATTATTGTGTACAAGGACAACCAGGCAGCCATAAAGTTAGCTACTAGTATTGCTGTAAAAACTAGATCAAAGCATATTGATTTAAGATACTTAAATGTTAGAGAATCTGTAAAGAATGGGCTAATTAAATTGGAATACTGCATGACAGAAGAAAACATTGCAGACCAATTTACAAAAGCTCAAGGAGTAATCAAGTTTAAAGAGAGTTGTAACAAATATGATTTAAGGATGTAAATAGTTATATTATTATATTTACCTAAAAGGGGAGAATGTTAGGGATAACATTGTTTACCCTAACTGGTTTAGGTAAAATAATAAATATGTTATCATAGTTTGTTAGTTAAAGTGTCTGCAACTTTAACTGTAGGATTGTAATTAAGGGAGTGGTTGTGAAAGCACTTTGAAAGAAGCAAGACGACAGCTTGCTCACTCTCTGGCTTTGATGATCTTTAATTACTGGATGGACTCAAGACTGCGTTACTTGAACGGGAGAGATAAACAAAGGATTGATTTGTAAGTGAACTGACATAGGATATTCTACACGGACTTTGCTAACTGAATATCCTTGAATGGAATGACTAAATGATACATGACTAATGGACTGTTACTTTGACTATGCTATTAATGGAATAAACTATATTTTTGATAGCACAAGCGTATCTGTTATTTTTACTGTATATTAACAAACATACAAGCTTATCTCACTCATTTATCTGTATGCCTATCTGACTAACGCTGCACATTCTGTTTAGCTTGTCTCCTTAACCCTAGTTGGGGAACCCAGGCTTAACATTCCAGATGAAGTATTTGTTGAGTTCTCAATTTGGGTCTGACATATTGGCATGCTCTGAAACTTAAACTACTTCACACACATGAAAAGATTTCACTTGAAAAAGATCTCAGTGTGAAGCTCAGTTGTATAAACTACTGAAGAGAAAGTATAAAATTAATGTGGATAATTAACAAGAATTTTAAAATAAAAAATGGAATATCTTATTTCATCTATCAGTACTTTTGTGGTCTAAACTAAAGAATATTAAATATGTCTTTGATCTTCAGATGAAATTAACCCATAAAAATCATATTTTCATAAACATCTATATATTTAGAGAACAGAGTGGAGTGGAATGGAATGGAGTGGAATGGAATAGAATAGAATAGAATAGAATAGAATAGAATAGAATAGAATAGAATAAACTGGGATCTTGGAGCCCTCCAGTCCAGCCTCCTCTGTGTGTGTGTGTGTGTGTGTGTAATACACACACACACACACACACACACATATATATTTAAAATCTTCGACTCCTTAATTGATTATATGTATAATTATGTCTACAATGTTGCAGGGATTATAAGAGACTACAGTATGCAGGTATGCAATGGGGAATGTATGAGGATGTTTGTTCTTCCTATTAATTTACATTTCTGTTATCAGTTACCAGACCATTAAATACTGATATTAAAATTTGAAACATTTATATTGAAGCCCTGCAAATTTTTACCATTTAAGCATGTTTTATTATTACAACTTTCACCTGCACTAACATCACACAATTTTCTCATCAAGTAATTTTTACTTTCAAATTATTTTCTGTGTGGAACTTGGCACAAGATCAAAGTTGAGTCACCCAGTACTGTCTCTCCTTTGTATCACCAGCTAGAAATAAACACACATGAAATAATCTGTAACATAGTTTAAAAGCATATTAAAAGCAATTTGTTGCTTTGAAAATGCCCCATGTTCTAAAATGCCCTGTACTAAAATTGATCTGTCTATCTTGCTTTTAAATTTGAGGTATATAAATTAATTCCAATACATCAGAATATTTACTTACAATTTAAATACATATTAATAAATCAAGAGGTCTATCTTCCTGTAAACAAATATAACCTACAATATAAAATGTACAATTCAGAGAATTCTATAAGATATTGTTGTAATTGACTAATTTGCATTTAATTAAATCAATAGACTTTCAATACCTTTTTCAGCCTTGACAGATTTAATAAACAACTTTTACAATAAAAATACAAATATACATCTTATGCCATTATACTAATTTGCATATTAACATTAGTAGGAGAAATGCAGACCCTTACTTTAATTTTATAAAAAATACCAAAAGTGTTTACCACAGTTAACATACTTTGAAGATCATACTATATTAAGGAAACTACACCATAAAGCAGGGGTGGGCAAACTACGGCCCGTGGGCCACATCCGGCCCGTTGGTCTGTCCAATCCGGCCCACCCCTGAAAAAAAATTGCTGGGCTCCTGAAAAAAATCATATTGCCCTGTGCCGTGTGGCCCCCAAAGCTGCAAAACAGTGCGGAGCGCTCTTGGGGTAGGAAAGAAAAGAACTTTGCAAAGGCCTTGGCTGGGAGTTTTAAATCACCTTCGAGTGCGACCTCTCCAAAGATGAATCCCCGCCGATCCCCTCCTTTTTTTCCGGGGCTTCCAGGCTTAAACTTTGCAAAGGTAAAGTTTGCAGGCGGGAGCGTCTTCCCGCCGAGGAGCAAGAAGGGTTCCGCCCAGCAGATGGGCGGGCTGCTTGGAACGGGCTGCTTGGAACCACCTAAAGCTAGGCCGCTGCTGGTGCAGCCTTGACCTGCCTTGGTGCCCCATTTCCCGGCTTGGCGGTCCTGCTTGGGCGGCACTTTAAAAGCTTGCTCCTAGCACCTGACCAACTTCCCAGCAATTTGCGGCTTCCTTTTTCCTCGTGGGCGCTCACGCCTGGCCCCGAGCCGCACAGCGGATGGGAAACCTGGTGGGTGGGCTGCTTGGAGGAGGCGACCCGGCAGTGCTCCGGGCTTCCCCTCCACTGCACTATGCAAAGTTTAAGCCTAGAAGCCCCAGAAACCCGAGCAACTTCCCAGCAACTTTTGGCTTCCTTTTAACTCGGGGGCATTGCGCCTGGCCCCAAGCCGTGCAGCGGAGGGGAAGCCCGGAGCGCCGCTGAGTCGCCTCCTCCAAGCAGCCCACCCACCCGCCGGGCTTCCCCTCCGCCGTGCGGCTCGGGGCCAGGTGTGAGCATCTGCGAGTTAAAAGGAAGCCAAAAGTTGCTGGGAAGTTGCTTGGGTTTCCGGGGCTTCCAGGCTTAAACTTTGCACAGGCAAAGATTGCAGGCGGGAGCGTCTTCCCACCAAAGAGCGGGAAGGGTTCCACCCGGCGGGCAGGCGGGCTGCTTGGAGGAGGCAACCCGGCAGCGCTCCGGGTTTGTCCTCCACCATGCAGCGCGGGGCCAGGCACAATCGCCCGAGAGGAAAAAGCAAGCTGCAAGTTGCTGGGAAGTTGCTCGGGTGCTGGGAGCCGCCGTCGTGGTGAGCGGCTCGTCAGGTGCATCAGCACAAGACTTTTTGCCCCCCCTTCACCCCCCCTTCACCCCTTCTTCTCCTCCCTCCCCTCCCCTTGGAGGCCCCCTGAATCAGGAGTTGCTATCGCCGGGGCAGCTCCGCGCGGCTCCAGTCCTGCGTTGCCTTGGATAGGGAAAAGTAAAACCAGGAGCTGCTGAGCCTGAGCCTCCAGTGCTGCTGCTGCTGTTGCAAAGCACTGCCATGGCTCTTCCTTTTTGCCTTTCTCTTCCTGAGACAATGCGGGACTGGAGCTGCACGGAGCCGCACCGGCGGTAGCAACTCCTGACTCAGGGGGCCTCTGAGGGGAGGGGAAGGAGGAGAAGAAGGGGGGAAAGGGGGGCGAAAGGGGGGGACAAAAAATCTTGTGCTGACCCAACCTGTCTGTCAAATTTTAAAAGTCAATGAGGCCCCCGAGCCAAAAAGTTTGCCCTAAAGAATACTATACCTCTCAGTTTATACATTTCTCCATTAGCAGAATATACCACCAACATGTTTGGAGCTTCATCACTGAGACAAACTATAGCCCCAGCTAAAGATAACATTCCTCGGGGCTTCTGGTTTTTACTCTGCTCATTTACAAAGTACTGTATAATTCCAGTCTCAAAGTCCAACATAAAATACCTGTTAATTAAAGAAAATAAAGATACATAAATCATTTTTCTCTGGAGAATTTATTTTGAAACTAAGAAAACTAAAACTAATAAATGAAATAAATGAAGCTATTCTGTTGTGAATGAATAATGCCAATAAAGTTATCCTGAGCTTGAAGTCAAGTGCAGGGTTCTGGCCCTGCACTTCTGATTGGCTGTTAATGGCAGGATCGGATTAGTCCATTCAGGAGCATCTGATTGGCCATTGACAAGCCATTCCCATTGGTTAACGGAGCTAGCACTCCAGGTTTGCTATTGGTTGAATAGTTAATAAGTTGCCTATATAAGGAAGGCTATAGCAGCCCTCCAGTTTGAGCTGTCACACCATGTAAATAAAGAGTTTGAAGTTCACTGTTCTACCGGCTCGTCTCCATCATTCGCACCCATGCTCCAGACTTAACACTGGCGACGAAGGTGGGATTGGATGACATCCCAGCCAACTAAAGACAACTAAGCACGTGGCTGAAGCGCACAACGGCAGAACCATGTCCGGCGGTGTAGTACCACCCGCTCCGTTCGATCCAGCTCAAGAGGACTGGGAGTCCTATATGGATCATTTTCAAATGTTTTTGGAAACGAATAATCTGAAGGATGCCACAACCGGGAAGAAACGGGCGGTATTCCTAATGCACTGCGGGCCGATGGTATTCAAAATGGCCAAGGCATTAGCGAAACCGGCCGAAGTGAAGGCCATGGACTGGGACGTCCTGGAACCGTTGCTAAGGGCCCACTACGCACCAACCTTTCCAACGCTCGTGAGACGGCACGAGTTCTATCAAAGGAACCAGCGGAAAGGAGAAAGCATCACCAATTTTGTTGCAGACCTCCGGAACTTGGGAGGCCTTTGCGATTTCACCGACCTAGAAGAGGCCTTGAGAGACCGAGTAGTCCTCGGGTTAGACGCTCTAAACGTACAGAGCAAAATAATGGCAAAGGGTGACATCACCCTTAAAGACGCCATAGCTGAAGCTACAGCAGCGGAGGCGACCAAGAAGTCGGCTGCTCAACTACGCCGAAATCGCGCTCCAGCACACCCACTGGCCAGCGAAGTTTTACCTAATGCAGAAGGGCAGCTTAAGATGGCCCATCATGAGGACCTCTCTTTGTTGTCAGACAGCGATGAAGAAGAGGTCCATCGCCTGCGGTCCGATTGGGACCGATACCCGAAGTCCCAGCAACCGTGCGCTGGCTGCGGGGCCAACCATTACTGTTCCGATTGCAAATTCTGCGACGCGCTCTGCCACGAGTGCGGGAAATGAGGCTACATCAGATGGGTCTGCCGAAGCCTCCTCGGACCCAGCCCGACCTCGAAAGGAACCAATTTCCGCCAATTGACAGGGAATCGCCCTGTAAGGCGAGAACCAGTAAACCACTCCTACAGAAACTGACCCGTGAGTCATCTAGTGAGACGGGAAGAGGCCCACCAAACACTCACTATTGGCCATGCCTCTTCGCTAGATGCTAAGAAAATTCGAGTCAACGTTAACATTGAAAATCGGCCTTGCCAAATGGAAGTTGACTCGGGATCGTCTCTTTCAATGGTCTCATGGAAGACCCTCAAGCAACTCATCCCCACTATCCGGCGCCAAGACCTTCAATTCCAATGGCTCGTGTTGAAGGACTACCAGGGGAACCGAATTCCAGTCGCTGGATCCAGTCAAGTCTGGGTCACATTCAAGAACCGCACAGCGTACTTACCCCTGACGGTAATTGATAAGGACCGGCCTAGTCTGTTAGGCCTGCAATGGTTCGCACCACTCGGCATTGAAGTGGCAGGCATTAACCGAATTGGCGGCAGTACCTGGGAGGAAGACCTCGCCCACAAATTCAAGGATGTTTTCAAGGAAAAGCTGGGCGAGTATAAGGGGACCCCGATATCCTTTAGCCTTAATCCAAAGATAGCTCCCATCCACCTTAAGCCTCGTCGAGTTCTTTGTACTGTTCGCTCTAAAACCGAAAATCGATGAGCAGCTTGATAAGTTGATTGCCCAGGGAGTTTTAAAGCCAACCGACCACTCCCCATGGGAAACGCCGATTGTGACACCAATTAAGCCCGATGGCTCGATTAGAATTTGTGGGGACTACCGGGCCACCCTAAACCACTCCCTGCAACAGAACCCATATCCGGTGCCGGTGGTACAACACCTCCTCCATTCCCTGGGGGGCGGAAAAGTCTTCGCTAAACTAGACTTAGCTCAGGCTTATCAGCAACTGCCGGTCGACAAAAAAAAGGCACAGGCACAGACTATCGTAACACACCGAGGTGCCTTTAAGTGCACACGGCTCCAATTCAGAGTCAGTGTAGCCCCAGGGATCTTTCAGAGCCTAATGGAGAGACTATTGCAGGGGATCAAGGGCGTTGTCCCCTATTTTGATGATGTGCTCATTGCTGCCCCCACTCCAAAAATCTTACAGGAGCGTTTAAGACTGGTATTACGAAAATTCCAGGAAGCAGGCCTGAAAGTCAAAAAAAATAAGTGCAAACTGTATACCGATCGTGTTGAATTCTTAGGGTACTTAATTGACAGTCAGGGTATTCACCCTACCGATAGCAAGTTGAAAGCAATAAAAAACGCTCCCAGACCGCAGAACAAGACCGACCTCCAGGTGTTCTTAGGCCTCATCAATTTCTATAATGTATTCTTGCCGCACAAGGCAACTGTCGCTGAACCGTTATATCGTCTATTAGATAAAAAAGCAATTTGGGAATGGGGTCACAAAGAAGAGAAGGCGTTCCATAATGTGAAAAAACTACTGACTTCGGACGCCGTACTAATGCAGTACAATGAGACTTTACCAATAAACATTACATGTGATGCATCGCCCTTTGGAGTGGGCGCCATTTTGAGCCATGTGTTACCTAACGGTAACGAAGCCCCTGTTGCTTACTTCTCAAAGACGCTCTTGAAAACCGAGCGAAATTATAGCCAGATGGATAAAGAAGCCATGGCGATCGTATCAGCTGTTAAAAGATTTCATGAGTACTTGTACGGCCGGGTTTTCACCATTGTAACTGACCACAAACCATTGCTGGGGATCATCGTTGGGGATAAGCCAACTCCCTACATACTTTCTCCCAGAATGACTCGCTGGTCAGAATTCTTGGCTGCCTACAATTATCGGCTACAATATCGTCCCGGTAAAGCCATTCCCCATGCCGATGCGTTGAGCCGTACACCGTTCCCTGAAACCATCAACGATCCTGCACCAACGATGACAGCATTGCAGATCGAGACATTCCACACGCCGCCATTAACTGCCCGTGACATTGCGAGAGAAACAAAACGCGACCCCATCTTGGCGCGAGTCCTCACATGGGTGGAGCGTGGATGGCCATTGGACCAAGTACCAGACGACTTTGCACCATTCAAAAGTCATCAAACAGAGTTGTTCTTGTAGAAGGGCTGTATCATCTGGGGCAATAGAGTTGTTATCCCAGAACGACTCCAACAGACACTGCTAAGAACCTTGCACAATGGCCACCCTGGCATCGTGCGCATGAAGGGCCTTGCACGAAGCTACGCATGATGGCCAGGCATCAACAGACAAATCGAATCGTGGGTTAAAACTTGCAAGAGATGCCAAGTAGTAAGCAACACTCCACCAAAGGCAACCCCAACCGAATGGGAGATGCTGCGGGGACCCTGGTCCCGCATCCATCTGGACTTTGCTGGGCCAACCAAAGGCCGCACGTTTCTCCTAACCGTTGACGCCTACTCGAATTGGCTCGAGATTCACCGAATGAGCAACACGACCACTGACGCGGTCATCAAAAGACTGGAAAGACTTTTTGCAACCCACGGATTACCAGACATTCTGGTATCCAACAATGGGCCCCAATTTACCGTGCTGTCTTTTGAGCAGTACCTGGCTGACCGCGGTATTCGACATGCGCTCACTTCACCTGTGCACCCTGCTGCCAACAGTAGGGCTGAGCGCATGGTACAATTCATCAAAAAGACTCTCCAAAAGATAGACTACGACAACATCGACGAGAAAATCAACCGGATCCTTTTTCTGCAGTACATCACTCCTCACAGCGTCACCAACAAAACTCCCGCTGAGCTGCTCATGGGACGAAAGCTCCACTCCCACCTCAATCGGTTACAACCAGCCTACGAACCGGAAAAGCCACTCGGATCCAGCGGCCAATGCCGTACCTTCCAGGTAGGTGATTTAGTATTCGCTAAAAACTTATCGGGCGATCCGCTGTGTGTAGAGGTGACCATAATCTGCGTAATCGGTCCAAGATCATATCTCGTTCAGTGCCCTGACGACAGACTTTGGAAGCGCCACATAGATCAACTACAATCGCGGCTACCGTCTTGCACTTCCGAACTCCCTTATGACCAAACTGAGGGGGGAGGGGAGATACAGAGGAAAGCGAATTACAACTAGAGGGAAACCTTTTCGAAGAGACTGATAATGGAACTGAAACGCAGGAACAGGAACCAGGGTGAGTTCACCTCAGGGAGTGGCCGGTGATATTGGTGACGACGGGATCGCAAACTCAGAACCAGAGGCACCCCTACCGTTAAACAACGATCTACCTCAGCAGAAGTGCAGCCAACCGCGAGGCACGTTGCGAAAATCGAAAAGACTAATAAAACAGCCGTCCTACCTGAAGGACTATGTAACCGTGCCCCGTGGGCAGAAGCTGGGGGAAAGGAGTGTTGTGAATGAATAATGCCAATAAAATTATCTTGAGCTTGAAGTCAAGTACAGGGTTCTGGCCCTGCACTTCTGATTGGCTGTTAATGGCAGGATCGGATTGGTCTGTTCAGGAGCATCTGATTGGCCATTGACAGGCCATTCCCATTGGTTAACAGAGCTAGCACTCCAGGTTTGCTATTGGTTGAATAGTTAATAAGTTGCCTATATAAGGAAGGCTATAGCAGCCCTCCAGTTTGAGCTGTCACAACATGTAAATAAAGAGTTTGAAGTTCACTGTTCTACCGGCTCATCTCCATCATTCGCACCCATGCTCCAGACTTAACATATTCCATATATACTGTTGACAAATTAATATTTGCCACTGTTCAGTAAGAAATGTAAGGGTGAAAAATAAAATATTCTTGGAATACTTAGAAAGGGCAAAGTCATCTTGAGATTACTCACTGGAATGATTTTATATCTAAAATACAAGGTACTTGTTTTATGATTAAAGTACTGTATTAAGGCAAAACATAAAAATATATTAATTTTAGAGAAATAATGATACAAGTTTTATAGATAGTGAAATATGTGGTATTAGCAAGAGAAAGAACAAGGAACTGTGAAAAGCCAAACCACAAGGATCATCTATCGGTCACAAAGTCATATTTGCCAAGAAACCTTGTCTCGCTTATAACAAAACCACAAGCTAGGGAGTTTAGTAAGATGGGTTTGTGACATCCAGCCATCCTAGCCAAGCAACAGGGGAGGGGGAAAGCTGTGTTTCAAGTAACCAATGAATGACTGACAAGTTATATTTCTGTGTTTTGCCCCTTCTGAAGAAGTATATAGGCATGTGCTGTTCTATAAGAAATTTGTTCAGAAGTAGCTCTGGCTAAAATATTCTGAACCTCTTTGCGCAAATAAAACCAACTTATTTTTGGATTCCAAGGTCTGAGTCTCGTAATTTCTTGCAATAGTATAATTGATAGATGGTAGTCTCTATCCAGTGGTGGGATTCAAATTTTTTTACTACCGGTTCTATGGGTATGGCTTGGTGGACATGGCTGGGGAAGGATACTGGAAAATCTGCAGTCAGAGGTGGTATTTGCCGGTTCTCTGAATTACTCAAAATTTCCACTACTGGTTCTCCAGAACTGGTCAGAACCTGCTGAATACCATCTCTGTCTCTATCCCTTGAGATTAAAGGGACACAAGACTATTCAAATAGAAAATAAATTAAAACTCTAAACCACTGCATTGAAAACTCAAAGGTGTTATATATACAGGTAATCTTTGACTTACAATAGTTCATTTAGTGACCGATCAAAGTTATGGCACTAAAAGAAGTGACTTATGACCATTTTTCACACTTACGACTATTGTAACATTCCTATGATCACATGATCAAAATTCAAATGCTTGACAACTGGTTGATATTTATGATGGTTGCAATGTCCTGGGGTTACGTGACCAGTTTTTGCAACCTTCTGTCAAGCAAACCCAATGGGAAAGCAAGGTTCACTTAATAACTATGTTATTAATTTAACAAATGCAATGATTCGCCTAACAACTGTGGCAAGAAAGTCATAAAATGAAGCAAAGTCAATTAACAAATGTTTCACTTAACAACATTAATTTTGGACTCCGCTGCAGTTATAACTCAAGAACTATCTTTATTGGACTTATGATAGAAGTAAATTTTCAGGAACTAAAATCTATTTTATCTATTAGTTATCTATCTAAGGTAATCATTTTTGTGCTGATGAAATATGTTGCACAAAAATAATGAAAATTTCATTGTCACAAATGAGCTTATCTATTGCTTCAAATATTTTAATCTCAGAATTCTAATTCAAACAAACAATTGAATAGCTTGCAACTGTTACAGTTGGTTTCCACTGAAATTAACTGGTTATAATTAATTTGCCTTGATTTTTATGAAGGCAAGGTGCAATTTGTTTTATTATATACCCTTTTTAAATTTTCATTTCACTACTGTTTCAAAACTAAAATATTAAACAGATTTTCAAATGGAAAAAGATTTTGGTCCTCTTTTTATAGTGACCCTCTCCTCATTTTTACACATTTTATTGAAAATAAATTCAATGAATCAAATATGAGGTATATTGAAATGTGATCTTAGTAACACAGCTTTATTATGAAAAAAACCAGCATTTACCTTGTGCCTTATTCAACAAATACATGCTGTAAGAGCAGATCTTGGCACAGCAAAACTGGAAATGATAATTGTATCCATTGTTTAAAAAATTAAATCTGAATATCTGAACATCAGGATGATGTTAATCAAACTGAAAAACTGCTATTGCTTATAATAAAATCCTTAACTTTTCTAAAAAAGCAAATTAGGATTATATAAATGTATTTTTTTTCATTAATTATAAGCATTACATCACTTATTGCTACTAAAAAAGATACATAAAAAATTAAATATTTCAATTTATTCTCAATTTTATGTCTTTCTAAAGACTAATCAAGTCTCAATATTTTTCTCTTACATTGCTGAGAGTTTCAGAGATCAACAAATTGTAATCCAATGGTGCTTTTTCAGGAGTTAACTGGGGTTTCTTTTCTTTGAATACATTTCACTTCTCATCTAAAAAGTTTCTTCAGCTCTGACAGAATAGTAGGGAATGGAAGGATTTCTATTCCTTGCAGACAGCTGGTAATTTGTTCAATTGCCTCCTGAAAAAGCACCTTAGGGACAACCATGTGTAGGAAGTTAGCACCCACCCCTCTCCTAGAAGAATGAAATATTCTATAGGAAATATTAAAAAGGCAGAATATTGTATTTCCCTGCATGAGGAATGGAGAAACATTTTAGGCAGGAAGCAGACTCACTCTTAATAGTCCCACCCTCCTCAATAGCCTACAGCAGATGTCAGCACTTAAGAGCTAAAGAGATGGCTAGGTCTATTCATAAGCAAATGCCCTCACTCAAGATCCTTCAGGGCAAAGCCATTAAGCCAATAGGAATTGCTCAAAGCCCCTTCATTATATCACCCAGCAAGATTCAACCACACTTGGGACTGAAGACACCTACAAAGTTACCCCTGCATGGCCCCATGGATTCTGACAACCAATCAGGATACATATCTTGTCAAGGAACAGGAAGCAAGTTCAAAGCCCAACAGAGGTTATAAATCTCTCTTTCTCTCTCATTCATGTGATTTTTTGGGAGTCCCAGGACCTTGAATTATGTGGTCCTGCTGTCCACCATTAAACCATCTTTCCAAGCAGTCAACATGTTTCCAGTGCCTTTGTCCCACTTGAAATGAACCCAGATGGACATTTCTTCCAACACATGACCTGAGTGACTGAGAATCTCTACAGACTTTTACCGTTGGTTACGCCTGCTTCTCCTCCAGGGTTCTGCCTCTGCGCATTATTGTCCAGCTTTTCTCCTTATGACCACAATGTAACCTAAAATTTTGGTTGCTAAGCAAGAACGTTGATAAAGTGATTTTTGATGCATTTTAACTCAATCCATCCTCTAACAGTGGATGTCAATCACTATGGATCAGATTGAGAATTTAAGAGCAAGAAGGATTGATGCACACAATCAAGGAAAGGGGAAGGATACCACTTGACTTACCGTATGTCCACCACTGAGCCTCAAATCTCTGTTGCTAAGTGAGACAGCTGTTCAGTGAGCTTTCACCCACTTTACGACCGGTCTTGTCACTGTAGTTAAACTCTTACATAAGTCACATGGTTGTTAAATGAATCTGGCTTCCCTGTAAACTTCAGTGATCAGGTTGCAAAGAGGGATCATGTGACAGTCGAAACTCACTTTAACAATGACTTTAAATTTTTTGGGTTCAATTGTGGTCGAGGACTATCTCTGCCTTCCTCTGCATGGCAGCCTTGTCCTAATAAACTCCTTCCCTTTTATGGGAATGTTCCTCTCTGTTAGAGGCACCAAAATAACCCAGATGACATAAGGTCTCCTGCTGGAGCAGGAGTTTGGATTAGATGACCTCCAGGATCCCTTTGAGCCCAGGATTGCTGTGCTGTTTCAAAGCGTCCTCTGAAGCTGCATCTAGTGCCTTCTTTCTTTCTTTCTTTCTTTCTTTCTTTCTTTCTTTCTTTCTTTCTTTCTTTCTTTCTTTCTTTCTTTCTTTCTTTTTCTTTCTCCCTTTTCTTTCATCTCCTTTCTCCACCCTTTCTCCCTTCCCTTCCTCCTTCCCTCTTCCTTCCTTCCTGTCTTTCTTCTTTCCTTCCCTCCCTCTTTGTTTCCCCTTTCCTTCCTTCCTTCCTTCCTTTCTCTCTCTCTCTCTCTCTTTCTCCCTTCCCTTCCTCCTTTTCTTTCTCCTTCTAAAGCTAGGATATCCATGCAAAACAAAAACTCCTTTGGATGAAGTTGGCTTATTTATGAAAAAAACACCCACTCTTCTATTCTTGTTCGATCAGGGAGGCAGCATCAGATACTAGGGAGCTTCCATCCCCGCCCCTTTCTTCTCCTAATAAGCGCCTGATGCCACTTGGCTGCAGCACCTCCCCCAAAGTCCCCCAGCCGTTGCATCAATCACACCATGGCTTCTGGCTACCAGCACTGGCAGTCAGCCAATTTGCTGGCAGCGACCTGCTCCATGTGCCCAAAAGCCCGGGACAAACCGTATTTCAGCAAATGGGCCATGTTGAAAGGCATGGGACAAAGGGGCCGAGGCCCATTGGCCAGATGGGGGTGGGCCAGCCTAGGAGAAAAGCTGGAGGATAATGTGCAGAGGCATTATCTGGAGGAGAAGTAGGCACAGCCAACAATAGGAACCTAAAAGTCCCATTCCGCTCCCTTCTGTCTCCTGGATCTTCCTGCCCTACCACCTTCAGTCCTGCTCCCAAATCTTCTGACTTTGCTCCCAGGCCCTGCTCTACTGCCTTTTTGGGCCTAACTTTGCAGCATCTCTACCCTACAACCTCTGCAATTTCCAGCTCCTCTTATAGTTAAGAAATATGGCTCTGCCTGTAGAAGTCATTTAAAATTTTCAACCCTATTTGGGATTCCTCCAAAGAATTGCAATCTATAGTTTGGGAACCCTTGCTCCAAACCTATGTCTGAGCCTGGTGCAAGTTTACAAATCACAGTAAATCAAAACTTACTCCTGGAATGCATGTGCACAACTATTAAGGCTTTGTTATGTATTTGATAGGAATAAATGAAAAATCTTCAAAATATAAAATTGAAAGAAATTTTTTTAAATGGAATCTTTTGTGTAGTGGAAACTTACTGAATGGAGAAACAAGCCTGTCAAAGAAACTACAATAAATAGGAGTGAGAAAATGATAGTATAAAGAAAGCAGGATATAAGATAGACATGGCCTTCAGAGTTGGGAAAGGAGGGATACAAGTGAGAGAAAATGGAAAGATAACTAAATGGGATAACAGGAAAGGCAAACTAACTAAAAAACAGGAAAGAACGTATTGTTCTAAGATGCCATAAAATATCCCCAGAACTCAGAACTGAGCATGCCTAATAAATAGCTGATTAATATTAACTGACTTACCTTGAATAAATTATCTCCTAATTTTAATGTACATGTGATGTATGATTTAGGAGGAGGGATGTGGTAGCCGGGACAGGGTTGTCTAAAGAATGGAACGTTTTGGGTTGGAACTTTGAAGAGAACCAAGCTTATTGGTCAGGTGAGCTTGCCTCTGATCATGAAGGAAAGTAACCAGGAGCATATAACATATTGAACAAATTGGTTTGTCTATTTTATGGATTAAGCTATTATGATTTGTTTTTTGTTTATACCACTGTAAAGCTTCCTTTCACCACTTGGCCTACTTCACCCTATTAAGACAGAAATGATGCAACTATTGCCTTCATTATTTATTGCAGTAGGTTCTTTTTTTTTTTTCTGAACTTGCTGCTTTGCATCTAGCACATTACAGTATGTCCAAGTCTGGGCTGTCTTTTTAAGAACACTGATAAAGTGATCTATAAGTATAACCAAAAATTAAAAATAAATCAGTCAAAACAATACAATTAATCTTGATGGTTGGAATCTTTCCAAGGATTGTAAAATAACCAACATATTTCTGGTTTTTAAAAAAGGGATTGGGAAAGGCAGAAAATTGGATTATTTTTTGTTCTAGACCAGGGGGCTCTAACCTTTGAGACCTCAGGGACCATTAAATTCATAATTTTAAATTCCGCTAATATGAATCCAGTGCACCCCTCACTGAAGCTCCTGGACTCCCAGTGATGGGAGGGGGTCCTTCAGGCACTTAGCTTAGCTGCCTGTTTCTGCAACCTTAAACACTCAAATGAGCCATTTGGAGCCGTTTTTCATAGAAAACAAAATACTGTGATTTCTCATCTCTTTCTTCTCAGTATCTGTCTCTCATCTCTCTCTCTCTCTTCCTCTCTCTCATCACTCTCTCTGTGTATCTCTCTCATCTCTCTCTCATCTTTCTCTCTTTCTCATCTCTCTCTCAGTATCTCTTTCTCTTCTCATCTCTTTCTTTTTCTCATCTCTCTGTATCTCTTTCTCTCATCTCTCTCTCAGTATTTTTCTCTCTCTCATCTTTCTCTCTCTCTGTCTTTCTCTCATTTCTCTCACCTCTCTTTCTGTCTCATCATCAGTATCTCTCTCTCATCTTTCTCTCTCATCTTTCTCTCTGTGTATCTCTCTTCCTCTCTCTCTCAGTATCTTTCTCTCTCATCTCTCTTTCTCTGCCTCTCTCTCATCTCTCTCACCTCTGTCTCTCATCTCTCTCTCATCTCTCTCTCAGGATCTCTTTCTCTTTCATCTTTCTCTCAGTATCTCTTTCCCTCTCTCATCTCTCTCTCAGTATCTCTTTCCCTCTCTCATCTCTCTCTCTGTATCTCTCTCTTTCTCTCATCTCTCTCTCTCTCTCTTATCTCTGTCAGCCAGGCCAGCTAGTGTTTTGGGGCAGAAAGGAAGTCATGCATCTCCCAGTCGCACAGCACCAACAAGGGCTAGAAGAAATGCCCATGAGATACAGCAACAGAGATGAAGCTTTGCTCCCGCCCTGCAATATGGAGCGCACTCCATCCCCCACTCTTCCCTGAAGAGTGAGTGGGAATGGGTGGGTGAGAGGTGGGGGCCAGCCAGTGGTGGATTCAGCCGACAGGAAGCCACAGCAGGGGGAAGAAAGAGCCATGGGTTGTCAACACCTGTTGCTTTGGACTGCCTGCCTCCCCACCCTCTCTTACTGGAACAGCACCATTACCTCATTCCGGCCGGCAATGGCTGTGCTACTCCTTGCACCTTGCACCTCCTGCAAAGTTGCAAGTTACCTGTTCCTCCCTCTACAGTGGAAATTTCCAGCTCTACCTTGAGCGGCTTGGCTGGTCCCATAATCCAGAGCTCTAGTCACATGACTAGCCCATTGGTCATCCTGGAGCAAATCCTCCATCTGGTGTGCTGCGGACCACCAAAATTATCTCTGTTCTAGAGTCCATGACATTTTTATTAAAAATTTTATTAAAAACAAAATAACCTTACACAGGAATGAGCCCTGATTAAATGAATAACATGGTTCATTTTAAGATACTTTTTATCACATTAACCTTTTCAAGGGAATCAAGCATTTGTAGAAACAAGGGGTCTAATGTATACTATATATTTGACATTCAAAAGTGTTTCATACAGTCTTCTTCATGGCAAATTCAATAATGTTGGGAAAAGATTCTTTTGTAGATGAAATTTCCTGCCAAGATGGCACCACCGACAGCAGCCTTGGTGAAATGCTGATAGTTTTTCTGTTTTTTTTATTATTCTCTGTGACTCTATAGATTTCTTACTCAAGAGACCAACTACTAAGCATCAACCAATGTTTCTTTGATGGCCAACTTTCTGTGACTTAAAACCCCTCCCTGTTTTTACAAATGCAGAAGAGTTTCCAACACAGGAAGAAGCAACTTCCTCTGAAACAATGGATAAACAAAAACAAATGGAGACACCGGAAGCAAAGAAGGGGTAAGCAAGCAGGAATTTTGAATAGACTAAGGAAAAGTGGAATAAAACCCCCTCTCCCTTCACTCTTTCTGACTAATTTACATTTACTCACTAATAAGATGGATTAAATATGTCTTTTAAATAGATGCAATTCTGATTTTTACAACTCAGCAGCTCTCTGCTTCACTGAAACTTGGCTAAATGAATCAACTGATGATAATAGTCTGCATATCCAAGGATTTCAGATGTATAGAGTAGACAGAATTGCAGAAACATCTGGTAAAAAGAAGAGAGGAGGCTTATGTTTTTATATTAACAGCCGCTGGTCCAGCGAAATAACTATACTAAGGAAATTCTGTGATGTGGACTTAGAGACATTTATTATCAATTGCAAACCATTCTATTCTCCATGAGAGTTGTCCTCATTTCTCCTAATTGCTGTGTATGTTCCTCTACAAGTTTGTGTAAAAAATGCATTATGAATTCTAGCTGACCAGATTATATGGGCTGAAGTTAATACCCAGATTCATTTCAAATTATTTTAGATCTAAATAAAGCAAACTTAAGAGCTACCAAAATATTTTCAGCATGTCAATTACTAGCAGCAAGAATACTTTATACCATTGCTACACAACATTAAAAGTTGCTTATCAGTCTTTACCATAAGCAGCTGTGGGACACTCTGATCATTGTATGATTCACCTTGTACCTGCTTACAGACAAAAACTATGAAATCAACAATTAAATCAGTAAAGACTTGGACTGAGGAAGCAAAGCTAAAGTTACAGGCTTGCCTTGACTGCACTGATTGGAATGTGTCGAAGGCACCTCTGCAGACTTGGATGAACTCACTATAACATCATATGTCAGTTTTTGTGAAGACATATGTGTGCCAACCAGAAACCTGACAATATACAATAACAAACTTTGGTTCACAGCTAAACTTAAGCAGCTATGTCATACCAAAGAGAAAACCTATAGAAAAGGTGATAGAATACAATAAGGCCAGAAATGTATTAAGGGAGATCAGAGAGCAAAAAGAAGCTACTCTGAAAATCTAAGGAATCGATTCTCAACAAATGAACCAGAAAACATATGGAAAACTCTAAAAAAATCACTAGTTATCAACCTCCTTGCTGAAGGAAATCAACAACTGGCAGATGACCTGAATGTGTTTTATTGTAGGTTTGAGAGAAAACTACTGCCATCCATCTCCAAAATCCCCATCTCAGACACACCAATAACAGCAAAGCCTCCGATAACCTACCCCATTCCATTGGGCCTACCACCTCTGGTGATTACAGAGGATGAGGTGCAACGTCTATTTCACAGACAATAGCCAGGAAAAGCACCAGGCCCAGACAAGATAACTCCTTCTTGTTTAAAAGCTTGTGCTGATCAAAGGGCCCCCATCTTCACCCCCATCTTTAATAAATCACTAGAGATGTGCTATGTTCTTTCTTGTTTGAAATAATCTACTATCATCCATTGCTGAAGAACCCACCCCCCATCAAGGAACTGAATGATTTCAGACCAGTTGTTCTAACATCTGTAGTTATGAAGACCTTTGAAAGGCTAGTGCTGGCCTACCTGAAAACCATCATGGATCCGCTGTTAAGACTCCTTGCAATTTGCCTACTGAGCAAATAGATCAACTGTTAATATGATTCTGCACTACATCCTACAACATCTTGAATCTCCAAAGACTTATGCAAGGGTTCTCTTTGTAGACTTCAGCTCAGCATTCAATACCATCATTCCAGATATTCTTCTAAGTAAATTAAATCAGTTATCTGTACCTGACCACACTTGTAAATGGATCATAAGCTTCAAATAGACAGGAAGCAGCAGGTGAAGCTAGGCAAAATCACATCAGATACCTGTACAATTAGCACAGGAGTCCCCCAGAGCTGTGTAATCTCTCCACTGCTCTTCTCTATATACCAATGACTGCATCTCAAAAGATCCCTCTGTTAAAGTACTGAAGTTTGCAGATGATACAGCAGTGATTGGTCTCATTTGAGACAACATATCTGCATAGAGATGGGAGGTTGAAGAACTAGCCTTGTGGTGCAACCAGAATAATCTTGAACTAAATACACTCAAAACTGTAAAAATGGTGGACGTATAGGAGTGTTTCTCCTAAACTCTTACAATACTAGACAACACAGTATCAATACTAGATACCTTCAAGTTTTTAGGTTCTATCATATCTCAGGACTTAAGATGGATACCTAATATCAAAAATGTCATCAAAAAAGCACAACAAGGAATGTTCTTTCTGCGCCAGTTCAGAAAGCTCAAACTGCCCAAAGAGCTGCAGATTAGGAATTATTAAGTCTGTCATCTGCACCTCTATAACTGTCTGGTTTGGTTCTGCAACCAAACAAGACAGGCACAGACTTCAATGGATAATTAGAACTGGAGAAAAAACAATTGCTACCAACCTGCCTTCCACTGAGGACCTGTAGACTGCGTGAGTCAAAAAGAAGGCTGTGAAAGTATCTACAGACCCCTCACATCTTGGACATAAATTGTTTCAATTTCTGCCCTCAAAACAATGCTATAGGGCACTGCACAACAGAACAATTAGACACAAGGACAGTTTTTCCCCAAATGCCATCACTCTGCTAAACACTAATTCCCACAACACTATCAATTCATTTACTAAGACTTTGTTACTATAATTCCTCTACTACTAGATTATAATAACACTTCCTAGTACTATATCTTCCTACTTATGCCTATAATCGTGTTGCTTGTATCTTTACAATTTATATTTTATTTGTTTCCTAGTATAATTTGATTGCCTATCAGTAACCTATGACTAAGGTAGTAAAACAAAGTAAAGAAAGAAAATTGTAAACCTATTAAAAATATAGAAAATTGGATTCTTTGATTGAACAGACATCGGTTTTGGATAGGTATTTTTAAAATGCTGTAATCTATTTAAAAAATGAAAACATTTATTTTTAGAAAATATTAGTAAGTTTGATGAGAAAGACAAATAATAATAAAAAGTGAAAACTGATTTAAGAGTACCACCTGCTGTCAAAGGAAGACACTACAGATCACCAAAGTTTTGATAAGATCTGGTTTAAGAAGAATTAAGAGAACTTTATTATTAAAAAACCGCTGAAAGCTATAATATAAGATTCAACTGGTAGAGGAATTTATGAAAGTTTTACCCTTGGTCTATTTAAAAGAACAGAATGATTAATTTTAAGACATAAAGACTCCTGCACATTGGATTTTTCATTTGAAAAGTTGACTTTGGTTTGAATAAAGGACTGTTGGACAATCAGACAGAAAAAAACAGAATAAATAAAAATAGAGTGGAATTTGCAAAAACATTGCATTGGAATTTCAGGATATAAAAGATACTTTTGCAAGAAGATTGGAGGACATTTTGAATAAAATACCAAACATGGAAGCAGATCTGGAAATGGAGATGCAAATGACAGAAAGCAGGAGATCCAAGAAGAGGAGAAGCCATTAGGAAAAGTAGCCAGAAAGACTGAACAGATGAAGCAACAAACAAAAAGTAATGATAAAAAGGAAATAAAAATCATAATGATTGATGTAATAAACCAAGTACTTTAAGGGAAGTCAAACAGGAGTTGGAATTGCAGGGAAAATTTTTTGGTAGAAAGACACGGGTAAGAGTAGATAATTTAAAAATGAGACAATGGAATATAGTAGAGAAGGGAGGAATATTCAAGAGGAATAGTCAAGAAATGATAGAGATGAAATTTAAGAGAGGAATATGGGACACAATCTAAGAAACAATTAACTAAAGCTTCAATGCAAGTGAGAGATGATGGTTAAAAGGGGGGATTATTATTCCACATAAATGTGTGTACTATTAAGTAAGATATACAATTGTGTATATCTTAATTAGGGTTGAAATTTGAATAAAAAGGACTCACCCAGTTCCAGACGCTGTTCACCAATTCCACTTCAGTACAATTCTTAAATGTTTCTCAGCTGTCCCAGTTTTATGGCAGCCATCTGACACTGCCTCTTCTCCTTGCCATGACATAAGAGAGAAAAAAGTTCCGGGGTTCAGCAGGAGAGTTGTGATATCTCCTGTGACCTCTCATAGCACCCTTCCTTTGCTTTGCTGCCCCTACAAGGCAGCTTTGGCTCCTTTCGGAGCCCACAAACAGGGAGAAGCCAGCACAGGAATGGAGATTTCCATTCCCTATGACTGGTAGCGCCATGACATACAGGAGGGATGATATTTTAAAGAGCAAGGGCAATAACAGAAAAAGCTCTTTCTAGGCCTGCCAGCCAACACTCCTTGACAGACAGGACTTAAGAGTATGCTCCTCCTGCCTGCCTACAGCAATCCTTTGTTAACAACCATTTGTTCAGCAATGATGAATGAAGGGACTTGTGCCCAAAACTATGGTCATTTCAGCACCGGTCACCTGATGAAAATTCAGGCACTTAGAAGTCACCCCTTACTTATGATTGCAAAGGCACTGCAAGTTCCCCATCTATTATCTTATACCCTTGGGAAACTCCAAAAGCAAAGTGAAATGCAGCAGCTGTACCCCATAAGGGGACAAACACCCATGAAAGACTGGCCCAACTTTGTTTGAGGGTTGGGGTAATTTAGAGCAGCAAACCCCACTCCCAGAAATTCCAGGATGGAAAGGCAGAAAGCAGGCAAGTCACAGGGATGGGAAGGCCATTAAAGTTTGTATAATCCGAGCTTTCCCTATGCATGGTGATAGCAACAGAACCATTCCCACCAGCCTTTTCTCGTAAGCATTGTGGCAATACTTCCTTCAGCCTTTGCCTGTCTCCACTGTTAATGTTGGATTTAGCCTTCCCCCCATCTACTCCACTTGGGACATCAGGTCTTATCCACTTGCAGTTGATGGAGAAGTCAGCTGCTGGGGGGACTCGTCTGTCCTGGTGGCCCTGCTATCCAATGAGCCATCAGTTAAAAAGGAAGAAAAATATCTAAAGTCCACAGGAAAAGTGGCAGTCAGCACTGCAGTATCTCAACTTGTACATGGCTTGAACCAACCCTCTTAGGGAGTCTCCCACCACTAGGGCAACTCTGCACTCCTTATTCTGAACTTCATTTACTTAACACCATTCATGAAAGCAGGAATGCCAGGATTGATATGTTTTCTTAAGTTTTCGCGGGTACTTACATGTCTGGCATTCAGCTTTGTTCGGGTATTTTCCCACGTCATAATAGTGGTGCTTTTAAAGTTGTAGCAACGTTTCAGCAGAATCTCATCTGCCATCATCAGGCTTCTGTACAGTGTTTGTCTGTGAGTCAGACTTTTACAGTGGTTTCAGATTTAAATTTGGGGCAGCCTATTGCTGTGCCAGAATGGTTTTTTCTTCCTCCTGATTGGTTGAGAGTCTTGGTCTGTGTTTATTGATCTTGGAGTTTGCTGTGTTCTGCTACTAATATCTTCTGTCTGTTTTTTTTTGGGGGGGGCGCTCTTTTTGTATCTTGATTGATTGGCAACATTGTGTTACTTTATTGGAGGCCTTTAGTGCAGCTTGGCTTTGGGTAAATGGACGGCTTTCATTAGTTAGGAAGCTGGGTTTCATCTGGGTGCCTGGTTGGGGTGTGTTTGAGCTGGAGGTATCAGGGGGGATCTGTTTGTGCCCAGGTGTTTGCCTGGCTTGTGGTGTGGAGATTTTTTTGTTTGTGAGTGCAGGCTTCCAAATGATTGACAGCCTGGTGGAATCATCTCTTCTGTTCATGCTTTCTGGTCTTTTTTCAATCTCTATGGCTTCTCTGATGATTCTGTGGCTAGGATTTTCTATGGTGGCTAGGGTTTTGGTGCCATTGAAGTTGATGTTATGACCTGTGGCTTCCATGTGTTGGACGAGTGAGGAAGTGTGTTCCAGCTTCTTGATTGCATTTTTGTGTTCATCCAGGCGGGTGCTTATTCTTCTATTGGTCTGTCCAATGTATGTGGCCGGGCATGATGCACAGGGGACTTCATATATGCCTTGGTTTTCCAGGTCAATTTTGTCTTTGGGGTTCCTGAGGATGGCTGCTATTTTTCTGTCTGTTTTGAAGGCAGTCTTTATGTGGTGTCTGTATAGAATCTTACTAATTTTGTCTGTAGTGCCTCTTATGAAGGGTAGGACAGCTGTTCCATAGGTCTGTTCATCATCTGGATCTCTATTATGTCTCAGTGTGTTTTTGTGGATCAAGTTGGTGATTTTGCTTTTGTGGAAGCCGTTGGCTGTCAATATTTTAGTCAGGGTGCATAGTTCAGTCTTAATGTGTGTCTTGTCTGCAGGCATTTGGTTCTAGTAATTAATGTTTTAGCCACGGAGTTTATCTGTGCTGGGTGGTGGTGGGATTGGGTGTTGAGGTAGCGGTTGGTGTGTGCTTTCTTCTGATATATGGTGTGTCCTAGTGTGCCATCTGTTTTTTTGTAGATTAGTACATCTAGGAATGGTAGTTGTTTGTTTGTTTCTGTTTCCATGGTGAACTTGATTTTGGGGTGTGCGCTGTTTAAGTGTGTTAGGAAATTGTTTAGGTTTTCTTGTCCATGGGGCCAAATCACGAATGTGTCATCGATATATCTTAACCATAGTTTGGGTTTGAGTATGGCATTAGCCAGGGCTCTGGATTCGAATTCTTCCATGAACAGGTTTGCAATGACAGGTGACAGTGGTGATCCCATGGGGGCTCCTTCAATTTGTTTGCATTTTTGTCCTTTGTATATGAAATATGTGTTGGTTAAGCAGTGTTCTGTTAGTTCCATGAGGTGTTTAGCTGGTTGGTATTTATTTTTGATGATTTTGAGGGTCTCTTTTATCGGGACTTGAGTGAATAGTGAAACCACGTCAAAACTTACAAGCAGATCTTCTTGTTCCACGTGTAGGTCTTTGATCATTTCCAAGAAGTGGTATGAGTTTTGTACATGAGAAGCTGCTGTTTCAGCATCGGGCTGTAGCTCTTTTGCTAGGTGTTTAGCTAGGTTTTGTAGTGGTGCTCCTCTGGAGCTGACTATGGGTCTGAGAGGAATGCCTTCTTTGTGTATTTTTGGGAGGCCGTATAGTTTGGGGCATCTGGAAGATTTCTCTCTGGGTATGATCGTGTGTTGGATCTCTTTGGTCATGTGGCTGGTTATAATTTTCTTCTTGGTTAATTTTTCCAGATATGTGGTTGGGTCTGTGTTTATGGGTTTGTATGTGGAGTCTTGGAGTAGGTCTGTCAATTTAGTTTCATAGTCTTTTCTGTCCATTACTACAGTGGCATTCCCTTTATCTGCTGGGAGGATGATTATGCTGCTGTCTCTTTTCAGGGTTTGTAGCGCTTTAATTTCATTTTGCTGTAAGTTGCTTTTGGGTGGTTTGCTTGTGCATAGAATGTTGGTAACTTGGTGTCTTATTTTATCAGCTTCATCTGTATTTAATTTAGTTAGGCTGGATTCTACTGCACATATGATGGATTCTGTGGGGATTTTTTGGGGTGCTATAGCATAATTGAATCCTTTGGTTAGGACTTCTGTTTCTGTTTTGGTGAGTTCTCTGTTGGAAATATTGTACACTAATTGTTTCAGGTGTTGTTGTGAGTTGTTGGGGGTTTTCTTGTCATGTTCTAATTTCTTTAATTTTTTCAAGAGCTTTTCCTGTTTGTAAATGTTTGCAGATTCAGCTCTCCAAGTTGTAAGTTGTTTTATCTTGTCCCAAAGTAGAGGGTGGATTTTGCTGCTCAATTCCAGGTGTAGTGCTAGAAAATCTTTGTTTAACTGATCACCAAAACCCTAGCCACCATAGAAAATCCTAGCCACAGAATCATCAGAGAAGCCATAGAGACTGAAAAAAGACCAGAAAGCATGAACAGAAGAAATGATTCCACCAGGCTGTCAATCATTTGGAAGCCTGCACTCACAAACAAAAAAATATCTACACCACAAGCCAGGCAAACACCTGGGCACAGACAGATCCCCCCTGATACCTCCAGCTCAAACACACCCCAACCAGGCACCCAGATGAAACCCAGCTTCCTAACTAATGATAGCCGTCCATTTACCTGAAGCCAAGCTGCACTAAAGGCCTCCAATAAAGTAACACAATGTTGCCAGCCAATCAAGATACGAAAAGAGCCCCCCCCCCAAAAAAAACAGACAGAAGATATTAGTAGCAGAACACAGCAAACTCCAAGACCAATAAACACAGACCAAGACTCTCAACCAATCAGGAGGAAGAAAAAACCATTCTGACACAGCAATAGGCTGCCCCAAATTTAAATCTGAAACCACTGTAAAAGTCTGACTCACAGACAAACACTGTACAGAAGCCTGATGATAGCAGATGAGATTCTGCTGAAACGTTGCTACAACTTTAAAAGCACCACTATTATGACGTGGGAAAATACCCAAACAAAGCTGAATGCCAGACATGTAAGTACCTGCGAAAACTTAAGAAAACAAATATCAAACCTCTACGGGGAGGGAATAAACAACCAGATCAAAACCTATGAGAAACTGGAAATTAAAAGAGCAGTAATACGATGTGACCTCCAATTCCTACGCAGCTGCAGAGACAACAATACTACACCAACCTGCTTCAAATTAACATTTCATCAAAGCACAGCAGCCACTAAACGTATCCTGAAAAGAACTGAAATGGCTCTACTAAGGAACGAGCTCCACAGTAAGAGATTCCAATAAGATCAGTTAAACAAAGATTTGCTAGCACTACATCTGGAATTGAGCAGCAAAATCCACCCTCTACTTTGGGACAAGATAAAACAACTTACAACTTGGAGAGCTGAATCTGCAAACATTTACAAACAGGAAAAGCTCTTGAAAAAATTAAAGAAATTAGAACATGACAAGAAAACCCCCAACAACTCACAACAACACCTGAAACAATTAGTGTACAATGTTTCCAACAGAGAACTCACCAAAACAGAAACAGAAGTCCTAACCAAAGGATTCAATTATGCTATAGCACCCCAAAAAATCCCCACAGAATCCATCATATATGCAGTAGAATCCAGCCTAACTAAATTAAATACAGATGAAGCTGATAAAATAAGACACCAAGTTACCAACATTCTATGCACAAGCAAACCACCCAAAAGCAACTTACAGCAAAATGAAATTAAAGCGCTACAAACCCTGAAAAGAGACAGCAGCATAATCATCCTCCCAGCAGATAAAGGGAATGCCACTGTAGTAATGGACAGAAAAGACTATGAAACTAAATTGACAGACCTACTCCAAGACTCCACATACAAACCCATAAACACAGACCCAACCACATATCTGGAAAAATTAACCAAGAAGAAAATTATAACCAGCCACATGACCAAAGAGATCCAACACACGATCATACCCAGAGAGAAATCTTCCAGATGCCCCAAACTATACGGCCTCCCAAAAATACACAAAGAAGGCATTCCTCTCAGACCCATAGTCAGCTCCAGAGGAGCACCACTACAAAACCTAGCTAAACACCTAGCAAAAGAGCTACAGCCCCATGCTGAAACAGCAGCTTCTCATGTACAAAACTCATACCACTTCTTGGAAATGATCAAAGATCTACACGTGGAGCAAGAAGATCTGCTTGTAAGTTTTGACGTGGTTTCACTATTCACTCAAGTCCCGATAAAAGAGACCCTCAAAATCATTAAAAATAAATACCAACCAGCTAAACACCTCATGGAACTAACAGAACACTGCTTAACCAACACATATTTCATATACAAAGGACAAAGATACAAACAAATTGAAGGAGCCCCCATGGGATCACCATTGTCACCTGTCATTGCAAACCTGTTCATGGAAGAATTCGAATCCAGAGCCCTGGCTAATGCCATACTCAAACCCAAACTATGGTTAAGATATATCGATGACACATTCGTGATTTGGCCCCATGGACAAGAAAACCTAAACAATTTCCTAACACACTTAAACAGCGCACACCCCAAAATCAAGTTCACCATGGAAACAGAAACAAACAAACAACTACCATTCCTAGATGTACTAATCTACAAAAAAACAGATGGCACACTAGGACACACCATATACCAGAAGAAAACACACACCAACCGCTACCTCAACGCCCAATCCCACCACCACCCAGCACAGATAAACTCCGTGGCTAAAACACTAATTACTAGAACCAAATGCCTGCAGACAAGACACACATTAAGACTGAACTATGCACCCTGACTAAAATATTGACAGCCAACGGCTTCCACAAAAGCAAAATCACCAACTTGATCCACAAAAACACACTGAGACATAATAGAGACCCAGATGATGAACAGACCTATGGAACAGCTGTCCTGCCCTTCATAAGAGGCACTACAGACAAAATTAATAAGATTCTATACAGACACCACATCAAGACTGCCTTCAGAACAGACAGAAAAATAGCAGCCATCCTCAGGAACCCCAAAGACAAAATTGACCTGGAAAACCAAGGCATATATGAAGTCCCCTGTGCATCATGCCCGGCCACATACATTGGACAGACCAATAGAAGAATAAGCACCCGCCTGGATGAACACAAAAATGCAGTCAAAAAGCTGGAACACACTTCCTCACCAGTCCAACACATGGAAGCCACAGGTCATAGCATCAACTTCAATGGCACCAAAACCCTAGCCACTATAGAAAATCCCAGCCACAGAATCATCAGAGAAGCCATAGAGATTGAAAAAAGACCAGAAAGCATGAACAGAAGAGATGATTCCACCAGGCTGTCAATCATTTGGAAGCCTGCACTCACAAACAAAAAAATCTCCACACCACAAGCCAGGCAAACACCTGGGTACAAACAGATCCCCCCTGATATCTCCATCTCAAACACACCCCAACCAGGCACCCAGATGAAACCCAGCTTCCTAACTAATGATAGCCGCCCATTTACCCGAAGCCAAGCTGCACTAAAGGCCTCCAATAAAGTAACACAATGTTGCCAGCCAATCAAGATACAAAAAGAGCCAAAAAAACAGACAGAAGATATTAGAAGCAGAACACAGCAAACTCCAAGACCCATAAACACAGACCAAGACTCTCAACCAATCAGGATGAAGAAAAAAACCATTCTGTCACAGCAATAGGCTGCCCCAAATTTAAATCTGAAACCACTGTAAAAGTCTAACTCACAGACTAACACTATACAGAAGCTTGATGATGGCAGATGAGATTCTGCTGAAACGTTGCTACAACTTTAAAAGCACCACTACTATGACGTGGGAAAATACTATATATATTGTTTTGGGTGAAGAAAACAAAATATTAATATTATTCAGTTAAATGTTCCTATAGCTTTCTCTAATTTCAACATATCTGATTTAAGTTTGCTTTCAAAGCTTTCCAACTTTAGTGCAATCAGATTTCTGAACGAGGGTTTTGGGCTCAAGATGAGCAGTCGTCCCTGGAACCCAACACCTTGACAGGCGCTTGGGATATTTACAGATATCGCTTTACCTTTGACTAATCTCCTTCATACCAAACATTTAGGTGTTGAAAGACCAAGGCCTAATAGGATGTTACTGTGGTCATCTGATTGCCAGGAAGCTTTTGATAAATTAAAAACTTTGTTTGCAAAAGAACTAGTATTAAAGCTCCCAATGATCCCAATGGTCCTTTTGTTATGCAAGCGGATGCGAGCAACATGGCTATCGGAGCTGTATTATTAGAGAGGAACGAGAAAGGTGTGTTACAACCACGCGCTTACACTTCTCGAAGACAGCCAGACAGAGCACAATTGGACCATCTGGGAGAAGGAAACATATGCTGTACATTGGGCCTTACTTACTTGGAGACATTGATTGGAGGGGGGTCCACATCCTTTTGAAGTGTGGACAGATCATAAGAATCTGGAGGCTCTCCAAACCTCACGTAAATTATCTCCCAAACAAGTTCATTGGGCACTATATTTTAGACATTTTAATTTCATTTTAAAATACGTGCTGGCTGGGGAAAATTTCATAGTGGATGCCTTATCGTGATTACTCCAGTTTGACAGTCATTGGAATGATGTAGTGCATCCCCCCATCCCAAATTGTGAGAACATTGCTTCATTAAGAATGAAGATAACTACGGATCTTCCAGCAGTGATGGCAGAGGATAAATGGTTGGCTGATAACCCAACTCAAGTAGAGATGCAAGACAGAGTAGCCTGGAGTGGAAACAAATTTTATGTACCTAATAAGCTGCGATCATTAGTATTAAAATGCTGCCATGATGTTAAGCAGGCTGGGCATGATGGATTTCTAAAAACATTATATTTAGTTAAGAGACAGTTTGGTGGCCTTCCTTGAGAACTGACATTGAGAAATATGTCAGAGGTTGTCCTCTCTGTGAAAAATGCGTGTAGGGAAACTGTTGGGTTTACTTCAAATGGTACTTGAGCTTACACACCCTTGGCAGGAGCTTAGCATGGATTTCATTGTGGACTTGCCAGTTAATAATGGGTACACTGTTATTTGGACAGTGATTGACCTATTCTCCAAACAGGCCCATTTTATACCCTGTAAAGGCCTGCCATCAACAAGATGATTAGCTGATTTATTAAAAACATTTATTGCCTGCATGGAGTCCCTAGATGTATTATTGCTGGATAGAGGGGTTCAATTCACTGCATGTTTCTGGAGAGAATTCATACAATTAATAGGCTTGTCTCAAGGTTTAAGTATGGCATACCAGCCATGTATGAATGGGGCAGCTGAAAAAACTAATGCTGCTATCGAACAATATTTGTGTTGTTATATTTCTTATCAGCAGAATAATTGGGTAGAGTTGTTACTTTTTGCAGAAGTGACCTATAACAACACAATACACAGGGGAACTTCCAGCTTGTCGGCTTCGCTAGCGGCAGGGTTCTGCGAACCTGCGTGATCCCTGCCGCGCTAGCCATTTTGGTGCCTCTGATCTGGACGGGTTTGGAGGCTAAGGCTGCCCCGCAGAGGCAGCCGAAGATAGGGGGGAGCTGGTGAGGGGTTTGGGGGTGTTGCAGAACTCCTCCCCAGCCGGCAAAACTCCCTTTTCTCAAGGCGGTCAAGCGGCGGTCGGTAATGGCCGCCACAAAGAAGCCGGCAGCTGGGTAAGACTGAGCAGAAGGAAGAGGGGAGAAAGTTTTCAAGAGAAAGTTTTTTGGCTGATCCAGGACTTTAAGAGGCATTTAATCCTGAGAACTATGACTTTTTGAAAAATACTTGGTTTCCAGAGGAGGATTTCAAGTGGCAAAATTGAGGTGCTGAAAGGAAAGTTTACTCTCCTTCCCTATGGAATCAACAAATGGCCATTGAGAAATCTGTTGTTTTTTATAAAAGGTAAAAACTTGGCTTCTTGTTATAAGTGGGAAGGGAGAGGACAAAAAAAAAATATTAAGATTTTGCTGGAGGAGATGCCTTGAAGATCTTGAGACTAGAAATTGATTGCAACAAGGCTGTAAAATACAGATTGGGCTTTTTTTCTTTTCCCTTTTACTGATACCACCCCAGGAAGAGAAAGTGAGAACTTTGTGCGTTGTTTGGACTGATTGATGTCTCTGCGACTTTGAGGAATTGTTTTAACTTTTGAAACATTTTGGTTGCTCTAAGAAGAACAAAGAATGGCTTTATCTGATGATGAACTTAGAAAGGAATATCAAGAAAGTAAAGACGCTGTGAAAGAAGCTTTCCTTTCTTTAGAAATGGCGCTTGATATTTATCAGCAAACACAACAACAGATGGAGGAAATAGAAGGAGAAGAAGAAAAAGAAGAAGAAGACGCCATCTTCAGTGAATCTAAAAAATTAACTAAGAGAGAAAGGAGAAAGAAAGGAAGGAAAATGAAGGACTTAAGATTTAAAAAAATACTTAAGAAAGGAAAAAATAAGATGCAAAACCAACTTAATGTTACTGAGCAAAAGGAAAAAGGATTACAACAGAGAGGGAAAGCTAAAAAGGCGGAGGTTAGTAGGGGGGGTAAAAAGGCCAGGGGGGATAAGAAAGGAAGGGAAAAGGGAGGGAAAAGCCACAAAGGTATGAAACAAGATGGGAAAAAAGGATTTTTTTTTTAGGGATAAAGAGTAAGGTATAATTTCTTTAAAAAAGAAGATTCTGCAAGGTACATAAGATGGTACTATGTATTAGAAATAGAAAACTAGAATGTTATAAGAATTGATAAAAGATTAAAATATTGAAATGTTTAGTAAAGATAGATTTTAAAATTTAATAAAATTGTAGCACTTGTTTTTTGAAATAGACAATCGGAATGTTATAAGATTTAATATTTAGATTTATTATCTAATTATATTAATTATTATGAATTTATTATTTTTTCTCTTTAAAGGTTAGTAGGTAGAATGTACTAAGCAGAATCAGATTGGGCATCAGGTGTTATTTTAAATATTAATTTAAGGGGAGCATAGAAAGTCATCATACTCTGATTAGTGATTTCAGGAGAAATTTTTTTTTTTTTTTTACTATAGGGAATGAGATAAATGGATAATCTGGAAAGAATGGACAAAAAATACAAATATAATGATTTAAATTAAAATGAATTAAATAAAATAGAAATAAGAAGAACGAAAAGCGGGGAGAAGTTATATAGAAGATATAGAATGGTAAATAAGATAGGTAATGGTATACAAGATGAGCACGAATTTAATTGAAGTCCATACAAAGAGAGGTAATCTGGGGCCAAATTACTTTCTTAAAAGAAGTTTTATATTTTTGTGTTTTGTGTGTCTATGTTTTGTTTGGGAATTAATAAAACCTTGGAGGAAGATGAGAATAATGGTAATCAAGTCAGAGAGGAATGAAGATGATGATTATAAACTGGATAAATATAGAAAATAATAATAATAACAATGAAATTGAATACGAAAAGAGAAATAATGAGAAATTTGTTAAAAGATATTTATATGTTTATATTGAAATGGTGTAAAACAGAATTATGTTGCATAAAATAATATTTTACTTGACTTGTAAAATTAATAATGGAAAGAGGTTTTATGTATTTAATGGTTAATGATGGTTTGTTTGTCTTTAAAATCAATAAAATTTGTTTAAAAAAACAACAACACAAGTACACAGTAGTACTGGACATAGCCCTTTTTATTAGTACATGACAAGGAATTCATTCCTATACCTGAATGGCCTCATATATCTGATGAGCCACTAACAATTACAAAATGGAAAGATAGTATACAAACCCATTGGAAGGAAGTGAAGAAAGCATTGTTAAAAGCCGTGGAAACAAATAAGAGCTGACAAAAAATGGGACGAATCACCCCCCTTTTCAATTGGGGACTGGGTATATTTGTCAACTAAATATATAAATTTAGGGGTGGCATGTAAAAAACTAGGGCTGAAGTTTATTAGTCCCTTCTAGGTGGTCCAAATAATTAATTCAATTACTGTTTGCTTAAAACTGCCATCACTATTTAAGAGGATACACCCTGTATTTCACAGCAGCCTCCTGAAACCCGTGGGCATGATGAGATTAGAACCCAGACTCAAGGCTCCAGGACCTGTACAAGACGATCATTATGAGATTAAGGAAATTCTGGATTCTCATAGATAGCGGGGGATTCTACAGTGCCTTGTCAGGTGACAGGGCTATCCTATTGATGAGGCTTCATGGGTACAGAATACTGATGTAGCAGCACCATGGTTGTTAAGGACTATCCACCATAAAAAACCCACAAAGGCTGGTGGGAAGGACACGCTAGGTTGACCATTGTAATCTAATTGTGGTATTTGTCTTCCAATAAGAGCCATGGTAGAGGGGGCGACATGTCGGGCTCAAAGTGAACAGTCGTCCCTGGAGCCCGACACCTCGATAGGCGCTGGGGATAGCAAAGCCTGTCTCCTTGCCAAGCTGGGGGAAAGCAGTGTCATGGCAGGCCCTGGGGAACACGACGTCTGCCTCCTCAGGATGCCTGCCTCCTCAATTGGACACCTCAGCAGGTTCTGGGAGAAGCGACACTTGCCTCTTTCATCCAGGCTGTGGGGAGTGTCATCACAGACTGCCAGTGTTTATGTTCCGGGATGGCTGCAGAAAGCCAAACTGGTCATCAGCTGTTGGGTGGTGGTTATGAACGCTGTTTGGTGGCGTTTACAAGCGAGTGGTGGCATGTGCAGGCATCGGACATATTGGCTCCTCTATGAGGCTGCATGGGGTGTTTCGCTACTGTTTCGAAGCAACTCCTGGGGCAATGGGGGGGTTGAAGGTGATCGGCTGGGTTAGGCATAAGTCGATGTGGGGTGAAGGCGGGGAGAGGAGATGGGCGGATGTAGGTTAGCTGGGTGGGGTTGATAGACAGCTATAATATGCACTGGGAGGCAGATGCTCTCAGCACTAGCTTCATTGGGATTTTATCCAGTGCTGCCTTTTGGGTTTGTGTTTGGTGTTTGCTGATAGAATAACTACACCATATAATTGTGAGTACCATGGTTTGTCAGTACCAATCATCCAGTGACCAGTGAGGCTGACATATGGAATCAAATATTAGTATTATTATTGTTTTACATACAGAAGGCAAAACTTACTAGTAGAAATATAACCTACAGTACTTGAACAGTAAAGATATAGGCTTAATTCAGGCAATACAGTATCAATGTTGAATAATTATAATCAATAATTAACTCCCACTCAGCATTCTAATTTTGAGAGAGTTCACTATTTTGGCAAATCTTTTTGTTGTTGGAGATAGTTTTAAGTAAATTTAATCCCAACAAAGTATCTAGCTTATCAGAGAGGCATCTTAACATTATATTTCTCTACTAGATTTACTTAACATGCCTATATGCTCCATTGGAGTATATAGAGCATTACACTGAAGTGAGTGAAACCCATGCATGCATCCTCTAAAATTAGACATGTGTTGTTTTCAACAGTAAACCAGCTTGTCACAATTAACAGCACAGGCATTGACCAGTGAAAACACTTGTGAACCCAAATCCATGCAGTGTTCTAATTAGTTATTAAATGTTAACTACATTAAAAGTTTCATTTTTTTCCTAGCACAAATATAGTATTTTATGCAGGGGTGGGGTTAAAATTTATTACCTCTGATAAGCTAGTGGGTGTGGCTTAATTTGTGGGTGTGGCTTGGTCATGTGACTGCTTGGGTGTGACTTAGTCATATGACTGGCTTGACGTGGCTTGTATGTAAATATTGTAAATATTTATGTTAATATTGAATTTTTTAATAAAAAAGAGCAACTTTTACCCAAAATCAGGCAAAGCAGGCAGGCAGATTGAGTTGTTCACAGAACCACAGATTCACTCAGAGATCTATCTTTCTGCAATCTGCTACCTGAGTCTGCACTGAAAAATAAAAGCTTCAGTCCTAAAGAAGGTTCAGCTCAGCTTTTAGATTAGCTAAAAAGCAAGAAATCCAATGATTTCCTGCTTTCTAGCTAATCTAAATCTCCCAGCACAGCTGATAGTCAGAACAACTGATGGTCGGGAAAAGAAAAAAGAAAAAATAGCAACTTACCAAAAATTAGATGAAGGCACAACACAGACAAGTTGGATGGTGCGCATGCCAGGTAAGGAGTGAGTGTGCAGGGTGGGGTAGGGCCAGCCAGTGGCATGATTTTCCGGTTCTCCAAACTGTGCAGAATTGTAACAACCAGTTCTATAGAACCAGTCCGACCAGGTAAAATCTCACCTCTGATTTTATCTTAGAAGAATAAAATTTCATGGCAAAGACATACACATTTGGAGACAAATTTAGAGTTTGTATCATGCCCTTGAACTCTGAGGGAGAAGAAGAACAGCTGACAGGGAATGGAGGTGTGGCTCTGGAGGTTGTGGAGAAGGCTGGGGAAGGGCAGAGGCCAGCTGGGCAATCAGAGGAAGAACCAGACCCATCCCCTCTGCATTCTAGGACACCCAGGGAGGAATGGAGAAGGAAACAACTTGGCTTATGAGAGAGGAGGCAGCCATGATCCTCCTCATTAGTTGCAGCTGGGGAGACTAGAATATAAGAGAGACAATTATAACACGGTGTTGCCAGAAGCAAAGCATGTTTTATTTTGGGCTGAAGTTATCTTGGTTGGCATCCTTCCAACAGACTGTGCCTTGTTATTTCCTTGAATTTGATAATTACTTATCCTGGTGGAAATTTCATCATTGTAGTTGTTTGGTTTTTTATTTCACCTTTATCTGCTCATTAAGCTCGGATGTATTACTTTCTTTTGAAGACTATTTTTGTGTACATTTTATCTCCAACTGAGAATTATTGGATAGTGGGACCAAGTTGGAGGCATTAGAGGACATTTATTTATGTTTTGGATTTTGTTATGTTTTGGATTTTGTTACACTCCAAGTCATCCCAGTTTGTTTTAAAAAGCCTAAGGCCTGCAAATTAATTGCATAACAAAGCTATTATATACATAGTTCTTATCTAACTGGTTTTTCATTTTGCTAGTTTTATATTTATCATTGAACAACAAGTTTTTTCTGCACAGTCAGAAAGAACACTTTTGAGATGTAATTGGGACTAGTCCCAAGCTATTATTCTATATTCTATATTATTGTATTCTATATAACATCCCCTACACCTATGGAATGGTTAGACTGATTTATTCATAATAACTGCAAGACATAAATGCAAAATTAAAAATTGAGGCCAACTCAAAATCAGGTTCTGGTGCTATCAGTTCTACCCCTCTCACCTCCCAAAAAGAGTATCTATTTTAATGTTAAATGAGAAGCTAAATGAAGTAAAATAATTCTAAGAATTGTCTTTGATTTAATAGTATCACCTAAATCTGTAGAAAATCCTGTCTTGCTGGGGCAACCAATATTTCCAATTCTTTCTCCAATAAATCAGTTGCTGCATAATGAGACACATGCACAATACAGGTAGTCCTCAGCTTACAATCTTTACCTTAGGAACCATTCAAAGTTACAATGGTAGTAACAAAAGTGCTTACAACCACAGAACTGTTATAATGTCCTCACAATCACTTAATCAAAATTTGAATACTTGGCAACTCTACTGGCCTGAGGAAGATGGACAAGGTAGAAATTTTAAACAAACAGTTACAGCATCCCAGGATCATGGGATCGTGTTTTACAAACTTTCAAGTTGGCTTCCAACAACCCAATCAACAGGGAAATTGGACTTGCTTAATGGCCATATGACTCATTTAACAACCATGGCAAAAAAAAAAATGGGCCCAATTCACTTAATCACTAAAAATTCCAGTCCCAGCTGTTATAAATTAAGGACTACTTGTTATGATGAAAATAATGAACAGTAGCAGAGCAAGGGTTTCAGTTGGGAAATCTAAACCCACAAGAACCAACAGACTTATACTGGAATATTATTATTGTATATCCACCTCTATTATTAATGATAAAAAACTGACAGACAGCAAGATGAATTATTTATAGACATAAAGTGATAAAAGTATTAAAGACCAAGCATGGATCAAGAAGTTCATCTTATTTCTACATGTAACACACTTTATGAAGGAATGAAACTGCATCCCTATGAGGTGGATTAAACTGATAGAGTGTGATTGGCCCAAAGTCAGCCAGCTGGCTTTCATGTCTACGGCAGTCTAGAAACCTCACAGTCTCCTGTTTTCACCTAATAGATTAAATGGGCTCTTTCTTTGGTTTTCACTACAGGAAATCCTAATGGATTAAGAAGTTAAACATGGCATCCAGGAAGTCTGTACTTCCAGACCTATAAGATTATTTTAATGTAAGCTTTCAATAAAAAGTAATATTTATTTGCTTACTTATTTATTCAGTTTATATAGACCTCTCCTTCATCTCAACAAGTGACTCCGGGCAGCTAGTTCATTTAGTAGTATCTTCTAGCTAGTTTACCTGAGAGGGCTGACAGCCACTTGCTGTAGAAAAATGAAAATACTGAATAAAGCAAGGGCAAATGGGTCAACAGCTCCATAAAACCAACAAATAGACATATGCATAAATCCATCCTACTAAAATCAATACAATCTAAAAATGCCTAATGAAGGAATAAGCTGCAGCTGTGACTTTAAAATGCACAACCCCCATAAAATTTCTTAAGGATATCAAGTTGCTAATTTTTCTCTATAACAAGAATATTTCTGGAATTGAAGATTGCAATTCAGCTTCAGAAGTTTCCAGAGAATCACAGAACCATTTGATGATGATATAGCATCATCAGAAGAGGAAGTCTTTGGATGGAGAAAAGCTAAGATAGGAATGAAAGCAGAGAGTACAGAAATCCTCAATTTATGACTACAACTTGGTCCATAATTTCAATCACTAAGAGTTGCTATCCTTAAGCAAGTGATCACACCTGATTTTTCAGCCTTTTTTTTCTCCATGGTCACTAAGCGAATCCAGCTTCTTCCACCAGAAACTATGGGAAGATCAAAATCACAATCACACAACTGCAAGAAGCTGCAACCATTGCAAAATAAGCCAACTGTCAAGCACCCAAACTTTGATCATGTGATTGTGAAAAGGGGGTGACAGTTGTAAATATTTCATCAGTAATTTTTCAGTACTGTCATAACTTTGAATTGTTATTAAATGAATAATTATAAGTGGCCAGTTTTAAGTTTCTGGGTGTCATCATAAAAGAGGCCCTGACCCGGGGTGCTCCCATTGCAGCACTGCTCAAAAGGGCCCCACAAAGATTATACTACCTGAGACTTCTCAGGAGAGAAGCAACTGAAACAACTGAATGAAAAACTGCTGGTGACCTACTGCTGCACCATAGAGAGTATTTTAACTTACTGCACCTGTGAATGTTTTGTCAATTGCACAGGGGCAGATAGGATAGCACTCCAGAAGGTTAATGTCATTGCCCAGAGGATTATTGGTTGCCCTCTCTCCTCTTTGGAAGAGCTTTATCGCTCCTGCTGCCTTAAGAAAGTTCAAAAGATTCTTAAAGATCCATCTCATCCTGTGCACCTTTTTTTTTTGAACTATTACCATCTGGTAGATGGTACAGGATAATAAAAACAAGGACAAATAGGCTGAAAAACAGTTTCTATCCCGGGCCAGTAATTCTATTGTATAGTGCAATATTAATGGAATATTGGGTTTTCAATTCAGTTGTATAGAATGTAAAGCAGAGATGGCATTCAGCAGGTTCTGACCAGTTCTGGAAAACTGGTAGCAGAAATTTTGAGTAGTTCAGAGAACCGGCAAAGACCACCTCTGACTGGAGATTTTACAGTATCCTTCCCCTACCATGCCCACCAAGCCACGCCCACAGAACCAGTAGTAAAAAAATTTGAATCCCACTACTGATGTGAAGGATATGTGTTTGTGTTTTATTTTTACAGTTATAATGTACACTGAAGATGACATTTAATTTCGTTGTACGAGGTGCAATTACAATAAAGCAAACTAAACTGAAATCAAGGACTGCCTGGGAGACAAATCATTTCTATCACCACAGAAAAGATATGGCTGTTCACTTCTTTCACACAGCAAGGATATGGCTGTTCTTTTGGGCTTTGTGGTCTGAGGTACCTGTTACATGCTGCAGTTTTTATGAGATATGTATGCTCTTTTAGTTAACAATTCAGGACTATGGGTTCTGTATCTGGAGCCGCAGATACTAGTGCTTATTTTTATTTTATATTTTTCTCTAGTTAGCCCTCAAACCATATAAACCATCTCATAAATACATTAAAATGTTTTTTGATTTCATATGAATCAGCTGTGGAATCATGCAGTTGTAAATAAATAAGCAAATAAATGAACAATCAGTCCTTGCAAATATCCCAGGAGATTCTTGTCAGCCACCATTAGAAAAATATTGTTTCTCTTTATTACACAGATTGTTCAACAATCAATGAACTGAATACTGTAGTATTTTTACTAAACATGTAGAAGGCTGTGCTGAAGAAATTAACTTAGTATAAAATCAATGGAAATTATATTAGAATTTTAGTTTTGTTTTCCTACTTAAAAAAGCAGAAACTGTCAAAAGGATACATTTTCATCACATTTGAAAACAGAGTAACTCACTGGATCAGTGACTTGCTCAAAGTAGCAAGATTAAAGATGAGAGACTTTTTTCCTCTCAATATAAATTTTCCAATATGTATTCTAAATTTTTTCATCTCCTCAAAGTTAAAATTTTGCAAAACTTCATAGATACCTTTGGATTCTATTATGTACATGTGGCATACATTCCATCCAGTGGTGAATCAAAACAATCCAAATCAATAAACTACATTAGCATCTACAAAATTTTCTAAGTCATTTTCTATTTTAGCTCACTTATCTCAAATTAGGCTCAGATCTAAAGAACTGGGAGTAGCCAATGTGGCACCTACTTTCAAAAGAAACCTGAAGAGATTTTAAACCTGAAGGTTCATCAGCTTAGCGTTTCTTCTAGAAACATTAATAGAAACAGTAATTGGGAAAAAAGAATTAGTTACTTAGAAGAACATGAAATTCTATTGAATTTGACTACTAACAAAACAATAAACCCTCCTCAGCAGTTGAAGCTTGCAAGGTAACTTAGGGCCTCTTTCTCTTACCTGACAAATTTATTGTGGGTATCAAGTACAAATAAATAACATTTTTAAAAAAATAGAAGGAAGGAGCACTTTGTACATCATCTTGAGTTCCTACATAAAAGGCTGGATGCCTTCAAATTGATCAATCAAATGTCAAATGCACTGCAATATTGAGGCACACAAATATCACTTTAAATGTTCTTAAATTGAAGCAGCCATAGCAACAAAACAAAATGTTAGACTAATATAAGAGCTGGTTCTTCTTATAAATACAGAAGAAAACATTCAGGGGAAACAAAATGATATACATACAGAAGGCTCCTATATTCTGTTACTACAGTAGCCAACAGTTGCTTGCAAAAAGCCTACACAGTAAGCAGTAGTATAACATTTTTGCCTAACTTTTCTCCAAAACCAATTATTTAACTTAATACTAGAATCATACCATGACAGGTAGTCATCAACTTACTATTGATGCCTAAAATTTATGTTAAGTGAGAAAAGTGAATTTTGCTCTATTTTATCTTGCTTTATTTGTTAAGTGAATCACTGCAGCTGTTAAATTAGTAATATGTTGTTAAATAAGTGAATTTGGTTTCCCTGTTGACTTTGTTTGTCCAAAGGTTGTAAAAGGCGATCACATGATCCCAGGGCACTGCAACAGACATAAATATGAGTTAATTGTCAAGCATCCAAATATAAAATCACATGACCACAGAGATGTACAATGGTCATGTGTTTTAATGGCTATAAGTCACTTTTTTCAATGTTGTTGTAACTTTGAACAGTTACTAAATAAATTGTAGTAAGTCAAGAACTACCTGTAGTACCAAGAAAGCACAAATGTGTAATTTTTATTAGATAAATTATTAAACTAACAGTCAAAATATATAGATATTTGAACATAAAAAAGTGGGATGGGGGATGCCAGTGGCAGGCACTAGGAAAGGCAGGTGGGCTAATAAAGGCAGTGGACAGTTGCTAGGAAATATACCCTGTTTCTCCAACAATACAGCCTCCCCCAATAGGAAGTCCCAGCATGTTTTATAGCAATGAAATGAAATTAAGCCCCTCCTCCCAAATTAAGGCCTATATTAAAACATGTGAAATGGAAAAACTTCCGGTTTGCGTGGCTTCGGGGCGGCAGGAATTCGCGACAGCTCGCGATTCCTGCTGTGCTAGCCGTCGAGGTACCCCCGATCCAGATGGGTCAGGGGGATATGGCTGCCCTGTAGGGACAGCTGAAGAGAGAGGGGAGTCGGATAGGGAGGTGGGGGCATCGCAGACCCCCCCTTCTCCGGGAAAACCCCTTTTTCCCAAGGCGGTGGAGCGGCGGTCAGCAATGGCCGCCACGAAGAAGCCAGCAATCGGGTAAGAACTGTGCTGGAGGAAGTGTGAAGAGTGAAAGTTCTGTCTGAGCCGGGTCAAGTAACACCTTTTAAATTGCCTGGAATTGAGCTGCTTGTTGCTGGAGGATACATTGTATCCCTAAGAAGAGCGAAAAGCGGCGGAGAAGCTGTTAAAGGGAATTTTTTTTTTTTTTACTCTCCCATCCCACGGAAAAAGCAGAAATATTTGGATATATTAGACATTGAAAGTGGATTGCTTTGAAAGCTAAGCTAAGAGACAAAGGGATTTTTGGACATTGAAAAATTTAAGAAATTGGAAAATCTCTGCTGGAGGTATGGATTTTTGATTATTTAAAATTGTCATTGCAAGTGGGAAGGGAGAAAAAAAAATTGGAGCAGAAGCTGAAAAAGGAGGAGATTGTCTAGAACGTCTTTGTGGATCCCAAAAGAAGATATATGGTAATTGGACCTCTTCGATTAAAAATTAATTCAGAAAGAGAAAGAGAAGAAGGAAGAAAAGTATTAACTTTTGGAACTTTTTTTCTTTTTTTAATTGCTTTTGATTGTCTTTGATTAAAAATACTTGTGGTTGTTTTGGAGAAAGTTTCCCTTTTCATAATGGCATCATCTGTGGATGAACTAGAGATTGAATATCAAAAATATAAAAAAGAAGATACTTTGGGCGCTTTGTTTCAATTCTTAGAAATGGCGTTATGTTCTTTTGAAAAGTTGATTACGCAGCAGAAGGACTGGGACAAGGAAGAAGAGGAAGAAGAAGCCATCTTTGATGAACAATGGGTCCCTTCCGGAGAGGAGGAGAAAAAGGATAAGAAAAAGGGGATTTTAAGAATTATAAAAACAACCAAAAGAGAGAAAAATGAGCGAAAAGATGGAGGCAAGGTTAGAAAGCAAAGGAAAAGGAGCAAGAAAAGCGAAGAGAAAAAGCAAAGGGGTAGAAAGGGCAAGGAGAAGAATAAGCAAGAGAGAAAGGGGGGGAGGAGAAGCCTTAATGGGAGGAAGCAAGACCTAAAGAAAAAAAGTTTATTTAGAGACAATGGGTGAATTTAATTTAGATTAAAAGAGGGATTCTGGAGGGTATATAAGAGTGTGTTTTTATATGTATATTTAGAATATAAAATTTATTATGTAATTTTAGAATCTTTTAAACAGAATCCCAAGAAAGATTGCTATATGTAGTATTTCTAAGTTAGGGTAATGAGTTATAGATGTTACTCCAATTGGTGTACAGGAGAAGTATAGTAAAAGAAAAAAAAAGATGAATGGATAATTGGAAATAGAACAGACAAAGAATGTTGTTGAAAATGGTAATAAGATATGGAAGGATATATATGCTTTTTTTTTTTTGGATTTTGTATATTGATAAAAGGCAATAAAATTTTAATTAATAAATAATTTGGATGGAAAAGAGAAGTAGGGACAAGATATGAAGTTAATATTATATGAAATATTGATATTATAATCTGGAAATGTTATGCCTTATTGGTCTATTATTATTATTTTCTCTTAGAAAAGAATTTATAAGCTGCTATGCCTTGATTCTTTGTGCATTGTTTTTATAAAACTGATAAAAATGGTTTTTATATATATATATAAAAAAGAAAATGATAATAAGATATGGAAGGAGATATGGGTTGAATATGATGTTTGAATTTCTGTCTGTGTAAAGAGTTTTAACCCGGGAACAGACAACCTTCAGAAAAGATCTTTTAGTTTTGTTTATGTTTTGTGTTTGTATGTTTGTGTATTGTGCTTATGGTAAAACTAACAAAATTTGTTTTTTATAAAAAAAAAAAAAAGGAAAAAAGAATCAATAAAGCCTTGGAGGAATGTTAGACGAGAATAATTTAAACAAGCCAGAAAGAAAAGAATATGATGACTATAAAATGGATAAATATGGAAGAGAAATGAAATTGAATAGGAGTAAAGAGAAATAATGAGAAATTTGCTGAAAGATATTTGTGTGTCCATATGGAGATGGGATAAATTGGAATTATGCTGTATAAAAATAATGTTTTGTTTGACTTGTAAGGATTTACAATGTTAAGAGGTTTTATGTGTTTATGTATTTAATGGTTAATGATGTGTTGTTTTATCTTTAAAATTAATAAAAATTTGTTTAAAAAAAAAACAAAAAACATGTGAAATGGGGGGGAATGGTGGGGGGGATTGCCATTAGGAAGTACTTTTGTTGCACACCCGGATATAGTGCTGCCTGCGTTGAACCCGATATGAAGTGCCCCACCAATGCTGAGGTCAACATCCAAGCCATCGCTGCCCACCCGCCCGAAGATGCAAGGGAGGGGAATTAAGTCACCCCCGAAAAGACGGCCTAGCCATTTTTGGGGGGCTCAAAAAAAAAAAAAAAAGACCCGGCCTTATTATATGAGAAACACAGTAGGTGGAAGCAGAGAGCTACAAAATATAAAGATCCTGGGTTCCCATATTTTTAACAGGATTTTCAGAAAAAAAGGGGGTTGGAATGATTTATGGAAATGACTAGCAAGCTTCCCTATTGACATTGGGAGAGAAGGTTGTAGTGATCATATTGACATGGCTTGCTGTGATATTATAATCTCAAGCTGGGTGCCCAAGGACGAGCATCATAATCTGGTGACCTCAAAGACACTGTGACGCTGTTATTTTGCAGACTAATTGTAAGTCCTCTTCATTCAAAGCAATCACCAAACGAGTGGCTCTAAGTCAATGACTACCTGTATTCGATCTGCACAAAGCTTCTGCATTGGTTCCATATACCGGTAATCCTAGAGTTACAACAGTTCACTTAGTGACTGTTTGAAGTTATGCAATGACCACCATCCCCTTGAAAACATTTGCAAGCCACTTGGATGGTGGAAGCCAAATCGTGTTGCTTCCAGCGTCCAGTCATCTTGCAAATACTTTTCACGCTGAGAGTGAAATGTTCTGGGGGACATGATCTCATGTGACTTCAGGCACCCATTCTCTGAAAAGGTGGATGGGTGCCTGAAGTCACATGAGATTACAGCCCCCAGAACATTTCACTCTTGGCATGAAAAGCATTTGCAAGCCAACTGGATGCTGGAAGGGAAATCATCCTGCTCTCCTCTTCCTCAAAGTCAAATAAATTGCTGCAAGGTATCTTGATCTTTGCAAGGTAAATGAGTCTGACATGGCAGGATGGGAGGGGAGAAAGGGAAATGCATTTTCTAGTTGTACAGGAGAAGAATCCAAAGTGTGGGCTGTCTCCTGCTTCCTTGTTTAAAGACTGAGTCAATCAAAGTTTAGTCCCAACTCCCTTTCCACTGTGCATGCCCAGTTTTTGATGAAGGCTGAGGATTGACTTGGAGATTTCTTGATGTTCTTTCTTGGCTCGGGACTAACTCTCTAAGGGTGGGATTTGGATTCTCCTCCTGTACAACTAGAAGATGCATTTCAGGTAAGACCAATGCTCTTTCTCAGTTTTATGGGTCAGAGAATCCAAAGCGTGGGAGGTACCAAAGCTAATTGTCCTGAGGGTGGGCCAACTCCTTGTCCTGAGCCCCCATCTCCATGTGAACTCTTTGTAGAATCCTTCTCGCAAAGGATGCTTCTGCTGATGCAAATGTATCCAGTTTATAATTTCTGATGAATGGAGATGATGATGCCCACGTTGCTGCCCTACAGATCTCTCCAATAGAGGCCTGTATGTTCCATGCCATGGATGTGGCTGCACTCCTGGTTGAGTGTGCTGTTATCTTACCCAGCAACTGTAAGATTGACTTTCATAAACCCTTGTAATACATGTCCTGATCCATCTGCCTATGGTTGATGGTGAAACCTTTTGTCCCAACGAACTTGGTCTGAATGAAATGAACAACGCCTCCATTTTTCTAATGGGCCTTGTTCTCTTAATATAAATGCATGTTGCTCTCCTTATATCTAACTTTTTTTCTAGGCTATGGACCAGTTCCAGGCAGAAGTCTGGTAGTACTAACTCCTGCGCTCTATGAAATGTAGAATTGATCTTTGGGATAAAGGTTGGATCCAATCTTAATACTACCTTGTTTGGGTGGACTATGCAGAGGTCCTCCCACACAGATAATGCTGCTAATTTCAATATTCTTCTGGCTGATGTAATGGCTACTAGGAAGGCCGCCTTAAGGATGAGTGAGGTTAATCCCACTGACTTCAGTGGCTCAAAAGGCTCAGTCATGAGCACCCTCAGCACCCTTGTCAAGTCCCAAGTGGGGTACACTGGTGGCTTTAGATTGGTTGCTCCCCTGATTAATGTGTGGATTAGGGGATGTCGTGAGAGGGACTCTGAGGTCCCACAACCCAATGCTGATGCTATCACCACTATCTGCCTCTGTAAGGTGTTAGGAGTTAAGCCCTTTTCCAGGCCTTCCAGCACTTGTGTAACTAACACTGTGGTTGGGTCTATTTGCTTTTTGGAACACCAGGTTCCAAATGCTCTCCAGATAGCATCATAAATTCTATTGGTAGATGGCCTCCTGGAGGCCTGTTTATATTACATTGGCTAAACACTCTAATCGCTTTAGTGTGGCCTTCTCAAGTGCCATACAGTTAGTTGAAGCCATTGTGGCTCTGGTGTTGTATAGCTCCCTGATTCAGCTCTATCCTGTCTGGGGGAATTCTCCATGGATACCAACAGATCTATCAGATCTGGGTACCAAGACCTCCTGGGCCAGTGAGGTACTATCATTAAGACCTCTGCCCCATCCTCTATCACTCTCTTGATTATTTTTGGTACTAACAGAAAGGGGGGAAAGGGTAAAGCAGCTCATTTGGTCATGCTCCTTGGAACGCATTGGTTCCTTCCACTCCCTGTGTTGGAAATCTTGAGTAGAATTTCAGGAGTTGTGCATTTGCTGGAGTCGCAAATAGGGCCAGGTCTGCTCTCCCGAATCTGTGTGACAGTTCCCTGAACAAGTCTGGGTATAGGCACCACTCTGAGTAGTCGACCATTGTTCTGCTGAGCTAATCTGCCTGAATGTTTTCCGCTCCCAACATATGTTCTGCCCTGATTGATAGATGTGTCTCCGCCCAGCGGCCCAATCGCTTTGCTTCTTGCATGAGCGTTAGGGAGTGAGTACCCCCTGCCTGTTGATATGTGCCTTGGCAGTCACGTTGTCCATCAGAATTAACACATGCTGTCCCACTATTACTAACTTTAAAGCCCTTAGAGCCAGGTGAGATGCCCTGAGCTCTAACCAGTTGATGTTGTTCTTGAGGTCTGATTGAGACCACTGACCTGTGTAATCTTGTTCTGACAGTGACCCCCCCCCCCAGCCTTCTAAACTTTCATCTGTTGTGATCGTCAGTTATGGCCTGTGATCTCCACCACTGGAGTGACTGCTTCACTCTGGGATGAATCTGTGCTTTGGTCCCTGCATTGCCCCTGCCCCCCCTCTGGTAATAGGAACCACTGCAAGATCCTTGTGTGCAGTCTGGCCCAAGGTACTATCGAGATGCACAATATCATCTTTCCTATTAGTTGTGACAGTAAGTACAGGGTCACCTCCAAGTAAACCTCACAGTAGTTGGTGTCTATTATTGCTCCTAAGTGTTGTAATTGCCTTGTTGGTTCTAAGTGACTCTTTTCGAAGTTCACGAAAAAGCCATGTTCCTGTAATGTCTCTAGATCTCTTTTTGCTCTTAGAGTCAATGTTGACTGTATTAATATGTCATCCAAGTAGCATTGGATCCGTATGGGCTTTGTCCTGAGAAAAGCTGCTACCGCTGCCAGAACTTTGGTGCTGAGGACAGGCCAAATGATAGAGCTCTGTATTGGTAGTGTCTTCTTGCATAACAAAACCGCAGGACCTTTCGGTGCCTCTTGGTAATAGATATGCGTAGGTATGTGTCTGTGAGGTCTACTGATGTTAGGATATCCCCCTCCTGGATACTCCCTAATATAGACTGTAGGGATTGCATCTTGAATCTTTTGTACACTATGTGCCTGTTTAGTAATTTGAGATCCAGAATTGGTCTCCCCCCCCCCGACGCTTTTTATACAACAAACAGGTTTAAGTAGAATCTTTGTCCCTGTTTGTTCTCCGGTACCATTTGGACCGCCCAAACATCCAACAGATGTTGAACTGTTGTTTCCATAATTATCCTTTTGGCTTTGTCTCTTAGCCTCAGGCATCTTCTGAATGAATTCGGGGGTGTGGAGAGGAATTCCAGAACTAGGCCTCCTCTTATTGTCCATTGTTGTTGCCTCCCATCAGTCGGTGAATAGGCCCAGTCTCCCACTGATGGGCACTTTGTTCCAGCTGTCACTTTGTATGCCGGAAGGCCCTGTTGGTTAAACTCTTGAAAGGGGGTCTTCCCTGGAACCGTTGTCCATTCCTATCCCTAAATCCTGCCCTGTCTGGATGACTAGTAGGGATTTGTGTGTACTGCTTCTGTGGGTACTGGGAGTGGCTAGGAAAAGTAGTAGGAAAAGGCTGCTGCCGTATATATGATGAAGTTCGCCTATCTGCCTAGCCCAATTTCTTCGGCAAGATCTTCCTCTTGGTCTTTGGTTTCTATTAATAATGGCTCAATGGCATCCCCAAAAAGTTTGTCCCTTTGACCAGGGCTGAGGCCAGTTTCCATTTATGTTTCAAATCCGCTTAGCCAGTGATGGAGCCAAACAAGTCGCCTTGCAGCCACTGAAGCTGCTATGGCCTTGGTTGTGTACTTGACCCCATTGAGTGTGGCATTCTCTATGAACTCCATTGCAGCTACAATTTTGTTTAAATCCTGTTGCAATCGAAGATCACCAGGTGGTATCCTTTCCTGCATCTGCTCAAGCCATATCAGGACTGCTCTGCTGAAAAAGGATGCTGTGGATGTTGCCTTTACAGACCATGCCATGGCCTAGTGTACCTTTTGAAGGGTCTGTTCCATTTTCTTGTCCTCCCCTTTTAGACTATCCTCAGCCTCACAAGCCAGCACTGTAGCTGACGTGGAGGCTGCCACGGGACTGTCTATCATAGGAACTGAAATTAGATCTGCCAGTTCCACATTATAAAATTTCCTCTCATTTCCCTCTGGCATGGGGAAAATGACGGTCTGTCCAACTGTCCTTCCATCACTTCCCTGAACAATTCAGTGAAGGTATGGATTCACTTTCAACTTTGGTTCAAGCAAAAAACCTGTCCTTGGGATCAGATGGATCTAATTCAGATTCCTCTGTCCTTGTAACCTTCTCCAGACCTCTTGCTATCTTAGTCTTCCCCAGCAGCATCTTAAACAGCTGGTGGCGGAATAGGCCTGTGAATGTTGGGGTCTCTGCTTCATTTACTTCTTCATCTGAAAAGGCTGACTCCCTGTGGTCATTCTCTCCTGACACAGAGGCCTCACTGTGAGTGTATGATCTACTGGAACTGTATCTTTGGAAGCCTAGTTCCTCCCTTACTTCTCTTGCCAGAGTAGGATGTTGAGCATCCTGCCTTCTCTCACTGTATCAGGCTGGGTCTGTTACCTTGACCCTCCCTGATTTCTGACATCATTTCTCTCACCATGGCCCTTACTTCCTCTCTCAGAGACTGTTCTCTGACTCTCACTGCTGTGGGAGTAAAGCTGGCCTCAGCTGTTAGTCTCCTTCTCTTGGGGGAGGGTTCTTGTTCCTCATGCATTCCTGAGCACTTCTTTATCTTTCTGTTTCACACATCCTTTCTTCCGCACAAAGAGCAGGCTGAAAAAAACTGTTCTTCAGTGCCCTCTAGTGTTGTACTCTTCACTGCCTAGTGAAGCACTGCCTAGTGCTTCACTGCCATTGGTCTGCCTGTTGGAGCATGGGAATTTCCATTCTTCACCTCCTTTTCAGCCCTTGCAAAACTTTTCTCAATGGCTCCTTGTTTCCTTGATGCCTGCCTGCCTGCCCCCCCCACATCTGCCTTGGACACCCTGCTTTTCTGAAGATCTCCCAGCTTCTCTGAGTCCCTTTGAACTCTGCTCTCTGATTGGGCTGGGGGCAGGGGATCCCTGCTCCTCCGGACCTGCCTCCATTTCAGAAAAATCAACCATATCACCCTCACTGGGGTTCAGCAAATGTGGTTGCTCTTTCTAACTGCTTAAGAATATGCTCAGCCTAGACTGAGTACGGACTCTAGTCTCCCTTTCTCCTGGGCAGGCTTGTATGGCTGTCTTTGGAGCTCGTTCAGCCTTGACTGAGTCTGTTCCTATTTAAGGGAATGCTGGAGGCTTTGTGGGGGCTCCTGGCTGTTTAGCGGCTCCTTTGTGCAATAATGAATCAACTTCAATAGTTTCAGTACATGCCAGGCCTCAAGGCCTCACGTAGGCTGAAAGCGTGTACCAGGAAAAAAGAACATCAATCAGCAATACAACACCATGGGCTACTAACTGGACTGCAGGCGTTGATTGGCTACTTTGTACCTACTAAAACTGACCATATAACACTGTGATTTGATGCTACTATGTGTCCACTAATATTTCTACTCATGTAACATAATGATTGGATAGAGTTCACTGCTTGTGACATATTACTGTGTGTTTTTAATAAAAGAGCTTCCCGAGCTCGTGATCGGGGCAGTTCACCTGAGATAGAACCAGCCTGGTGTCTTTCTTGACGCATTCAATCACCCAGTGAGAAGCCTTCCAAATGCGGAGCAAAGCCGCACCTTTGCCACTCTACAGCTGATTGCTGGTCTTCCCCACTTTCTCTTCACCTCATGGGATGGGATGGCCGAAAGCTTGTTAACTATCCTTTCCTTCTCTGTTAGCCAACCGAGAGCCCTCCCACTCTTACTGAGGCTGCTGCCACTTACCAGGCTTTGTATGGGATCCCAGCTCTCTCTGTTTGCATCTTCTGCCTCCTTCAAGTTACTCGCAGTTTGCTGACTTTCATTCTTTCTTTCTCTCTCTTTCTTTCCGAAGAATCCAAAATGTTATTACTATTTTTTCTTTTTCTCCTTCTGAGCACTCTTTCCTCATGTCCTCTTTGCATGAAGATGGAGTCAAAAACTGGGCATGCACAGTGGAAAGTGGGCTGGATTAAACTTTGATTGACTCTGCTTTAAGCAAGGAAGCAGGAGACAGCCCATACTTTGGATTCTGCGACCCGTACAACTGAGAAGCATGAGGTATCTCAGAAAGTCCTTGGGTAGCCTGTTACATCACTAGACCCCTCCATGACTTTCCCCACCCTAACATACTTGTGCACTTAACATTGGATTAGCATTGAATTAGTGAATGAATGGACAAAAGCAGAGAGTGATCACATTTAAGTTAGAATATTAACTTTTACGAATCCTTGAGTTAAAATGTAATTGGCATTACATTCATATCTCAATAATTACCTGTAAAGAAATTTTTAAAAACTCAAATTATTTACTATCCAAACTCTAAAACAAGAAACAATTACACAAATGAGAGAATTTTTACAAATTAACAAAAGTTACTAACGAGTAGTTTTTCCTAAAAATGTCCTTGTTTAAGGCAACTTCCAGAGAGGCAGTAATTGGAGCATAAAGAAGAAGGGGTCCTATGACATCTTAAATAACATCAAGTTACAGCATAAACTTTCATGGATTGCTATACACTCTGTGCCTTCAGGTGAATGTTTATATTTAACATACTAGAGCTGAATTCCTTTGGAATTAATAATCCTGTCTTATGACCCTCACTTTCCTTGGGATTTGTTTTAGGATTGTAATCTCTTTACCTCTATATGTTATTGTTTCTTCTCTGGGCATTTTAAGAATTAGGTCTCTCACACACCTCCTTGTGAAACGAATATGAATTTCTCTCGAGCAGTTATGGCGTCTAGCATAACTTATGCTGACCCTATACACCTCATCAAATTCTTTGATTAGATCGTCTTTTTCTTTCCCTAACCATTCAGCCAATAGTTCTGCCATTAATTGATCTAGTTCTTCATTTTTTGCTTCTGCCACATTTTGAAACCTTAAACATGCCGCTGCTTTATCCATTTCGAGGTGGACCAGGGAGTCTTCGGTTTCTCTAGTTACATTTCTAAATTCCTCCTCTATCCTTTCAAAATTTTTCTCCATCTGTTCTGTCCTACTCTCTATTTCTCTTATCTTAACTTTGTTTTTCTCCATAGACTATTGCAAGGACCCTATCTTATCCTCCACCTTAAGTAAATCTGTTTTCATTTCCACTTTAAGCTTTCCCATCTCATCTTTTAATTCGCTAATGTCCGCTCCGGTTTCGTTGTGATTCTTAATCACTATTTCCTGCATCTTAGACATTGCTTCTTGCAAGGATAGTAGGGTAGCTTTTATATTAATGTTAGGGACATTGGACTGTTTTTCCCCTATTAGAAATTCTTCCATGGTTTTTTGGATTGTTGGTGAAGCAGAAGTTAAAGTAGTCACTGGGGTCGGGGTGGTCTTCCTTCCCGATTTCAAAGCCATAGTTGTTATTGAGGTCATCTCTCTTAATATTTGTTTTTGCTGTTGCACTATATTGGATATATTGTCCCAGATCACCATTCAGTGTTTAACTCCTAAAATAATAATTCTATTCTAATACTTCAATCAAATATATAGATAGGCAGTCTGTACACCTATATTATAAAAGGTTATCTAATAATATATAATAATCTTTATAATTAATTTATATACTGAATGTCAATATTAATCACCAATAATACATCAAATCCAACTCAGTTACTACTTTAAGAATTAATCTTAAGTATTCTAAGTAATCTAAACACTATTTTTCACTTTGTTGTTACTATTTAAGACACTCAAATCAATTGTCACTGAAATCTATAAGAAAAATATACCTTTTTTTTTCTTCCTTTGAGTAGATAAATTTATCAGACTTTTTAAGGGGTTAAGATAGGAAGGAGAAAGGCTGAAAAAATGGGGAAAGAGCAGAGAGAAAAGTTTACCTTAATTTCAGGAAGTCAATAAGCTAGGGGCTAGAGGTTCAAATTGTAAAAATAGTGCCCAAATGGTAATATTAAAATATTACCAAATAGAAATTCCAACAAATAAATGTGATAAGAAAAAATAAATAAACTTTATAGTCAATCTTCAAGCTAAAGGTTTAAGTTTTGAGTTTCTTCCCAGCACTCCGGGGAGCGAATGGTATAATGTCCTGACTAATCGCAATAAGGAGTCAATCCTTCCCAGCCTTCCATTGATCTCTTCCTCCTTCCTCCTTTTCCTTCTTTCCCTTTCCCGGTTTTGAGTTCAATGTACAAATCTCCTTCACTTATTATTGCCTCCAAAATCCAATAGTCATCTCTTGTTGATCGCTTAACAATCTGTCCTCCCAACAGTATTAAATAAAGCCAATAATCCTATTGAGCTCTGTTCAGAGAGTTAATAAGTCACTTTCAGTGCCGCAGTTCTTCCTCCTCTGTCACTTCCTTCTTCTCAAATATTGTCAAAAAGTTACCGTATTTGCCGGCGTATAAGACGACTGGGCGTATAAGACGACCCCCCAATATTTCCACTCAAAATATAGAGTTTGTTATATACTCGCCATATAAGACTACCCCCTCTTCCGCACACCTTCCACTTTTGCACTTTTTTTTTGAGGCACTTTTGTGCACCGTGGAAACGAATCCCATGAAGCCGAAAGGAGCAGCCAGCCTTCAGGCCGATGTAGGAGGGCCTCCTTCTCCCAGCTCCCAAGGAAATGAGGCGCTCAGCGCCCTCCGCTTGCACCATCCGGCCTCTGCTCGCACCGCCCAGCCTCCACTCAGGTATCCGGCTGGGGCTGTCAGGAGTTGTTACTGCTGGCGCGGCTCCGCGCGGCTCCAGTCCCACGTTGCCTCGGGAAGGGAAAGGCAAAAAGGAAGAGCCACGGCGGTGCTTTGCAATGGCAGCAGCAGCTCCTGGTTTTGCCTTTCCCTTCCCGAGGCAACACAGGACTGGAGCTGCGCCAGTGATAAGAACTCCTGATAGCCCCAGCCGGATACCTGAGCGGAGGCCAGGCAGTGCAAGCGGAGGCTGGGCGGTGCGAGCAGAGGCCAGGCGGTGCGAGCGGAGGTCGCTGAGTGCCTCGTTTCCTTGGGAGCTGGGAGAAGGAGGGCCGCCTACATCAGCCTGAAGGCTGGCTGCTCCTTTCGGCTTCACGGGATTCGTTTCCACAGTGCGCAAAAGTGCCTTGGCTGCGGGCAGCTGCAGTGCTTCCCAATTACTATTTGCTAGCGTATAAGATGACCCGGTGTATAAGATGACCCCCCCCCCACTTGGAGGCATGTTTTTCAGGGCAAAAAAGTCATCTTATATGCCGGCAAATACGGTAGTCCCAAATACCAAATCACTCACAAATTCAAGTCTCCAATTTCCTGGTTTCCGATGTTCTTCCTCTCTCCCCAGGGGTTTCCCTTTCAAAAGCTGTAATCCACACTTTCGCTCTAACGATCACGCCTTTCTGCTTGCAATTGTCACACTTTCGCTTTTCAAGCTGCTTTTTTGGCCGCTTTTCTCTCCTGCTTCCACAAAGTGCTGCTCACAACCAGGAAGAGAAATCTCTCACACCACTGTCATTCTTCAATCTTCAATATTGTATTATGATCTTTCAACACCTTTTACTGCTCCGATCTTGCAGGCTGTCACTATCTTGCTTAGTCACCCCAGTGGCAGACCGGACTTTGGAGCCACCATAAACTGGCAGCTAGCTCTTCCGTGCTGGGCTCAGGAGCTCTTCTCTTCATTACCAGGGTGTTGCCTACCCCCACCCTGTAACTCGAGATTCTCCTATGCTGACACAAACCTCTACGGGGTTCATGTATCCCCTGGGGATCGCTCCAGACGCTAGAGAAGGCAACCGAAAACCGCAGCAGTCTTCTCCACCTCTGCACGTCCCTGTCCTGCCACTGGAAGCTCCATTAATATAAATGGTTTAAATTCAACATCTAAAAGGAAAAGGATATTAACTAAATTAATTAGACAAAACGCCGACATAATATGCCTACAAGAAACACACATTAGGAAAAAGGATGAAAGATATTTAATTTGCCCGAAACTTGGAAAACTCTTTACAGCACCAGCAGATAAACATAAAAAGAAAGGAATTGCAATATTTGTGAAAGATGATATAAAAGCAGAACTAATCTGGTCGGATCCGGAAGGAAGAACTCTGGTTATACAAATTTGGATTAATCATATTACATTTTTATTGGTAGCAATCTACGCGCCAAATGAAGAACAAGGAAATTTTTTTTAAAGATCTTCATCAGAAAATAATAGGTTTCGAAAAAAGGAATATCTGCATGATAGGCGACTTCAACTCCATTGCTGATCATCAAAAAGACCACAGTAATATGAATAAGAACAAGAAAGGGAAAAGAGAATTTTCTATGCCCTGTAAGGACATGATGAAAGAATTAAGCTTAATAGACTTATGGAGAAAACTAAACCCAAAAGAGAAACAGTTCACATATTATTCAAATCCACACAAAATCTGGACCAGAATATGGTCTGGATGGATGGGGAATTGGCCAATGAAATAAAAGAAATTAAAATCCTATCAAATGAATGGGCCGACCACAACCCAATACAATTAATTTGGAGAGATAGGAGAAAAACAAAGAAAAGATGGACACTAAATACTCAGTTGATAAACGAAGAAGAGTACATTAATAAGCTGAAAGAGGAATTAAATTATTTTCTAAAAGAAAATAATAATGAAGCAATCACGAAGTAAATATTTGGGATACGATGAAGGCAATTATAAGAGGAACAACAATCTCTTATAATGCCATGAGAAATAAAAGAATACATGCCCAACAAAATAAATTCCAACAACAAATTAAAGAATTAGAAATACAACTACAAAAATCCCCTAAAAACCTAAACTTCCGGTTTGCGTGGCTTCGGGGCAGCAGGAATTCGCGACAGCTCGCGATTCCTGCTGTGCTAGCCGTCGAGGTACCCCCGATCCAGATGGGTCAGGGGGATATGGCTGCCCTGTAGGGACAGCTGAAGATAGAGGGGAGTCGGAAAGGGAGGTGGGGGCATCGCAGACCCCCCCTTTCTCCGGGAAAACCCCTTTTTCCCAAGGCGGTGGAGCGGCGGTCAGCAATGGCCGCCACGAAGAAGCCAGCAACCGGGTAAGAACTGTGCTGGAGGAAGTGTGAAGAGTGAAAGTTCTGTCTGAGCCGGGTCAAGTAACACCTTTTAAATTGCCTGGAATTGAGCTGTTTGTTGCTGGAGGATACATTGTATCCCTAAGAAGAGCGAAAAGCGGCGGAGAAGCTGTTAAAGGGATTTTTTTTTTTTTTTACTCTCCCACCCCACGGAAAAAGCAGAAATATTTGGATATATTAGACATTGAAAGTGGATTGTTTTGAAAGCTAAGATAAGAGACAAAGGGATTTTTGGACATTGAAAAATGTGAGAAATTGGAAAATCTCTGCTGGAGGTATGGATTTTTGATTATTAAAATTCTCATTGCAAGTGGGAAGGGAGAAAAAAAAAAATTGGAGCAGAAGCTGAAAAAGGAGGAGATTGATTAGAACGTCTTTGTGGATCCCAAAAGAAGATGTATGGTAATTGGACCTCTTTGATTAAAAATTAATTCAGAAAGAGAAAGAGAAGAAGGAAGAAAAGTATTAACTTTTGGAACTTTTTTTCTTTTTTTTAATTGCTTTTGATTGTCTTTGATTAAAAATTCTTGTGGTTGTTTTGGAAAAAGTTTCCCTTTTCATAATGGCATCGTCTGTGGATGAACTAGAGATTGAATATCAAAAATATAAAAAAGAAGATACTTTGGGCGCTTTGTTTCAATTTTTAGAAATGGCGTTATGTTCCTTTGAAAAGTTGATTACGCAGCAGAAGGACTGGGAAAAGGAAGAAGAGGAAGAAGAAGCCATCTTTGATGAACAATGGGTCCCTTCTGGAGAGGAGGAGAAAAAGGATAAGAAAAAGGGGATTTTAAGAATTATAAAAACAACCAAAAGAGAGAAAAATGAGCGAAAAGATGGAGGCAAGGTTAGAAAGCAAAGGAAAAGGAGCAGGAAAAGCGAAGAGAAAAAGCAAAGGGGTAGAAAGGGCAAGGAGAAGAATAAGCAAGAGAGAAAGGGGGGGAGGAGAAGCCTTAATCGGGGGAAGCAAGACCTAAGGAAAAAAAGTTTATTTAGAGACAATGGGTGAATTTAATTTAGATTAAAAGAGGGATTCTGGAGGGTATATAAGAGTGTGTTTTTATATGTATATTTAGAATATAAAATTTATTATGTAATTTTAGAATTTTTTTTAAATAGAATCCCAAGAAAGATTGCTATATATAGTATTTCTAAGTTAGGGTAATGAGTTATAGATGTTACTCCAATTGGTGTACAGGAGAAGTATAGTAAAAGAAAAAAAAGATGAATGGATAATTGGAAATAGAACAGACAAAGAATGTTGTTGAAAATGGTAATAAGATATGGAAGGATATATATGCTTTTTTTTTTTTTTGGATTTTGTATATTGATAAAAGGCAATAAAATTTTAATTAATAAATAATTTGGATGGAAAAGAGAAGTAGGGACAAGATATGAAGTTAATATTATATGAAATATTGATATTATAATTTGGAAATGTTATGTCTTATTGGTCTATTATTATTATTTTTTCTTAGAAAAGAATTTATAAGCTGCTATGCCTTGATTCTTTGTGCATTGTTTTTATAAAACTGATAAAAATGGTTTTTATATATATATATAAAAAAGAAAATGATAATAAGATTTGGAAGGAGATATGGGTTGAATATGATGTTTGAATTTCTGTCTGTGTAAAGAGTTTTAACCCGGGAACAGACAACCTTCAGAAAAGATCTTTTAGTTTTGTTTATGTTTTGTGTTTGTATGTTTGTGTATTGTGCTTATGGTAAAACTAACAAAATTTGTTTTTTATAAAAAAAAAAAAAGGAAAGAATCAATAAAACCTTGGAGGAATGTTAGATGAGAATAATTTATACAAGCCAGAAAGAAAAGAATATGATGACTATAAAATGGATAAATATGGAAGAGAAATGAAATTGAATAGGAGTAAAGAGAAAAAATGAGAAATTTGCTGAAAGATGTTTGTGTGTCCATATGGAGATGGGATAAATTGGAATTATGCTGTATAAAAATAATGTTTTGTTTGACTTGTAAGGATTTACAATGTTAAGAGGTTTTATGTGTTTATGTATTTAATAGTTAATGATGTGTTGTTTTATCTTTAAAATCAATAAAAATTTGTTTCAAAAAAAAAAAAATCCCCTAAAAACCAGAGAACACAAAATCAGTTAATAACAATTAAACATAAATTGAACTTACTTGAGCAAGATAAAATAGAAATTAACTTGAAAAGGTCCAAACAAAATTATTTTGAGCATGCAAATAAACCAGGAAGATGGTTATCCCATAAACTTAAAAAAGTGAAAGAAAAGAGATTGATACACCGACTAATGGATGAGAAAGACGTCTTACAACATGAGACAGAGAAGAAAAAAGATATCATTTACAACTATTTTCAAAGATTATATAAAAAGGAGGAAGTTAAGGAAGATAAAATAAGAACTTATTTAGAGGAGACGAATGACAAGGTAATTGGAGAGGAATGGATAGAATCATTGAATAAAGATATTACATGGTCTGAATTGAAGTCAGCAACGGAGAATCAAAGTAATAACAAATCTCCAGGACCAGATGGGATTCCGGCAGAACTATATAAAGCAATAATGAAACTAGTAGGACCACTGATGCTGGAAGTGTTTAATGAGGTACTTCTGGCAGCCAAGATGCCGGACTCGTGGAGGGGGGTGCTGATTTCACTAATCCCGAAGGAAGATGCAGATCATAGATACATTAACAACTATAGACCGATTTCACTTTTAAATGCCAATTATAAATTATTTACTTCTATCATAGCTAATAGAGTAAAACAAGCTTTAAATCCACATATCCACAAAGATCAAAATGGATTTCTTCCGTCCCGACAAATAAAAAACAATTTAAGAACCGTTATCGATGTCCTAGAATATTATGAAGCCCACCCGGAGAAACAATCCGCACTGATGTTTTTAGATGCTGAGAAAGCATTTGACAACTTAAATTGGCACTTTTTAATTCAAAAAATTTACAATATGAGTCTTGGCACCAAATTGAAAATATTATGACAACAATTTATAATACACAACAGGCTAATATACTAATCAATGGCGAACAAACAGGTCCAATAAATATAGAAAAAGGTGTCAGACAGGGTTGCCCTCTCTCACCTCTTCTTTTCATTTTTGCCCTAGAATCACTCTTAACACGGGTTAGACAAAATTCTGAAATTAGAGGAGTGAGGGTCAAATCAGAAGAATATAAACTACAAGCGTTTGCTGACGATATAGTTTTCTTTTTGGAGGAACCCATGGAAAAAGGATATAATTTAATAAAAGAATTAGAACAATTTGGCGCAGTGGCAGGATTAAAAATTAATAGAAAAAAGACGAAATTAATGACCAAAAACCTAACAGAAAACAAGAAGGAAGAATTAGAAGCAATGATGGGGATACAGGTAACAAAAAGGGTCAAATATTTAGGAATATGGTTAACACCACAAGGTAAATCACTCAAAGAGAACAATTATGATAAACTACTTCAACAAACGAAGAAAGATTTAGAATCCTGGAATAAGCTGCAGCTCTCCTTATTGGGCAGGATTGCCTTGATTAAAATGAACATATTACCAAAATTTCTTTATTTATTCCAGACAATTCCAATTAAGTTGCCAAATTTTTTTCCCGAAGAATTAAATAAGATTACACTTAAATTTATTTGGCAGGAGAAAAAACCCAGGATCAATGTAAAGGCTTTACAAGATTATTCGGCAGCTATCCTATTATGGTTAAAAGACTGGGTGAACTTACTTAATAAAAGAATTTTAGCATTAGAAGGGCATGACCTCCAGAGAGGGTGGCATGCCTTCTTATGGGAAGTGGGGAAACCCAAGCAGTCTTACTTTCTTAGACACCTCATTAGGGACTCATTATTAATTAATTGGAAAAAAATATGCAAAAAACACTATCTAAAAATTCCGATCTGGCTATCAACAATGGAGGCAATGGTACACCCCAATAATTTGGACATAACAAAAATGATTAAATATAAAGATTTATTAGATCTGCAAGGAAAATTAAAAACTTGACAAGAATTACAGAAACAGGGATTTAAAATTGATCAGTGGTTATATATACAAATCCATAGCAGATACAAACAAGATATAAAAGACCTTGGAATTTATAACAAACTGCAGTATTTAGATAAAATTTTACTAGGATCAAACAAAAAGAACATATCCAAATTCTATAAATACTTACTGGAAGTAGAATTAGAAGAAGAGATAGTCAAAGGGAACATGATAGCCTGGAGCAGAAATGTTGGAAGAAGTATTACATTATCAGAATGGGAAAAGATTTGGAACAGAAATATTAAGTTTACAAAATCGGCAGCATATAAAGAAAATACATACAAAATGTGTTAAGTCTGGCGCATGGGTGCGAATGATAGAGATGAGCTGGTAGAAACAATGAACTTCAAACTCTTTATTTACATATTGTGACAGCTCAAACTGGAGGGCTGCTATAGCCTTCCTTATATAGGCAACTTATTAACTATTCAACCAATAGCAAACCTGGAGCGCTAGCTCCGTTAACCAATGGGAATGGCTTGTTAATGGTCAATCAGATGCTCCTGAATGGACCAATCCGATCCTGCCATTAACAGCCAATCAGAAGTGCAGGGCCAGAACCCTGCACTTGACTTCAAGCTCAAGATAACTTTATTGGTATTATTCATTCACAACAAAATGTTTTATAGATGGCACTTGCCCCCTTCGAGGTTGGCGAAAATGAACCCAAACACGAGTCCAAAATGCTGGAAATGTAAAAGCATAAAAGGAATCCACTTTCATATGTGGTGGTCTTGCAAAGAAACCCAGAAATATTGGCAAAAACATCAGAAAATGATTGGAGGAGATAACCAAAGAACAAATCGAATACAAACCAGAATTCTTCCTACTAGGGATCTCCGATAAACATTTACCCAAAAAGATGAAATATGTAACAATTCATATCCTAACTGTGGCCAGATTAGCGTTCGCCCAGTGTTGGAAATCACCCTATATACCTACAGAACAAATGGTCATCCAGAAAATATGTGATTGTGCAGAAATGGATAAATTAACTATAGCACTTAAAAACTGTTCTGTACCTTCATTTGCATTCTTGAAACCCCGCGTTTTGATTGGTCAAAGCGCGGGGTGATCTGATTGGTTTAGCGAGCCGTGCTGATTGGCCCGCTGAGAATCTCCCGCGATTGGCGGATACGAATCGTGGCAGATTCAAAGTGGTGCTATTGGCTGCGGCCGCCGCAGCTTGAGAATAAAAAGCTGCAAGTTTTCCCTTGGAGCCAGATCGGTTCCGGGGGCCTAATAAAGAGCTGAAACCACAGTCACTGCCTCTTGGTCTCTTTGCCGAACGGATACGACAAAAACAAAGAGCCTTCAACATTTTACGATAATTGGAACTCTTGGTATAATTGGTTAGTCAGAGATAAACTGCTTAATGGACAATGGGTAATTTAAGTATAGATATCGATAAGATGTGTGTATTCAAATTAAGGTAGGAGAATTGGATCTTGCAGACTGTCAAAAAGGATATTGTCTGTTTTTAAATGTATCCTTTTCTTTTCTTTTTTTCTCTTTCTTTGTTTCTTTTTTTCTTTTATATCTCCTCTTTTCTTTCCGGTTCGTAAGGAATTAATAGTAAATAGTGAGATAACCCATTCACTGTGGTTATCTGGTGAAGATCAAGCCTGACCTTATGAATCAGAAACAAAGATAATGCCACAGAACAAAAAAATGCTTAAAGTGTATTTTAAAATTACATAAGAATTAATAGAAACCAAGTTGAAAGAAACTAGCTTATCTAAGTTAGGGAATATAGTAGTGCTATCAGAATAAAATGAGAAGACTGTGGACAAGTCATATGAAAAATTAGGAGTATCACTATTGCCTCTCTTCCCCACTATAGATAGTCCTCAACTTACAATCATTCATTTAGTGACTGCTCAAAATTACACCCACACTGAAAAAGTGACCTACAAAGGATCCTTGGCAATATCCCCATGGTCACATTAAAATTTAGGCACTTGAGCAACTGACATATATTTATGATAGTAACAGGATCCTGGGGTCATGTGATCACCATTTGTGACTTTCTCAGCTTCTAGGCAAGTAGGAGAAACTGGGTTCACTTAAAAACTACAGTGATTTATTTAACAACCTTGGCAAAAAAGGTTCATAAAATCAACCATGACTCACTTAACTGCAACTTACGACCACAACTGAACCCCAAATTTCCTTGCTTATTGAAACATTTGTTAAATGATTTTCCCCTATTTTATGACCTTTCTTACCAAATAAGTTTCTTACTGTTGTGTCCGTTTGGAAAGAGGCCAGGAGTCGGTGACTTTGTATCAAGCTCTTTATTGTAGTCAGGAACCGAACTGGCTCTCCGGAAAACTTTGCGGCTTTTTATTTCCAAGCCGCAGCGGCTGCAGCCAATGGCACCACTTTGAATCTCCCGCGATTCGAATCTACCAATCGCGGGAGATTCTCAGCGAGCCAATCGGCGCGGCTCGCCTAACCAATCTGATCGCCCCACGCTTTGGCCAATCAAAGCGCGGGGATTTCAAGAATTCAAATTAAGGTACAGAACACCCCTCCCCTCTTGGTTTGGTCCTACGTAGCGTAGTCCCATAGGTAGGCGGGGCTCCGTCTTTGCCTACTGGACCTGCGCAGGTCAGTCGTAGGTTGGATTCCGGCTGCTTCGGTCAGGGTCTCTGTTTCTTTTGACTCTGTCGTGGGAACCGCCTGGTCTGTCTGGCCAGGCCGTTCTTTGCAGCTCCCTCCTGGGCTACCCGGGTTGGTTGAGCTGTGGGTTTCGCTGCTCCCGCTTGGTCTTCCCGGATTGGTTGAGCTGGCCTGGCTGTCTCTCCCTGGCAAGGTTTCATGCTGGCTGCTTGCAGGTGAGTATGGCTGGTTTCTTTCTTCTGGGTTTTGGTTCCGGGGTATCCCCTCCCCTCTTGGTTTGTGTTGAGGGGGTTGGTTTTGTTTGGTTGCGTGTTGGTGGTGTCTTTTGTGGCAGTCCTCGATCTTAACTGATTGATGTGATGTTTCCACGCTCGTCCGTCGGTTGTTTGTAGCCGGTATGAGCGTGGGCCTGTTAGCTGTGTTATGATTGCTGGTACCCATAATGGGTCTCCGGTTAGGTTCTTCGCGTAGACAGCGTCGCCTGGTGCAAAGGTTCGGTGTTTGCTGGTGGAGTCTGGGGGTTTCTCTGGGTTGTAAGTGGGGTGTAGTCTATCGAGTGGGGACCTTATTTTCCTCCCCATTAGCAGTTCTGCTGGGCTTTTATTTGTTGTGGTGTTCGGGGTTATGTGCTGTATGAAGAGTAATTTATTTATTTTGTCTTGGATCTCCCCGTGGTCTATTTTCTGGATGGTTTTTTTGTGAATTGAACCATCTGTTCCGCCCTTCCGTTCGCCGCCGGATGCGCCGGGGCTGTCAGTGTGTGTCGTATGCCCCTTTCCACTAGGAATTTTTCGAATTCCAGCGAGGTGAATTGGGGCCCGTTGTCGGACAGGAGGATGTCTGGGAAGCCATGTGTTGCGAAGAGTTTGCAGAGGTCACAGCTTCCGTGGTGGTTGTTCTCATGCTGCTTACCTCCAGCCAGTTGGAGTAAGCGTCTACGGTTATTAAGAAAGTGTGTCCTTTTGTGGGCCTGGCGAAATCTATATGGATTCTAGACCAAGGTCCCCTGGGGGTTTCCCACTCTAGGACGGGTGCTGTGGGTGGGCTTGGTCTAGGTTCCTGGCATCGTTGACACCTTGCTACCCAGGCCTCGATCTGTTTGTCCATCCCTGGCCACCAAGCGTAACTTCTGGCCAGGGCTTTCGTTCTAACGATGCCCGGGTGGCCCTCGTGTAACAGTTCCAGTACCTTCCCTTGTAGTTTTTCCGGGATGACCACCCTATCCCCCCATAGTATACACCCTTTCAGTAACGAGAGTTCCGTTTGCCGGTTCCGGAATGTCCTGAAAGTCTCGTCGTTGTCCTTTTCCGGCCACCCTTTCTCTACCCAATGCAAAACCCGCACCAGACGTTTGTCTTTATTAGTTTCTCGGGCAATGTCTGATGCGGTTATGGGGTAGGTCGGGTAGAGTCTCTATGCTGAGGGTGGTCGTCGTGGGTGCTGGGTCAGTGTCGGGTAACGGTTCGGGTAACGGTGAGCGGCTTAAGGCATCCGCATGGGAGATAGTCTTACCGGGTCGGTGTGTGAGTCTGTAGTTGTAGGTGGCCAGGAATTCGGACCACCTTGTCATTCTGGGAGACAGAATGTTCAAGGTGACCCTGTTCCCTGTGAGTATTCCCAGCAGCGGTTTGTGGTCAGTGATGATGGTAAACATCCGGCTGTAGAGGTACTCGTGAAACCTTTTCACTGCGGCGACGATAGCCAAAGCCTCTTTGTCCAGCTGGCTGTAGTTCCGCTCCGGTTTGGTGAGAGTCCTTGAAAAGAACGCAATGGGTGCTTCCTTTCCGTCGGGGAGAGTGTGGCTGAGGACAGCGCCAATGCCGAAGGGTGATGCGTCGCATGTGATGGCTAGTGGTAGGGTCTCGTTGTACTGGATGAGGACAGCATCCGAAGTGAGCAGGTCCTTGGTTTCCCTGAAGGCGGCTTCCTCGTGTTTCCCCCAAGCCCAGGTAGCCGCCTTGTCCAAAAGCCTATGCAAAGGCTCCGCCGCGGTTGCCTTTTGGGGCAGGAAGACATTATAAAAGTTAAGTAGCCCCAGAAACGCCTGCAGTTCTGTTTTTGACCTGGGTGTGGGGGCTTCTTTGATGGCTTTAATTTTTTTGTCGGTGGGGTGAATGCCATGTCGGTCTAGGAGGTATCCTAGGAATTCGACCTGCTCTGTGTACAGCTGGCATTTTTCCCTCTTCACTTTAAGCCCGGTTTCTTTGAATTTCATTAGGCGACTCTCTAGTTCGGCCTGGTTGGTTGCTGATACTAGTACATCGTCGAAGTAGGGTACCACCCCCTTGATGCCTTGTAAGACTCTTTCCATGAGGCTCTGGAAAATTCCAGGTGCCACGCTGACTCCAAATTAGAGTCGGTTACATCTAAAGGCTCCCCGGTGGGTGACTATAGTTTGCGCCTCTGCAGTTTCCTCGTCGACCGGCAGTTGCTGGTATGCTTGGGCCAGGTTGAGTTTCGCGAAAACTTTGCCCCCTCCCAGTGAGTGTAGGAGATGTTGCACTACTGGGACGGGGTAAGCGCTTTGCTGCAAGGCGCCATTTAGGGTGGCCTTATAGTCCCCGCAGATTCTCACTGACCCATCAGGCTTGATTGGGGTGACTATTGGGGTCTCCCACCGGGCGTGGTCTATGGGTTGTAGGACCTCTTGCGTGACGAGCTTGTCAATTTGCTCGTCGATTTTTGGTTTGAGTGCGAAAGGTACCCGCCTTGGTTTTAGGTGTTTCAGGGGAACGTTTGGGTCTAGGCTAAAGGATATAGGGGGCCCTCGGTACTTGCCTAGGGTGCCGTCGAACACTTCTTGGAAGTCCCGGGCCAGTTGCTGCTCCCAGTCGGCTTCGGCGATGTGGTCGATGCCTGTGACTGCGATGCCGAGCGGTGCGAACCATTGAAGTCCCAGCAGGCTAGGTCGGTCTCGATTGACGATGGTCAAGGGAAGTCTTTTGGTGTGCCCCTTGTAGGTTACTGTGAACTGTCCTGTTCCGACTACAGGGATGCAGTTTCCCTGGTAGTCTTTGAGGATTAGTCTCTGGTTTTCTAGTCCCCTTCTCTGCATGGTAGGCACCAAGCGTTTAATTTCTTGCCAGGCTACCATTGAGAGGTAGGACCCGGAGTCCACATCCATTTTACAGGGTTCGCCTTCGATGCCTACCTCTACGTAGACTTTTCGGGTGTCGGGGGTTGTTGCGTGGCCGATGGTGACCGTCTGATGTGTCTCTTCTCTCCGCCGGGTCTCGCCACCTCGTTGGGCTCGTCCGTTCCGGTCCCAACGGTTGTCAGCTGGGCGGTCTCTAGTCCTGGGTGGTGTGCTCTCTCGTCTCCGCTCGCTTGGGTCCCATCGTCTGGGGCTGTGGGTTTTCTTGAGTAGGCAGACGTGGGCGATGTGGCCCTTTTTGTCGCAGTGCTGGCAGACTGAGTCGAAGAACTGGCATTCGGATCTGGGGTGGTCGCCTCCGCAACCGGCACATGCGGTCCTCAGCTGCGCTGGTCGCGGCCTGCCTGGAGACGGTGGATTTCTTCCTCCTCGTCTGAAATGCCCGAGGTGGAGTGGAGTTCGCCCTGGTGGGTGGTAGTTTCAGGTTGGGCCTCGGCCGACCTTGCAGGGTGGTTGTTTGCAGTGCGGTCTCCGGCGTTCGGTCTCCGCATGCAGTCTGCTGATTGTCGGGTGGCTTCGGCTGCCGTGGCTTCGGTGATGGCATCGGCGAGGGTGATGTTGCCCTTGGCCATCAGCCGACTTTGGAGAATGGGGTCCCAAAGGCTGAGCACAATTCAGTCCCGCAGGGCCTCGTTCATATTGGAGAACTCGCATAGTCCTCCAAGGCGCCGCAGCTCTGCGACGAAATCACTGAAACTCTCGCCCGACAAAATTTGTGTCGTCGGATAAGGATGGGTACGACTGGAGCATAGTGTCTCCGGAGTAATGGCTCGAGGTCATCCCAATCCATCGCGGTAACGTCGGCGGGCTTGGCTAGCGCTTTTGCCATCTTAAACACTGCGGGCCCGCAGTGCGTTAGGAAGACGGCTCGTTTCTTCGGTCCAGTGGCGTCCTTCAGGTCGCTGCATTTGAGGAACATGCGGAATCTGTCCATGTAAGATTCCCAGTCCTCACTAGCGGGGTTGAAGGGTGTTGGTGGCGCGATGCTGGCCATCTCGTCGGTTGGCTGGCTTCCGTCGGACACGTGCTTCGGTTCAGGATCAGAATCCCACCTTCGTCGCCAGTGTTGTGTCCATTTGGAAAGAGGCCAGGAGTCGGTGACTTTGTATCAAGCTCTTTATTGTAGTCAGGAACCGAACTGGCTCTCGAAAACTTTGCGGCTTTTTATTTCCAAGCCATGGCGGCCGCGGCCAATGGCACCACATTGAATCTCCCGCGATTCGAATCTACCAATCGCGGGAGATTCTCAGCAAGCCAATCGGCGCGGCTCGCCTAACCAATCTGATCGCCTCGCCCTTTGGCCAATCAAAGCGCGGGGATTTCAAGAATTCAAATTAAGGTACAGAACACTTACCAGTTAAGTTAGTAACACAGTTCTTAAGTGAATCTTGCTTCTCCATTGACTTTGCTTGTCAGAAGTGTTAGGGATAACATTGTTTTACCCTAACTGGTTTAGGTAAATAATAATATGTAATCATAGTTTGTATGTTAAAGTGTCTGCAACTTTAACTGTGGGATAGTAATTAAGGGAGTGGTTGTGAAAGCACTTTAAAAAGAAGCAAGACTGCAGCTTGCTCTCTCTCTGGCTTTGATGATCCCTGATTACTGCAAGGACTCAAGACTGCATTGCTCGAACGGGAGAGAAAACAAAGGACTGACTTGTAAGTGAACTGACATAGGATATTCTAAACGGACTTTTGCTAACTGAATATCCCTGAATGGACTGACTAAATGATACATGACTATTCGACTGTTATTTTGACTATGCTATGAACTCATAATGGAATAAACTATATTTTTGATAGCACAAGCGTATCTGTTATTTTTACTGTATGTTAATAAACATACAAGCTTAGCTCACTCATTTATCTGTGTGCCTATCTGACTAACGCTGCACATTCTGTTTAGCTTGTCTCCCTAACCCTGGTTGGGGAAACCAGGCTTAACAAGAAGGTCACAAAGGGGGATCATATGCAACTGTCATAAATATGAGCCAGTTGCCAAGTGTGTGAATTCTGATTTTGTGACCATGAGGATTCTATAGTATGAAAAATGGTCATAAGTCACTTTTTTCAGTGCCATTGTAACTTCAAATGGTCAGCTAACAAACTTATAAATCAAGGACTACCCATAATTACTTTCCTCCTACTTAAATAAAATTTTAAAATAACTGGTTGTTTTCCTATGTGCTGCTTCCTAACAGCCATATACATTATTTTGTTTGTAAACAGAAAGAAAAGCAATCCACTATTTTAGATATACATATCACGACAGATCTTTACATAAGGAATAACCTGTCTCATCATTCTGTATCTGACAGGTTTCTGAACTTTTAACAGTGTTTGCAGATTGCTTAGTAAACAGTCTGCTACAGAAAATGAATCCATTTGTTTTGTTCTTGCAGAACAATTAGGAAGCAATTAGGAATTAGGAATTGTTCTTGCAGAACAATTAGAAATGGAGAACATAGGACTTGCTTTGAAATAATTCTTCCTAGACATTTTAGGGCAAATCCATTTAAAACCAGAGTGCAGATTCTGTGAAACACTTTTATTTAGCACAATTAAGATTAAATAATTATAAAATCTCAAAATCTTTACTAAGAAAATAATACCAATGGTGTAAGTTAAAGAAGAGAATCTGACTGTTCCTGTACCTAATTAAGTTTTATTAAAGGGGGGGGGCTGATTTTCCCATTATCTGTGACATCTTACAACAGAACCGATAACAAATTTTATTAGGCCAGGAAGACGATGCGGTCTGGTCTTCCTAAAATCTATCTCCACCCAATTTATTTATGGACCAAGTTCATTAAAGGGTATATTGATGTACTATATGTCTCTATCAATTTACTATTTGATCAGTTAATAAAATATGTATCTTTTCTCCATTTTATTACCAGAAAAATAAAGCTTTAGCTATAATAAGTAAAAAACAAATCATCTACCAGCAATTTGTAATATGAAGAAGTAATAGACAATTGTTGCACCCAGGCATAATTCCTCCACAATCAGAATGGTTTTGCCAATGCTAATACTATTCCCAAATAGTATAGCCCGCGGCTTTTTTTCCTTTCGCCACGGCGGCAGCGGCCAATGGCACCGCTTTGAATCTCCCGCGGTCTGAACGGACCAATTGCGGGAGATTCTTAGCGAGCCAATCAGCGCGGCTCACCTGACCAATCGGAGAGCGCCGCGCTTTGGCCAATCAAAGCGCGGGGATCTCGAGTATGTTAATGAAGGACAGAACACCCCTCCCCTCTTGGTTCAGTCCTTACGTTGCGTAGTCATGTAGGTAAGCGGGGCTCCGTCTGGTCCTACTTGACCTGCGCAACTCAGTTGTAGGCTGGATCCCGGCCGGTTCGGTCGGGATCTCCGCTGCTCCTGCTGCTGTCGTGGGAACCGGCTGGTCGATCGGGCCGGTCCCTTCTCCGTAGCTCCCTCCTGGGCCTTCCGGGTTGGTTGAGCTACGGGTTTCGCCGCTCCCGCTCGGTCTTTCTGGGTCGGTCGAGCTGGCTTGGCTGTTCCTTCCTGGCGAGGGGTCGTGATGGCTGCGTTCCGGTGAGTACTGCTGGTTTATTTTTCTTTGGATTCGGTCCCCTGGGTATTCCCTCCCCCCTTGGCTTGCGTTGCGGGGGTTGGGTTCGTTTGTTTGTGCATCGGCAGTTTGTTGGTTTGCAGTTCTCGACCTAAGTTGGTCGATGTGGCGTTTCCACACTCGTCCGTCTGCTGTTTGTAGCCGGTACGAGTGTGGGCCTGTTGCTTGGGTGATGATGGCTGGGATCCATAGAGGGTCTCCCGTCAGGTTTTTTGCATATACGGGGTCCCCGGGTGCGAAGGTTCGGTGTTTGGTGCTTGAGTCTGGGGGCCTCTCCCTGTCGAGTGGGGACCTTAGCTTTCTACCCATTAGTAGTTCGGCTGGGCTTTTATTGGTTGTGGTATTCGGGGTTATGTGTTGGGTGAAGAGTAGTCTGTTGATTTTCTCTTGGATCTCCCCGTGGTCTATTTTCCGGATGGTCTTTTTAGTGAATTGGACCATCCGTTCCGCCCTACCGTTCGCCGCTGGGTGCGCCGGTGCTGTCAGCACATGGCGGATGCCCCTTTCCGCTAGGAATTTTTCGAATTCCAGCAAGGTGAACTGGGGCCCGTTGTCGGAGACGACGACGTCTGGGAGGCCGTGTGTTGCAAAGAGTTTGCAGAGTTCTTTGATCACGGCCTCCGTGGTTGTCGTCTTCATGTTGCTTACCTCCAGCCAGTTGGAGTAAACGTCAACTGTTATGAGGAAGGTGTGTCCTTTTGTGGGCCCGGCAAAGTCTATATGGATTCTAGACCAAGGTCCCCTTGGGGTTTCCCACTCTAGGACGGGTGCTGTGGGTGGGCTGGGCCTCGTTTCCTGGCATCGTTGGCACCTAGCTACCCAGGCCTCTATTTGTTTGTCCATCCCTGGCCACCAAGCGTAACTTCTGGCCAGGGCTTTAGTCCTCACGATGCCAGGGTGCCCCTCATGTAGCATTTCCAAAACCTTCCCCTTTAGCTTTTCCGGAATGACCACCCTGTCCCCCCCATAGTGTGCACCCTTTTAACAACGAGAGCTCCATTTGGCAGTTTCGGAATGTTTTGACCGACTCGTCGTTGTCCCTTTCCGGCCACCCTTTCTCCACCCAATGCAACACCCGCGCCAGACGTTTGTCTTTATTAGTCTCTCGGGCAATGTCTGACGTGGTTATGGGAGCTATTTTTTGATCTAGACTGAATGAAATCGGGCTCCCCTTGTACTCACCTAAGATGTCCGCGAAGATGTCCCTGAACTCATAGATAAGGTCTTCCTCCCAGTCACCGCCGCTGACTTGGTTTATACCGGCCACTTCAATGCCGAGTGGCGCGAACCATTGGAGGCCTAGTAGGCTAGGCCTATCTCTATTGATGACCGTTAACGGTAAGTATGCTGTGTGCTTCTTGAAGGAGACTCAGACTCGGCAGGAACCGACGACGGGGATTCGATTCCCTTGGTAATCCTTGAGGATGAGGCGTTGGGAGTGGAGATCTTGGCGTTAAATTGTGGGGATGAGTTGCTTGAGTGTTTTCCAGGACACCATCGAGAGGGACGATCCCGAGTCGACCTCCATGTGGCAAGGCTGGTTCTCGATGGCTACTGTGACTCGGATTTTCTTTGTGTCCAAGGATGAGGCGTGACCGATAGTGATAGTATGGTGAGCCTCTTCTCTCTGCAAAGCTCGATTTCTGTAGGAGTGGTTTACTGACTCTTGCCGTACAGGACAGTTTCCTGTCGATTGGCGATAGTTAGCCCCTTTTGAGGCCTGGCTGGGTCCTGGCAAGCTGCAGCAGACCCATCCGATGTGGCCTCGTTTCCCGCACTCATGGCAGAGTGCGTCACGGAATTTGCATTCGGACCTGGCATGGTTGGCTCCATAGCCAGCGCAAGGGCGTAAGGGCTTCAGGTGATGGTCCCGGTCGGACCGCAGTCGATGGACCCCTTCTTCGTCGCTGTCTGACGACGAAGAGAGGTCCTCGTGGTGCATCGTTGTAAGCTGTCCTTCAGACCTGGATAAAATGTCATTTGTCGGTAGTGGTACCGGAGCGCGGTTTTGGCGTAGCTGTGCAGCCAACTTCCTGGTTGCTTCTGCTGCAGTAGCATCGGCGATGGCGTCGGCAAGGCTGATGTCGCCTTTCGCCATCAGCTTGCTTTGGATGCCTGGTGCATCTAGTCCCAGAACTATGCGATCTCTTAGTGCTTCTTCTAAATCGGCAAATCCGCAGAGGCCTCCCAAATTTCGGAGGTCTGCTATGAAGTCGGCCATGCTTTCTCCCTTTCGCTGGCTCCTCTGATAAAACTCATGGCGTCTCACGAGCGTAGGCACGGTCAGGGCGTAGTGATCTCGTAGGAGAGGTTCGAGGTCGTCCCAATCCATGGCCTTCACTTCTCGGGGTTTGGCTAGTGCTTTAGCCATCTTAAATACAATTGGACCGCAATGCATTAGGAATACTGCCCGTTTCTTTCCTGGTGTGGCGTCCTTTAAGTTGTTGGTTTCTAAGAACATTTGGAAGCGATCCATGTAGGACTCCCAGTCCTCCTGTACTGGATCGAACGGAGCGGGTGGTACGATGCCGCCGGACATGGTTCCGTTGTTGGCATCGTCTGTCACGTGCTCGATGTTCTTCGAAGTTTCGTTGGTTCAGAAATCTCCAAATCCCATCCTCGTCGCCAGTGTTATGTTTTGAGCATGGGCGAGAAAGAATGGAGACAAGCCTCTGAACGGTGAACTTCAGCTCTTTATTTACATCGTGACTTCTGCTTCTATAGCAGTTAAACCCGCCTTATATAGGTAAACCCTGTAACTTTTAACCAATAACGAGCTAGGAGTGCTAGCTCTTATAACCAATAGGAACTCTTTGTTAAGGGCCAATCGGATTCCTGGAATGGGCCAATCCGGTCCGGCCGCTTAACAGCCAATCAGAAGTGCAGGGCCAGAACCCTGCACTTAACTCCAAGCTCACACTTTATTAAATCTTTATGCATTCACAACAGAGTTAGTCTGTATTCTTTCCCTTAACAGTGAAGGCTGGGGGGTTCTTTTCACCACCGTGCAAACTACGCTATCTTCTCTCCTGAGTACCTGCTTTGCCAACCTTGGATAAGATTGGTATATTTGCTGAGGTTTCCGGTTTCGCGTGGCTTCGGGGCAGCAGGAATTTGCGACAGCTCGCGATTCCTGCTGTGCTAGCCGCCAAGGTACCCCCGATCCAGATGGGTCAGGGGGATATGGCTGCCCTGTAGGGACAGCTGAAGAGAGAGGGGAATCGGACAGGGGGTTGGGGGTGTCGCAGACCCCCTCCTCCTCCGGAAAAACCCCTTTTTCCCAAGGCGGTGGAGCGGCGGTCAGCAATGGCCGCCACGAAGAAGCCAGCAACCGGGTAAGATTGCGCTGGAGGAAGTAAGAAGAGTGAAAGTGCTGTCTGAGCCAGGTCAAGTAACATCTTTCAAATTGGTTGGAACGGAGCTGTTTGAATTGCTGGAGGATACATTGTATCCCTAAGAAGAGCGAAAGCGGCGGAGAAGCTGTTAAAGGGAACTTTTTTTTTTCTTCACTCTCCCACCCCATGGAAACAGCAGATATATTTGGACATATTGGACATTGAAAGTGAATTGTTTTGAGAGTTGAAGCTAAGGGACAAAAGGGTTTTTGGACATTGAAAAACTTAAGAAATTGGAAAACCCTTGTTGGAGGTATGGATTTCTGATTATTTAAAATTGATATTGCAAGTGGGAAGGGAGAGGAAAAAAAATTGGAGCAGAAACTGAAAAAGGAGGAGATTGCCTAGAATCCCAAAGAAAGGTATATGGTAATTGGACCTCTTTGATTAAACATTAACCCCAGAAAGAGAAAGAGAAGAAGGAAGAAAAGTATTAATTTTTGGAATTATTATTATTATTTTTTTGGAATTATTTTTGATTAAAAATATTTGTGGTTGTTTTGGGAAAAGTTTCTTTTTTCATAATGGCATCGCTTGTGGATGAATTAAAGACTGAATATCAAAAATATAAAAAAGAAGATACTTTGGGCACTTTGTTTCAATTCTTAGAAATGGCGTTATGTACTTATGAAAAGTTGACTACACAGCAGAAGGACTGGGACAAAGAAGAAGAGGAAGAAGAAGCCATCTTTGATGAACAATGGGTTCTTTCCGGGGAGGAGGAGAAAAAGGATAAGAAAAAGGGGATGTCAGGCTGCGCTCCTTTTAGATCCCAAGAAAGAAATACTCAGACTCCATGGGTAGAGCAAAGTTGTCCTTTTACTGGGAAATAAAGTGGTAGCTACAAAGCAATTCCGAAACTGAGAAATTGGCGGGTAGAATGCATATACAAAGAAATAGATTTGTCCCCACCCCCCAAAGTTCAAATGATTCTTCCAATTAAAACTTTTGAGACAGCTCATGTGGTCATCTTCAGATGGTGATGAGACGTCTTGTCAAATGACCTTGACATATTTTGATAAAAGTTCGCAGTTGTGCAAAAGAGGAAAAGATAGCCAGGAAACAGAAAGTTAAAGACAAGAATCCCCCCTCCCCTTGCTAGCCCAGCAAGGAATGCAAACACCTCCAGCTCTCTTCCCATATAAAATCCCCCCTCCCACCGTTGCCATGACAGCCGAGAGAAATAATGAAATAATAGCAGATAGTTAGGAAGGGGAAGGTATCTTGAGGCTGACATTCGGACCCCCTAGAAGAAGGACATAAGTCCCTGAAAGAAAAACAAAATAGTTACATGTTAACATTAATGTACATTTCTATGGTTTATCAGGATATTTGGCATGAAATTTCTTTAAAAGTTCAGGAGCCCTAAGATCCTTTTCATTTACCCATTCAGAATGGGATGGAGGAAAATGTTTCCAAGCTACAAGGTATTGGGTACGACCCCTCCATTTTCTAGAGTCCAGAATTTCTTTAATTTCGAAATGTTGTTCTCCCTCAATCAATATTGGCACAGGGGGATCAGATTGGATTGGTCTCAAGGCACAGGTACGTTCTGGTTTCAACAAACTAACATGAAAAACAGGATGAATACGACGAAGAGTCTTTGGTAAAGTCAGTTGGACAGTTACAGGATTTATAATCCTCTCAATGGGGAAAGGTCCTACATACTTAGGACCCAATTTCTTTGATTTTTGAGTAGTTTGTAAATATTTGGTCAAGAGAAATACTTTATCGCCCACTTGATATGACATCTGTGGAGCTCGCTTTTTGTCAGCAAATTTCTTATGAGATTGGTGCGCCTCATCCAAAGCTTTGCGGACAATTGGCCAATTAAATTGAAGTTGAGATATCCAATCACTTAATGACTGGACAGTTGGGTTTTCACCAGGCAGTTCAGGTATGGGTACAAAATCTTGCCCCGTTGCTATTTTGAAAGGAGTGAACCCCGTACTACTGTGAACAGAGTTATTATACGCCACTTCCGCAAAAGGTAACAGATCCACCCAGTTGTCTTGTTGAAAATTTATGTAGCATCGGAGGTATTGCTCTAGTACTCCGTTAGTCCTCTCGCAGGCTCCATCAGTTTGGGGATGGTGGGCGGAGCTTAAGCTTTGGGTGGAGCCTATTAACTTCAGAAATTCCCTCCAGAAATTAGAGGTAAATTGGACTCCTCGATCAGAAACTACACGTTCAGGTACACCATGCAATCGGTAAACGTGAAGAATGAAGAGTCTGGCTAAGGTTTTCGCCGAAGGGATCTTTGAGCAAGGAATGAAATGAGCTTGTTTGGAAAACAAGTCAGTCACTACCCAAATGACCGTGTGTCCACTGCTTTCAGGTAGATCTACTATAAAATCCATGGAAATTTCCTTCCAAGGGGCAGTTGGTCTGGCCACATTCTGTAACAGTCCTGGTGGCTTACCCGGCGGTCTTTTTGCTGAGGCACAAATCGGACAACTCGCCACATAAGTCTCAATGTCCTTTTTCAAGGAAGGCCACCAAAACTGTCGTTTCACCAAATGCAAGGTCTTCACAAAACCAAAATGACCAGCCACTTTGGAATCATGGGTTTGTTGCAATACATGGCTTCTCAGGGTTTGTGGTACATACAATTTCGCCCCTATCCAGGCTAGGCCATCTCGAATGGTGCAGTTATTCGCATTTGCCAGAAACCACTCATCTGTCTTCAAAGCCTCCTTAAACTGTTCCATCATATCAGTGGGTAGATCTCTCTCCTGGTTTCTTTTCTGTGCACGGGTAACAACAGGGGCAGCCAGTGGTGTAGTGGATACGATTGGCCTAATCACTTCTTTTCGGATACTGTTGTATTGAGGCATTCTAGACAAAGCATCTGCCATAAAATTTTTCCCCCCGGGATATATTTCAAGGAGAAATTGAATCGCTTGAAGAACTGAGCCCACCTAACTTGTTTAGGGGAGAGTTTCCGGGGAGTCTTTAAAGCTTCTAAGTTTTTATGGTCAGTCCACACTTCAAATGGATGTTTCGCACCTTCTAGAAAATGCCTCCAGGCTAATAAAGCCCAACGGACTGCAAATGCTTCTTTCTCCCAAACGGCCCATCTCCTTTCAGTCTCAGTGAATTTTCGAGAAGTGTAAGCGCATGGTTGTAGTGTTCCCTTCTCGTTCAATTGGAGTAAGACCGCCCCCACTGCTACATCGCTTGCATCAGCTTGGATCACGAAAGGGGCGTCCATGTCAGGGTGTTTCAGTATTGGTTCTGCAGCAAAAAGTCTTTTAAGTTTTTCAAATGCAGCTTGGCACTCCATAGTCCAATTCAATGGTTGACTGGGCTTTGGTTTCAATTCCCCCTTTGTTTTTAGGAGGTTGGTGATGGGCATAGCTATTTTTGTGAAAGACGGGATGAATTGGCGGTAAAAATTTGCAAATCCCAGAAAACTTTGAAGCTGTTTACGAGTTTTCGGTGGGGCCCAGTCCAAAACGGCTCGCACCTTTTCTGGGTCCATTTCAATGCCTTCGGGGGAGATACGATATCCCAAGTAGTCGATTTTTTCTTGATGGAACTCACATTTGGATAATTTGGTGTATAGTTTGGCGGCCCTCAGCTTGTGTAACACAGAGCGTACCAACTTCACGTGGTCGTCTCTTGTCTCCGTGTAGATAAGAATATCATCAAGGTATACTAGAACACCTTTGTACAAATGTTTGTGAAGCACTTGATTGATCAATTGCATGAAAACAGCAGGCGCCCCCTGTAGGCCAAAAGGGAGAACATTGAACTGGAAACACCCCATTGGGCAGTTGAACGCAGTCTTCCACTCGTCTCCCTCCTTTATCCGGATCCGGTAGTATGCCTCTCTCAAGTCCAGCTTTGTGAAAATTTTCCCCTTTGCCAAGTGGGCTAACATGTCCTTCATCAGAGGGAGGGGGTACATGTTCTCTACGGATACTGCGTTCAGGTTTCTATAATCAACTACCAGACGTTTGGAGCCATCTTTCTTCTCGCGGAACATCACAGGGGCCGCTACTCGAGGTCTGGCAGGCGTGATGAAACCTCGTTCCAAGTTCTTGTCAATAAACGCCCTCAATTCCTCCAACTCCCCCGGTGTCATCGGATACATCTTCGGTTTCGGGAGCGTCACCCCCGGCAGGAATTCAATGCTACAATCGGTCGACCGATGGGGGGGGAGTTCGTCGGAAGCCTCTTCACTAAACACCTCTCTTAAGTCCCAATACTCCTTCGGGATTTTCTCCTCTCCTTCCACGTGTTCGGCACCCGCAGAAGCTATCTCGGCGAGTGCCTGGGACTTCGAATGGGATTCTTCCTCCCCTTCCGGATAGGGTTGCTCCTCCCCTTCCGGTGGCCGATCGGTGCGGATGCGTATCCACCCCTCTCTCCAATTTACATGGGGATTCCACTTCCGAAGCCATGGTAATCCCAATATTAGAGATTGTTCCATCCCAGGGGCCACAATAAAACACAGGGTCTCATGATGGTTTCCCATGGTCATCTCTAGGGGTTCGGTTACAAAACGTGCGGGGCAACCTCCCGCCACCGACCCATCCAGTTGGCAAAAGGATATGGGCGTTTTTAGAGTTCTCAGTCCAATGCCCATCCCCTTAACCACTTTCATGTTAATTACACATCTCGTGCACCCCGAGTCCAGTAAGGCCATCATCACTCCCTCAGTCCCCGAGGTGGGCTGCCTTAACTTTATTGGGATGGTCATGGGCCCTTGATTAGGACTTACCAGGACGTCATCTTCCGAATCTGTCTCGTTCTCGTCGAGTGGGGTTGGAGGTCCCAGCTCCTCTCCCGCCGAAAGGGCGACCTCTACAACCTCTCCTGTCTTCAGCCCGGTCTCGCGGGGTTTGGTTGAGGGGTTTTTTGGCCTTCTTCCGGGGTCCCGCGCTTTCGGTGGGTTCACCTTTACTCGGCAATCCACCATCCGGTGGCCCTCCTTTCCACAACGGAAACATGCCGTGGTTTTTTCTCCTGCCGCCATCCCTCTCGGTTGGGGCCCTGAGGTCTCCCGGAGACGGGGGGGAAGCGATCTTCTCCAGGCGGGACCTCCTCTGCGTCTGTTTCTGGCTAGATCAATGTCCACCTCTTCCGCCAGCAAGTACCATGACTGTAATTCACGTGGATCCCTTCTGGAGATGCACGTGTGGTATACATCTTCATTTAAGCCATCCTTATAGGCTTCCACCAGGGCCCCCTGGGACCAACCTCGGATGTGGTGTGCCAGCTGCCTGAATTCTTGGGTGTAGTCTGCCACCGATCTCCCCCCTTGAACTAGGGTCTTCATTCTGATTCTGGCCTTTCTCTCTGCCAGAGGATCCTCAAACCTTCTCCTCAATGCAGTCATGAAAACATCGAGGGTTTGTAGTTGGGGGGAGTTATCATTGTACAAAGTCACCACCCAATCTGCTGCCATCCCTTCCAGGGTTCTGGTAACACATCTCACTTTGGCTGCTTCAGAGGTGAACTCCCGCTCAAATTCTGCCATATAACTCCCAACTTGTACCAGGAAAAATCCCAATTCTCTTGGATTTCCTCCAAACTTTACATCTAGGGGGGGCAGGGGGCGTCTTCTAGGAGCCACTCCTATTGCTGGGGCTCCCCGGGCGTCAGCGGGCGGTTGCGCCGGCGGAAGCTGGGCAAGGGGGGTAGAGGTAGCTTGGCTCCCCCGGGCTGATCTCGCTCCCTCTTCCCCCTCATACCTTTGAGTTGTGCTGGGCTCTCCAGGAACATCCATAGAGATTTTCTTGGCTTCATCCAGCTTGCCTTCCATCTCTTCCCCCTCCTGCCAAAGCCGTCCCCTCGCACCTTTTCGTCTTACAGTGATCCTGGGAGGAGGGGGGTCTTCAGGGTCTCTCCAACCAACCCCCAACGACCATCTGGGCATCTCGGCTGGGGTTTCTTCCAGAGTCAATTCGGCCAGCAGGTCAGCCACCGACCCTTCCGGCAGCGGCACGGGCTGCCCCCCCACAGCTCCCTGATCCTCTTCATCGCCGGTTGGAGACGACATGGGATGAAACCCCCTCGGAAGAAAAGTTGCTGTTTTCTCCGGGTGGGCTGATGTGGTCAGTTTCGGAATTATGTCAGGCTGCGCTCCTTTTAGATCCCAAGAAAGAAATACTCAGACTCCATGGGTAGAGCAAAGTTGTCCTTTTACTGGGAAATAAAGTGGTAGCTACAAAGCAATTCCGAAACTGAGAAATTGGCGGGTAGAATGCATATACAAAGAAATAGATTTGTCCCCACCCCCCAAAGTTCAAATGATTCTTCCAATTAAAACTTTTGAGACAGCTCATGTGGTCATCTTCAGATGGTGATGAGACGTCTTGTCAAATGACCTTGACATATTTTGATAAAAGTTCGCAGTTGCGCAAAAGAGGAAAAGATAGCCAGGAAACAGAAAGTTAAAGACAAGAATCCCCCCTCCCCTTGCTAGCCCAGCAAGGAATGCAAACACCTCCAGCTCTCTTCCCATATAAAATCCCCCCTCCCACCGTTGCCATGACAGCCGAGAGAAATAATGAAATAATAGCAGATAGTTAGGAAGGGGAAGGTATCTTGAGGCTGACAGGGGATTTTAAGAATTATAAAAACAACCAAAGAAGAGAAAAATGAGCGGAAAGGTGGAGGCAAGGTTAGAAAGCAAAGGAAAGGGAATAAGAAAAGGGAGGAGGAAAGACAAAGGGGTATAAAGGGCAAGGAGAAGAATAAGCAAGAGAGAAAGGGGGGGAGGAGAAGCCTCAATGGGGGGAAGCAAGATCTAAAGAAAAAAAGTTTATTCAGAGACAATGGGTGAATTTAATTTAGGATAAAAGAGGGATTCTGGAGGGTACATAAGATTGTGTTTTTTATATGTGTATTTAGAGTATAAAATTCATTGTGTAATTTTAGAATCTTTTAAACAGAATCCCAAGAAAAATTGTTATATGAAGTACTTTTAAGTTAGGGTAATGAGTTATAGACGTTACTCCAATTGGTGTATAGGAGAAGTATAATAAAAGAAAAAAGATGAATAGATAGTTGGAAATAGAACAGACAAAGAATATTATTGAAAATGGTAATAAGATATGAAAGGATATATAAAGGTTTTGTTATGTTTTTTTTTTTTGGATGTTGTATATTGAAAAAAGGCAAAAAAAAATTTAATTAATAAGAAATAATTTGGATGAAAAGGAGAAGTTGGGATAAGATATGAAGTTAAATAGACAAAGTATTGATATTATAATTTGGAATTGTTATGTTCTATTGGTTTTCTTCTTCTATTATTTTTTCTTAGAAAAGAACTTATAAGCTGTTATGCCTTGTGCATTGTTTATATAAAATTGATAAAAATGGTTTATATATATATATATAAAAGAAAATGATAATAAGATATGGAAGGATATATAAAGTGAATATGATGTTTGAATTTGTGTCTGTGTGAAGAGTTTCAACCCGGGATCAGACAACCTTCAGAAAAGATCTTTTAGTTTTGTTTATGTTTTATTGTGTTCTCTGTAAAATTAATAAAATTTGGTTATAAAAAAAAAAGATTGGTATATTTGCTCAAGGTCCCCTCCAGAACTGCCTCTGTTCTCCTACCAACCGCCAGTCCCCCCCGGGGCGCCGCCATCGCAGCCATCTTTTGGACTGGCAGCAGCTGAACTAGGGCCACTGCTGCTTCCTTCGTCTGGCCTCGCAGCCACCGCTGCGGGCACCGCTCCTGCTTGCCGGCCCGAGAGACCCCGACTGATAGAAGAGGAAGGCGAGGAGCCCACTGATGTTGGTTGACTGCTACTCCAGCTGCTACTATTACTGCCTACGATGCTGCTGTTGGCTGTAGCCGCGGCTGCTGACATGTTGTCCCCGGCGCTTTGCACCTCTGTAGTTGCCTTCTCCATGGAGTTCGCAGGAGGCGAACCCCAGCCCTCGATCTAGATTGTAGCTGTTGCCGTAAAGTACAGTGAAATATTTGAGTCATTCGCTAAGAAAAAGGGAGAGGAGGGACTGGGCAATCCCCCTAGGGCACCATCCACTCGAGGGCTTTTTGCACCCACAAACCAGAGGCGGCGCCAGCGCTTTGTGTCCAGTGGCATGGAGAAATCTGCCCCGCCCACGATTCTCCTTCGAGGCCATTGTCTTGCTCCAACATTAGTTGTGAATCTCTACTTGAGGCCCGCCAGGAAGACCAACCGTGAGCGATTCTTACAGTGCTATGAAATTTGGGAAGAGAAAAGATATATTCACGGCTCGCTCCTACTGCCAACGCCGGCTGCCTCTGCTCTGACGCATACGCTTTTTAGAAGACTAGCCCAAGGAGCGTTCAGCTGGAATAACTTTTGCATCACGTTCCAGAGTTGAAGGCGTGTAGAGCTGCCACTGCAGTGAACATCAGACTGGTTGATTTTATAATTTGCCTTAAGCCGAAGGCTGTAAGTCATGCTGAATAGGCAACTCAATAGGCAACAAAGTCAATGCAAATTAGACTGCCCTTGAATGGCATTTGGCAGAAGAGGTTTCATCATATCTCAAGACCTAAAATGGACACCTAATATCAAAAACGCCATAAAAAAACACAACAAAGAATGCTCTTCTTGAACCAACTCAGAAATCTCAGGCTGCCCAAGGAGCTGCTGATCCAATTCTACAAAGGAATTATTGAGTCTGTCATCTGCACCTCTATAACTGTCTGGTTTGGTTCTGCAACCAAGACAGACTTCAGAGTAATTAGGACTGCAGAAAGAACAATTACTACTGTTGGAAGTTAAAAGAAAATTAAAATATTTTAGGATATACTAAAAAGGCAGAATATTTCCATTAAAAAGAAAAGTAGAAACTCAGAGGCAGAAACTCAGCCCCCCACCTTTGCTAATGGGATATTACTCTGGCCTGGGCCAGTCTATTTTACATAACAAAGATCTACTCCAGGTAGAGCCATAATAGAAATTGCCCAAAGCCCTTTCATTACATCATCATCTAGCAAGGCTCAACCAAGCATGAGCCTACAAAGTTGCCCCTGCATGGCCCCATGGGAGTCTAACAACCAATCAGAATGCAAGCTCAAATTCAAATCCCAACAGAGGGCATAATACCAAGGGTCTTTCAGCATCTTGCTCCTTTTTCTTTTCCTTCACCCCACATCTTGAAGCATGTGATCGTCCTTTTCATTTTGGAGCTGCAAGCCATGTGGTCCTGTCCACCATTAAACCATCTTTCCAGTCACCATATTTCCAGTGTCTTTCTTCCCCACTTGGAACTGAACCCAGAAGGGTTTCTTCCAACATTACCAACTTGCCTTCCAACAAAGACCTGTATACTGCATGAGTCAAAAAGAGGGCTGTGAACATTTTTACAGACCCCTCACATCCTGGACATAAACTGTTTCAACTCCTACCCTCAAAACGACGCTATAAAGCACTGCACACCAGAACAACTAGACACAAGAACAGTTTTTCCCCAAACACCATCACTCTGCTAAACAAATAATTCCTTCAACATTATCAAACTATTTACTATTTAGTAAGCGTGCACTACTATTACTATTAATCTTCCCATCCTTCCTTTCCCTAGCTATCTCCTCCCACTGTAATTTTGTTGCTTATGATTTTTACAGTGACACTGGAAAATGAAGCTACCCATAGCAATGAAACAACCCTTAGGTTGCTGAGCATTTAGGTGCAGAGGCAGGAAAAGTTGAGAGGTTGCTGGAACCTGGGGGGGGGAGTATGGTTGGTTTCTTGGTGTCCCAAGGATCCTCTTGCTATTACTAAATGTCAGGTTAGTATTTAATAAAATTGTCCTTATTGGTGACATTTTGAATAAGGCAGCCATTTTAGCATCTACGACAAAGGGCTAGGTGGGTTTAGAGATATGAATATAAGACCCTGTTGTTGAAGTGGGGTCTAATGAGCAAATAAGTTTTGTGCTGCTGTACATCATTGGATTCGCAGTTGAATCTTCATGCTGATAACTTTTGGGAATCTTTAAATTGTACTTGGGTAGCATAGAATCTTGAAATACCTCATGCCCCCCCCCCCCAGTAGTCATGTCATGACCTACATCATTAAGAGCCTGACACATACCAGGGTTATCTCGCAACTAAGCCTCACCGGCAAGGGATGGAAGAAGTGGCTGTGAGATCTCTGCTGCAGTGTTTTCTGGATGGATCTTCTTAAAAGTAAGAACCATCTAGGATCAAAACCGCTTTGGTCCACGTGCTCCTCCCACAGCCCTTCGGCCTAGCACGGCAGGCCACAGGCCAAATAAATTACTTCATCCTGCAGGCCATAGTTTGAAGCTAGAGGGGGGCGACGGCATGTGGGTGGAGGCCCAGGGCAAGGCTGGAGCTGGAGAATGGTGCATCCCCTGACCCAGCTGAGGTGAACAGCGAGTGGGTAGAAGCTCCAGGGCAAGGCTGGAGCCAGGAAATGGCACATTCCCCAAACCAGCCAAAGCGAACAGTGAGCGGGTGGCATGCATTGCTTCCCTTTGGTGAGCAGGCAAGGCATGGTGATTAGCTGGACCATGTGGTGAAGGCAAGATATATAGGACAGGGTGGGGGGGGGAGTGGGACAGGTTGGCAGGGCCAGCCAGTGGTGCAATTGGCTCTGTAAGAGGCACTTTGTGCAGGCGCAGTGTAGCACTAGCACTCAAAGACCACCCTGTGTAAATGCTGGTGAGGTGAGCTGTGCTTAGCTGAAGCTCAGCAATCCATTTTGCCATGCAAATCAGCTGAGCTAAAAAACAAGGAAATTTAGGACAGGAAAGGGCAAGGGTGGAGGCAGCAGCAGGTGAGCAGGACCAGCCAGAGGTGTTATTTGCTGGTTCACCGAACCACTCAAAATTTTCTCTGTCAGTACACCTGAACCGGTTCGAACCAGCTGAATACCATCTCTGGTAACAGCCGCCTGTAAATCCACATTTCAAATTCTAGTCTCTTCAAGTGGCTTTCTGTCAGAGACCATCTCTCCACTCTGTAGAGAAGGAGAGAAAAGATGTAGCATCTGACAAGCCTGATTTTCAACCTTAGGCTTTTGTTGTGACTGCAGAAGACCTTTTGTTTTGAAGAATGCTGTTCAAGCTTTTTCTATCTTTGTTTTTACTTCAGTAGTCATGTTCCAGCTTTCATGTAAATAAGAACTGAGGTACATGATCCTTTCAACTTTTTCTAGTGGTATTCTATCAGAAGTTATCAGTGATAAATTAATGGGTTGTTTGTTGACGACCGTGATCTTGGTTTTTGAGGTGTTAAGCTTCAAGCTGTATTTTTCAGATATTTCTGTGATTCTGTTTTTTTTTTATTTGGGTTTTCACAAAAAAAAACCATAATACAAATAAAACATCTTTTTTTGAAAATAGCATAGTCCTGGGTTACACTTCTTCATACAGATACAAAAATTCATACTAACTTTTATGTTCTATTCCATATCTTATTACTGTTTTACATTTTCTACATAGTTTTTCTCCTCTGTTAATTTTCTCAATTTTATTGTAATTATCTCATATCAATTCAAATAATTATATTTATACTTTTGTCTGTCCTGTTTCAATTTCATATTTTCTTTTCTCATTAAACAAATTTTCTCCTGTAGTTACTAATTGGACTATGACACCCTTATATCTTTTAATTTTATCCATTCAACTCTTATTGAAGCTTCAATATATACCTTGAGGTTATAATATTCAATATAATATATAACTTCCAATCGAATTCTGCTTGGTACATACACACTATATTTTTAAAGAGTGATTATAAATATATGTAATTAAAACACTCATTCCATTCTAATTCAATTCTATCATTAATATTCATTAAAGTCTTAACATCTTTAACTTTTTAATGTTAACTTTTCAATTAAATATCATACTTCTTTGGGAACACTTATAAGCTTTCCGTAATTAATTTTTTTCCCCTATTTCTCTTCCCTTATATTTTATAAAACATTAAATAATTAAAATGTTCCCATCCTTTCCTAATTCAATTCCTCATTCATTTTATTTCATTTATTTATTAAAAAAATTTCACTTGATTACAATAACTATTTTATCCATCATTTTAATCATATATTGTTTCATATTTTCTAAAATTATTTTTATTTCTAATATAACAATACTATCTTATGTACCTTTGCAGAATCCCTTTTTCAATTAAATTTTCACCCATTATCTCTAAATAGGCCCTGTTTCTCCATATTTTGTTTCTGTCCTTTATAACTTCTTTTCCTTTCCTTCTTCCCTCTCTTCTTCTCCCTCCCCTTTTTACCCCCTTCTCTCTCTAGTTCTAATTCTCTCTTCTGTATTCCTCTCTTCTGTTGCTTTCTGATTTTATACATATTTTTCAAGTTATTATTCCTTTTCTTGGTTGTTTCTTCAAATCTTAAACTTTTCATTCTCTTTCCCCCCTTTCCTTTTTTTAAAAAAAATATAATTTATTAATTTTTACAATTAAAACCAGTCACAATACATACACAAATAAGCAAAAGAAAGGAAAAGAAGGAAAAGAAGAAAGGAAGAGAGGGAAAGAATTAGGGAAAGGAAAGAAAAAGAAAGAGGGAAGAGAGAAAGAAAGAGGTTAAGAGGTTAAAAGTATTCTTATTTTAACAGTTTGCAAGATCTTCTTTTGTTTTCATAACCTTAACTTGTGTCATATAACCACACCTGTTTTTTACTTATATCGCTACCTTGTTGTTATGGGTTGATACTTTCCTTTTATGCCTTATGATATATAATTTATCTTTGATCAATCCAATTATACCAACAATTCCAGCTATCGTAGTATAGTGAAGTGTCTTTGTTTTTTAGCGTCAAAGTCAATTTATCCATTTCTGCGCAGTTTGAGATTTTTTCAATAATCATTTCTTCTGATGGAGTTTTATGTTGTTTCCAGTGTTGAGCGAAGGCTAATCTGGCCGCTGTTAAAATGTGTATTGTTATGTATTTAGCTTTTTTGGAGATTTGCTTATCAAAAATCCCTAGTAGGAATCCTTTTATTACATTTATTTATTGACAAGCATTCCATTGAATTACGATAGCTATTTTATCAGACATTTTAATCATACTTTGTTTCATATTTTCCAAAATTATTTCTGTTTTTTTACACTAACTACACTACACTAATTACACTATTTTATTCCTCATTTTAATCATACGTTGTTTCCAATTTTCTAAAGTTATTTTTATTACTAATATAACAATACAATCTTATGTACCTTTGCAGAATCCCTTTTTCCATTAAATTTTCACCCATTATCTCTAAATAGGCCGTTTCTCTGTATTTTGTTTCTGTCCTTTATGACTTCTTTTCCTTTCTTTCTTCCCTCTCATCTTCTCATTCCCCTTTTTACCCCCTTGTCTCTCTATTTCTAATTCTCTCTTCTGCATTTCCCTCTTCTGTTGCTTTCTGATTTTATACTTATTTTTCACTCTATTTTTGGGGGGGAGTTGTTTTTCCCAATCTTAAACTTTCCATTCTCTTTCCCCCCTTTCTTCCCCCCCCCCACATAAAATTACTTGTTCATTAAAGATGGCTTCTTCCTTGTCCCAGTCTTCTTGTTCTGCAGGCATTTCTTGTTGTTTTTCATAGTTCAAGATCTCCATTTCTAAGAAATGAAATACAAAGCCAAAAGAACCTCTCCCTTCTTGTGCATCTTCTTTGTACTTTTTAAGTTCCATTTTCAGTTCATCTAAAAGTAGTGCCATTTTAAAACACTTTTAAACAACCACCTGATTGATTTTAGTCATTCAAATGCAATAACCAAAAATCCAAATACTCCCAAGCTGTTTCTTCATGCTTCTTTTTTCTACTTTCTCTTCCTGGGGTTCTACTATTTTGTAGCCAAGTTTCAGTTAAAATGTATCTTTTAGAAGTCTTGTTGAGGTTTCACTGTAAATTCCTTTTAATTCCAGGCAATGTCCTCCCTTTTTTCCAGATCCTGCCCTTTTATTCTTTTTCTCTCCTTTCCTGCTTTTAAAAGGTTTTAAGTATCCAAAAATCTTTATTATCCCTTTGACATTTTATTTCCAGATTAAATACCTATTAATGTCAAAGTGGATTTTTTTTCCAATTTCTTATTTAGATCTCTTAGCTGTCAGTATAGGGAAAAGGAGAGAAGAAATAAAACCAAATCCTTTCCCTTTTCTCTCTCTTTTGCTGCTTCAAAATCTTCTTTGGGAACAATGGTACATTTTTTTTTTTTAGTTTAAATTCCAGGGTACCTTAGTTGTTGCTTTTGCAATATAACCTGGTCAACCAAAACTTTCCCTTATCTTCCTCCTGCACATTCTTTTCCAGTCGAGTTCTTCTTTGAGGTGGCCATTTCTGACCACCACTGCAACTGCCTTTGGGAAAGGGAGTAATGGCCAGCTGAGGAGGAGAGATGCGGCTCTCCTCAACCCTGCTGGCATTCTCCCCCGTCTTCACCACCTCTACGGGGTGGCTTAGCCCCAAACCAGCCAGCTCGGGGTGCTCCAGCAACGAGCATGGATCGAAACTGCACATGATCACGGTTTTGGTCTGTCCATGAAGAGGCTCAAGCCCGAAGTCTTTCTGTGACTCTGCTGATGAGGAAACTAAAGGTTTTCAGGTTTACTGGCAAGCAGAACTGTCATTAGCATATCTTAAATTGTTGGTCCAAACACCATTTACCTCATGGGTGTCAAACTTGCATCATCATGACAGCGTCATGTAATTTATCAAGACTTTTTCACCCTTTGCTAAACTGGGCAGGGGCAGGGCCAGCACGTGAGGCATCTGGCCTGCAGACCACGACTTTAACACCCCTGGTTTACTTTGAGGCAAGCATCTATGTTTTCTAGTGCTTCATTGAAAATTGATTCAGAGTAGATATTAAACAACAGTGGAGACAGAATACAGCCCTCTTCTATTTCTGCATCATCGGAATATTTTCAGCCTAGTCTCACATTTGCTAACTGATGCCAATGTAGATTCTTTATGATTCAGATGTCTTTGTCATCTAGTCCCACTTTTTTCAGGATTTGTAATAGTTTACTGTATCTTATTTTATCAAATGCTTTTTCAGAATCAATGAAGCACACATAAACCCTGTGATTAACATCTCTACAACTCTGTGCAAGAACTTGAATACTGAAAAGGGCATCTCATATAAAGATTGTTTCTGAAACCCAAATTGTGTGCTTCTTTGACACTCCTCAATTTTTTTGTATATTCTGTGTGAGTTATTCTCAGGAATATTTTCAGGGTGTGGCTCATTAAATTTATTGTTTTGTATTTGGTACTTTTTTAAAAAACAAACTTTATTGATTATACAACTAAAATATCAACAAACACACACACAACACAGAGAAAAAAAATGTTTATTAGAGAGTTATTTACTAATATATTTTCTATTTTTGTCATACCAGCATTCCCAGCTTCTATAATATTCTGATGTTTCTTTTTCCTTAAGTGCTAAGTTTAATTTATTCATCTCTGCACAGGCTGTTATCTTCTGAATGACCATTTCCTCTGTTGGAATATCTGCTTGTTTCCAACATTGTGCAAAGGTTATTCTGGCTGCAGTAAGAATGTGCAGTATTAGAAATTTGTCTATTAAATATCCCCAATAAGATTCTGGTTTTAATTCAATTTGCTCTGCTGTTATTTCCTCTAACCATTTTTTTATTCTATGCGAATATCTTTGGGCTTCAGTGCAGGACCACCACATGTGAAAGAATATTCCGTGTTTCTTTTTACATTTCCAGCAATTCGGATTCATGTTAGGAGACATTTTCACTATTCTCGAGGGTGAGAGATGCCATCTATAAAACATTTTATAGGCGTTTTCTTTATATGTTGCTGATTTTGTAATTTTATTATTCCTTGTGAAGACCTTTTCCCATTCTAATAATGTAATGCTACGTCCTACATTTCTACTCCAAGCTATCATGTTGCCTTTGACTATTTCCTCTTCTAATTCCTAATAAATAATCTCTAATCTAATCTTCTAATCTTCTAATCTTCTAATCTCTAATAAATAATTATAAAATTTAAGTTTTTTTTTAATCTGGACCTAATAGGATTTTATCTAATTGTTGTGCCTTAGCATAAATTCCAATTTTTTTTTTGTCCTGGCTAAATCTATTTTGAATTTGCAAATAAGCCCACCGGTCTACTAGTAGCCTTGTTCTTGGAGATCTTGCCATGATTTTAAAGTTCCTTGCACATCAAGAAGGTCTTTGTATTTTATCATTTTATTAAGATCTAGATTATTTGGGTGTATCATTGCCTCCATCGTTGAGATCCAGATTGGAATTTTTAAATAATATATATTTTAATTTTGTTCCAATTAACCAATAAGGAATCTCTAATTATATGTCTGTGGAAATACTTCTGCTTAATTTTTCCAGTGTCCCATAAAAATGAGTGCCATCTCCTCTGTAAATCGTGGCCTTCTTGAAATAAGATTCTTTTATTCAACAGATTTACCCACTCTTTCAACCAAAGTAATGCGGCTGCACTATAGTATAATTCCCAATTTGGGAGTACCATACTTCCCCTGCTCTTCATATCTTGCATTGCCTTTATCCTCGATTTTTTCCCTTGCCAAATAAATTTGGTAATCATCTTGTTAAATTCCACAAAGTAATTTTTATGTATTTTTATTGGTATTGTTTGGAATAAATAAATAAATAAGGGCAGAATGTTCATTTTTATAATGGCAATCCTCCCTAATAAGGAGATTTGCAATTTAACCCATATCTCTAAATCTTTTTTGACTTGCTGTAATAATTTATTATAATTATTTTCCATTAGAGTTTTGCATTGAGCCGTCAACCAAATTCCTAAGTATTTATCTTTTTTTACTATTTGTAGTCCCATTATCCTTTCCAATTTTAGTTTTTGTTTTTCTGTTAAATTTTTAGTTGTTAATTTTATTTTTTCCCTATTAATTTTAAGTCCTGCAACTTCCCCAAATTGATCTAATTCTTTCAATAGTTCTTGACCTGTTTCAATTAGTTCCTCTATGAAAAATACCATATCATCTGCAAATGAGTGGAGTTTATATTCTTCTTTTTTAATTTTTAGTCCTTTTATTCCTGGGTTCTGTCTAATTCGTGTAAGCAATGCTTCCAAAGATAATATGAAGAGCAGGGGAGATAATGGACATCCCTGCCTGACTCCTTTCTCTATTTTTATTGAGTGCGTGTACTCTCCATTAATTATAATATTTGCCTTTTGTGAATCATAAATTGTAGTCACAATGTTTTAAAATTTAGTGCCTAAATTCATATTGTAAATTTGTTGGATTAGGAATTGCCAATTTAGATTGTCAAAGGCCTTCTGTGCATCCAAGAATACAAGGGCTATTTGTTTTTCTGGATGGGCTTCGTGTATTCCAAAACATTTAATACTATTCTTAAGTTGTTCCTAATTTGTCTATTGGGAAAAAATCATTTTGATCTTTATGTATATATTCATTCAATATTTTTTCAATCTATTTGCTATAATTGTGGTAAATATTTTATAATCAGTATTTAACAGGGAAATTGGTCTATAATTTTATATAAGTCGTAAATCTGAATCTTCTTTCGGAATCAGCGATATCAGTGTCTCCTTCCATGAATCTGGCATTCTTGCTGCTAGTAGGACCTCATTATATACTTCCACCATGAGAGGTCCTATTTGTTCTCCTATTTTCTTATAAAGTTCCCCTGGTATCCCATCAGGTCCTGGGGTTTTATTGTTCTTTTGGTTTTCTATTGCTGCTTTTAACTCGGGCCACGTAATGTCTCTAGTTAACATTTCCTTCATCTCCTCCTTGATTATTTTATCTTTAGTAATGCCCAAATAGTTTCTTACCATGTCCTCATTTACCTCCTTCTTTTTGTAAAGATCTTCAAAAAATTTACATGCAACTTCTTTTTTCTGTTCTATCCCTTGTTGGGCATCCTCATTCTCATCTATTAATTGGTAATCAATCTTTTTTTTTTTTTTTTAAGTTTGCAGGCCAACCATCTTCCTGGTTTATATTGGCCTGTTCAAAAAATATCTGTCTGGCTGTATTCAACTTTGAAACCATTCCTTCTTGTTTGATTAAATTTAATTTATGTTTAGTTATTATCATCTTTCAATTTACAATCTTTTGGGGTGTTTTGCAGCTGAATTTCTAATTCTTTGATTCTTTGTTCTAATTTATTCTGTTGGGCATATTTTTCTTTATTTCTTTTAGCAGTGTATGATATCATTGTGCCTTTTATTATTGCCCTCATTGTATCCCAAATATTCTGTTTCATAGTTGCCTCATTATTATTTTCTTTTAAAAAATAATCTAATTCCTTGTCAAGTCTATTCATAAATTCTTTCTCTTTAATTAGCTGTGTATTTAGGGTCCACCTTTTCCTTGGTTTCTTCCTACCTTTCCACACTATCTGAATTGGATTGTGATTTGCCCATTTGTTTGGTAAAATTTCAATCTCTTTTAATTCATTTACTAACTCACCATTCATCCACACCATATCGATTCGTGTCCATGATTCGTGAGGATTGGAATAAAATGTAAATTGCTTTTTCTCAGGGTTCAATTTCCTCCACATGTCTATCAAATTTAGTTCAATCATCATTTCTTCACATGTTTTCGATAGTCCTCTTTTTTTCTTCTCCCCCCACCACTACTGTGATCTGTCCACAGTAGCATTGAAATCCCCCAAGATACAAATATTCCTTTTATCTAATTCCACTACTTTCCCATGTAATTGTTTAAAAAAATCCTTTTGGTTATCATTAGGGGCATAAATTACCATTAGTAGAATTGGGATTGATTTAATCCAAATTTATAACACCATTGGGGTCTATCCAAATTGGCTCTGCTTTCATATTGTCTTTCACATATACTGCTATTCCTTTCTTTTTCTTTTTCTTAAAATCTGCTGGCAACATATACAAATTCCCTAGCTTGGGGCAGTCTAGATATTTTTCTTCTTCCTTTCTTACATGAGTTTCCTGTAAACATATCTGCATTTTGTTTAATTAATTTGGTTTAGGCCATTTATGTTAATTGATAGTATTTTATTTTCTTTGTCCATCACCTAATTGACTCTTGCTCTTTGTCTTGTAATTACTTCTGTCTCTCTTTGTGGCTGATTGTGCATCTTCGGTTCTTCTCTCTCTTGACGTTTGTTTTTTGAATTCCTATGATTCCCATCTCTGTTTTTTTGATAGTCTTGGTCATCTTGCAAATTCATTTCTAATTCATCTCTACTACTCGATTCTTCATGGCCTATCAATCATTCATAGAATTCTTGGGCTTTTTCCACGGAGTCTACTTTAATTTTTCTTTCTTTCCAAGTGATTAGCATTCCCCCTGGGATTAGCCATCTGAATATGATACCTTTTTGGTTTAATTGGTTCGCCAAAAATTTATAATCTAGCCTTTGCTCTCTCACTCTTCTTGGGATTTGTTTAAGCACCAAGATTTCTTTTCCTTTATATGTAATTGTTTCTTCTCTAGAAATTTTGTATATAATATCTCAAACTTTCCTTCTGGCAAATCTCACGTGGACCTCTTTTGGATGTTTATGTTGTGTTGCATAATTTGTGCTCACTCTATATACGTCATCTAACTCTTTCGGAATATCGTCCTTATCTTTTTCAAATAGGTCTGCTAATATTCCTGCCATCACTTGTTCTAAATCCTCTTCTTTAGATTCCATTATATTTTGGAATCTCAGCTATGCTACAGCCTTATCCATTTCCAGATATACCAAGGAGTCATCCATTTCTTTACTCACATTTCTTAATTGCTCACCAACCATTTCCAGCTTCTTTTCCATTTGTTCCGTCCTTTTCTCAACCTCCTTTATTGTTAATTCATTCCTTTCTAGTGCTTGCTGTATTGTTTCATTTTTTTGATCCAACTTTAAGATGTCTAATTTCATTTCTGCCTTTAAGTTTCCCATCTCTTCTTTTAGTTCATTTGTATGAGCTCTTGTTTCGGTATGATTTTTCACCATTATTTCCTGAAGCTTCAGCATGGACTCTTGTAAAGTAAGAAGGGTTGATTGGATATTGGCATTCGTGATGGTAGGTTGTTTTTCTCCAGATAGAGTTTCTTCAATTGTCTTTTGTGCCATCACTGAGGGTGATGGCATCGGAGTTGTTTGAAAGAAGTCTTCTTTCCAGTTTTAAGCATTGTGTTAGTGACAGAGGTCATTTCTTGTAAAATTTGTTTACAACATTAAATATGTTGTCCCAAATTACATTTATTTTTGAGGGGTTGTCACAAAAGTTGATTTTAGCCAATCATTTAGTGTCTTTTCTGTTTCATATGCTCAATTGAAGAGCTGCAATAAAAATTTCTTCCCATTGTCTTCCAACAATTTAAAAATTTCTACTGGAATATCATCAGGACCTGTGGCTTTTCTTGTTTTCACTATTTTTATTGCATGTTCAACCTCCTCCATAATGATGTTTGGTCCAGTTGTTATGCTTCCCATGTCAACATCATCCCTAGGGTCCTCAAAAAGTTCTTCAATATATTATTTCCATCTTATTAGTTTTTCATCCTCATCTAAGATAATTTTCCACTCCTTGTCACCTAAATTGTTGGTTTTCTTTTTGTAGAGGTCTGCTGCTTCTTTCATTTTGTTTGTAAGTTGAAATTATTATGGATACATTTTTTCTCTTCTATTTTTTTGCATCTCTTTGCAAACCACTTTTTTTGTCAGTCGAATTTTTCTTCTAATTGTTTTCTGAAATCGTATTTTTTTTATTTTGAAGATGAAGAATTTCATCTGTCATCCAGTGTTGTTTCTTGTGGTATCTCTGTTTGGAGTTTGTTGTCTCTACTACTGCATTTTTAAATTCACTTCTACATCTTCATTATTCATTATTATTAGTTTCTCTTAAATATTCTAGTTCTTTTATCTTATCTCCATGATTAATAATGAAGTCCCTTTTTGCTAATTGTAAAATAGTCAATTTGGTTCCTTATCATATTATTTCATGCATTTGCCGGTAATTTCCAAGTGTAGAGGTATCTTTTTGGCAGGTTGAAGATAATATTCATCATACATTGCTTACGTTCCTTGCAGAAGTCTACAAACCTGTCACCTCTACCGTTTCTGATTCCTAAGCCAAACTTTGCAGGCATATCAATTCCTTCTCCACTTTGGTATTGAAGTCCCCCATGAGTATTGTGATATCATTACTTTTTAGGGTTTTCAATACACTGCTTATATCTTTATAAAACTTCTCTAAATCCTCCTCATCACTGTCGGCTGTGGGAGTGTAAGCTTGTATAACATTCTTATTTATTACAGTACTATTTATTTGGATCATCGTCACTCTATCGGATACAAGAATAAAGGATTTAGTGCATTTATTTACAAGATTATTTACAATTATAGCTACTCCGTTTCTATAATGTTTACTATTTTCACCAAATAGTATCCTATTCTACACATTCCATTTTCAGACCAATGCATTTCACTCACTCCCAGTCTAGAGATATTGTATTTGAACATTTCTTGAATAGTATTGTGTGTTTTCCCAGATTCATATAAGCTTCTCCATGTTCCAATTCATAGTTTTGAGTTTATCATGCTTTTAGCAGACCAAGAGATTCTTAGCACCCTTGCCCCATTTAAGAGGCTCCCATATCCAGGGCCATTTTAATTAGATTTGGCTGCCATTATCATGATTTTCCTAGAAAATTTATAGTGTATAGTCTTCTCTTTGCTTTCTACACCGCTATGCACATGCTGTTTAAGTGGCTGACACCACACCATGTTCTTCTGAAGTCCTTCCAACTAACAAAGCCTCCACCTTCAGTTGATACTGATCAGCGACCTGCCACTCACCAGGCCTGTTGGTCCATGGGAAGTATTTGATTTCCTCCAATCCGCCAGTACAGCATAAATCCAGGGACATGCTCTGTGAAGGTTCCAGGCTGCCCCTGAAAGCAAATGCTTTCCCAGAGTCAAATACTTTACTGTTTATAAAGCCCTTCATAGCATAGCCTTAGCTCCCTGAATGATTGTCTGTCTCCAGCAATGTCTACAAATTCCATGCAATTGAGCAGAGTTGGGATGCTCTTAAACAATGTAATATAATGGGATCTAGAAAATGAGCCTTTTGAGTCATAGCATCTCCTCAGAGATCCTTGGCTCCTCCCTGCTTTCATTCAAAAGTATATTAAAATATGGTTTTACCACAGGCCTTGGTAAGCTTCTTACAGGATTGTTGGTTAGGATCCTTTTTCTTTTCTGAACAAACATATTTTTTATTTTTATTATTCTGTGCTGCTTTTTTGAGTATGGTGTGACAGCAGTAGAAGGCAGTTTTACATACATTTGATAAACAAATGTTAAAAAATAAATACCTTTATATTATTAGCATGGTTGGATATGAACAAGCACAGCTATAATGATCTTGCTGTCACACCATATTGGTTCAAACCATTAGTACTTCTGCTTGTGATACATTTTTATTAATGCTACATTGTACTTAATAGATTAATTTATAAATATATTAACTGGAGGAGTGAAAGAAGCTTGCTCCCATTGGATCAAATAAGGATTATAAGTAGGCCTGTGCAAATCAGCCCTAATTGTATTTTGATCAAAGATCTGAAATTCAAAGAAAGCATGATGCCAGTTTGCAGTTCAAAGACTAAATCAATTTGATTTGATCTGTGATTCAATTAAAAAAAAGGCTAGGGGCAATCAAGGAAGAATATTAATACAGTGCAGATTTAATTACTTCAGTTTTTAATAGAAAATATTAAGCTTGCAACAATGATAGCATCTTTTGAGTTTATTAATACAACTAGCTCTATACCTGTACTTCGCTATGAAACTATGTGATTGGGCTTAGTTTTTGGGGAGGAAAATAAGGGGGGGGGGGAATTGTGCCTCTGCCTAGCAGCATCCATCAATATTCATCTGTCAGTGTGTGAGAGTTGAGGGCTGTTTGGAAACTGAAACATGGAAATTGAAACACTTGCTATATGAACAAGAAGGAGACAGCAAGGAGCCTGGGCATGGCTTAGCTCAACTGTTCTGGTCTAAAGCTGCTTGCTGCTGTGAAACTAAAACTGAAATTGAAACTCCTCTCCACTTCTTGTGTTTTGCATTTGGAACAGATTTCTTTTCAGGTGGGGAGGGTGAGTAGAACTCCTTAGCATCAGAGCTCAATGATTCCATCATTTTGAAATATTTCCTTTGCATCTCTTTTGAGATAGAGATGGAAGGGATCAGGAAAGAACTACACAGCAACCTCTAATTTGTCTAGCAAAACGCATCTTTCCTGCTATTAAATTGAAGTACTTTCCATCCTTGGATTGGCAAATATATTGCTGTTTGTAGTGCCAGTGACTATCTTGTTTTGATTGCCTCTGTTTTGGCTCAATGCTGAACGTATTGTCTTGATTATGGGTACACAATCTGTGATGGGCAAAATGATTGGTTATGTTTTCCATCTTTTCTGTCCTACTTCTTCTATATATGACCAGCAATTGGGGAAAGTGCCCACTAATTATGACCCTGCAACAAGCATGGAGTTGCAGGACCTTATTGATCATCTATTGGCTCCTACAACAACACATTCTATTATAACCAAAGCTAAATATTTTTTTAAAAAAGAATATTTTAGTTAGGATTACATTTTCTTTCATTTTCTTTATGCATATAGAGAACAGATGGCCAGTTTGTGATTGTCCTTTGGTCTGTCAGGAGATAATTTTAGGGAGGAAACATTATATATTCCATGATGGGCTTGCATTAGGATCATACCTGACCAGTCCTGTCTTCTGCAGTTTTGATAGAGAATTTATATAACAGTACTTGCCCAACTCTTTAGGAAAAGATAGCAAAGTAGTTATAGATGAGACTGGCAAAGTATTGAAAAAGAAGGCACAACTGCTGGAAGGCCAATAACTGTTTCTTTAACCACTACTCAACCATTACTAATCACTAGGCTTCATTTCCAGCATTAATGCAATATAATTTTATATTGCATTTACTAAACTGAGGACAACTCAAGCCTGACTCATTCATAATTGGACAGAAGATGAAAATAATATGATGAGAATATTGTAGAAAATTGCCAGGACATGTTTTTGCTGTGGTTAGGAGCAAGTGAATATATAGTCTACTATATATTTTGTGGAACAAATTTATAACTTCTTACTCAGTTAGATGTTTTCAGAAATGGACTATAAGGGATCACTTACTTTTCCAGTTGCTTTTTTTTGGAAAACCTCTACTCATTCAAAACTAGGCATGCATGCCCCTAACTACCTCTATTCCAACAACAACTGGCCTTAAATGCAAGCTACTCAATGCAGGAAGCCTTGTAAATAAAATACCTGAATTTCTCCTCTTACTAAATACGGCTAAATTCGACATTATATTTGTCTGTGAAACATGGATCAAGACATCTCTCCCTGACTCCATTACCACAGTAAGAGACTATCATGTTTACCGATCAGATCGTGAAATCCATAGATGAGGTGGTGTTGCTATCTTCTATAAAAAGTCCCTACATCTAAAAAACATCTAAGTTACCCAGGAGCTTGCTATTCCTGAGACCATCGTCTGTGAACTGTCCTTAAATATCACATTTCGGTTCTTACTATGTTACAGAGCCCCTGATTATGGCATCGAACATGCAAACAAGCTAAATACACTACTAACATGGACAGCATCCTGCCCACATGCCTTTATCTTTCTTGGTGACTTCTATCTACCTCATATTAACTGGACCCTTAACGAATGTACAATTGAACCCACACATGCAACCTTCTACAATGCAGTAACAAATCTGGGATTAGAACAACTAGTAACCAACAACACTAGACTTAATAATTGCCTCAATCTCATCTTCTGCAATAGTTTGAATTCAATTTACGGAATACAAATTAAAGAACCCTTTTCCAACAGTGGAACATGAAAGACTTTTGTCTCAACATATGTCCACACAAAAATCATCACAATGACAAAATCCCCAATTATAACTTCAAAAAAGTCAACTATGATTTTATAAACAATGATCTCTCATCCCTTGATTGGCAATTTCTATTCTCTGGATGCAATACTGTAGAAGACCATTACAACATATTTTTACTTGAAGTCAAAAGAGTCATCAAACTATATGTACCATTAACAACTCCCAAAACCAAAAAATAAATAAATTACCCATAACAATAAGGAAGCTTCAATCCAAAAAGAAATCACTTTGGTGGAAAAACAAATCTGGCCACCTTGCCAACTTCAAAAGCTGATACAAAAATTTATGCCACCAGATAAAGACTGAATGCACCAATTATCACATTAAACAAGAGGAAAACCTTCTACGCATCAATTCCATCCTCGCTTTCTACAACTTTATAAACAACATACTAAAAAACTCAAGATCCATCCCACCCCTAAAAGGACCTAATGGTAAAGACTGCAATGCTGACACCATTAAAGCCAACCCTCTTTAACACATTCTTTGGCTCAGTATTTGTAAACAGTAATGGATCTTGCCCAATATTTCCTAATCAAACCACAAATAACTACAATGATCTAAAACATATCGATTTTTCATTGTTAAAAAAGCACTGTGCAATCTAAAACCATCTCTATCTATTGGACTGGATGGAATATGTGCCTACTTCTTAAAAAAGCTACCCACTGCCATAGCTGAACCTCTAAGCATAATCTTTGAAAAATCTTTCAGGACCAGCTCCTTGCCAAAACTATGGTCACAAACCATGGTCATCCCCATCTTCAAAAAGGGAGACCCCAGCCTAATTGAAAATTACAGACCAATCTCTTTATGCTGCGTCACTGTAAAGTCATGGAATCAATTATTAACCAATCCATCATCTTCCACTTAGAAACAAACAGCCTACTCTCTAGTAAACAATTTGGTTTTAGGAAAAAACTATCATGTAATCTGCAACTCTTACACTGCAAAAACATATGGACTACACAACTCAATCAGGGCAAAGCAATAGACGCAATCTACATAGACTTCTGTAAAGCCTTTGATTCAGTGGTACACAACAAATTATTCCTAAAACTAAAATCTCATGGTATCTCTGGACACCTGCATTACTGGATAGAAGCATTCCTGTCAAACTGACAACCAATGGTCAAAATTGGGAGTGTGCTGTCAAATTCTGTACCTGTCAACAGTGGTGTCCCCCAAGGCAGTGTTCTAGGACCAACTCTCTTCATACTCTACATAAATGACCTCTGTGATCATATCAAGAGCAACTGCATTCTCTTCACTGATGATGTAAAGCTATTCAACACCATAGACAATACTGCTACTCTTCAAAAAGACCTTGACTTTGTATCATAATGGCATCAGAATCAAACAAATGGCAACTTCAATCTCAACAAATAAATGCTCTGTCCTACATATTGGCAAAAAATATATATCAAAAAATAAAATACAGGCTGAATAGTCAAGACTTCGTTGATGATCCAAACTCTAGCAAGGATCTTGGAGTACTCATCTCAAATGACCTAAGTGTTAGAGCCCACTGTAACTACATAGCCAAAAAGGCATTAAGAGTTGTTAACCTAATTTTATGTAGCTTTTTCTCTGGTAATATTACACTAATAACTAGAGCATACAAAATATTTGCTAGCCGAATACGCGAATACAGCTCATCAGTCTGGAACCCATGTTACATATCTGATATTAATACAGTTGAGAAAGTCCAGAAATATTTCAAAAGAAGAGTTCTCTACTCTTCTACTTGTTGCAGAATACCTTATGCCACTAGACTCGAAATTCTAGATCTAGAAAACCTAGAACTATACCACCTTCAGTCCGATCTAAGTATAGTATATAAAATCATACATTGCAATGTCTTAATTGTCAATGAATACTTCAGCTTCAACCATAACAACATTAGAACAAACAATAGATACAAACTCAAGGTTAATCGCACCAAACTTGATTGCAGGAAATACGACTTCAGCAACAGACTGGTCAGTGTCTGGAATACTCTACCTGACTCTGTGGTTTTTTCCCCAAACCCCAAAAACTTTAACCCTAGACTGTCTACTGACTTCACCCCTTTCCTAAGAGATCTGTAGGGGGTGTGCATAAGTGCACCAACAGGCTTACTGTCCCTGTCCTATTGTTTCTTTTATATATATATATATTTCTTATATGTATCCATGTATTCATCATTATGTTTTTACTTATATCCATTATCTTGTAAGCAATTGACCAATAAAAATAAATAAATAAATAAAAAATAAATAAAACTTGTCCTTTTGAGGTAATTAGGCTTGCTGCTTCCAATTATTGGATTTTTTGAGGCAGTAAGCTTGGTTCCTATTGGGAAGATACCAGGGCTGGGATTCAAATTTCTTAATAGTTCTGTGGGGTGTGACCTAATTTGTGGGTGTGGCTTGGTGGTCATGTGACTGAGTGGGCATGGCTTGCTGGCTGGGATGCAGTTATGTCAAGCTTGTGGCTTGTTGTCAATACTTGTTTGTTGCTTAGTCAACAAAGACAGCAGAATAGGCTAATGCATGAAATAGAGTGCCACAGAAATAGGCAAATATAAGAGCGGCACAAAAAGCATAGCATTTGGAGTCTTACTGATCCTTATTCTCAAAACCAAACATATAAGACAACTGCACTAAGTGTTAACCTTTTATTCGTTCATTCATTCATTTGGTCATAAGGTCCCAATTGTACAGAATTTATAAATAAGATTTGACTCAGGACCATGTATCACATTGGTTAGCTAAGGTGAATTCCCAGCTAAATTAAGAGGATCAAAGGAAAAATGTAATATTTTGTTCACAGAAAAGAAAGAAAAATTAAGATCTGGGTCTCTATTAAGGAAGTTAAGAAAGTGACTGAAAGAAACATGATAGGCATTTATTAATAAGCTGATAAACTTTATTGACCATTTACTTAATCTGTTTCATACAACCCACCATAACACTCTGTTTCCCCTCTCAAGTATTCTCCAACTAGTGGGAAATGAAATTGCAATACCATTGCCCATAACAATCTCAGAAGCAGCAGAAAAATCTTGAATTATTTAATTCTATCAAGAATAGATCTCTATTTCATCAAGCAACTAGACGGGTGTGGAAAACACAGTACTGTTTACCTATTAGTGAAAAATGTGGGAAGAAAGGGCAACATGTTTGGATGTAAGAGATTATAAAGTTGGAAAATCAACCTTAAAGACGCTTAACTAGTAATAAAGATTTTAGTCCTGTTTACAGTACAGATTTCCCTCCTACCTATACTCTTGTTTTCTTTCTGAGAAGCTTCAGCAAGTATTAGGAGTCCGACATTTATTTGAACTATTTCTATCGTATTCCATAGTACACATCCATTTGTTCCAGAGATTTACAGTTATATGAAATAAATCTTCAAGCATTGCAGAAAGATGTTGGGAATTCAGAACTGATTTACAGATGACAATTCCTTAACAGACATATCTACTAAAAGGATCAAGACCAAGTACAAAAAGTGATCCTATTTTAACCACAAAATTCTAAAGAAAAATGACTGATCAGTCCAGATTGAGTTTCTGACATTTCTTGACAGACCTGGAAAAGATCTCTATTTAAGCTGTGAACACCACCATCCATGATTCTACAGCTTCCAGGCATTGTGAAGGCAGAAATAGCATCACTCAGGTTACCACTTGTAGAGCTATAGAACTGAATATCATCAGCAAATTGATGATACCAGAACCCATGGTGGTGTTGACCTCACCCAATTACTTCATGTAGATGTTAAACGCAGTGGTGGGATTCAGCCAGTTCGCACCACTTTGGTAGAACCGGTTGTTAACTTTCTGAGCAGTTTGGTAACTGGTTGTTGGAAGAAATCATTAGGGCAGAGAACCAGTTGTTCAATTATTTGAATCCCACCACTGGTTAAACTGGAGAGGAGAGAATACCAAGCCTTGTAGAACACAGCAACTGAGGTGTTGGGGAATGATTTCTCACTCCTTATCAACACCAACTGGAATCAACCTTGGAGAAAGGAGCTGAACTTGCACAAAACTGTGTCGCCCAGCCCAACTCATGTAACCAGCCCAAAAGGATATCATGGTCAAAGGTATCGAAGGCTACTAAGGTCAAGGAGAGCAAAGAGTTACACTATGCTATCTTGCTCTCACCAAGATCATCCATGAGTGTGACCAAAGCTGTCTCTGTCCCATACTTTGGCCTAAATCCTGACTAAAAGGAGGTCAAGGAAATCCATTTCATCCACGATTCTCTGAAGCTGCCAAATCCTATTCCAAACTATTTATTCCACAACCTTCCCCCAAAAATGAAGATAAGAGACTGGACAAAAGTTACTCAGGCAAGTGGGGTTGAGTGATAGTTTTTTTAAGGGGAGGACAAACCAGGCTTCCTTAAAGGCTCCACCCCACCTTTACAGTGAGAAATTTATCACTGCATGAACCACCTGTGGTCACCGTCCTAGAGCTTGCACAGATCAGGAAGGACAAGGATCTTATTGACAGGTTCAGACCGTTCACAAATTATTGGGCAAGACATCTCCTAGGCAAATCCAAGCAATTTTAACCGACAGATGTGCAACAAATTCTTCTGCACAGCCTGAAGATGTTCATCCCAGCTTAGGAGAGGTAGGCTAATCTGGAACAAGGTTGAAGGGTGGCACTCTGCAAATGCAATAAGAACAGAGAAATAATGTTTCAACGCTTTTATCACCACGAGAGGGCTTTAATAGCGGATCTAAGAATATCACAAAGTCACTTTCCGTTTTCCTCCAGCAGCACTTTAGTCATCTCTTAACCCATTTCAAAACCCTCAGTTTCTCCATGAACCACAGGGAGCAATGAGAGTGAAGGTTTGTGAGAGTTTGCATCAGTGCAATCCTGTCAAGAGCCTCAGTGGCCTTTTGATTCCAGGCCATTACTAAGGCTTCAGCAGGACTATGCAGAAAACATTCAGGATATCCCCAGTTCCTTCTGAAACCCATTTGAGTCCATCAGTCTCTGGGATGAGCCACTCTAACATATGCAATCTCCTTGTGGTGGTGTAAGAGAATCTCCAGAATATCAGGGTTATAGCACAATGCAGGTTTTGCTCTTCATTAAAAACCAGGTACACTAGTTTAAACTCCTTCGTGATTTAGGAACATGCTAAATAGATTACTCAGCTTTTGTGACCCATTTTTATGTTTAAAAACTCTCCTGTTAAAGAGCTCTGCTAGTATGCAGTTTCTGGAAATTGTCCAAAATGCTAACTAATGCAAGTGTTAAAATATTTTTTATGAAAGAATAAAAATATAAGAGTAAAGAATGGATCTAAGCCAGGGTGTCAAACTGGCAGCCTACAGGCTGGACCATGCCCACCCCAGCTCCATGAAGGCAAAAAAGTCACGATGCCATCAATATGACACGGAGAGTTTGACATCCGTGCTCTAAATGGAATTCTGCAATAAAGTACACAAATAGCAGCTCCAAATTTCTTAGATGCTATGTTTGTATTCCTCAAGTATAATTCTTTAAGTTCAGTGAGGACAAGTTTAATATAAATCTACTGGGAATTGATGAGTTGGCAAGCATATTCATATGATGCAGTGTACCAAGATATTTCCCTGGAATATAATTTCCTGAACATAACTATATTTTTGCTTATGTTGCTAATTAAAAGAATGATACAATAATTTGTTAAATAAAAATAGAAAAGATGGGAAAATTTTTCATTACTTTTGTGTGTGTGATGCAATGCATTTCCCCAAATAAGGCAATCCAGATGTATTGGATTTCATTCACTAAATTTCCACTCTGAATGTCCGTTGTTGGATGGGAATTATGAAAGTTAAAATCTAGCACATCTGTATGACATAAAAAAGGGTGTTTATACCCTTATAAAAGAGTATATAAAAGGGTGTTTAATGAGCAACAGAAAGGTCTATTATTTAATCAAAATAATAATAATTGAAGTGAGAAAATGCAGTTAGAAGACTAAAGCACCAAACATAGGGCAAAAAACTGCATTCTCCTGGGGAGAAGTCACCACATTTCTATATCCACATGAGAAACTTTCCCTCAAGCATTACCTCTGCCAATGAAGTCCATATCTGCCACACAATTTTTGCATAAGTTACAAAAGATATCCTAAAGACTAACTTTTTTTTTAAAACAAATTTTATTAATTTTAAAAACAACCAAAACATCATTAAACATTGAACACATAAAACCTCTTTCCATTATAAATTTTTACAAGACGGATAAAACATTATTTTATTTTATACAACATAATTATAATATATCCCATTTCCACTTAAATATCTTTTAGCAGATTTCTCATTATTTCTCTTTACTCTTATTCAATTACGTTTCTTTTCTATATTTATCCATTTTATACTCATCATATTCATATTTCCCTCTGTTTTGTTTATAATTATCCTCATCTAGCTTTCCTCCAAGGTTTTATTAAATCTCAAGCAAACATAAATACACAAAACACAAAAACATAAAACTTCTTTTTAGAAAGTAGCTTGGCCCCAGATTACCTCTCTTTATATGGACTTCAATTAAATTTATGCTCATCTTATATACCATTTCCTATCTTATTTACCATTCTATATCTTCATTATAGCTTCTCCCTGCTTTCCACTCTTCTTAATTATATTTTATTTATTTTGTCTTAATTTACATCATTATACTTGTATCTTTTGCCCATTCTTTTCCAATTACCCATTTATCTCATTCCCTATAGTAGAAAAAAAGGATTTCTCCTGAAATCACTGATCGAAGTATGATGCCTTTCCATCACTCCCCTAAATTAACATTTAAGGTAACACCTGTTTCCCCATCTGATTCTGCTTAGTACATTCTACCTACTAATTTTTAAAAGAAAGAGAAAATAGTAAATCTATAAAATAATTAAATACATAATTAAACATTAAATCTTATAACATTCCAATTATCTATTTGAAAGTCAAATACTACCATTAAAAATTTATAGTAACATAGTCAATTAAGCTCTATACTTAAACTAAGTATTTTAAACATTCCTTTTAATAATTTATTAAATCTTAAAATCTATCATTGTTAAACATTTAATATTTTAATCTTTACTTAATTCTTATTAAATTCTAATTTTCTATTTCTAATACAAATACTACAATACTATCTTATGTACCTTGCAGAATCCTTTTAAGAAAAATTTTACACTACCCTTTATCCCTAAAAAAAAAAATTCTTTTTCCCATCTTGTTTCATACCTTTGTGGCTTTTCCCCCCCCTTTCCCTTCCTTTTTTATCCCCCCTGGTCTTCTCCAAACCTCCGCCTTTTTAGCTTTCCCTCTCTGTTGTATTTCTCTTTTCTTTTGCTTTCTAACATTGTATTGATTTTGCATCTTATTTTTCTCTTTCTTGGATGTTTTTTTTAAGTCTTAAGTCCTTTTTCCTTCCTCTCTTTCTCTTTCCTTTCTTAATCAACTTTTTGGATTCATTAAAGGTGGCTTCTCCTTCTTCTTCCTCTGCTTCCTCCTTCAATTGTTGTATTTGCTGGTAAGTAGCAAGTGCCATTTCTAAAAAGCAAATAGTTTCTCTCCAAGTGTCCTTGCCTTCGTTCTTTATTTTTCCATATTCCTCTCTTAGTTCATCAACAGATAAAGCCATTATAAACCTTTTCTTCTTTTCTCTTCTTCTTCTTAAGACAACCAAAATATTTCAAAACTTAGAACAATTCCCCAAACTCCTAAAGTCATCAAACAGTCCAAACAGAGCACAAGATTCTTCCCTTCGCACTTTTTCTTCCTGGAGTAATATCAATTGGAAAGGGAAGAAAAAGCCCAATCTGTATTTAAAAGTCTTATTGCAATTAACTTCCAATCTCAAAGTCTTCCAGACATCTCCTCCAACAAAATCTTAATATAAATTTCTCCTTTGTCCTCTTCATCCCCACTTGTCACAAAGAGCTTTAAATTTTTACCTTTCATAAAAAAGCAGGCTTTTCAATGTCCATTTGTTGATTCCATAGGGAAGGAGAGTAAACTTTCTCTTTCATCACTTTCACTCGCCGCTTATAAATCTCTTCTGGAAACAAAGTATCGTTCAAAAATCAAGGTTTTCAGGATATTAAATGCATCTTATGCTCCCGGTTCAACCAAAAAACTTTTGCTTCAAAACTTTCTCCCTCTTCCTCCAGCACAATCTTGTCCAGCTGCTGGCTTCTTTGTGGCGACCATTACTGACCACCGCTCCACCATCTTGAGAAAAGGAGGTTATGCCGGGTGCGGAGGGGGTCTGTGGAACCCCCAGACCACTGTCCGGATCCCCCCTGTCTTCGGCTGCCTCTACGGGGCAGCCTTATCCTTCAGACCCATCAGGATCGGAGGCACCAAGACGGCTAGCGCAACAGGGATCTCGCAGGATCGTGAAACCCCGCCGCCACCGAAGCCTGGCAAACCAGAAGTCCCTAAAGAATAACTTTTTTTTTTAACTCCTAGGGAATGTTTTGGGAATCCATCCTTGAAGCAGAAAATAGCAAGGAATATCTGCCCTTTCTTTCCCCATCCCTTTTGGGATATAGACAAATCTCCAAATTAAATTATTTTTTAAAGAAATGAAAAGAAAAAATATTTTAAAAATGTTTTATTTTTAAGTAATTACAAATAAAATATTTGTTTGTTTATTTGTTCAATTTCTATATCTGCCCATCTTTGTAAATGAGTTAGCAGTTTATAATTCAGAACATACAATTTTAAAAAAGCATTTTTAAAAAATAAAACCAGCAGAAAACAGTAAAGCATCCAATTTAAGATATTTTACCCGTTAGTAATATAGCCAGAAAAATGGCTATATTGGTGCATACATTGTCCCAGGCTCAGGAACATAGCCAGGAACATTAAGTGGCAAAGAAGATATAACTACACTGCTATTGCTATCACCTCTCAAATAAAAATACAAACAAATATAGGGACCATCTCAAGATGATGTTGATCTTTTTCTAATTTAGACAGAAAGTGTTTCCAAGTTCCATAAAACATATCCCCACAGACCTTCTATAAGGAATGTTAATAGGGATAAAATATTACACATAAAAAGAATACAAAATAATCTTCTGCTGATTTTTTATGCTATTTTTAAACCCATTCTTTAAAAGTTATGCTTTTTAAAAAGCGATACCCATGGTCAGCAATTCCTACACTTCTTTCAGTGACTTTGGGTTCAACTTCCACAGCTTTTGAAAAGATGAAATAAACCCTACTTCTTTTCTCAGTCTTGGTTTCCAACTTCTTTGTTTCAACACATTCAGACATGTATTGGAAATCTTGTATTGATGATTGATGGTGAAGGTGAGGTAGGGGTTTCTTAGCTACTCTTTCCTGTAATACACACGCACACGCACACACACAGAGTATTGATCTAATGGTAACTAACAGGAGATACATTTAAATAAATCCTATGCAAATTTTTATTCTCTCACTATAGAAAAGTGAGACAGAAACGTGGAAAAGGTTAACTGCATTCATTCTTAGTGTCGTGTCCGCAAAATGACACCAGGAGTCGGTGATTTCATGCAATGCTCTTTATTAGGAAAACTGGAACCGAACCGGCGAAAGGAAAAAAGTCCGCGGCTTTTATTCCTTTCGCCGCGGCGGCCGCGGCCAATGGCAGCACTTTGAATCTCCCACGCTCTAAACGAGCCAATCGCGGGAGATTCTTAACGAACCAATCGGCGCGGCTCGCCTGACCAATTAGAAAGCCCCACGCTTTGGCCAATCAAAACGCGGGGATTTCGAGTATGTAAATTAGGATAGAACACCCCTCCCCTCTTGGTTCAGTCCTTACGTTGCGTAGTCACGTAGGTAGGCAGGGCTCCGTCTGGTCCTACTTGACCTGCGCAACTCAGTTGTAAGCGGGATCCCGGCCTGTTCGGTCGGGTTTTTGGTTGCTCCTGTTCCTGTGCGAACCGGCTGGTCGATCGGGCTGGTTCTTTCTCCGTGGCTCCCACCTGGGCCTTCCGGGTTGGTTGAGCTACGGGTTTCGCTGCTCCCGCTCGGTCTTTCCGGGTCGGTCGAGCTGGCTTGGCTGTTCTTATTCGGCGAGGGGTCGCGATGGCTGCGTCTTGGTAAGTACTGCTGGTTTATTTTTTCTTGTAATCGGTCACTCGGGTATTCCCTCCCCCCTTGGTTTGCGTTTTGGGAGGTGGGTTCGTTTGCTGTCCTAGACCTAAGTTGGTCAATGTGTCGTTTCCACGCTCGTCCGTCTGTCGTTTGTAGCCGGTATGAGCGTGGGCCTGTTGTTTGGGTGATGACGGCTGGGATCCATAGGGGGTCCCCCGTCAGGTTTTTTGCATATACGAGGTCCCCGGGTGCGAACGTTCGGTATTTCGTGCTTGAGTCTGGGGGCCGCTCCGGGTTATACGTAGGGTGTAACCTGTCGAGTGGGGATCTCAGCTTTCTACCCATTAGCAGTTCGGCTGGGCTTTTGTTGGTAGTGGTACTCGGGGTTATGTGTTGTGTAAAGAGAAGTCTGTTGATTTTCTCTTGGTTCTCCCCGTGGTCCATTTTCCGGATGGTTTTTTTGGTAAATTGGACCATCCGTTCCGCCCTACCGTTCGCCGCCGGATGCACCGGTGCTGTTAGTGCGTGGCGGATGCCCCTTTCCGCCAGGAATTTCTCGAACTCCAGGGAGGTAAACTGGGGCCCGTTGTCGGAGACGACGACGTCTGGGAGGCCGTGTGTTGCAAAGAGTTTGCAAAGTTCTTTGGTCACGGCCTCCGTGGTTGTTGTCTTCATGTCGCTTACCTCCAGCCAGTTGGAGTAAGCGTCAACTGTTATGAGGAAGGTGTGTCCATTCGTGGGTCCGGCGAAGTCTATATGGATTCTGGACCAGGGTCCCCTTGGGGTTTCCCACTCTAGGACGGGTGCTGTGGGTGGGCTGGGCCTAGTCTCCTGGCATCGCTGGCACCTAGCTACCCAGGCCTCTATCTGTTTGTCCATCCCTGGCCACCACGCGTAACTTCTGGCCAGGGCTTTAGTTCTTACGATGCCAGGGTGCCCCTCGTGCAACATTTCCAAAACCTTCCCCTGTAGTCTGTCCGGAATGACCACCCTGTCACCCCATAAGATGCACCCTTTTAACAACGAGAGTTCGGTTTGGCGGTTCCGAAACGTCTTGACGGACTCGTCGTTGTCTTTTTCCGGCCACCCTTTTTCTACCCAATGCAAAACCCGCGCCAGACACCTGTCTTTATTAGTTTCCCGGGCAATGTCTGACGCGGTTATGGGTAGGTTGGGTAGGGTCTCGATGCTGAGGGTGGTCGTCGTTGGTGCTGGGTCAGAGTCGGATTCCGGTAGTGGTGAGCGGCTTAATGCGTCCGCATGCGAGATCGTCTTACGCGGTCTGTGTATGAGTTCGTAGTTGTAGGCCGCCAGGAACTCGGACCACCTTGTCATTCGGGGAGACAGAATGTTCGGGGTGGCCTGGTTTCCTGCAAGGATGCCCAGCAACGGCTTATGGTCCGTTATAATGGTGAAAGGTCGGCCGTAGAGATATTCGTGGAACCGTTTTATGGCGGCAACTATAGCCAGAGCCTCTTTGTCCAGTTGGCTATAGTTCCGCTCTGGTTTGGTTAGGGTCCTCGAAAAGAACGCGATGGGTGCTTCTTTTCTGTCAGGAAGGGTATGGCTGAGGACGGCGCCGACGCCGAAAGGTGATGCGTCGCAAGTGACGGCCAGAGGCAGGGTCTCGTTGAATTGTATGAGGACGGCGTCGGAGGTGAGGAGGTCTTTAGTTTTTTGGAAGGCGGCTTGCTCCCGTTTCCCCCAAGTCCAGGTTGCCGCCTTGTCCAGGAGCCTATGCAAAGGCTCCGCCGCCGTTGCCTTTTGGGGTAGGAAAACATTGTAAAAGTTCAGTAACCCCAAGAATGCTTGTAGTTCAGTCTTTGATTTAGGGGTGGGGGCCTCTTTGATGGCCTTGATTTTTTTACTCGTGGGGTGAATGCCGTGCCGGTCTAGGAGGTAGCCCAAGAATTCCACTCGTTCCGTGCACAGTTGGCATTTTTCCCTTTTTACTTTAAGTCCCGTTTCCTTAAATTTAGTTAGGACCTCCCTTAGTCGGCTTTCTAGTTTGGCTTGGTTGGTTGCCGACACTAGAACGTCATCGAAATAAGGTACCACCCCCTTGATGCCTTGCAACAACCTCTCCATCAGGCTCTGAAATATGCCTGGTGCCACGCTGACTCCGAATTGGAGTCGGTTGCACTTGAAAGCCCCCCGGTGGGTAACGATGGTCTGGGCTTCCGCCGTTTGCTCGTCGACCGGCAACTGTTGGTATGCCTGGGCGAGATCGAGCTTGGCAAAGACCCTGCCCCCTCCCAGTGAGTGCAGTAGGTGTTGCACTATTGGGACGGGGTAGGCGCTTTGTTGCAGTGCGCCATTTAGGGTGGCCTTATAGTCCCCACAGATCCTCACCGACCCGTCTGGCTTGACCGGGGTGACTATGGGGGTCTCCCACCGGGCATGGTCTATGGGCTGCAATACCCTTTGTTTGACGAGCTTATCAATCTGCTCGTCTATTTTGGGTTTTAGGGCGAATGGCACCCTCCTAGGCTTCAGTCGTTTGGGGGGGATGTTAGGGTCTAGGTCGAATGAGATAAGGGGCCCCTGGTACTTGCCCAGGCTTCCGTCGAAGACATCTCGGAACTCCTGGGCTAGTCGCTGTTCCCAACCGTCGTCGGCGACGTGGTTGACTCCCGTGAGAGTGATATCGAGCGGGGGGAACCATTGTAGTCCCAGCAGGCTTGGGCGGTCGCGATCGACGATCGTGAGGGGGAGTTGTTCGGTGCGCCCCTTATATGGTACGTTAAAATTTTTGGTACCGACTACCGGGATGCGGTTTCCCTGGTAGTCCTTTACAATAAGTCTTTAGCTGTCTACGTTCCTCCTTTGGAGCGTAGGCACCAACCGCTTTATCTCGTGCCATGCAATCATGGAGAGGTAGGACCCGGAGTCTACCTCCATTTTGCACGGCTGGCCCTCGATGTGAACCTCGACATGGATTTTTCGGGCGTCGTCGGTGATGGCGTGGCCGATGGTTACTGTCTGGTGGGTCTCCTCTCTCCGCCGGTTGTCGCCGCCTCGCGAGGATCGTCCGGTCCGGTCCCATCGGCTGTCCGAGTGGCGATCTCTGGGCCGGGGCGGTGAGTTTTCCCTTCTCCGGTCGTTCTGGTCCCATCGAGTTGGACTGCGGTTTTTTTTTCTGGCGGCAAACCCGGGCGATGAGCCCCTTTTCTTCGCAATGCCGGCAGATGGAATCGAAAAAACGGCATTCCGACCTGGGGTGGTCGCCGCCGCAACCGGCACAGTTGGTCCTTGACTTACGACCTCTCCGGTTCCGTTGGTCGCGCCCCGTCTGAAGTCGATGTATGTCTTCTTCGTCTTCGGACGTACTGGATGCAGAGTGGAAATCGCCGTGGTGTGTGGTTGTTTCGGTTTTTTGGTCGGTCGACCTTGCCGGGTTGTTGTTTCTGCCGCGGTCCTTCGTGTCAGGTTTGCGCATGCTATCGGCGGAAGTACGGGTTGCTTCTGCGGCTGCGGTGAGGGCGTCTGCTAAACTGATGTTGCCCTTAGCCATCAGCCGGCTCTGGAGCGCGGGGTCCCACAGACCGAGCACGAATCGGTCTCTCAGGATGTTGTTTAGGTTATCAAATTCGCAGAGCCCCCCTAGGCGCCGCAGCTCGGCGACGAAGTCGCTCAATTTCTCACCCAGTCTCTGGTCTTGCCGGTAGAATTCATTGCGCCGGATCAGGATGGGGACCTCGGGAGCGTAATGTTGCCGAAGGATAGGTTCGAGGACGTCCCAGTCCATGGCGGTTGCGTCGGCGGGCTTGGCCAATGCTTTGGCCATCTGGAAAACTTCGGTTCCGCAATGGGTGAGGAAGACGGCGCGTTTTAGCGGGCCCGAGGCGTCCTTCATGCCGGTGCACTCGAGGTACATGCGGAAACGGTCGGAGAACGATTCCCAGTCCTCGGTGGCGGGGTTGAAGGGGACGGGCGGTGCGATTTTTGCCATCTCGGAGCTTTGTCTGGCTTCCGTCGGACACGGGGTTCGGTTCAGGGTCTGTATCCCATCCTCGTCGCCAGTGTCGTGTCTGCAAAATGACGCCAGGAGTCGGTGATTTCATGCAATGCTCTTTATTAGGAAAACTGGAACCGAACCGGCGAAAGGAAAAAAGTCCGCGGCTTTTATTCCTTTCGCCGCGGCGGCCGCGGCCAATGGCAACACTTCGAATCTCCCGCGCTCTGAACGAGCCAATCGCGGGAGATTCTTAACGAGCCAATCGGCGGGCTCGCCTGACCAATTAGAAAGCCCCGCGCTTTGGCCAATCAAAACGCGGGGATTTCGAGTATGTAAATTAGGACAGAACACTTAGTCATTTAGATTTTTGTATATTCATATCTAAATCTTAAAGCACATTTCAAAATTCTAAGAAAAAGAAAATATGTGCATATAAACCATAAAATAAAACTTTCACAGAATTGCTGTGCTGGCTTCCAGTTTTGTTTCATGTACATGTCAAGACTAATCATCCTCTATATGACACAAGGCCATGCTATCTGTAGGACTATTTTTCACTAAGGACATCTAGGTGTCCTACCAGATCAGATAAAATAGCTATACTCATAGTCCCTAAATATTGTTATCTAATAGAGCTAGGATGCATACCTTTCCTGTGGCAGTTCCTGCTTCATAGAAGCTCTAAGTTTGGCAGATTTTTACCCTTGTAACCTTTCATAAAGTTTGAAGACCTGGCTTTTGCCCCTAAGCACCGGAATAAGATTTAGTGACATCAAAAGTTCGACTTTATGCCAAGTGTTTGATGTTTTAAATGTGTTTAATTTTATAGCTTTAATATGGTTTTATGCTGTTTTGACTTTTGATTGGGAGTCACCTAGATTTATGATAAGACATAAATAAATCAACTTTATTACAGTGCAGAATATATATGCTTTTATTTTAAAGATGCATTCTGGGAAGGTTGCAGTGATTTAATCCTTTAAATCCTTTGGGTAGCACAAAATAATTAAGATAGTCCTCAACTTAAAACTAATCACTTAGCAACTGTTGTAAGTAACGATTGTCCCCCTCCCCAGATACTTATTCAGTTCTGAAATTCCAATAGCCAGCTCACCCTCTCCCCTCAGTCACATGGCTGTATTTCGGGTGTTCAGCAATGATCTACAATTATGGCCATTTGCAGTGTCCCATGGTCACATGACCACAATTTATAAACTTTTTGCTGAAAACCAGCATTTACTTCCAGTTTGAAGCAAAAACTTTCCATTTGTTTAACATGCACTGTAAAAAAAAACCTTGTAAAATTGGGTTAGTTACATGATAATCTGCTTTACGACTGTCATGTCTTACAACTATAATAGGAAGGCTCCATTGTGGTCATAAGTTGAGGACTATCCGTACAAATACATTTCACATTGATCCATGGACTAAGTGCATAGACTGCATTAGTGAAGGTGGCTTGGCTATGCTGGATGTTAGCTATTCAGCAACAGCACCAAGCCAAAGTGGCTCCTGTCTCAGTTGCTCAGCAAGGGAAGAGCCTGTTCTGGAGTAACAACCACAGCAACAGCCATGGTCAGCTGAGCTGTAAAGTGTTGCCAGGGATAAGCTGTTCAGCCTTGATATCAGGGCAAGGCCAGTACCTTAGGAGATACACCAGGCTGAGGCCAGGGTGGCCTAGAGCAGTGGCAGCAGACGACACACTTAGCTCAGCTGCTTGGCAGTGCTGAAGGTCAGCTATTTGGTAGCAGCATCAAGCTGAAGCCACATGATCTAAACCCCAGAGCTCACTGCAACAGCATTGCCAAAAAGGCATTAAGAGTTGTTAACCTTATTTTGTGAAGCTTCTTTCCCGGTAACATTGAACACGGCAATTTCAAGCCAAAGCTGGATCCCCAGGAAATTCAGGGACAGAAGGAAGACTAAATCTGGAGTGAGGGCTTAATTGTGGAGGCAGGATGAGACCACAACCTGCTTTCTAACAAGAAGTTTGATTTTAGGAAAAAAATGTCCTATAATCTGCAACTCCTACACTGCAGAAACATTTAGGCCACACATATTGACCAGGGTAAAGCTATAGATACAATTTATATAGACTTCTGCAAAGCCTTTGATTCAGTGGTGCACGACAAACTACTGTTGAAACTAAGCTTTTACGGCATCTCCGGATCCCTGCACAAGTGGATAGCTGCATTCCTATCAAACTGGCAACAAATAGTCAAAATAGGGAGGTCCCTATCAAATCTAGCACTAGTTAACACTAGTGTCCCCCAAGGCAGAGTTTTAGAACTCACACTCTTTCTGCTTTACATAAATGACCTATGCAATCATATTAAAATCAGCTGCGTCCTCTTCACTGATGAAGTAAAATTATTTAACACCACTGACAATGCTGCTGCCCTACAAAGCGACCTTGACTATGTGTCAGAATGGTCGTGTTATTGGCAACCCCAAATTTGAATTAATAAATGCTCTGTCCTACACATTGGCAATAAAAATCAGAACACCAAATATAATTTGGTCAGAAACAATCTCCTGGATGACCCTCACTCTGTCAAGGACCTAGGAGTACTCATCTCAAATGATCTAAGCCCCAGAGCTCACTGCAACAGCATTGCCAGAAAAGGCATTAAGAATTGTTAACCTTATTTTGTGAAGCTTCTTTCCCGGTAACATTGAATAGCTAACTAGAATATACAAAACCATTGCCAGACCAATTCTTGAATATAGCTCGTCTGCCTGGAACCCACACTGTATATCAGACATTAACACGATTGAGCAGGATCAGAGATATTTCTCGAGAAGAGTACTCCACTCCTCTACTCACAATAGAATTCCCTATGCCTCCAGGCTTGAAATTTTGGGTTTGGACAATCTGGAACTGCACCACCTGCAGTCCGATCTAAGCACAGTACACAATACTGTCTGCTATAATGTTTTGCCTGCCAACAACTTCTTCAGCTTCAACCACAATAATACATGGGCAAACAATTGATACAAACTCAAGGTAAATCGCTTCAAACTCGATTGCAGAAAGTGTTCAACACCTGGAATGCTCTACCCAACTCTGTTGTTACAGCCTGAAACCCTCACAGCTTCAACCTCAAACTGTCTACCATGGACCTCACCCATTCTTTTTTTTTATTATTGATTTTTAAAACAAACATGAACAAACAAAACATAAAAACATCTAGCCATCTTCCATATATATATACACATACAGTGTGCCGGTTGGTTTACAAATTGTTTTGTGCTTCTATTTCGTAGTCTTCAATTACAATTACATTGTATATACTCTCGTACTTTTAATCAAATATAAAATACATTAATATCATTATTAATCAATCATTTGACTATTCTTTTATTCATTCGTGTTTTATGAAATAATCATATTTTACTTAATTTGTTTTATAACGGTTCATATTATCATTCCAAATCTATCCTAAAATCATTTTGTAGATATAATAAAAAAAGAATACATCTTTATATATTTATTATTTTCTAAGAATCTACATATTTCATTACTATGTTTTATTGTCTAATCATTGAGAGAATAGATCCCAAATTTTATAAAATTGTTTATCATCTTGTTCTCTAATTTCAAATGTCAATCTACTCATTTCAGCACATTCCAATATTTTCTTAATAGTTTGCTCCTGTGATGGTGTTTTCTCATTTTTCCAGTTTTTAGCAAATACAATCCTAGCCGCTGTTAATACATTTACAATCAGGTATTTCAAGTCTTTACTATATATTTCAGGTAAAATTCCCAATAAAAATATCTCTGGTTTCAAATCTATATGCTTTTTTGTCATTTTTTCCAATCACATGTGGATTTTAGTCCAATATTTTTTAGCATCCGCACATGTCCACCACATATAGTAATATGAGCCAGGTGTCTGATGACATTTTTCGAATTTATTCTTGAACATTCTTGCTATTCTTATCGAGGGGGGAAATGCCACCTCTAAAACATCTTATACAAATTTTCTTTACATGCTGTTGACATTGTCATTTTATAATTTTGAGACCACAGTTTTTGCCATTTCTCTAGATCAATCCCATATCCAAAATTTTTCCCCCAAGCAATCATAGTTTCTTTAACTTGTTCTTCTTCTAGCTTAATTTCTAATAATTATCCATACAATTTTTTAATCACCTTTTCATCAGTACCTGTCAAAATCTTATCTAAGTCAGTCAGTTTATCATAGAAACCTTCTGTTTTAGAATCTTTATCATACCTTGAATTTGCGCATATGAAAACCAATTCATCTTTATACCTTGTTCCTCTAATTTTTGCATAGATTTAAGTTTACCCTTTTCATTCAATATTTCACCATATCTGTTTGTTCCTTTTTGTATATTATAGGATAAGAAAATGCTTCAATAGTTGATAACCAGACTGGAATTTTCAAATAACATTGTCTTTTAATCTTCTCCCAGTTTAACCACAGAGACTCCCATATATAATGTCTTCTAAAGTACCCATGTTTTAGTTCCTTTATACCATAAAAAAGCATGCCACCCCAACAATAGATCATGTCCTTCTAATGACAACAATCTAGTATTTCTTAATGTTATCCATTCCTTAACCCACATCAAATTTGTACAACTCCCAATTAGGCAAACCAAATCCTCCTCTTATTCTAGCATCTTGAAAAAGTTTTAACTTTATTCTCGCTTTCTTACCTTGCCATATATATTTCAACACAATTTTATTTAAATCTTCTAAATAATCTTTTCCAAGCCTAATTGGAATTGTTTGGAACAAATATAAAATTCTGGGTAATATATTCATCTTGATTGTTGATATTCTCCCTATTAATGACAGTTGTAAATTTTCCCATTTCGCCAGATCTAGCACTATCTGCTGCATAAGTTTAACATAATTATTCTCTTTTAGTGTACTGCACCTTGCTGCCAAATATCTCCCCAAGTACTTGATCTTATTCATAACCTGGATTTTCAACAGATCTATCAGTTCTTCCTGTCAGTTCGCCCTCTATCATTACCTTTGCCGTTTGCTTATGATATATAGTTTCTATTGCTTGAATAAATTTTTTAGCAAAGCCCATCTGTTCCAACAGTGATAACATGAATTGCCAATTCACATTATCAAATGCCTTCTGTGCATCTAAAAATATCAAAGCCATTTTTTTTCAGGATGTGCCTCATAGTATTCCAAAGTGTCCAAGATTACTCTCATACTGTCTTTAATTTGTCTCTTTGGCAGAAATCCATTTTGATCAGGACGGATAAAATTGTTTTAAGTATTTTTTAAGTCTTTCTGCCAATATTGAAGCAAAAATGTTATAATCTGCGTTTAGTAAGAAAATAGGTCTATAGTTCTTGATTTGTAATGGATCAGCCTCCTCTTTTGGAATAAGTGTAATATAAGCTTCTGACCATGATTTAGGTATTCTCTTCTTTAACATAACTTCATTCAATGGAAGATTCAACGATTCTTGTAATGTTTTGTAAAATTCTGCCGGAAGCCCATCTGGGCCTGGTGCCTTTCCATTATTTTGCTTCTTAGTGCTTCAGTTAACTCCATCATTGTTATATTGCTTTCTAACATTGTTCCAATCTCTTCAGGTATCTGGGGGTAAATTAGCATTCTGTAAATACTGTTTAACTCTTTCCTCATCAATATTCCCTTGTGTTTATAGTTTCCCATAATAGTCTTGTATGATTTCCTTCTTCTCTTTACTACCATAGCAAACTTGGCCTTGGTCGTCTATTAATTGCAATATTCTCCTTGATTCTTTCTCCTTTCTCAATTTATATGATAACCATCTACCTAGTTTATTTTCATCTTCAAAGTAGTTCTGTTTAGCACCTCTAGTTTTCTGTGCTAGTTCTTCTTTTTCTATTAGACCCATTTTATGTTTGGTTATATACATTTTTAACTTAATGTCCTTTTTCAGTGGCATTTTCTGTAACTCTTTTTCAAGTCCTTTTTACTCATCCTCTAGTGCCTTAGAGGCTAATCTTTTCATGGTATTTCTTTTCCTTGTATAGTCTATTATCAAGCCTCTGGCATAAGATAAGATAAGATAAGATAAGATAAATTTATTGTCATTGTACTCAGAACCTGAAAACAATGAAATAAGGTGCTCTTTCACAACATACAACTGAACAACACCAAAAGACATATACAAATAACAATGTAAAACAAATTAAAAAAAATAACAGTTAAAAACTATACAACCAGGATATACATATGCCTTCATTGGATCCCATATGTTCTGGATTGATGTATCTTCTTTTTTGTTTTCTCCAAAGAAAAAAGGCAGTTCTTTCTCCATCCACTATGTGAAGACTTTTCCCTTTAAAATAGTATTATTTAACATCGATCTAGATCTTCTTCTTTGTCCTTTCCATTTAATTGTCATTGGATTGTGATCTGCCCAAGTACTTGTTTCAATATTTATTTCTTGAATATTAGTTAACAATTCTGTTGACATCCATATCATATCTATTCTGGACCATGATAAATATCTATCTGAGTAGAAGGTGTATTGTTTGATTTTAGCATTTCTTTCTCTCCATGTATCTTTTAAGTTTATTTCATCTACCATTTTAAAAAAAGATTTAGGGAGGGTCTTTCTGTTTTGCTTTATTGTTTTCTGTGCTGTATAGTCCAGTTTATTGTCTACAATTCCATTAAAATCTCCCATCATAACTACATTAGCATAGTCCAGTTCAATTATTTTCATATGTAATTTTTTATAAAATTCTTCTTGATTGTCATTTGGGGCATAGATTGCAATCAGGAGTGTATTATTGTCCATTATTTCCACCATTAGTGTTCTTCTGTCGTCATCAGTGTAAATCAATTTCGCTGGGATAATATCTTTAATGTATAAAACTACTCCTCTTTTCTTGCATTGTGTCAAACAAGTAAATATTTTCCCTAATTTTGGCTGTATCAACAATTGTTCATATTGCTTTTTAATATGTACTTCTTGTAGGCAGATTATAGTAGATCTTGGTTCACTTTCTTTGGCTTCCTCCTTTCCACCTGCTGCACCTTCTTCTTTTTCAGTCATCATTTGGCAGTCCTCTTGGAATTCAATTAGTGAAAAAAATTTTCTGCCTCTTCCTCTTTCTTTATGTATTATGTATTATGTATAAAATGATTCAGCTTTCTCAATTGAGTCAATTCTATATCTCTGTCCTTGTGAACATTAAACCTTCAGCTATCTATAATTTACCTCTTTTTAAAGTAGCATTTTGGTCAGAAATTGGTATTCTCTTCTCATCTCTCTCACTCTTCTGGGTACTTGTTTCAAGACCACAATCTCCTTATCTTTGTATTTCAATGTTTTCTCTCTTACCACTTGTAATATTTGCATTTTAATGGTTTTCTTTGTAAGACTGATGTGAACTTCTCTTGGTAAGCTATTTCTCATTGCATATCTTGTGAAGACTCGATAGACCTCATCTATTCCATCCATCATCTTCTCTTCAATAATTTCCAAAGCTTCAGCCAATATTTCTATCATTATCTCAGCTAGGTTTTGTCCCTTTTCTTCCTCCATGTTTTGGAATCTAAAATAAAATTCTGATCTGTCCATCTCCCATCTCAGCATACCACTTTTATCTTGTTCAACCACAGTTAATCTGTTATCAATATCTCCAATCTTCTTGTCTCTTTGTTTATCTTCTTCAATTTTTTGGAATCTCTCATCATACTTCACCATCATTTGTTAGATGTTCTCCACCTTTTCATCGGCTTTCCCTGTTCTTTGTTTGATATTCTCTGTTCTCTTTTCAATATTCTCTGTTCTTGTTTGAATATTTTGAATTCCTTGCATAATCATCTGCAGGGTCACTTTTTCTTGTTCTTGTTCTTGCTGTAACATTTTCTGTATTGAACGTTGTCCTCCAGATGGTGGAGAGGAAGAAGTAGAAGTTGAGGAACCAGGGGCTGTTAATTTCCTACTCATTTCGAGCAATTCAAAATCTTCAGGTTCTTCTAGACTTTAATCCAATTGCGAAATAACCAATTGCAATTCCAAATAAAAATAGTAGGAAAAAAGAAGCCAAATAGTAATAATAATAAAAAAAGAAAAAAAATTCTTCAGGTTCTTGTATATCTTAATCCAATCGATTGGTTAGATAACAGTAAAAATTAAAAAATGAAGGAAAAGACCATAAACACGCACACAAAAGAAAAAGTTGTAAAATTCTAAAAAAGGCGGAAAAGTTAAAAATAAAAAGCTAAAAAAGAGAAAGGGAAAATTCTTCAGGTTCTTCAACACCTTAATCCAATTACCGTATATACTCGAGTATAAGCCGAGTTTTTCAGCACATTTTTTGTGCTGCAAAAAAACCCCTCGGCTTATACTCGAGTCAGATTCCCCTCTGAAAAAAAATGGTGTGGAGCTCCGAAGCTGGGCAGCCGCTTCCCTGCTTCCGTGTTTCCTTTGCAACTTTTAAGCATGGGAGTAATCGGAAGCAGAAAAGTTCTTGCTTGAGGATATATTGTTTTTTCTTTTTTTAACTGTTTTTACGGGGGGGAAGACCCACCGCCATGTGAGAATGCTCAGACATGAAATCTATCCAACCGAAAATAAGTGTGTGTATGTGTGTGGGGGGGATTTTAACAGAGGGAAGATGTAGGGAGAAGGCAAAAGCGACAGAAGATCCTTCAGGGGAAACTGAGGGGGAGACTCACCCTTGGTCCAGATGAGCCCCCTTCCCCTTTCTCTAGGCTGAGAAAACAACGCGAGCTGAGGTTGCTTCGGCTCCACTCAGCTTCATTTCCTCAGCTCCAGCTGCTTTCAGTCCACTCGGGAGGAGGGGGAGGAGGGGGAGGAGGGGGAGGCTTTTCTGAGCTCTAGGCTGAGAAAGCAACGCGAGCTGAGGTCGCTCCACTCAGCTTCATTTCCTCAGCTCCAGCTGCTTTCAGTCCACTTGGGAGGAGGGGGAGGAGGGGGAGGAGGAGGGGGAGGCTTTTCTGAGCTCTAGGCTGAGAAAGCAATGCGAGCTGAGGTCGCTCCACTCAGCTTCATTTCCTCAGCTCCAGCTGCTTTCAGTCCACTCGGGAGGAGGGGGAGGCTTTTCTGAGGTCTAGGCTGAGAAAGCAACGCGAGCTGAAGTCGCTCCACTCAGCTTCATTTCCTCAGCTCCAGCTGCTTTCAGTCCACTCGGGAGGAGGGGGAGGAGGGGGAGGCTTTTCTGAGCTCTAGGCTGAGAAAGCAATGCGAGCCGAGGTCGCTCCACTCAGCTTCATTTCCTCAGTAAAAAACCCTGGGGTTTTGCATTTGCAAGGTGCAAAGGGGCAGGGGCGGATCGCGCGTGCGTGCTGGAAAGGGCTTGACTTTATGCGGGGGGGAGAGAGAGAGAGAGATATCATAAGAATGGCTCTTGGTTTTTTCTTGCAAGGGAGAGAGTGACTCCTGCCTACCACTGTCATCATCATCATCTTTTGGGTTAGTGAGTCAATCAAACCTTTCATGATAGTGAGATCGTTTCCCAAATTTCCCTTAAATCAGGGAAGAAATCAGAAACAAACCTTTGGGCTGAGAATAAGCCTGTTCCTATGATGCCATTTTTGTTCACTTCAGTGTGAAAAGTGTGAAAAAACACACTTCTTTTTCTTCATCTTCTTGTTCCCTATTTACTGGTCTCTTTCAAAGAGGAAATTGTGAACATCAAACTTATTCTCAACTGTCCTAGTGAAAGTTTTTATTGGCATCTATTTTTATTTTTGAAATTTACCAGTAGCTGCTGCATTTCCCACCCTCGACTTATACTCGAGTCAATAAGTTTTCCCAGTTTTTTGTGGTTAAATTAGGTGCCTCGGCTTATATTCGGGTCGACTTATACTCGAGTATATACGGTAACAGGTCTCAAATATAAAAGGATGCATAAGAGAAAAAAAGAAGGCCAGAAAAATAAACAAAAGAAAAAAGAAAAAAAGCCAATATGGAAGCTAAATGGAAAAACAAAAATACCAGGGAGGGGAGGGAAAAAAAAGAAAAAAGAAGACTACTCCTTTAAAGAGAAAAGGAAGAAAATCATTTATACTAAAGCTTTTCCTTTAAAATAAAGAGCAAGCATAGAAATTTAAGTTCCAAGCACAAGAAAAAAAAAACAAAGACAAGTTCCAAAGGGCCAAAAATCCAAATAGCTATTACAAAAAGTAAACTGATGAGGAGGGGTAGCGCAGCTTAGAAAAAATAAAAAGAGCACACTGCACTTTGTTTAGTTATCCAAGGCTCTTGTTATAACACTCTTCTCCAGAAACTTATCACCTTTTTTTTCCTATAACCTTCAGCACCAGACTCCAGCTGTTGATAGAAACCCAGAAGAGCACCTGCAATAATACTCTCCCATGCTCTTCCCTCTATCTTGTCAAATAGCAATGCCCTTGAAAAAAAGTCTCTGTTTTTTCTCAGCTTTGTCTAGTCAAAAGAGAAATAGAATATTTCCAAGCCTCTAGTTGGCAGTGTTACAAAGTTTCTTTTGCTTTCACTTTCCCCCTCCTTTTCCAAGCAAAATATAATAAGAATTAAAAAAAGAAAAAGATATTTAAAAAAAAAAACTAAAAGGGAGTCTCTAGCCTAAAATATTATAAAATCAAAAAGGAGAAAAAGAAGAGAAAAAAGAAGAGAAAAAACCAGTCCAGTTTCAAAGTATAAGATCGTGTGTAAAAAATCCAGCAATGAGAGAAAAAAATTACTTTGACATTCCTGTTTAAAATCGCCACTTAATCACTTCTGTCAAAACTTTTATAGATTCTTTATTTTCCTTAGGGTGTCCTTTCAAATATTAAAATAAAGAACAAGTTCTCACCAAACCGGCACACTCTCTCTTTCCGTTCTCTTTCGTTTCAGAGCTGGCAAAAAGAGCTGCTCCTGGATCTACCAGGGACTTTGTGATACCCCTGGGATCGACAGGATGCGCTCTTTACTTTCACCATCTCTTCGGGATGGTTTAGATCCGATTGGACTGTCCAGAAGCAAAGATATCAGCAGCGATCTCAGACCTCCAAGATCGCATGCCGTATCGTCGCAACGCCAGCTCCACCCACCTCACCCCATTCTTAAGAGGTCCTTAAAGGGGCATGCTTAAGTGTACCAGTGTGCTTACTGTCCCTGTCTTACTGTCCCCATTTATCTATATTTACTTCCTTTGTTCATGTTTATGTTCATACCTATATTTACTATCTTGTACATGTTTGACAAACAAATAAAATAAAAAATAAAAATAAAATAAACAATAGCAGTGGTGAGAGTTGTGCTGCAAATCCAAGGGGAAGCTAGTATTGAGGCCTAAGGCAACTGAGTTTGAGACCATGGCTAGAGTGGCAAAACACATGGAGTGAAGCCCCATGTTTGAGCACAAAGCCAATGGCTACCAGAGTTGCCTGCTGTGACATTCCACTCAGAGTAAGAGTTGGGTAGAAGGCTGTGTGAGCTTACCCTCCCACTGGCTGACCAGTAAGTTTAGCTTAAGAGAGGGGTTGTTGTTTTGTGTGAGGGGAAGTGGGCAAGTCCTGCTAGCGCTGAGAGTGAGCTAAGAGTGAGGTCTAAGGGAGTGGCTATGAGCAGTCTTGAAAAAGGCCAAGAGATAGCTAGAGCACCACTGAAGAAAAATAAACAATCTGACCAAACACAAAAGCTGCAATTAAGGCCTACCTTGTGGAAGTAAGAGTGGCAAAATATAGTTTTTCTCCACACTTATTGCACCTGAAGTGTTGTCAAATGGACCTTAACAAATGTCAATAAGTAAGACAAAAAGTCTGAATAGTGAATATGGCAATATCTGGAGACAACAAAAGAGAAGAGAAAGAACTAGAGAAGATAACATAATACAGAGGCCTGCAAATAGAAACAGAATGGCTCTGGCAAAAAAAAAAAGCAAATAGGTACCTTGGGTGCATCTCAAAACAACTGGAGTACTACTTGAATACTATTGATATTGACAAAATGACCATTGGACAATTGCAAAAGGCAGCTTTACTTGGAACAACTTGTAGTAATTTAATTGTGCATTTCTGCCACGAAATTCCATATGGAAATATCTGTAATCATTAGGAGTGGAGTATAATTCACAATAATAACTTTTGTTCCTTAGCATATGGCATACCACGTTACTAATTGATAAACACATAGGCTGTGGAATGTGTTGTACCAAAGGGGGAAAAATACTTCATATAAAGTTTAAAACAAACTTTAAATGGCCATTTTTAAAAGAACTGTCTTAGTTACAGGTGATCAAAATAAAAGGAGGAATTTCTAACCTGTACTTTCCTATTCTTTGAAGAGAAATAATTCCAAATAATATTTCTTGCTCTTCTCAGAAAATGCTCCATTAAGTCTTCAATGATCCATGTATCACATAATTCAGAGTCATTTGTGTTTTTGAAGATGTGAACCAGCCTTACACTGTGTTTTCAATTGAATTACGGATCTGGTTTTTTTAATGTCACTATGCAGAAGGATGGAGGAATCAATAGACCCAGAATTTTTTTTCTTATACTATACAATTAGCAATCATTCTCAAAAATAGAAAATAAAGCTGTCACTTCAAATATCATTGAACCTAATCCATTATTGCTTGATCTTCAAGAATATTTTTCTGTCATAGCTTCATCCTGTTGGAAATGAATCCAAATGACAAAAACTTGGATCGATGAAAACACAGAGAAATTATTGTTAAGCTGTTTGCAAAGAGCGGTAGAATCTCAGCTGACCTCAACATGAAGTTTGAGCCAAGAACCACACCTTAAGATTTCAATACATTTTATAGTTCTTCTATCCCAACGCCCCTCCGACATCCACCCAGTGACCGAGTACAGCTAATCCGAGGCGCCTTATGGAGACCACATCATCTCCTTTGATACCTCCCAATGACCTCCCATCACATTTTTCTTGGCATTAAAGAATGTCCCTTCAGCAGGGCCCCTGTTCTAACGGTCTGAGAATAAAGAAATATCTATTCCTAACACCACACTTGTTACATATTAATGTTACATTCAGCACATCTTCTTATATGCATTTCTAACATCTATGCAAAGTAAAAGTAAGTTGATGTTTTGAAAAACAAAATCTAACTTTAAAGAAAGTTAGGGCAATAGTTTATCTCTTATCCTATTGTCCTCCTAATCCTGGAGGAAATAGGGGTGGCATTACTTGATACAGGAGGTTGTAATAGATTGCAGGTACATGTTTAACAATAAGTTAATGTATTAGAAAATATATTTAAATGTCTATAGAGAACTGTCTTCTTAATGCTATAATATACCATTCTCTTTATCTACATTTTTTTCTTATTTCTAACAATCCTATGTTGCTTTTTTTAAAATTACAAAACCTCCATGTGTATGACAAGCTTTTTCTCACTTAATCATGGTTACTGAATGAAAAAAAATAAATTGTGTTCACACTGCTGAACCATAAACTATGGTTATATTCCATAATGTCTGGGGTCATTCAATGTGCTAGATAAAATTATTACAACTGCAACTATGTCTGCACAAAATATCAAATTTTGGTTAATTAATCCAATGGCTGGATGCCAGTAAACTAAATTTAACTGCCACATTTTTTAGTCAGAATCTATGAACTGAGCCAGACACTTTTTTCCACACACATCCCTTTCCAAATCCTATATATAAAACAACTCAAATTATTCTATGTAGACACAACAGCATTCCTAAAAATAGTTGTTAGAATCTTTTTATTTCCTTTTTATTTTGCCCTTTAGCAGGAAATACTTCTATTTAAACTTCTTCATAGTTCCTGAACCTTGTTCTCTTTAAAGTAGTATACCTTTTGAATTTTCCTTCCTATTTCTGCTTATTAAACTTACGTATCAAATACATATCTCACCATTAGAAAGTACAAAGTCTGAACACTAGCTCTTTGCTGACTCTCCTCTCCATTTACTTGGATGTGTCATTGAATTTGCTAAATTGAGGTGTTGCACTAACACTTACTGTGTTTTATTGGATTTGGCAGAGTTGGTATGTGAATCCAACCTCTGTGAGTTTATAAATTAGAAGCTAAGTTTTATCAGTGACCTGATGCCCATGTATTTTTCAACAGACCATGATTAGGATAAATCATAGTTACCAGAGTTTTAACCGAAGTAGATCAATAGGACTTAGGATCGGGTAAGTACATATGCTTAAATTGTAACTCTTCAGTTGCTCAATTAAGTCAAATACATCAAAGTTCTAACTTCGTATAAATGTACTATCATTAGTCTGCTGCTTTCTGTTGCTGATCACCCTACCCCGCTTCTGTGTTTAGAAGACCCATTCTCTTGTGACTTACAGAAATACTATAGATCAGTGCAGAGATATTCTGGCGCCTTCAATTGTTGCTGTAAAACTTAGTTTGTTTAACTGTACTTAAACAAAATTGTATAAACAGTGAAGAGGGTTTCTGGTGGAATCAAAGAGGATACGAAGAGAATTGCATCCACGCTTATACAGTGCGGCTTGTAGTCAGATAAATTGAAATAATTACAGGAGGTTAAATCCCCTGGATTTCTGGATTCGTCATAAATCAAATTGTACGTCTAGTCCATACTCAAGACCAGCAATGCACCCAGGTTACAAGACCAAAACAAGTCCAAATTCCAAACATTGCTGACGGAAAAGAAACAAGCGTCGGTTACCTATTGACGTGACTACAATTCCCAGCAAGCCCCGGAGGATGGAGTTTTTCAATTGTTTGTGGAGGCGGGCTTGATTGCTTATCCTATGTTGGTGCTTCATGGCCGCCGGAAGTTTCTCTGCCGCGGCCAATTGGGGGTATTCCTGAGCTCCTTTGCCCTGGACTCTTTTTTTCGTCAGGAGTTTGCCCTCAGCTACTTCCAATGGCTGGAGCTTCGGCACCCTTGAAAGTGTGCATCGTGGGGTCGGGAAACTGGTGAGTGAGAAGTGCCACTCGCCTCGGAGTTCACAGGGCGTCAGCAGAGCTTGCACTTTGCTATGGCTGGTTTTGGGGGAATAAATCCCCGCATATTTCATCCCTCCACGAAAACTGACAGCCTCCTTAAACTGGGCGGGGACAGGGACAGATTTCCGACTAAGCCCTGCTCGGGTGCTGTTTTGTCGGGCAGGTGGGACTTTTGCACCTCACTCTTTTTACAGACGGCTTTAGGGGTTGAAGGTTGCCCTTCCCCCGATTGATATGGTGGTGTACCAAATCAGTCTCTTCGTTAGAAAAGCTGAGCTTGAATGGCCATTGATGACAGTGGCATTTCGCCTCCCAAGAGTCTAAACCTAATCCAGTTACCTACTGTGGCATTCTCTCAGCCAGATGCTCAACCTGGATACGCTGGGTCAGGGAATGGTCACCCGATGGGAAAAACTTAAAAGCAGTGACTGAGTGCAAAAAAAAGGGTTTTCTTGCTGTGTGGCATAGTAATTGATTTATTGTAGTTACAGACCAAATAACTCCAGAGGATAGAGTCAAGAATTAGAAGGGGCCTTTGGCTATAAAAGAGACAAATTCCATGCTGATAACCATTAGAAAAGGGTGAACATAAAAATACAATTTTGTAAGTGCCCTTATATAAATTTAAGTTATACTTCTCATCTGGAACCCTATGTATTCATGTCACACTGTGCTGAAATAATTCTTGGAAAAAGTTGTAATAGAGTTTGGGGGAAAATGCAAAAAAGTAATCAAAATTATTAGGAGTCTAGACAGTGTTAGTTAAATTATAATTGAATTAATCAGCTTGGTAATGTCCATTTAGTTGTTTTGGTCTAACACAGGGATCGCCAACTTTTTCGACCTCGGAGACCATAAAACTCATACTTTTAAATCCCGAGGACCACCAATACGAATTTTAAAGAAGACAATATATTTAATATAAACATTTTATTTTTTATATTAAATATAAATTTAATATTTTTTATTATTTATACACACACATACACACAAATGCTTATTTAATCATAACAAAATTGTAAATGCTTAATCATAACTGTGGGGCAGAGCAAAGGGAAAGGAGGAGCCTCTCTCATCCTTTGGGGGGGAAGAGGGAAGTTTTAAGAAGCCACATGGTTCCTGGAAGCTGGGAAGATCTGGACAGGGAGGGACCGGCTCCCCCTCAAATAGAAGAAAAGGAGAGCCATCTCATATCTCCCCCAAGTCAGAGGAAACCTCTCCCTCCTTTGCCAGGTGTGGCTGCCTGGAGTTAGTTGGGGGAGGGAAGGAGAGCCGGGCTGGAATCGCCAATGGGCTCCTAATAATGAGGAAGCACCCCCCCTTTCAGCCTCCACATAAGAAGAGGACTCCCTGAGGCTAAGCTCCAGGTTTCTCCTGTTGCTTCCCAGCAGAGAAGGATCCCTCCCTATGTGGAGGCTGAAGTGGGTGGGGTGGGGTGTTGAGTCCAGGAAAGCTGGAGCTCGCCTGCACAAACAGGCTGGTTATTAGGAGCCTGTCTTCCTCAGTGCTTTTTTGGTCTGGGCAAAAAAGTGCTTTTTTGGTCTTGGTCTCTCCCCGCCACCCCATGCCAAAGGAAAGCCAGCTGGGCTTCGCCTTCCCTCTTTCCCTTCCCCCATTCAATCTTACTTTGGGACAGAGGAGAGCGTGCTGGAAATGTGTTGGCTTTTCCAACACGCCTTTCTCCGGTGCTCGCTTACAGTTCTTCACGTTCCTCCAGGCCTGGCTTGCTGAGGGGGGAGAGCAGCCCTGACATCTCTGCTGCCCCCCTCAAGGAAAAAAAAGCAAGCAGAAACAGCTCTCGCTGGAGCGAAAGAGCAGAGATCAGAAGGCACAGGCAACAGAAAACAGCACTTTTTCAAAGGCAGCAGCTTCCATCTTCTCTTGCCTGTGCCTTCCTCAACCTCAGCTCTTTCGCCCCAGCGAGAGCTGTTTCTCGCTTTTCCTGTGCTTTCTCCGGGCAGTGATGGCTTGGGCCGTGGGGGGGGTGGGGAGCTGCAAAGCAGAGTGCTGAGAGGGACAAGGAAACTGTTGCCACCCCCACCACCCCATTCCGGACCTCTGAACTCAATAGTAAGTGCAGACTTGCCTACTCCGCCCCCTCCCACCACCAACAGCCAGTACTTTTCCTGCCCCGGGCTGTCCCCGCCCATTGAGGAAGAGCCCAGGCCAGAAGAGGCAAACTGGAAGGTGCGGGAGTGCTGCACAAAAGCAAGTAGCGTGACACTCCTGCACCTCCCGGCCATCTCCATTGCCGCTTCAGCCTGCCTGTGCCGCCAGCTCCCTCTTTCTGCAACAGTCCCATTACCTCATCCTACCTGGCGAGGACTGTGTTGCTTTTTGCAGGTTTGTGCTTGGCCGAAGGGTGGGAGCCAGCGGGTGGGCGGGCTTTGGGGGGTGCTTTGGGGGGCACTTCTCTGTACCCCACCAAAATTATCTCACGGCCCACCAGTTGGCAACCACTGGTCTAATGTATTTGATGAAACTGGAAAAATTGAGTAATTTTGTCAGTTAATTTTGTTGTCAGTTTATTTTCTATATATCTCAAAAATTTAAAAATAATTGTAACAGCCTAACGTGTTAAGGACCTAATTACCCTTTCAATACATGGAAAATATATATCGTTTTCAAAGATGTTTTTACTCAAATGTTTGAAAAATTGTACAGGTAAGTCTCCCCTTATGACTAGTTGTATAATGACCATTCAGCGTTATAATGATCTCCCCTGGGCTACTTATGATCCAGATTCAAGTTAGTTCTCCTGCAGTCATGTGATCCAGTTTAGGTTCTTGACAACTGCCCCACCCTTATGGCTTTTTCAGTGTCCCATAATCAACTTTTGATTTCCAGCAAAAACTACCAATTGTGGACAATGGATTGCCAATGGAGTGCATTATTCACTTAACCAGCATAGTAATTCACTTAACAACTGCTGCAAAAGTTGTAAAATTAGGCACAGTCAAGTGGGGACCCCCTTAATATTCAAGATCAGCTGTCTTACCTCTGTAATTACAGGCTCAATTACAGTCATAAATCAAGGACTCTCTGTTGTGTTCAGTGGAAATGAGAGAGAAATTAGAAGTGCCTATGGTACTTTAGGAGCTTAGTAAAAAGTTTTTGTTTACCTGTTTAAGCCTACATGGTTGAATTTGTCAAAAGTTTTCTAAACATTTGATAACATAAGAGGCAGGTTTGGTCTTCTTAATGAATAAACAGAATAGACTGCCAGATGCTGATCAAATCTAATCTCCAATGCTAATCATTGGTGGAGGGAGTTGCAAAATGTATTTAAATTACATGTTTTCATTTATTAGATTTTTCCATGGAAAAAATTATATTTCATTGTATTGATTAATGTACTATCAGAAAGAAAAACATATTAGGCTCTACACTCTATTTCAGTAAATTGAGCAATTAATAGAAAGTTTCTTTTGGTCTTTCTTTCTGACATTTCCATTCAAATGCTATTTACAAAATATTTAAAACTTCACTATTGTCTTACTTCTGTTGATGTATCTTCTGCAACAAAAGCTAGTGAAGATCATGTATATTGTTTAATATAATCAGTGGTTTGTTAGTCTTAACTTCGCTGTTTCAAAGATAAGATTATATAAGTCCAATTATATATTTGCAAAAAAAGTATATGTTACTATTTGTACTATTTGTTCCTGGAAATAAAACTAGCAGATTACATTCAACACTAAGGAAATGGAACAATCTGCTCTTTTGCAATTCTGGTTCCCTTTGTTATCTGTTAATTGGATCAGAGCACAATAAATTACTTTACAAAGGAAGCACCAAGTTTCTGTAGTGATTAAAATACCAAGGCTGGAATTCAGGAAACTGAGTTCTAGTCTTGCTTAAAACAAAGGCTGCTTTTAGGCCAGTTTCTCTCAGTCCAGAGAAGGAGGCAATAGCAATCTATTTCTGAAATCTTTCCAAGAAAACCACAGGGACTAGACCAGGAGTCACCAAAAGACAACACTGGAAAGAGCAAAATAGGGGAGTTTTTTCTGCAAAGACAAAGATGAAAGAGTTGCAAATACTTGAAATCTAGGGCCCTGATATTGTGGGTGAGCCCACTTTTTTATTATGTTGACTGTGAGATTTTATTGTTCTTAGCTGCTGTTTTATGCAGTGTCATATTATTTATATATTGAATTATTGGATGTGCTTTTCTTTTGTTAGCCACACAGAATTATATATAGGAGATGGATAGCCACTGCCCCTTGGTGGCTGTTCAATTATGTTTGATTCTCAGAGACTGTCTGGACAAATCCCTGCAGTTTCCTTGACTGGATTTTTGAGAATTAGTTTGCAACTGTCTCCTTTCTCAGGCTGAGAGATGGTGACTGACCTAAAGTCACCCACTGACTTTGTGCTCAAGATGGGATTGGAACTCCTTTGTTTATTTTCAAACCAGCCACCTCCCCATATGACTCTATCCTTTCCAGTAACTTTGGAGCTGTTTCAATCGGATTTTCCAAAATAAAAGCTAAATCATCAGCAAAAGCTTGTAGCTTATATTCTTCCTTCTTAATTTTCATTCCTTTTATGCTTTTATCATCCCTAATATTTCTATTCAAGACTTCCAAGGTCAACACAAATAGCAAGGGAGATAGGGGGCATCCTTGTCTTGTGCCTTTTCTTATATTAATAAGATCTGTAAGTTCCCCCTCCATCATTACCCTTGCTGTCTGTTTATTGTATATAGCTTCTATTGCTTGAATAAATTTTTTGGCAAAACCCATCTGCTAGAAAGATCTGCTAGAAACAGCTCCAAAGCTATTGGAAAAGATAGAGACATATGGTGAGGTGGCTGGTTTGAAAATAAACAAAGATAAAACAAAGATTTTGACAAAGAATATGTTATTGAGACAGAGAGAAGAATTGGCAGATCTTTTGAAAATTCAAGTTACAAATAAGGTTAAGTATTTGGGGATATATTTGACAACAAGATGTAGCACATTAAAGGAGGATAATTATATTAAACTTAAACAACAGATAGCTACAGATTTGAAGAAGTGGGAAAACTTGCAATTGTCATTAATAGGGAGAATTTCAACAATCAAGATGAATATCTTACCTAGAATATTATTTTTGTTTCAAACAATACCAATAAGGCTTGGAAAAGACTATTTTGAAGATCTAAATAAAATTATGTTGAAGTTTATATGGCAAGGTAAAAAAGCGAGAATAAAGCTAAAGCTTTTGCAAGATGCTAGAATTAGAGGAGGTTTTGGTCTGCCTAATTGGGAATTGTATTATCAAGCTGCAAATTTGATGTGGGTCAAAGAATGGATAACATTAAGGAAACATAGGTTGTTGACATTAGAAGGGCATGATTTGCTGTTGGGTTGGCATGCTTTCTTATGGTATAAGGGAACTAAAACACAGGGTTATTTTAGAAGACATTATGTACGGGAGTCTTTGTGGTTAAATTGGGAGAAGATAAAAAGACAATGTTATTTGAAAATTCCAGTTTGGTTATCGACCATTGAAGCATTTTCCTATCCTATAATTTACAAGAGGGAACAAACAGTTAGATATGGGGAACTTTTGGATGAAAAGGGTGAACTTAAATCGATCCAAAACTTAGAAGAACAAGGTATAAGGATGAATTGGTTTTCATATGCACAAATACACTCAAGGTATGATGAAGATTCTAAAACGGAGGGATTTTATGATAAGCAGACTGACTTAGATAAGATTTTGATGGGTACTGATGAGAAGGTGATTAAAAAATTATATGGTTATTTACTGGGAATGAAATTAGAGGAAGAACAAGTTAAAGAAACTATGATTGTTTGGGGGAAGAATTTTGGATATGGGATTGATTTGGAGAAATGGCAGAAATTGTGGTCTCAAAATTATAAAATGACAATGTCAACAGCATATAAAGAAAACTTGTATAAGATGTTTTACAGGTGGCACTTTCCCCCGACAAGAATAGCAAGAATGTTTAAGAACAAATCTGAAAAATGCTGGAAATGTCATCAGATACCCGGCTCGTATTACCATATGTGGTGGACTTGTGAGGATGCTAGAAAATATTGGACTATAATTCGCATGTGGTTGGAAAAAATGATAAAGAAACATATTGATTTGAAACCAGAGATCTTCTTATTGGGAATTTTACCTGATATATATAGTAAAGATTTGAAATACCTGATTGTAAATGTATTAACAGCGGCCAGGATTGTATTTGCTAAAAATTGGAAGAATGAGAAAATACCATTACAGGAAGAAATTATTAAGAAAATATTGGAATGTGCTGAGATGACTAGATTGACATTTGAAATTAGAGAGCAAGAGGATAAACAATTTTATGAAATTTGGGATCTTTTTTATAAATGGCTGGATGATAAAATACGATAATAGAATATTTAGAATGCTAGATAGTAAGGAATATCTTTATTTTGCTATTATTTTGCTATTTGATATTATATTTATAAAGGATTTTTTAGGATTGATTTGATATGACTAGATGATTTGTTATAGAGTAAACTGGCTTAAAGTATTGTTAGCTCATTAAGCATGAATGATTAAAAATATAGTCAAAAACTTCTTTTTTTAGTGATATTAGGATATATAAATTTGGATTGACAATATGAGTTGTTATGTAATGTAATTGTAATTTGAGACTACAGAATGAATGCACAAAAATGATGAACCAACTGACACACTGGATGTACATATAAGAGTTGATGTTTTTATGTTTTGTTTGTCTTGTTTGTTTGTAGAAAATTAATAAAAACTTTTTTTCAAAAAAAAAAAAAAGATGGGATTGGAACTCCTGGTTTCTTTTAACTGCTTTTGTGGGAGTGCTGTGGGGAGGCATTTCTTTGTGGACCACCAAAATTTTCTTGCAGACCACCAGTGGTCCCCAGCCCACCAGTTGGCGAGTACTGGTCTAAACCACTACACCAAACTGGCTGTAATATACATTCACTTTCATTCTATATGAAATTTCTTGAGATCAGTAAGGCCATTAATCTCATTATGGGGCTAAAACTCTCTATCAGGAATGGGACAATGGCATTTGAGATGCTATAAACTGTGCATTAGTTTTAAGAGCTTTCCTGGCTTAATGGTGGTGTCCAGAGTTCAGTTTTCAGTGTATAAATTATGTAAAATCTCATAAAATAAAAGCATGGTATAATATAACAATGGTATATCTCTTTAAAAGGAAGGTAGACAGTGTATATCATTATAAAGATAGACTTTGCTACAAACCATGTGAGGATTTGTTGATAGTAAACTTGAAAAGAGATGTATATGATGATTAACGCATATTCAGAACAGCATAGGACATTTGCTTTATGAATTTTTAAATTTATATATTGTTTCGTGACTACAGAGAAATACTGTGTGTGCTTAGCAAACTAGTTTGAATGAACTCTATCACCAAGACATTTCTCTTTCAATGACAGCCCTACAAAATTACATGAATTAACTGGAGCTATTATCTGATTATTACATTTCTTCATTCTCAAGTTGCATATTTTATAGTTTGCATATTTTATAAATTTTATAAAAGTATATTTTATAATGCATATAATTATTTTTTTAGGGGGTCTGCTGTGGCTAAAATAATAGGCAACAATGTAAAAACAATGCAGAAGTTTTCTTCTACAGTGAAAATGTGGGTTTTTGAAGAAACTATTAATGGGAGGAAACTTACAGATATCATAAATAACGATCATGAGAATGTGAAATATCTTCCTGGATATAAACTACCAGAAAATGTGGTAAATATTGATACAGATATATGTGGGCATTGGCCAATATAGCTCAAAACACTTTCTTTTGATATCACATGACATGCACTCTGAAAGTAAGAAACTCTTTTGGAAATTTCGTGAATGTCTACTACCAAACCAATTATGGGAAAACTGGCTACCTAACCCCTTACTGAATCTCAGTCTTGACTTATTATTTTTACCTCATTTGGATAATTTAGATAGCTTTTCAGAGATCAAAGAAAATAAAGCAGTTTTCATTGACGTGTATATGTGTTAAATTTCAAAATAGTTGCCATCTACCACAAAAAGTCAAACATAAGGTGTCTTCCTTTAAAAGAGTCTTTCCAATAATTTAATTAGAATGCTGTGGTTATAGTTTTAGCATAGCTTTGATTATAATACTTTAAATCTATAATAAATATATTTAAAGAAAAGATATAGTAATGTCAAAAAAGAAAATAAAGGAAAAGAGAAAAGAAAGAGAAAACACAAGAATAGAAAACATGAAAAATATACAAAAGAAATAGCTTCGAATCATCCTCTTGTTAGTTGTAAATACCAGGGGTCTCCAACCTTGGCAATTTTAAGACTTGTGGACTTCAACTCTAGCAGTTGAAATCCGCAAGTCATAAAGTTGCCAAGGTTGGAGACACCTGGTACATACAATTATAATCAAACCTCTCTAAGATTTTATCATATTTCCTTTCTATCCACAACCTATTGTTTCTAAATCTTTCATCAAAACCATGTCACAAAATTATTTCTTTGCTTATAAGTATATTCCAAATTTTATTATTTCTTTGTATTTATAATTTGCTACTATGGTCAATTGGATATGCAGATATTAATATCTTGGCTATTCAATTATTTATTCTGGAAATCTACATTTTTCCAGTTCCATCTGCTGTAATTCAATTTATCAACATATTTTGCAGGGTGTGTGTATTTTTTAAAACTATTTTCAAATAGTTTTCTTTTGACCTTACTATGTGAATTTGCTATTTCTATTAATTAAATGCAATTTAAAATAAATAATAGTGAATTGGATATCTGAACATAATTATACAATTCTTCTTTTTTCTTTTCCAATTACTATTTTTCCAGGTTGCAGTCCCTAATCTGACTGAAGCTGTAAAAGATGCAGACTTGTTGGTTTTTGTCATTCCCCACCAGTTCATTTATAAAATCTGTGATGCAATTACTGGGCATTTAACAAAGCAAGCTGTTGGTATAACTCTAATTAAGGTATAGCCTATAAGATAATATTTCTTTCTGTGTACAAAATGATACTCTAAATTATTTACTTATATATTCAATTTTTATAACTGCTCCTAACTGAATCATGGACTACAACTCAACTACATGATTCCGGGTGACTTATTAAATAAAGGTGCGGATAAAGAATTCTATACAAATATAATTCCCACAAGGGAATCTTGGTTATGAAATGGCAGGAATGCCCTTGGCCATAATGATTCAGACTATGAGCTGAAGTCTCATTCACCCAGCCCACAGAAGTACCAAAAGGCAGCTCTTCCATATTAAGAGTGTAGGAAGGTGGATAGAATATATTCAAAAGCAGCCAAGTGCTGAGAAATAGGATAGATCAATCCAACAAATGCTCAGGAAGAGGCTGACATTCCTGTAGTTACAGTATATTCCCACTTGTAAATTATTTATTTATTTAAAACATTGCTATAGTCGCCCATCTTATACTTATTTATCTCTGGGTAGCTCCCAATCACATCAAACAACATTAAAAAAAATCATACTATAATTATAATAATTAAATGCATTAAAAACAACAAAAACCTGGTTCTGTTTTGTGGTCATTTGTTATTGAAATTGCTGTCCTTGACAGCCAAGCCTTAAATGCTTTGCTGTGAAATGTTCTATATTTTTACTGTACATTTTTTTGGAAACTAACTTTCCTTTTACTCAGATAATGAATGCCCACTTGCCCAATGCACTAGGACTGCTGGTATGAACTCTGAGCTCTGAGAAGACAAAACTTGCACTAAATATGCAAACAATACTAGCAGCACTTATAACAATACAAGAAACTATGATGAGAACCCAAGACATGATAACAAGGAATCACAAAGGCTTTAAAAGCGAAATGGGCGAGATGAAAGGAGAAATACAGAAACTAGATGACAAAATAGGAACAATCCAACAGGCAATAGACAAGACAGAGCAAAATAAAAAGGTGGTAGAAACAAAGGTCGAATAGACAGATAAGAAGGTGGATACAATTGAACAGAAACTAATGGGGAAAAAAACCAAGAAATTAGAAGAAGCAATTTCCTACCTGGAGATGGGGAAAGCTGATTTTTTTCTTAGATTTGAGAACGTGGTGGAAGAAAGGAAAAGACCTACCTAAAATAATGTCAGATCTACTGGCATAGGCATTACAAAGGGATGGACAAGAGGTCCAAAGAGAAACCAATGAGGTATACAGAATATATACCAATTATAGACGCTTCAGACTACCACATAAGATTCAAATTACTGCATAAGATTCTCAAAGAAATTAAGGGACAAGATATATAAAGAAACAAGAGATGAGCCATTGGTTTTTAAGGGTGTAGAGATTGTGACTCTAAAACAAATTCCAAGAAGAATAAGAGAGCATAGAACTATTTCTGGCTTCACAGTTGAACAAACATAACATCCTATTTAGATGGCTCATCCCAGAAGGGATGCTGATATCGTGGCAGGACAAAAAGTTTAAAATAGACAGCATAGACAAGGCAAGGGAATTTTTTGATCTCTACGTAATATTAGAAGAAGATCAAGCCAGTAAAAAAGTTGAGAGTAGGAGCCAGGAAGAACAACAGTCAGAGGAAAAAGAAGTAGAGCAAGAGGAAAGAGAAATAAGCAACATTCCTATTTTCAGAGATATCAAATTAGAGATGCATTAATTCAGATATGGAGTAAAATCAAGAAGAACCATTATGTTAAAAATACCATGCTGGCTGTCAACAAAGGAGGCACTAATTTATCCGAATACAATGGATCTGATGAAAATGAGGAACTACAAAGATCTGTTAGATGAACCATATAAATTTGTGTAAGATGTTTTACAGGTAGCATTTTCCCCCGGCAAGAATAGCAAGAATGTTCAAGAACAAATCCGAAAAATGCTGGAAATGTCATCAGATACCTGGATCATATTACCATATGTGGTGGACTTGCGAGGACGCTAGAAAATATTGGATTAAAATTCGCATGTGGTTGGAAAAAATGACAAAGAAATACATAGACTTGAAACCAGAGATTTTTTTTATTGGGAATCTTACCTGATACATATAGTAAAGATTTGAAATACCTGATTGTAAATGTATTAACAGCGGCTAGAATTGTATTTGCTAAAAACTGGAAAAATGAGAAAATACCATCGCAGGAAGAAATTATTAAGAAAATATTGGAATGTGCTGAAATGAATAGATTGACATTTGAAATTAGAGAACAAGAGGATAAACAATTTTATAAAATTTGGGACCTTTTCTACCAATAGATAATAAAATACAATAATAGAATATCTAGAATTTTAGGAAATAAAGATATATTTCTTTTTTTTTATATCATATCCATAATAATGTTTTTAGGATAGATTTGGTATGATTATATGATTTGTTATAAAATAAATTAAGTAAAAATCTGTTAGATGAACAAGGAAGATTAAAAACTATACAGGAGTTACAACAACAAAATATAGATATAGACTGGTGGCCATATATGCAAGTATAGGCAAGGTATAAAAAGGACAAAGTAGAATACAGATTTTATTTGGACAAGCAACAATTAGATGAAATCCTACAAGGAACAGGAAAAAAAGATATCTAAAATATACAATTTCCTTTTAAATTTTAAGATGGAAGAGGAGGAAGTTAAGGAAACAATGATAGCATGGACAAAAAATGTGGGACACAATATAGATCTGGAACATTGGGAAAGAATGCGGAGGACAAATTATAAATTAACTATGTCTACAGTGTATCGAGAAAACATGTACAAAATGTTTTACAGGTGGCACTTACCCCCTGCAAGGTTAGCAAAAATGTTTGCGAATCAAAACCCAGGATGTTGAAAGTGCAAGAAAGAAAGGGATACTTACTTCCATATGTGGCGGACCTACCCGGAAGTCAAAAAATATTGGAATACAATTTGACTATGTTAGAAGAAATAATAAAATAAAAGATTGAATTTCAACCAGAACTATTTTTATCAGGTATAATAAAAGGGAAATATAGTAAAAAGGATAGATATGCTGCATATATTAACTGCTGCTAGGATCTCATATGCATAATCTTGGAAACAAGGAAATATACTATTAGAGGGAGCAGTCATAAAGAAAATATTAGACTGTGCAGAAATGGATAGGCTGACTCTAAAACTAAGAGATAAAGAGGAATCTACATACTATACAGTATGGGATACCTGTTATGCATGGCTTAAGAATAGGAAGAAAAACAATGCTTTGATTAAGAATAGGAAATTATATATATATATTGATTGTAGAATAAATAGAAATATATGATGAAAATATGTGATATAAATTTGGAATAAGAATAAAGAAAAGAAAATGTGACTGTAATATAATAAGATAGTATGTATAAAAATAAGATAACGAAATGTAAATGATGTCTTGACATTGACACAATTGTGTATATAATTTTATTTTATGTTTTTAAAACTTCTGAAAATTTTTAATAAAGATTACTGGGAAAAAAACAAAGCATTATTGACTGATATTCTTTTAAAAAAATTATTATCAACTGTAATCACTGCCTTCCTCTGTTTCTTGCAGGGTATAGATGAAGGCCCTAAGGGACTCAGACTCATCTCTGATGTAATCCGGGAAAAAATGGAAATAGATATCAGTGTGTTGATGGGAGCAAACATTGCCAATGAAGTAGCTGCAGAGAAATTCTGTGAAACCACAATAGGTAAATTTCAAAAAATAACATCATGTTTTTCAATAAATACCTCCATTTCAATTTTATCCAATCCTCTGTATTTCCTGCTTTTGTTCATATTTGGTCTGTAATGCTATCCATGGATTAGTAATAAGTAAGTGTCATTGAGCCTAGTGATATTGAAATTTATAATATGATATTGCCTGCAACAGGAATATTGCCTCTGGAACAGGAATAAGTAGCAAACATTTCCTTTGTGAGAAGAGAAAGTATATTCCCACCTGTTATTCTCCTTTAAAAAAAAGAAATTCCTAAATTTCCAGCTGTGTTTTTAAAAATATCAACAGAGTTGTTGCTCATAACATTTGGGTGGGTTCAGGAATATCTACAGCAACAATTCTTGACTTCAAAATGACAAATGCAACTGGGTAATCAAAACTCTGCTCCTTATAACTGACCATTGCATGCATTATATACAGAGGTGGGATGCTACCAGTTTGGCCCAGTTCTATAGAACCTGTAGCAGCGAAGAGCATCTGACACCGAATCGGTTTGGTGTTTGGCCTGCCTGCCTGCCCGAGCTCTAGGTTGTCGTTTATCACCTGCTTTTCCCTCCTCAGCTGCTTTGTGCAGCCCAGCTGAGGTTGAAAAAGCAGGAAACAAAAGGATTTTCAAATGCTGTACACCCACACACTGCGCTTGTCAGCTGTCCAGGCAGCATAGCTGATGATTTCTTGCAAACGCTACACACACAATTGTCCCCAGTTCGGAGAACCAGCAAATCACTCCTTACCTGGCATGTGAGCCATCCAACTTGCCTGGTTTGTAAGTTGCTATTTTTCCTTTTTTTCCCCCTGACCATTAGCTGTTCTGCTCTGCCAGGAGATTTAGATTAGCTAGAAAGCAGGAAATCCTAAAAGCAGAGCCAAATCTTCCTTAGGACTGAAGTGCAGACTCAAGTAGCCGATTGCAGATAGATAGATCTCTAAGTTAAACTGATTCTGTGAGCAATTCAATCTGCCTGCCTGCTTTGTCTGCTTTTGGGTAAAAGTTCTTTTTTTATAAAAAAAAATCAACATTTACATACATGGTGTGTTGTGAGTTACAATATTTACATTCAAGCCATGCTCATCCAGTCACAACTACCAAGCCACACCACAAATTAGGCCACACCCACAGAACCTGTTGTTAAAAAATTTGAATCTCACCCGATTATATATGTATAAAAAGAATCAAAGTTTTGATTGCCAAATCATGCCTCCCATTCTAAAGCCATAACTACTGCTGCATATGCCTCTGCCACTGCTCTGCACTGCTATTGCAATAACCTTTTTCTCTCAATAAAGTTTCATTTTGTTTTTCATTTCAGTAACATCGTAAAGCCAGGGAAATGATTGAAGCCTTGTCGGTTAACAGGAGTGCTGATTTACTATCAGCTTATCAACTACTTAGGAGCCAAAAACACATATTCCAGTAGAGAGAAGTTCCCTGAAGATGGGCATGAGTTCAAAAGCATGACAGAATAAATCTCTGGTCCCTGTGACCGATCCAGATTTGATCTTAAAGCAGATTTCTTCAAACAGAAGCCTTCCAAGTATAGCCCTTGGGACTATAATTCTAGAATATTTAACCAGGATTGAAATCCTGGAAGTTATTGGGCCAAGGCATCCAGAGAATTATAGATTGAATTATATAGGGAATAGTGTAATCCAAGATAGGCCCACTTAAAAAGAAATTCTATGGAGGTTCAATGAGTCTAACTATCATACAAGCATAGCAATATGATACAATAGCTTGACTTACAGTATATCAAGGCCCTCCAAATTCTCCTTGTGTTTTTGTCTTATAGCTGAGAAATCAGGGCTTATGTATTGCCATTGTATCTGAAATACACTTGTTTTGTCAGTAGTATGTTTCTTTGATAAATCAGGATGCTAGAGGTATGAAATATGTATTGTATTGGCTGATCCGGTATTAGCCAAAGGATAAAATGGTTTCTTTATATTTTATTCACTATAATACACAGATATAAAAAGAGGCCTTTAATAGTAAGAATGAATCAGATGCAACCAGAATCAGATGCAACCAGAAATCAGAATCCGAAATCAGAATCAGATGCAACCAGAAATAAAATATGACCAGACAGCATAGAATTGAACATATATACAAGAATCATCAGGTACTAACCTTATAGATTTTCCTCAAATGTGCTTTTCCAAAAGGCAACTGGCCTTTTTGGTTTTTTTCTTTGAAAACATTTCGTTTCTCATCCAAAAACTTCTTCAGTTCTGACTCTTCTGAACCTTCTTGGATAAATAGTGAAATGTTTTCAAGGGAAAATGCAAGGAAGTCCAGTCCACTTGCCTTTTAGAAAAGCACCTTTAGAACAACGATGACCTGGATGATTGAGACTTCTAGAGATTTCTTGGTTCATTTTTCATCTCTTATTGGAATCCTATCTCAGCTATTCTGATATGAATTGACAGTTGCTCTGGAATCAGGAAGGATTTGGAGATACACTGTGCTGAAGATTCAATAGATTTATTTTTAATTGTGTTGTGTAAAATTTTTTGTTGTTGTTGTTGTTTCCTGCTTGGAAATGCTGAGATGATAACTAAATGACGTTAGCAATTTTCACCTTTTCCTCTCCCTACTTCCCAACAAAAACAGGGTGTAAAATATTGGAAAATGGCCTCCTTTTTAAAGAACTTCTACAGACTCCAAACTTCCGAATAACTGTCGTGGATGATGCTGATACAGTTGAGATTTGTGGTGCTCTTAAGGTACTTTTTTTTGGTGAAGATAGCATTAAAAAACTAAACTGCCTCCCACTTACTCATACGACAAAATCAGGGGTGTCAAACTCGCGTCATCATGGCAGTGTCACATGACGTATTGGGACGTTTTTCCCCTTCACTAAACTGGGCGAGGACAGGACCAGCACATGAGGCATCTGGCCTCGGGCCTGCAAGTTTGACACCCCTGGACTAGAGAAATGCTTGGTGGGGAGTTTGTTACCAGAACTGATTTCAGTCTTTGCCTCTTCTGCAATCTTCAATAACATGTTGATGCCAAAACTATCTTATTTGATTAATGCAAAATTTCTCTCAACACTCAGGAACATCTTCCTCTCATTTCAAAAACTCTTTGAAACAAAAGTTTTAGATTTTTATTGTTGGTTAGTTTAATGGTAGGCAACAAGAACTAGGACAGCTTTTTCCTGCCCTATTATATTATATCTCTTGGATAAAGTTGGAATGGGACTGAGTTCATGCAAGATTCACATAGAATTAAAATAGGTAGCCAAGATTTGTAACCAGGGGTGCGTTGCTACTGGTTCACCCCAGTTCAGGTGAACCCATAGCTAATTTAATGGCCTGTTAAATCTCACCCCTGGCTGGCCCTGGCCACCCCTCTCAGGAGTCCCATGCAGCCTATTTTGAATGCCAAGTACGTGCAGGGCACATGTGGAGGCTTGGGGAAGATGAAAAATGGGCTTCCCAAAAGTTCCAGAAGGCCAGAAATGGGCCCATTTCCAACCTCCAGAGCCTGGGGAGGACAAAAACATCCTCCCTCCTGTACTGGAGGCTGACTAGGCCATGCCCACCTGGGCAGAGAACCAGTTGCTAAAATTTTTGAAATACATTCCTATTTGTAACCATGGTAAATTAAGATTTTTATATCCTGATTTATAATCCTAAGTGACACTGAAGAATTTCTCACATTGCAACACATCTTTTCATATCTGAATGGGTTTTCAGACAAGATACAAGGCATTGGAAATGATAATTCTTAGAATTTCAGCCAACATGGCCACTGGGATATAATTCACTACATAAAGGTGATAGATGACTAGTTCATATCGTATTTAAAAGCATTTCCATCACAGCAAAGAGTGCTGATAAAATGTAAAATTAATTCTGGAAATTGGTAATTGTTTAAGACTCTTCAGTATTAACATACACATCAAACTTACTTTCAGAAATCAGAATTTCGTTTCTTCAGGATAATTTAGTTGCTTTATCACCAGATAATACTGGTGATTTATACATAAGGCCATACATAACCAGTTTGATTTTAAAATGTGTCTGTCCAGAAAAAAACAAAAGCTGGGGTGGGTATGCTATTGGTTAAAGAGGATTATATGAACAAACATTCCTTCAGCGGAGTGGCTTTGCCCAGCAGACTATTAACAAAAGATATCAATGGTATTTATATCATTTTGCGCTTGCAACATGTTTTCAAAATTCCAAATTTGCTTGCTTGCATCCAATCAGCTTTCGTGACTTTCTGACAGTCAATGGGAAGCCACATTCTCTTAACAACTGTGCTACTAACTTAACAACTGCAATGATGCATTTAACAATTATGGCAAAAAAGGTCATAAAATGGGGCAAAATTCATTTAACAAATGTCTCATTTAGATACAGAAATTTTAGGTTCAATTGTGATTGTAAGTCAAAGATTCTATGTGTATAACTGTAAATTCAATGAGTTCTTTCATTATCCTGTGGCATCTTTACCTTTCCATGTCATTTATTTAGAACATAGTGGCAGTGGGAGCTGGCTTCTGTGACGGTCTTTGCTGTGGGGATAATACCAAAGCAGCTGTCATTAGACTTGGATTAATGGAAATGATAGCTTTTGCCAAAATCTTCTGCAAGGGGCAGGTCTCAATTGCTACTTTCCTGGAAAGCTGTGGAGTTGCAGATTTAATCACAACTTGTTATGGTGGCCGAAATCGGAGAGTGGCTGAAGCATTTGTTAAAACAGGAAAGGTATATTACTTGTGGTGTCAGGGATACTTTCAGCCGAGGAAGCTAACATATTTGGAATGATTCTTTTGTGACTGTATTAAAGGGTAATAAGGTACGTTTTTGCACTTATAACTTATTTGTAGAAACATAAACTCAATAACTGCAAACTTTTTTAAATTTCTAAACAGTACTGAAATTACAGAGTGGCCAAAAGGGGCCACTTTCCTTTGATTTTATGATGAATTTCTTAGTAAATATTATAGAGGATTCTTAAATTGCATTAAAACAAAAATAAGAAAAAAACAAATCCCACCCAAAGGTTAGTGACCATCCTGAATCAGGACTTCTAAAAGTGCTTCAAGCAATAACCACTTTATTAAGAGTCATAGTAGAGTTAAGCAAAGTCATAACCACAATGCCAGTGAATTCACAAACTGATAATAGCAGATTAGCTGCTAATTGTAATAAGAGTAGGACTTACTAATTGTTTGGTAGATTGGTAAAGAGCTAATCAACTAGGAAGTAGGATTTCTATCTGAAACTGTTAGCAAACAGGTGATATGGGGAGTATTAGTCATCTTACCTTATCTATATCAATAAAACTTAGACATAGTTTTTTTTTAACATTTAGAGTATTGAAAAACTGGAGCAAGAGATGCTGAATGGGCAGAAGCTTCAAGGACCACAGACTTCTGCAGAAGTGTATCACATTCTTCAGCAGAAAGGTTTGGTGGAAAAGTAAGAAACTGATTTCTTTCCCCTATTTTTAATCCCAAATACCCACTAAATCTGCTCCAAAAACTTGTATTTTATATTAAGATTGTATTAGGAAGGACTCTCTTCTACTCAAGAGAATCTGCTGGGACTGAGGTACTAATATTACCGAGTTATATATTTAAATGAACTCCCAATAATAATATTAAAATACAAATTATCTTATTCTGCTTGTTTAACAGAAATTCAAACCATAATTTTATCTGTAGTCCTTTTCAAATTGTGTACATGCACGCTTGTGTACATGTTGTGTGCATGTTTGCACACAAATTGTGTACGTTTGCACGCTTCATTACTTGAAAATTTATCCTAACTTCCTGCAGTAGTTTTCCTGTAGCTTACTTTCTCTAATTATAAGCAATATACCAATTTGTTTAACTTGCAGTTTCTTTTAGGATTTTCCTCTATATGTTCTCCCTTTGCTTCTCTGTTTTATTGTAAAAGCTACTATTAGAAAATAAAAAAAAAAATAAACAGAAAAACAAGACCTATAGTTCCCAAAGAGGTTCACAGACTCCTACAGAATTTGATTTTCAGTTCTTGTAACTTGCGAAGGTCTTATGATTTGAAAACATTTTTGGCTTTCCCATAAATTAGGGATGGGGAATTATGGCCCTTTTATGACTTGTGGATTCCTGAACCAGCATTCTGGGAATTGACGTCCACAAGTCATAAAAGGGCTATAGTACTCCATTTCTGCAAAAAGATAAATTAGTCTTGAAATTTTTGAAATCTGGTTCCCATTTTTAACATATCCATAACAGGGACAAATAGGATAAATATACATATATTGTTCTTTTTCTTAGCATTTGTCTTGCATGGTTTCAGGGATCTCTTGTTTTTGCACTGTACTCAAACTTAACTAGTTCTTACAAGAAAAGCTATCAGGGCATGATGTTAATAGAGCAGAAGCTTATTTGGGCTGAGAAAGAGTGACTTGTCCAAAGTCATTCAGCTGGCTTCCATGCTCAAGGGAGGATGAGAATCTGGGTCTCCCATTCCCAACATGTTGGCACTCAATGAATACATTGTAAAATGATCGGGTAACTTTTGCCTGCAGAATGTAGTGGAAAAAGAAGATACATCTCTCTTCTAAAAAAATTTTTTTTTTTTATGGACAGTACTTTAATTTAGAGATTAGTCCATTTAAATGTATTTGCTGGAACAGAAGAAGGAGATACAAACCAAATTAATAAATGGTACCTCAGATTTATTTTGGTCACCAGAGCATTAAAAAAAGTTAAACACCAATAGTTTCATAGTTTCATCTCCTGGTAAGATTATTGCTTGTCTTATTTTTTTAGGTTTCCACTATTTGCTGCTGTTTATAAAATCTGCTATGAAGGAAAGCCTGTCCAAGAAATGATCTCCTGCCTCCAGAGCCATCCAGAGCACATATAAACACTTTACCATTGTCACAGTTCCTGCCTTTTCATATTCATTCATTAGTTCAGATTACTGTCATTGGCTTGCCTACTCCATGAAGAAGTCTATGGGTTTTTCTACGTTGTGTATTATACAGCTCCTAGAATACTAGCTGTTATTTTTAGTGGCTAAGATTTAGTTGGCTTTCAAATATACTGTGCAGAACTTGCATTCAAACTTCCTAATCCCCTTGCCCTATTTGAAATGCCTGATGTTCTTTTAAACATAATTCTTATGCTTCCTTTTCAAGCAGGGATTCGTCTAAGTGATTAAAGGAGAAGATGCAATTGGAACAGAAGTAAAGTACCACAGTACTCAAAAAATTTATTGGATTAAAGATCCCATCAGTGCCAGATGCATTAATAGCAATAAGGAGAGCTTTTAAAGAAATGAGATTTTTCAAATGTGTTTTTAAAGTAATTGTAGCCTCTCTTTTAAATATATATATATATTGGTTTCCAATCCAGTAAGTGCAGTTCCTAAGGACTCCCGCTCTATCAGGATATGATGGGAATTCTTGTCCTAAGTGATAAGATTGCTGTTTAAGATAAAAATTTGCCCTCCAATATTTATCCTAATTCAGTTTTCTCCATTTTCTAAGCTAAAAGGTTTAGGTAAACAAATCAAAGCTTTTTTGATCTAGCTGTAATGCTTAGCATCACATATTTTTAAACAATGCATAATCCTGTGGATTTATACAAACAGCTTCAAAGCTGCTATTATCCTAGCTGAATAATATTAAGGTGATGATATAGGCATATATATGAAAATGGGGCACAGCTGTGTGAAAGTTTTTACATGTTACAAGATTACAACCCATTATCACTCAGGTTGGCCCACTGCCCAGAAATTCTTTCAGGTGGCATTTAATAAATAATTTACTGGCATGCTCTGATATGTCAAAACTGTGAAGGTCGATTGTGGTTGATGTTGTTTCCTCAGCATATTCTTTGTCCATTTGTGGGATTAAATTAGAAAGAGCCAAAATGAGTTATTTTGTCCAGCAAGGTTCTAATATGGCAATGTACGGCTTTTTCACTGAACTAACAGCAGCATGTATGCTTTGTGTTTACACTATCCAGCAGGCCAGTGCTTGAAACACAGTATTGACATACACCATCCTTTAACCAACCTGGAGAGTGACAGACTAGTAAAAAAATTGAAAAGTGTGGTCTTCATACATCTGAATTCTACCCACTTGGGAAGGCTACTGCAGATAACTTAAGGGGATTTGTTTCGATTATATCCAAAGTGAATACACTTGTGGTTCTCATTATTATGCAAATGCCCATTACTACAAAACATTACTATTTCAGCTGTTTTTATTTTGGTGCCTTTTTGCCTTTTTGATTCTGTTTCAATTGTTGAGTTAGATATGACTGTTTAGAATGGGAATGTTTTTGAAAAAAATGACAATCATGTTGATTAAGTAAGTAAGAGTCTGATTAACAAACTATGTAAAGCTATCCTCTCAATTGCCTTCATGTCTGTGGAATTAACAGCATCTGTCACTTGTGACCAACGTAGTAGTCCAGTACTTCTGTACAGCATTTGATTGGGGAAAGTTGATCTAATATATATGAAATTAATTGTAAGTCTTGATTATTATAAGCTAAAATTAATACCTTGTCTTAGAATAGTAGAATTATAGGGCAGAAGAAATCTTGGAGGTCTTCTAGTTCAATCTCCTGCCTCAGACATGACTTCTTATGCCATCCCATACAAATGGTTGTCCATTTTTTTCTTGAAAATCTTCAGCAATGGAGCATTCTGAAAACTCCAAGAGGCATTGATTAATCATTTTCACTGTTAGGAAGTTATTTATTTCCAGATTAGAACTTCCTCTGAAGAGCTTCTACTTACTGCTTTTTGCTCTGCTCCCAGGTATTATAAGACAACATTGAAGCCCTCTTCCCATGACAGTCCCCAGAAGTATTAGAAGATTTGCTATCATGTCTTTGCTAAGCTTTATCTTCATTAGGCTAAACATATCTAGTTCTCTTAGCCATTCATCACAATTTAGTTTCCAAACCCTTTATCATCTTTGTTGCTTTTCTCTACACTCTAACTCTTCTTCAAAAAGCAGAGTGGCAGTGGTTCTCCTCCCATTTACCCTTGTAACAGCCTTATGAGGTAGGTAGCCTGAGGACAATGACCATCTGAAGGTTATATTCAGTATATTTATAGGCTGATTGGCAGGATTTGAATCAAACTCCACTCATTGCTCAAAACGTTCACTGTAAATACTAAATTGGACTACATTTATTTTACGTATACCCCCTGGCCTTAGAGCATTAATGTAGGATGGTTTATTCTCCTGTCGGGCTTGTTTATTTCTCTAGTCACTTTTATTATGAATTGTCTGTTTTAAGTGGCCTGAATAAGATTATTGCATGATTTTTGAGATAAAAGAGGCTGACTGAAGAACAATCATTTCACAGTTGGGATCACATTGCCAATTAGGAAATCAATTTCTTTTTTTTAAAAAAAACTATACTATTGTTTTTTCCGTTAGAAAATTATTTTGAGATACAAGCGTGAGTTTTCAATGGCTGGCAATTACAATTTACTTTAAATGCCAAGCATTATTCTTGCCTCTTTTTCCTCATCAAAATATTTTCTATTCATAAAGTGGAGTCTAGAATGGTAATTGGGTATAAGATTGGAGAACCTATGACCCTGCAAATGTTGCAAGATCTGGCTTCCCATTAGCTCCAGTCAGGTAGTCAGTGATCAGGAGATGTGGGAGCTGTAGTCCAGTGTCTGAAGGGACACCAAATTCCCACTCTTAATGTGAAAAGAAAATAGCTCCTCCTTGAAACACTCCAAATAATGCTCAGAACTTGACCCCAATCTTTCTCAACTTGGGTGCTTCCACATGTGTTGAAACTATATGCAATCCGAACACATCTGGAAAGCTGTCGATTGGGTGGAACTGCTCTACCCCAATGAAACCTGATACATTTTGCTTTGAGCAGTTAAAGCAATTTTTCTGTTGACATTCATAACTTAGAATGACTTGAATACAACATGGTAATGAAAAAAATGTGTATACATTCTGAAAGAAACAATTGAGAAAAGGCTAATATAATAGAAACCACATATTTCTCTTTATAGTATTAAAACCTGCTAGACCTAATATGAAGTGACTTTTTCTTTTAATTCTAACATTCAATATATATAGCCATTTTGTATATGTCTTTGTAATATGTAAAAGGATGTGTAAACAATGTAATGATTTATGCATATTGTCAAATTGTTTAAAAATATTTACTCCTATTTTACTCCCTCACTTATTTTTTAAAAGCAGATGTACAGGTTAGTAAAAGATTTATCTATGTCACCCACTGTTATTGTTTTCAATAAAACATTCTGTGTTTCTTACTTATATATTTAGTACTTAGTATTTGTTACTCTCTCAATTGTATTGCTACATTAATTTCTTCAGAAAGGGAACAGGAAAACAAAAGGTTGAAGTTGCTAATGTCCTAATGCCTGCTTGATTAATATAACATAGATACAAACAGAAATGCAGGTAACATAGGAGTTGATCTAATAGTATTTTATAGTAGTATTTTTATTTGGTATGTACATATTTAAGTACAAAACAAATTGTATCAATACAACTTTTATTAATGCCAGATAAAATGTGAAAAAGTAGAATAAGTTGAAGAAAGGATAGAAGGATATCTGCACATTTGTGATCAAATGTAGCATATCAAAGTATATCTCCGTGGCTATAACATAAAGTACACTTACCTTTTTTAGTGGTTCTTATTTCTGAATAAACATATATAATGTAACTTTAAGTATAGCAAAGGGATATATTCCAATGAATAAGACTTTACTTACTTTTTATCATGAGAAGGTATAGTAACAGCTTTCAATGCAATAGCTTCTAGCTAAAATAGAAAAATAATTGAATCTACACATTTGCAATTATTTTCAATTCAATTCATTTTCAATTTATTTTGAATTTTACAGGTAGTCCTTTTACAGCACAGTTGAGCCCAATGTCTGTTGCTAGGCAAGGCATAATTGAAGTGAATTTTGCCCATTTTATTATTTTCTGCCACAGTTAAGTGAATCACTGAAGCTGTTAAGTGAATCATCATTAAGCAAATCTGGCTTCCTCCATTGACTTTGCTTGTCAGAAACCAGCTGGAAAGGTTACAAATGATGATCACATGACCCTGGAACAGTGCAACTGTTATAACTTTATGCCGTTGCCAAGTCCCTGAATTTTAATCATGTGACCATGAGGATGTGCACTTAACTGTTAAGTGTGAAAAACGATCATAAGTCTCTTTTTTCAGTGCTGTTGAATGGTCACTAAAAATGGTTGTTAGTTAAGGACTACCTGTATATCACTTTTAAAATTGCATGTCTGCTTTTAGTGCCTTTGAGACTCCTAGAGATACTTGATACTATTTATTTGCTATTAAACAACCAAGCTTCGTGTCATTTTGTTACATAGCGTGACCATCAGAGCCCATTGCTGGACAAATTGCTGTTTTCCATACTGGAATGGTGATGATAGCATTTTTCTTCCATTCCGTGTTCCATTCTAGATTACCTATTAAGCTGTTGTTCTAGAACAAACATACTTTTAACCCACTGTGAGATCTAGGTAAAATAGGCTTCCCCAATCGTATGTTTTAGAATTACAAGGGTCATAATTCAATTCATTTGGTGGGTACCTGATGCAGAGAACTCATATAACATTTAAAATAAATTGAAATCAGATTGTTTTCCTAGTCACAAAACTCCGTGATAATGGCAAAAATTATAATGCCAAGAGAATTTTGGTAGTCTATGCTTTTTAAAAGATTTTTTTTTTTTGCAAAAATATTTATGTGTGCCAAATTCTTACTGCAAGTATGAAACAATGGAGTATTAGAACTTCAAAATCTAATATTCTAATTGGATCCCAGTAAAAGAAAAGGACATGTGATTCATTTCATTTATGCTCTGTGGAGTTCAAAGCAGACATTTTACTTTGTTCTACCCTCAAAACTATCCTGCAAGTACAAGTCAATTTAAGAATTAAAAATAAACAACCAACAGCTGCCAAACACAAGCCCTATGATAATAGTGCTTATCAAAAACATATAGAAAAATACAAGTTAATGCCATGAGATAAGACAGGTTGAACCATGGCCCATATGCTTTTTTTAGCTGTAGCTACTTGAATTAGGCATGAACCAGATCATATCAGCACTAGTAACACCTAATTTTCCAGGACAGCCCTAGAAAATAACCTTAACTATTCAGAATTAGTTAATATATACTAGGTTCCAAGTTTAATGCACAGTAATTCAGGATGTTGTAGAAATCCCTAGTAATCTACGCTGTATTGATCAGAAAGATATGGTCATCTATATTTACTGTATCTACAGAAAGTCCTCAATTTACAACCATTCATTTAGTGATCAAAGTTATGGCACTGAAAAAAATGACTTATAACTGTTTATCACACAATTGTAACATCCCCATGGTCACATGACCAAACTTCGAGCACTTGGCAACTGCATTGTCCCAGGATCATGTGATCACCATTTGTAACCTTCCCAGATGACTTCCATCCAACAAAGCAAAATCAATATGGAAAGCCAGTTTTGTTTAATCACATGATTCATTTAACAACCGCAGTAGCCTAATAACTACAATTGAATCCAGAGGAGAAAGATTTCCTTGTTTGGATTTTATGGAGATTCTATCTTCATTTCCACAATACAGGAATCTTAAGTCTTTTCACCGTTCCTCATTCTTTATACATCAGAAGTAATTCTTTTCTTATGTTGGCTGACAGAAAGTAATGAGGAAACTGGAATAAACTGCAATGAAATACGGTACTCAAGTCACATGTGCTTTTGACATGGTGATTTAGTTAACTGCTATATGGTTCTTAACTTCATACTAACACTGTTGCTAAGTGCTTTGGGGCAATGTTAGCTTTGTATAGAAAGTTTCCATTACATTGAAATCATTCTTCCCAGTGATAACATAATATTGGTTTTTATTTGTTATTACTATCTGACACATACATATATTCAATTGCATGCAAAAATTTTGGTACCTGAGTCAAATTGTAAAGTTCTCTTCATGATAGAAACTTGCTGACACAATTTCTGTTCAGGACAAAATTAAATAAAACACCCTTGGCAAAGTAGCATGCAGACTTTTATTTTATTGCAGCTGTTTGCAGATTGAGAAAAGTCAACATAACAGGTGTAAAAGTTTGGACATTTCCTGTTGATTCAATAAAGCCCAAATAATGATGGTTGATTACTTTGCCAGGCAAAAGGAATTCTGACTCTTCTCACCTATCAATTGTGGTACGTCCATAATTTTCACAATCATTGGCTCCTCTTAGCAGTTGACTGGACATTTGAAAATGAAGATTATTGATTATTATAAAATAGGCGAAGACTATTACAAAGGCTGTCATCTATTACACTGTTAAATACAGGAGGTTTTATTATGTTTTCTGGCAGAGAAGTGGCAATCAGTGACAAAGGAAATTTTGTGAGTGAAAAGAAACAAAGATTTAACCAAAATCAATTCACTCCAGTAACTAATCCATCACAAAAAGAAATTCAATAAATTATTCTTAAGAGAATAGTTAAGGAACATAGTTGGCATTCTGTAAGAGATATTTTGCTATTTATACTGATGTCTTAGAATTTCAAAGCAGAGTTCAAATCATGTTTTGGAAGCTGCAAAAGTAGTGCATAGAGTCTGCATAAAGCTTATATTTCCATTAATTCTAAGAAAAATCAAGGCAAATTGCAATAAAGTGATAGATACATAAATGAATTTAAAACATCATGTTGTCAATCAAATAGAAATACAGCTTAATACAGATAGTCCTTGAGGTATGATAGGTCGTTTAATGACTTTGAAATTACAATAAGCCCTCCAAAAGCTACATACCACCCTGTTTTAAAGTTACAATGTGTGCAGCATACCCATAGTCATTTGCTCTTATGACTAACTGCATCCACCCACCTATTTTCCTTCCATACTGTCCCACCTGGTTCCCACAGGCACTGGGCCTGCTTTGCCCAGCCCACTGGATTCCACACACTGCCTGTCACTATTCACTCATTTACCTTTTTGAAGGTATCCAGAGCTCAGAAGTCAGGCTTGGGAAGGAGGACAGACCGCTCTATTGCTTGCTGTTGTTGGGCCACATGAAGCAGAATAAATTCCGCTGCTAAGGCTTGGGGAGCTAAGGCTTGCAATGAGAAAAAAGCAGCAGGATTTGTTCTCTTTGCCAGCACCAGCTTTAGCTCCCCAGCATTAGCAGTGTTAGCACAGCTAACACTTGGGGAACTAAGGCTAACCGACAAAAGGGAAAGCGGCAGGATTTCTTCTTCTCAATTGTGCCACATGGCCCAGAAACAGAATGGCCTGTCCTCGTTCCCTGCCTAGACCTCCTGAACTCTGAGCAGCTTTGACAAATAAGGGCACAATTGTGAGAGGGGAAGAGCCAGGCCTATAAGCCTATGGAGCAGGAAAAAAGCATTGGATATCTCATGGCACATGGAAAGGCTTTGGGAATCCCCATGCAAGTATGTTTATGCCTGCATTAGGCTTCCCAGACTCTTCCCCCATTCTTTAGGCATTCCATATTCCACTTAACAACTGATTAATTTAAAATAATTAATTAATTAACTAATTAAACAACAACAAAAGGATAATATCTCTATTATTGACCTCCCAGACTCTTGCACGTGTCAGATGTCTTGAAACCATCAATGAAAGCTAAAATAACATCAAATGCCACTATGTGACAATCAAGCCATTGCTTAACACTGCTTAAACTTAAATAAAAGCCTAGCTGATCTCCTAAAAAATCAGATACATTCCCTTGTCTATGTCCATCATGTTTTCCTAAGCTAAACAAACTGAGTACCCTGCCTGACAGAGCTGATAGCATAGAGTCACTCATTCACTCAATAGAAGAATGCTTAGCAACAACTTGAAACAACTATACAAGCAAGCCTAATCTCTCTTGGAAAAAAAAATACAGCACAGATAAGTAAATACCTATCATCTCAAAATCAAATTCCAACTCCACAACCACTACCACAACTACTACCTCAACTACAATCACAACTACAACCAAAAATAACCACCAAACCACAGCCACAAACAATTACTATCCATCAAATAATTCCACAAATGATATCCCCTTACTCATCAGAGACATCATGGAACGTGATCAGAAATGTCCAAATGCCATCTTATTTAGTCTTGAAGACACCAACGAATCAGATGACATCACCAAAGTTTGCAATATCATAAGCAACTCAAATACAACAAACATCTCTTCTGAAGATATCATTGAAATAACCAGAGATGGCCCTGAGTTCAAATACAATAATGGCTCGATGGCTCCAAGATTTTGTAGAGTTGTTTGCAAAAATGAATCCAGCAAACGTATATTCATTCATACAATAAACGCCATTGCAAAAACCAATCCCACCCATAAAAAACTTCACTCAAGACCAGACTTATCCATACTGCAAAGAATCCGCTCCCGTGAACTCTGCACAGAACTCAAAAAATGTCTAGACAATGGAGAAAAGGACCTGTACATTGACTACAGAGCTGATTGCATCAGAAGGGTACAGTTGACCAGTTGACCTCAGTTGACCAGTTGCCCTGAGCCATATGAGAACCCAGATGAACTCCCCAGACTAATAAGGAGGCATCAGTTGTGAAAATGAGTCTGTCTTCCACCTTGAAGGACTGACCCTTAGAAATGGCTCTGGAGAGCCACCATAGTAAGGAATGCAACACCTGCTTAGGCACCTTAACCCTCAATAAGGAGTGACTCTTACCATCCTTCTGATGAGGCAAGAGGAACCACTGGAAGGCCCTGGCATGGAGCCTGGCCCAGGGAACATCCCTCCCCTGAGGTCTTGGAGATGACAAAGAGTCTGGAATAAAACCTGTTGGTCCTCCGGGACCTTTTGGATGGCTCTGAGCTCCAGTAAGTGCTTGATGGCTGATTCCATGAACCCCCTTCTCATCTTATCCCTAGAAATAGGGCAGGAGATGAAAAACCTCAGAGGAGTGGAGTAGAACTCTAGTGAAAGACCCAATCTTACTGTATTTAACACCCAGGCATCTGATGTAATCTCTCCCCATTTGTCAGCGAACTTAGCTAACCATCCACCAATGGGGAAAATCTGGGAGAAATTAGCATTGGCGACAGAACGGGAGACTTCCTCCTCCTTGAAAGAACCATTTGCCCAAGAATTGCTGTCTGCTCTTGCCTGAATGATCTGGAGGAGACTCAGGACGTTGATAGGGGCCTTGGTTGAATGCTGGAAACCGGATCCAGAGTCTGCCCGGAAAGATGGGCATCTGAAGTAAGGGGCAAGCTGATTCTCTGTCCTCTTGTACAGCGATGGAAGGACCTTCCTCTTATCCTTGGTTTCAACCAGGAACGATTCTAAAGCTTCCCAAAAAAGCTTGTCCCCTTGCACAGGGGTCGATGCTAGCTTCCACTTCCCTCTTCCATCAGCCTGCAAATTATGCAACCAACACATGCGTCTGGCTGCCATGGAAAAAGCAATAGTTTTGGTGGCAAATCTGGCCCTGTGAAGAGTGGCGTCCATTGTGAGTTCAGCTGCCACTACAATCTTATTAAGATCCTGATGGGTACAGATGTCCGCTGTAGGAATTTTCTCTTGTAGTTGCTTCAACCATTTTGGTGACGTTCTGGTGAAGAACGAGGCTGCTGTAGATGCCTTAATCACCCAGACAGTTGCCTGGTGCGATCTCTGGAGAGAATGTTAGATCCGCTTTTCCTCGGCCTTGAGGATGTCTTCTGGATCAGAAGGAGCTGAAGAAGTGGAGGACAATGCTGCAACAGGTGCATCCACCATGGGCACTTGAAGGCTCTTGGTGAGCTCTGGAGTGACATTGAAGAACCTGCAGTCTCTGAAGATTTGGAAAAATGGGATAAATTAAAACTATACTTCATGGGATGGGTAGCAGTAATAAAGGTGAATGTATTACTCAAATTACTATTCCTTTTTCAAAATGTCCCATAAGATTGGAAAAAAGGTTTTTTGATAATTTGATACAGATAATCAGAGTTGGAAGGGACCTTGTAGGTCATCTAGTCCAAACCCCAACCCAAGTGGGAGACCCTACATCATTTCTGATAAATGCCAGTCCAATCTCTTCTTGAAAGTCTCAAGTGATGGCGCTCCCACAACTTCCGAGGCTAAGCTGTTCCACTGGTTGATTGTTCTCACTGTCAGAAAGTTTCTCCTTATTTCCAGGTTAAATCTCTCCTTGTTCAGTTTCCATCCATTATTCCTTATCTGGCCTACAGGTGCTTTAGCAAATAGCTTGACCCCTTCCTCTCTGTGGCAGCCCCTCAAATATTGGAAGACTGCTATCATGTCTCCCCTGGTCCTTCTCTTCACTAGACTAGCCATGCCCAGTTCCTGTAACCGTTCTTCATATATTTTAGTTTCCAGTCCCCTAATTATCCTGATTGTACTTCTCAGCACACTTTTTAGAGTCTCAACATCTTTTTTATAATGTGGTGACCAAAACTGGATGCAGTACTCTAGGTGTGGTCTTACTAAGGCTTTATAGAGTGATATTAGTACCTCACTTGATCTTGATTGTATTCCTCTGTAAGGGAAACTTAGGATTGCATTAGCTATTTTGGCTGCAGCTGCACACTGCTGGCTCATATTTCACTGGTTGTCCACTAAGACTCCAAGATCCCTCTCACAGTTACTGCTATTGAGCCTGGTTTCACCCAGTCCATATGTTTACTTTTGTTTTTTCTTGCCTAAGTGTAGGACTTTACTTTTTTTTTTTAATAAAGTTTTATTTGGGTTTTCACACAAACAAAATACAAGTAAAACATCTTTTTTGAAAATAGCATGGTCCCGGGTTGAACTTCTTTATACAGACACAAAACTCAATTTCATGCTTCTTTTTGTATTCTATTCCATATCTTATACTATTTTATATTTTCTATATAGTTTTTCCCTTCTTTTAATTTTCTCAATTTTATTTTGATTATCTCATCTCATCTCAATTCAAATCATTATATTTATACTTTTGTTTGTTCTGTTTCAATTTCATATTATCTTTTCTCATTAAACAAATTTTCTCCTGTAGTTACTAATTGGAGTATGACACCTTTATATCTTTTAATTACATCTATTCAACTCTTATTGAAGCTTCAATATATACCTTGAGGTTATGACCTTCAATATAATATATAATACATAACTTCCAATCGAATTCTGCTTGGTACAATCTTATAATACACACTATATTCTTTTTTTAAAAAAAGATTGTAAATATATGTAATTATAAACCCTCATTCCATTCCGGTTCAGTTCTATCATTAATAATCATTAAAATCTTAACATCTTTAATACTTCTTTTCAATTAAATATTATACTTCCTTAAAAACACATATAATCTCCATAATTAATTTTTCCCTTATTTCTCTTCACATGTTTTATAAATCATTAAATATACCTTTTGTTACATTTATTTATTGACAAGCATTCCACTGAATTTTGATAGCTATTTTATCAGACATTTTAATCATACATTGTTTCATATTTTCTAAAATTATTTCTGCTTCTAATATAACCATACTATCTTATGTACCTTTGCAGAATCCCTTTTTCCATTAAGTTTTCACCCACTATCTCTAAATAGGGCCTGTTTCTCTATATTTTGTTTCTGTCCTTTATAACTTTTCCTTTCTTTCTTCCCTCTCATCTTCTCCCTCCCCCTTTTACCCCCTTGTCTCTCTTGTTCTAATTCTCTCTTCTGCATTTCCCTCTTCTGTTGCTTTCTGATTTTATACTTATTTTTCACTCTATTTTTTTTGGAGTTGTTTTTCCTAATCTTAAACTTTCCATTCTCTTTCCCCTCTTTTGTTTTTTCCCCCCATCTAAGATTACTTGTTCATTAAAGATGGCTTCTTCTTTGTCACAATCTTCTTGTTCTGCAGGCATTTCTTGTTGTTTCTCATAATACCAAATCTCCATTTCTAAAAACTGAAATACGAAGCCAAAAGAACCTCTCCCTTCTTGTGCATCTTCTTTGTACTTTTAAGTTCCATTTTCAGTTCTTCTAAAAGTGGAGCCATTTAGGTTCTGGTTTTTGTGTGGCTTCGGGGCAGCAGGAATTCGCGACCGCTCGTGACTGCTGTGCTAGCCGCCGAGGTGCCCCCAATCCAAATGGGTCAGGGGGATATGGCTGCCCTGTAGGGACAGCCAAAGAGAGATGGGAACTGGACAGGGGGTTGGGGGTGTCGCAGACCCCCTCCTCGTCCTGAAAAACCCCTTTTTCCCAAGGCGGTGGAGCGGCGGTCAGCAATGGCCGCCACGAAGAAGTCTGCAACCGGGTAAGATCGTGCTGGAGGAAGCAAGAAAAGTGAAAGTGCTGGCTGAGCCGGGTCAATCAACATCCTTTAAATTCGCTGGAACTGAGCTGTCTGAATTGCTGGAGGATACATTGTATCTCTAAGAAGATCGAAAGCGGCGGAGAAGCTGTTAAAGGGAACTTTTTTTTTTCTTCACTCTCCCACCCCATGAAAAAAGCAGAAGAAGATTTGAAATTTGTTTGGGCACTGAAGGTGAAATATTCTGAAAGTTGCTTGGACATTGGACTTAAAAATTTAAGAAATTGGAAAACCTTTATTAGAGGTATGGATTTCTGATCATTTAAAAATTGATGTTGCAAGTGGGAAGGGAGCGGAAAAATATTGGAGCAGAAATGGAAAAAGGAGGAGATTGCCAAGAATACTAAAAAAAGAAATATGGTAATTGGACCTCTTTGATTAAACAGTAACCCCAGAAAGAGAAATAGAAGAAGGAAGAAAAGTATTAACTTTTGGAACTTTCTTTTTGAATTACTTTTGACTAAAAATACTTGGGTGGTTGTTTTGGGGAAAGTTTTTCTTTTTAGGATGGCATCGCTTGTGGATGAACTAAAGATTGAATATCAAAAATATAAAAAGGAAGAATAAGATGGAAAAGATATTTTGGGCACTTCATTTCAATTTTTAGAAATGGCGTTATGTACTTATGAAAAGTTGATTACGCAGCAGAATGACTGGGACAAAAAAGAAGAGGAACAAGAAGCCATCTTTGATGAACAATGGGTTTTTTCCTGGGAGGAGGAGAAAGAGGATAAGAAAAAGGGGATTTTAAGGTTTGAAAAAACAACCCAAAAAAAGAAAAATGAGAGGAAAGGTGGATGCAAGGTTAGAAAGCAAAGGGAAGGGAGTAAGAAAAGGGAAGAGGAGAGACAAAGGGGTAAAAAGGGCAAGGAGAAGAATAAGCAAGAGAGAAAGGGGGGGAGGAGAAGCCTCAATGGTGGGAAGCAAGATCTAAAGAAAAAAAGCTTATTTAGAGACAATGGGTGAATCTAATTAAGGATAAAAGGGGGATTCTGGAAGGTATATAAGATTGTGTTTTTATATGTGTATTTAGAGTATAAAATTTATTGTGTAAATTTAGAATTTATTAAACAGAAACCCAAGATAAATTAAGTGTTATATGAAGTACTTTTAAGTTAGGGTAAAGGCGTCACTCCAAATAGTGTATAGGAGAAGTATAGTAAAAGAAAAAAGATGAATGGATAGTTGGAAATAGAACAGACAAAGAATGTTATTGAAAATGGTTATAAGCTGTTATGCTTTGATTGTTTGTGCATTGTTTTTGTAAAATTAATAAAATTGGTTTATAAAAAAAAAAAGAAAAGAAAATGATAATAAGATATGGAAGGATATATAAAGTGAATATGATGTTTGAATTTGTGTCTGTGTGAAGAGTTTTAACCCGGGATCAGGCAGCCTTCAGAAAAGATGTTTTAGTTTATGTCTTGTGTATTGTGTTTGTAAAATTAATAAAATTTGTTTAAAAAAAATAAAATAAAAGTGGAGCCATTTTATTTTTTAAAAAAACAAATTTTATTAATTTTACAATTAAAAACAAATCAGCAACACATACACGAATAGAAAAATGAGAAAAGAAAAAAGAAAGAAAAGCAGAAAGGAAGGAGAAAGAAAAAAAAAAGAACACTTAAAAACATTCTCATTTTTGACAGTTTGTAAGATCTTTTCTCTTCTTGTTTTATGCCATATACGCACATCTTATCCATATATATGTTTATATTTCACTTACATAAGTTTGTCCCATTCTTTTTTACCTTATAATATAAGGTCTATCTTTGATCTAACCATTTATATCAGCAACTCCAATTGTTAAAATATATTGAAGAATCTTTGTTTTTTAAGGCTAAAGTTAGGTTGTCCATTTCTGCACAGTCTGAGATTTTTTTGGATGATCATCTGTTCTGTAGGTATGTGAGGTAGTTTCCAACACTGAGCAAACGCTAGTCTGGCCGCTGTTAATATGTGTATTGTTATATATTTTGATTTTTTAGATAGCTATTTATCGAAAATCCCTAACAGGAAGGACTCTGGTTTATAATCAATCTGTTCTTTTGTTATATCTTCTAGCCACTTTCTAATTCTTTGCCAGTATTTCTGGGTTTCTTCACAATACCACCACATATGAAAAAAGATTCCATCTATTCTTTTACATTTCCAACATTTTGGGCTCGTGTTGGGGTGCATCTTCACTAATCTCGAGGGAAGAAGGTGCCATCTGTAAAACATTTTGTACGCGTTTTCTTTATATGCTGCCGATTTGGTGATCTTATTGTTTCTACTCCAGATCTTTTCCCATTCTATTAATGTGATACTCCGTCCTACGTTCCTACTCCAGGCTATCATATTCCCTTTGACTGTCTCTTCTTCTAACTCTACTTCTAATAGATAGTTGTAAAATTTGGTTATATTTTTCTTGTCTGATCCTAGTAAGATTTTGTCTAGTTGCTGGAGTTTATTGTTAATTCTGAATTCTTTTCTATCCTGTTTGTATCTACTATGAATTTGGAGATATACCCACTGATCTATTTTAAATCCCCGCTCTTGCAGCTCTTGTCGTGTTTTCAAATTTCCTTGTGCATCTAATAAATCTTTATGTTTAATCATTCTGGTAATGTCCAGATTATTTGGATGAATCATCGCCTCCATTGTCGATAACCAAATTGGTACTTTTAAATAGTGTTTTTTCTGCACTTTTTTCCAATTGGTTAATAGTGAATCTCTAATTAAGTCTGTGGAAATATGTCTGATTGACTTTCCCTACATCCTATAAAAAGGTGTGGCCCTCTAACAGTAGCGTTCTTTTATTGATTAAATTCATCCAATCTTTTGACCATACTAGAAAGGCTGCTGTATAATATAATTCCCAATTTGGAAGTGCCAATCCACCCCTGCTCTTCAAATCCTGCAATGCCTTTAAATTTATTCTAGATTTCTTTCCTTGCCAAATGAATTTAACAGTTATTTTGTTAAGTTCTTCAAAAAAAATTCTATGTAATTTGATTGGAATCGTCTGAAATAAGTATAAAAATTTTGGTAGAATATTCATTTTGATGGAAGCAATCCTACCCAATAGTGAAAGTTGCAACCTACCCCATGATTCTAGATCTTTCTTTACTTGTTGCAACAATCTTTATTTAATAATTCTATCAATCCATTTCCGATTACTTTATCTTTCATTTCATCTAAGTAATTTCTTATTTTATCCTCACTGACTTCTTCTTTTTTGTATAACTCTTCAAAGTATTTGTATACAATGTCTTTTTTCTTTTCTGTCTCTTGTTGTATGTCACCCTTCTCGTCTATTAATTGGTATATCAATATCTTTTCTTTCTTTCTTTTTTAGTTTATAAGATAGCCATTTCCCTGGTTTATTAGCATATTCAAAATAAATTTGTTTAGTCATTTTCAAATTTATTTCCATTTTTTCTTGTTCAGTTAAGTTCAAATTATGTTTGACTGTTATTATCTGATTTTGTACTCTTTGATCTTTGGGGGTCTTTTGTAATGGGTTTCTAATTCCTTAATTTGTTGTTGTAATTTATTTTGTTGAGCATATTTTCATTTGTTTCTCATGGCATTATAAGAGATTGTTATACCTCTTATAACTGCCTTCAGTGTATCCCAAATATTTTGTTTCGAGGTTACATCATTATCATTTTCCTTTAGAAAATATTTTAGTTCCTCCTTAAGTTTATTAGTATACTCTTTTTCTCTTATTAATTGGGTGTTTAATGTCCATCTTTTCTTTGGTTTTTCCCTATCTTTCCAAATTATTTGAATTGGGTTATGATCAGCCCATTCATTTGGTAAAATTTCGATTCCTTTTATTTCATTGCAATTTCCCCATTCATCCACGCCATATTGATTCTTGTCCATATTTGATGTGGGTTTGAGAAAAATGTAAATTGTTTTTCTTCAGGGTATAGTCTTCCCCACCAAATTTAACTCTTTCATCAGTGGAGCCATTTTAAACAGTTTTAAACAACCACCCGATTGATTTTAGTCATTCAAAACAACAACCAAGAATCCAGAAATCATCAAGTAATCCAGATAGTCCCGAGCTATGTCTTCTTCTTTCTTTTTCGACTTACTCTTCCTGGGGTTTTTGTTGTGATATTTCAGTTAGAATGTATCTTTTGGAAGTCTTGTTGAGATTTTGCTGTAAGTTCTTTTTTAATTCCAGGCAGTCTCCTCCCTTCCAGATTCTACCCTTTTATTCTTTTTCTCTCCTTTCCTGTTTTCAAAAGCTTTTAATTATCCAGAAATCTTTATTATCCCTTTGACTTTTTATTTTCAGCATTAAATGCCTATTTATATCAAAGTGAATTTTTTTTCCAATTTCTTGCTTAAGTCTCTTAGCTGTCAGTATAAGAAAATGAGAAAACGAAATCTTTTCCCTTTTCTCTCTCCTTCGCAGCTTAAAAATCTTCTTAGGGAACAATGTTATTGTTTTTTAACAGTTTCAATTCCAGGGTACCTTATTTGTTGCTTTTGCTGTTTGACCCGGTCAACCAAAACTTTCTCTTCTTATCTTCCTTCTGCACATTCTTTTTCGGTTGAGTTCTTCTTTGTGGTGGCCATTTCTGACCACCGCTGCAACCGCCTTCGGGAAAGGGAGTAATGGCCAGCTGGGGAGGAGATGCGGCTCTCTTCAATCCTGCTGGCAGTCTCCCCCATCTTCACCACCTCTATGGGGTGGCTTAGCCCCGAAACCAGCCAGCTTGGGGCGCTCCAGTGGCGAGCATGGATCGAAGCCTCGCAGAGTCTGTCACTGGTCTGTCACTGGAGAAGCTCAAACCGGAAGTCTGGGGACTTTACTTTTCTCTACAATGAATTTCATTTTGTTAAATATGGTCCAGTGTTCTAGTCTGTCAAGATACGTCTGGATCTTGAGCCTATCTTCTTGGGCATTAGCTATTCCTGCCAGCTTAGTATGATCTGCAAATTTGGTAAGTTCCCGTTCTACTCCCTCATCTAAGTCATTCATGACTTAGTACTGGGCCTAAGACAGAACCTTGTGGCACCCCACTGCTTATTTCCCTCCATGTAGATTTAGACATCGTTGAGTATGGTTTATCAGCCAGTTGCAAGTCCATCTATTCCATTTTTTTCTAGCACTAAGAAGTAGGTTGTGAGGTTTCTGGTGACATCATGTCGTGGTGGTGCAGGAGAACTTTGCTCTGCTCTCCTGCATCGGATATTTTACCTTTGGATAGCCATTCATGATGTGGTCAGATCCCGGAGAGATCACCAAAGTGAGGAGGAACTCTTGGAGTCTAATCAGGAGTTGCGATCCCAAAGTGGCGAAGAAGAGAGCCCAAAGTCCGAGGCAAAAGAAGTCAGCCCGTTGCGGGCAGACCTGAGGAGGTGACGAGTCATCAAAGAAGGAAGCAGAGAAGAGATAGTGAATTGAGATTTGGCAAGATACCTGTATTATACCGGTTTTGTGGATTACAACTGAAGTACTGCTTGTATCATTGAAATCCAGAATGAAAGGGGTGGAGGTGAAAAGTGGCGGCAGTGATCTAGCTTCCCACCCCCAACACTGGGAAACAGTGGAAATATGATTTTAAAAAGGAAATGAGAAGGAGAGGCAAGTGGACATTGCTGGAAAGAGCTTTCTGTTATTAACTGTTTGAAGAGAGACCGTTGAATTTACTCTGTCTGAGAAAGGGATCTGGACAGAACTTTAAGAAAGTCTTGAAGAGTGATGATGCAAACTCTGGAGGTGGCCACTGACAGCAGTAAACTGTTGTAAATTGTATCAATGTAACTGAAAATGACTAAAAGAACTGAGAACGGAATGAAACTGACACAAAATAAGTCAGACAAATGTTTATTATATTTATTGTTCCTAGAATTGTATCTAACATTTGAATAGATTTATTTATCACTAGAATATTAAGGTAATAGTAAGATATTAAGAGACCTTATACCCCTCTCCTTCCTGAAGTTTCTATTCTTCCTTTGAATTTATTGGATTTGGATAGCTTTATTTTATATATATTTTTCTTATATACTTAAATAATAAGAGATTAATATTGATTGATTATTTTATATAGAAATTGGCTTGAAGAGTGATGATTAATTTCTCTAATTTGTATTTCCTCCTCTTTTCCTTTTTTATATATATCTGATCTATTGTAGATTAATGAATTTAATATATTGTTTAGCATAATGACAATTTAAACACTTACTCCTTCTTTCTGTTTCTTTTCCCTTCTCGTTTGGTATTGTGGACTACTAAGATTTAAGAACTATTAATTTGAACTCTGAATTTTATACGCTGTTCAGAAGAGCAATAGAGGAAATACTATAACAAATTTAAACACTCACACTTGGCTATAATACTGTGAGACATTTACTTATTTGATTAATTACCAAATAATTTGAGACCTGATATTAGACTATATTTGTTAAGATTTATTAATACCTTAACCTATTGCTAATCGAGAAGCTAACTAATATTGATCAATTTGCCTCCGAGAGATTGAGTATATCATGGATTAACTGACAATAATTTTTAAAGCTAGTGGAGACAGGAAATTGATTTAATCAATTAAATAACAATAGAAATCTCTAATGAATTAATAGGGACAATTAAAAAACTTAAATTATTGATAAAGTTGATGGTAATTGGTAATACATTTTGGGATAATATAACTAAAATAATAGATGAACAATACAAAATTGTTAAAAGATATGACTAGCAGCACTACCATCATCACGAAACTGGGAGAAAATCTGTACCAACAGTAGCACTACCCAATCCTACACCATCGACCCAACGAATGATCAAAGGGATGTTGGCCCCAAAGAAACGAAATACCTCAACTGGCACCCAATCAGTTCAAGTTTCCTTGCTGGCAATTCAAGGAACAATGTTAGCACTACAGGAGTCGATGTCAAAAAACCACACTGAAAGTAGAGCCGATAGAGAACAATGAAAACAGAATGGAAAAATGAAATAGGGGAAATAAAAGTTGAAAGTAGGAACCTGGATGGAAAAATAGGCCAGATTCAGGAATCCATTAGGATAAATGAAGAAAAAATCAGAATAATTGAAGGACAAGCCAATTAAATGGAAAAGAAATTAGAACATATTGATCAAAAAATTACTGACCAAAACAAAGAGACCTTAATCCATCTCAAGATGGACAGAGTCTCCTATTACCTTAGATTTCAAAATGTGGAGGAAGATAAAGAAGAAAATTTAACACTGGTAATGGCCAAAATGTTAGTGGAACTTTTACAAAGAGATAAAAATGAGGTAGTAAATGAATTGGACGATGTGTATAGAGATCACACATGCTACGTGAGACAGCACAGACTTCCTTGGGAAGTCCATATCAGGTTTGCTAGGAGGCAAGTTAAGGACATAATTTATAGAATTTCAAGAGAAGAAACAATAAAATATAAAGGTAGAGAAGTAATTGTGCTGAAACAAGTGCCAAGAAGAGTCCAGGAGCAGAGGAAAGACTACCGATTCCTCCTCACCTCATCTTAACAAAAAAACCATCTCTTTTAGATGGATCATACCCTCCAGAGGGTATTTTGGCAACATGGAAAGAGAAGAGAGTGAAAATAGACAGTTTAACCAAGGCACAAGACTTTTTCGAATAAATATGTGGATCAGAAGAGGAATTTAGTCAGAGAGACGAGCCTGAGGCTTCAAGCCAAGAAGAATCACAACCTATAACTAGAGGGAGGGAGAGAGAGAAAGAGAAGGGAAGAAATAGCCACCCGAGAAGAGATAGGGGTGAGAACCAGGAGTCAAATAACATCTAGAATTAACAAGGGATAAAAGCTAGACTAAGGGTAAAAGGAAAGAGGATTGAAACTTATATCAATGGACTAAATGATCCATCTAAGAGGAAGACAATATTTTTTAAATTAGAGAAACAGAGAGCTGATATAATTTTTCTCCAAGAGGTTCATATTAAAATGCAGGATCAGAGATACTTACAGAATAAAAAATTGGGGGAAAATGTATACAACATTAGCAGAAGAAAAAAAAAACAGGTACTATATATTAAAGAGGAAATAACTTCAATATTGATCTATAATGATATAATGGGGAGAATATTAATGGTAGAGGTGGTCATTCAAAATAAAAACATTCTATTGGTGGGGATATATGCCCCCAATAAAAATCAGAATGAATTCTATAAAATCCTATATGAGAAATTGATAGAAATTGGCAATCCAAAAATTTCTATATTTGGAGGATATAATGCAATTGCAAATAACAATCAAGACTATGCATGTGAACAAAAATATATTAAAAAAAACCCAGAATATATTGCCCAAGTGCTTTTTTGAGATGGCCGAAGAATTAGAACTAGTGAATGCTTGGAGGGAGCTGAACCCAGGGGTGACTCAGTTCACTTTCTACTCCAATCCGCATAAATCATGGTCTAGACTGATATGGCATGGGTAAACAGTGACATACTTAAGGAAATTCAGGACATAAAGGCAGATCACAACCTGTTGCAAATAGTCTGGAAAGGCCCAACCCACAAGAAAAGTAGAAGGACACTTAATTCGCAACTGTTGAAAGACTATTGAAAGACTATTGAAAGAACTATTGAAAGAAAAAGACTACATCCAAAAAACCAGTGAAGAATTAATTGGTTTCTTTAAATTTAATACAAAACAAGATACCTCATTGCAGAATCTCTGGGATACAACGAAGGCGTATTTAAGGGGAATATCTATAGCATACATAGCAAATAGAAATAAAAAAAGATGGGAAAAACAAAATACCCTAACAAAAAAATAAAAGATTTGGAAAATAGACAAATGGAATCTCCGGGAGATGGACAAATTAGAAATGAGCTGGCACTATCTAAGCATGAAATGAACATTTTAGATCAGGAGGAACTAACCAAGAAGCTACAGTATATAAAACAAAATTATTTTGAACATGCAAATAAACCTGGTAGATGGTTAGCATACAAACTAAAAAAAGAAAACCAAAAAAGAACAATATACCAGTTAGTGGACAAAAATGGAGTAATAGAGACTAATTTGGAAAAAAGAAGGCCATTGTAAGAGAGTACTTTGAGAGCTTATATAAGAGAGAGCAAGTTACAGTTGATCTAAACAAAATAGAAGAATATTTGAAAAAAAAGTTTTACATTCGCTACCAGAGGACAAAAAGGAAATAATTAATAAAGAAATAACTTTAAGTGAATTAAAAGAAGCGATTAAAAAATAAAAAAGCAACAAAACCCCAGGTCCAGAAGGCTTTCCAAGTGAGTTATATAAAGAGATAGGAGACATACTAGAAAATGTGTTGCTAGAGATCTGCAATGAGGTATTACTGGAAGCTAAAATTCCAGAATCATGGAAGGATGCTTATGTTAGATTAATCCCTAAAGAGGGTGCAGATGCCAATCAAATAAAGAATTATAGACCAATATCTCTTCTAAATTCAGACTATAAAATTTTCATGACTGTAATGGCAGAAAGATTAAAGAAAGTGATCAATGACAAAATTCATCCTGACCAAAATGGATTCCTTCCCATGAGATAGATTAGATATAATACGAGAACAATAATAGATATATTAGAATTTTATGAACTGCACCCAGGAAACCAAGTGGCCCTTATCTTCCTGGATGCGCAAAAGGACTTTGATAATCTTAATTGGGATTTCATGAAATACCAGATTAATCTGATGAAATTTGGTGGTAATTTTGCAAAAAATGCTAAATTCAATTTATGCCACACAAAAAGCAAATGTACTGCTAGATGGAGAAGCTACCAAGCCATTTGAGATAAAGAAGGGTGTCAGGCAGGGATGCCCGTTATCACCTCTGCTTTTTATAACAATTCTAGAAACTGGACAGAATTAGATCAAACAAAGAAATTAAGGGAACAAAAATTAAAAGTCAAGAGTACAAATTACAAGAATTTGTGGTTGACATGATCTTTGTCATAGAAGAACCAATAGATTCGGAACCAGTATTATTAAATGAAACAGATAAATTTGGCAAATTGGCAGGATTAAAAATTAACAAGGAAAAGACTAAAATGCTAGTTAAAAACTTAACAAACAGTAAACAAAAAGAATTAGAGGAAATTATGGGATTACAAATTGTGAATAAGATAAAATATTTAGGCATTTAGCTAAGACCTAGAGCATCAACCCTGAGGGAGGATAACTATATCAAATTATTGCAAAAAATTGGAAAGGATCTGGAAAATTGGAGTAAAATGCAAATCCCATTATTAGGTAAAATAGCAATGATCAAGATGAATGTACTACCCAAAATTTTGTATTTATTTCAAACAATTCCAATATTATTGGATAAAAAATTCTTTAAAGATTTGGATAAAATTGTTATGAAATTCATTTCGGCAGGGAAAAAAGCAAGAATAAAAAAAAATCTATCTACAAAATAATAAAAGCAGAAGTGGCTTTGGACTTCCCGTCTGGGAGACCTATTACAAAGCAACGGCACTAGTGTGGATAAAGGACTGGATTAAATTGGGAAATAAAAGAATCTTAACACTTGAGAGCCATGATTTACAAATAGGGTGGCATGCATTTTTGTGGAACCCAAACAATAAAAGCCATTCATATTTCTCCAGACACATTCTACGTAAATCTCTGATAAAAATTTGGACAGATATTAGAAGGAACCACTACACTAAAATTCTGAGGTAACTTTCAACAATGGAGGCGATGTTCCATCCCAACATGATGGATGTTAGCAAAAAGCTCAAATACCACCAAATTCCAGACAATGAGAGAAAGCTTAAATCAATTCAGGAGTTAGAAACCCAAGAAATAATTACTGACAATTGGTCCTACTTTCAAATAAAAATGACATATAAATATGGATTTGAAATAAAAGACACTCAATTAGATAAAATACTCCTGGGCCCGGAGAAAAATATATCTAAATTATACAATTACCTACTAGAATATGAATTGGCTGAGGAAATTGTAAAAGGACCAATGCCTGGGGAAAAAAAACTTTGGTTATAATATAGATATGGATGACTGGGAGGAAAACTGGCAAAGGAATCTTACATAGAAGGAAAATCTATATAAAATGATATATAGAGGGCATCTGGCACCTTCTAGATTAGCTAAAATTATCCAACAGCAAACCAAACTGTTGGAAATGTAAAAAGAAATTTGGTACTTATTTCCACTTTTGGTGGACATGCCCTGAGATTAAAAAATATTGGACAAGGGTAAGAATATGGATAGAAGAAATGATTGAATGCAGACTGGAGTGGAAACCTGAACTGTTCCTCCTAGGGATGATTAAAGGGGACTATTCTCCCTATGTGAGATACCTGGTCATCCACTTATTAACAACGGTGCGAATTTCTTTGGTGCAATATTGGAAAAGGCCCAACGTACCACCAATACATATTATTATTCAAAAAAAATTATGAATGTGCTGAAGTGGAGAGACTCACATTCAAATTAAATGGGAAGGATGATTCAGAATACTACCTGGTCTGGGATAAATGGTACAAATGGGTAGAACGCAAGAAAAAGAATGTACAGAATAAATGAATCCAGGAAACATATTATATATAGCTGTATATATTGAATATATAAAATAATGGATTCAAGTTTCTCCTCTAATACATATACATTATGAAGGTTCTATTGATTAAATAATACAGTTATAATCCAATAGCAATAGTAGAGTAACATGTGTTATTTATTAATATATTATCTATAAGAGACAAGGAATACTTGCCAATTATTATTTATTTTTGTTTATTATGAACTATCAAACTATTATCAAATGTAATAGAAAGAAATATGTTTACTGTCCTATTAGTATGTTTACTATTTTTTATTTCTGTATACTCAAAGGTTTATATCTTTTTAATCCTTTGCAAATAAAGTTCATTTTAAAACTCAAAAAAAAAAAAAGAAGTAGGTTGTTGAATGCCTTGCTGAAATCTAAATATATTATGTCCACAGTCTTTTGCTGGTCTACTAATTTAGTCACTATGTTGAAGAATGAAATGATTGGTTTGGCATGATCTGTTCTTAACAAACCCTGCTAATTGCTAGTTATTACTTTACTTGTTTCTAGATGTTGGCAAATCTGTTTTTTTTATTATGTTTTCCAGTATCTTCTCGGGTATTGATGTTAGGCTGATTGGTCTATAGTTTCCTGGTTCTGTTTTTTTCCCTTTTTTGAAGATGGCATCCACATCAGCTCTTTTCCAGTCCTCTGGTTAGTTCCCCGGTGTTCCAGGATTTTTGAAAGATATGGTGCAGTGGTCCTGAGATGACCTAGGGCAGCTCCTTTAAAACTCTGGGGTGTAATCCATCAGGCCCCAGTGATTGTTTTCATCAAGATCAGACAGGTGTTTTCTTACTATTTTTTTTGCTTATTTTAACTTTTATTTCTGGTCTGTCTTTTACAGTTACATTTTTGGAAGGGTTGAGCTATAGTTTCTTTTGAAGATGGATGCAAAGAATGAGTTAAGCAGTTCTGCTTTCTCTCTGTTGCCTCTGTTGATGTCAGGATAATTGAAGTTAGTATTGTATGTTTGTTAGTTGGCTGGAAAAAAGTACATCTATTTTTTCTGTTTGATTGGGTGGCCTATATATACACCTATGGCCATGTCATTCTTTTTTTCTTTTATGTTGAGCCACATGCATTCTAGGAGGTTTTCATCTTTGGTTTCATGCATTTCTGTAGCAATATAGTGGTCCTTTACATACAGTGCAACTCCACCTCCTCTTTTATGGGGTCTGGTTTTTTTTAATAGTTTGTATCCTTCTACCAGTATGGTCCAGTCATGGGTTTCATCCCACCAAGTCTCTGTTATTCCAACTATATCATATTTACCTTCATGTATTCATAGTTCAAGTTCACCATATTTGTTCCACAGACTTTGTGGATTTGTATATAGGCACTTAAGACCTTTATATCTGACACTGTGTTTACTGTCTACATAACCTGTGTTGTGCCTTCCTGCCCCTACTTTCTTGCCACCTGTTTTTTTTAAAATATTTTTTTTATTAATTTTCAATAAACAAACATAGACAAACAAAACACAAAACATGAAAACATGACACTTCTTTTTGGAAAGCGGCTTAATCCCAGGTTACATCTTTTTGTAGAGACATAAATCAAATTCATGCTCACCTTATGTACCATTTCATATCTTATATCTTATCTTCATATCATTCTATATTTTCTATATGGCTTCTCCCTTCTTTTCACTCTCTTAATTCTATTTTGTTTATTTCATCTCAATTTAAATCATTATACTTGTATCATTTGTCCGTTTTTTTTCAATTATCTATTTATCTTTTCTCTTTAACACAAAATTTCTCCTGTAATCATTGATTGAAGTGTGACACCTTTCTATCTTTCCCCTAAATTTAACACTTAAAATAATATATAATTTCCATTCTGATTCTGCTTATTAAATTCTACATACTACACTTTAAAATAAGAAAATGATTAGTTTATAATATAGTTAAAACAATGATCCATAGCAAATTAAATAGTATCATTAAATCTTAAACATTTTACACATTCCCTTTAATATTTTATTAAATCATATAATATTCCAATTTTCTAACTCTATTTCAAATACAAATACTACAATACAGCCTTAAGTACTTTTGCAGAATCTCTTTTTTAATTGTATTTTACCCTTTGTCTCTGAAAAAAACCTGTTTTTTTACATCTTGTTTCAAGCCTTTATAACTTCTCTTCCCTTTTTCCCTTCCTTTCTTGTCGAATCTAGCCTTTTTACCCCATCTCTGCCCTCTTAGTCTCCCCTCTCTGTTGTATTCCTCTTTTCTGTTGCTTTCTGACATTGTATTGATATTTCACCTTATTTTTCCCTTTTTTGGTTGTTTTTTTTTAATCTTAAATTCTCCATTCTCCTTCCCCTCTTTCCCTTTTCTTCCTCAGCTAAAGTTGTTTGTTCATTAAATATGGCTCCCTTTTCTTCATCCCAGCCTTCTTGTTGTTGTAATTCCTGGTAGGTAGAAATCACCATTTCTAAAAAGTGAAAAACAGATCCAGAAGAGCCCTTCCCTTCTTGTTCCTCTTCTTTTAACTTTTTGAATTCCATTTTCAATTCTTCAACAGATAATGCCATTGTGAGATTTTTTTTTAAATAACCCAAATGTTTTTAGTCTTTCAAAAAATAGTTTCCAAAAGTCCCAAAGTCACCAAGCAATCCAAATCAACACAAGCTGTTTCATTGAACACTTTCATCTTTTTATACTTTCCCTTCCTGGGGTAGAATTCAATTACAAAGTTCCAAAATGTATTTTTTAGAAGTCTTATTATAGTTTATCTCTGATCTTATAAGCTTTAAGCAGTCTCCTCCAGCAAAGTCTTAATATAAATTCTTTACCTCTCCCTTCCCAATTGTAGCAAAAAAAGAATTTTTAATTTTTTTAATTCCAATGTTCAGAAATCTTTAATGTCCCCTTGGCTTTAATTTTCAAATTTAATTATCTTCTGTTGTCAAAACGGGTTCTTCCAATTTCCATCTGCTATCTCCGTAGGGAAGGAGAATGAGAAAAAACAAACTTTCCCTTTTCACTTTCATCTGCTGCTTTTTATGATCTTCTTAGGGAACAATGTATCTTTAAGAAAGTTGAATTTCCAGGGTATTTAGATGTTACTTGTTGTCCCAGTTCAGCCAAAAACTTTCACTTTCTCAGCTTCCTCCTGCACATTCTTGTCCGGCTGAAAGCTTCTTTGTGGCGGCCATTGCTGACCGCCGCTCCACCGTCTTTGGAAAAGGGAGTTAAGCTGGCTGAAGAGGGGGGTTGCGATTCCCCCGGACCTCTGCCCGGATCTCCCTATCTTCAGTTATCTCTATGAGATAACTATAGCCTCCAAATCCAACTGGATCGGGGGCACTTCAGCAGCAAGCGCAGCAGGAACTGCTCACGGTTGCAGATTCCTGCCGCCGCCGAAGCCTTGCAAACCGGAAGTCTCTACTTTCTTGCCACCTGTTTGATTAATGCACATGTTATGGCATTCACTATGAAATGCTTGGTTTTGGTTGGCATCAAAGTTGATAATCTTACCTGCACAAACATCTATTTTGCATGCACTGGTATCCTTATTAGTTTTAGGTTGCTGGGGACAGAAATGTCCTTAATCCATTAATTCTCTGTCCCTGCTGTTCAGTTTAAATGTTTATCCAGGAAATCTGTGAATTTAATGCCAAGTAACTCAGTCCCTTTCTTTGATGGATGCAAACCATCTCTTTTGTACAGCTTCTCTTTTTGGCTCTTCTTGCGTGACTGGGGCGTAATAGCTGATTCAAACTTTCTCCTTTCCACAGTAAGTTTTTCTTCTAGGACCATGATCCCTGGCTTACTTGAGTTATCATTATCACAACTACTTAGACCTGTCACTTCAGTGTCCCTACTGAGGTCAGCAAGGGCACTGTATCTGTTATGATGGGACACAGCAAAATCTTTGCATTTATGATCCACAGCTCTCATCCTGTCAGATCCCACAATTATCCATACTGCCCTTTTCCTGTAGGATCTTTGTGGTAGTGGGGGCTGTCACATCAGCTCAATAGATGGCTGGATTGGGCACCTAATTTCTGCTTGGAGAGCACAGATTAGAGATTCTAATCTGTCCATGTAGACTGGTAATTTTTTTACAAAGAGGACAGTATCCAAGTTTGAAAATAGTACTGAGAAAGACAGCTGTAAAACAAGTATTACACTGAACTAAGCCGGTCATTTTTGAAATAAAATAAAATCACAATCTCAAGTGCACTTACCCTAAATATATTATTGGTATTGAAGGGACTGAAAACGAAACTGAAACACAGGAACAGGAACCGGGGACCAGAGTGAGTTCACCTCAGGGAGTGGCCAGTAATATCAGTGACGACGTGAACGTGAACTCGGAACCAGAGGCACCCCTACCGTTAAACAACGATCTACCTCAACAGAAGTGCAGCCAACCGCCAGGCACTTTGCGAAAATCAAAAAGACTGATAAAACAACCGTCCTACCTCAAGGACTATGTAACCCGTGGACAGAAGCCGGGGGAAAGGGATGTTGTGAATTAATAATGCCAAATAAAGTTATCTTGAGCTTGAAGTCAAGTGCAGGGTTCTAGCCCTGTACTTCTGATTGGCTGTTAATGGCAGGATCGGATTGGTCTGTTCAGGAGCATCTGATTGGCCATTAACAGGCCATTCTCATTGGTTAACGGAGCTAGCGCTCCAGGATTGCTATTGGTTGAATAGTTAATAAGTTGCCTATATAAGGAAGGCTATAGCAGCCCTCCAGTTTGAGCTGTGTAAATAAAGAGTTTGAAGTTCACTATTTCTACCGGCTCATCTCCATTACTCGCACCCATGCTCCAGACTTAACAGAGTTGAACATTTGCAGTTTGCTATAACTGACAGATGGTTCTGACCAATCATGCTTATATAGCAAAAACAGAAGTTATTCATTGAAGTTGCCTGGGATTTGAGATTTAAAACAAACAAATGAAAGCATTTATTTACAGACTGAAGAACTAACCTGTGGAATTCCCCACAGTGCTCACAGGCTTACACATTAGGGCATCCATTATTTAAAGTTAATGAGCCTCTTAAAGGGACAGTACTATTCTCAGGATCCCATAGAAACCAAGAAAAAAGTCAAGCGTCTTAATTAGTAGTCAAGAGGTGCTGTACTCCTGCGAGTATGAAGCACTCCTTCTGAATAATTTTCAAATGATACAGAATGCTACTGTCTTATTTTCTAACTCTATTGCAAATGCTTACATAAAAATGAAAGAACTAGAAATGGTTGTTGAACAGCAAGAGAAATTGGATTAACTTTTTTCCAGTTTGTTGAAAGGAAGAACAAGAAGGTGTTTTCTCTCTTCCTCTTTCTAGTTATATATTACATAACCCCACAATTTTAAAAAACCCACATATATCAAAATGTGTATTTTTAAGAATGCCATGCTGTATATCCACAGGCATTCATGTATTGGAGTATGAATAAAAGAGCAGAAAAACTGCTTTCAAACTTTCTCATTACATACAGTACATTTGGCAAGGTATACCAAGAGAAGTGGAAACACTAAACAATGCTTCTCTAGATTGTTTCTTTTGGATACTTATAACAAAACCAGACGTACACAGAGCATGTGATGGAATTATTAAAAAGATAAAGTAATAATTTAAGCATCAGTATGCAAAACAAATGCAAAAATATGGTTGGGTAAGCAACTGCTGATTGAACATCCACTACAAATCTCTAAGTTCTATTAAAAATCAATAGAATATAATAGAAGATGTGAATACAGGTTATTTTGCAGACAGTTTTGCAACTGCTTCATTTAGTAATTTTCACATATGATGAAAATATAATTTTGCAACTAACATTGGTTTTCACAACCTTTTCAGGTTTGCAAAAGCAAAGGAAAGCTGAAGTAAGCATAATCATGGTTTCACTTGGCAACTACTTAGAAACCACTTCATTTGATGATCAAATTGCTAGTCCAAACTATGGCTACTACATAAAGATTACTTTTAACCAAATAAAAAGCTGGTGGAATATGTTTTCCAAGATAACAGATTCTTGCCACATTTGTTCTGTTGCCTCTAATTTCATAGTCATTACCCATGCCAGATGGTTTTATAGAGAAATGGGCAACCATTACTCACAGGGCAAAATGCCTGCCCCTAGATTTCTTCAAATGAAAATCATTTGAATCATCCCCATCATTTGGAGACTCATGAAAATTGCCTGATTGCCTTATGATGAGATGAATGGCAAATAAATTAAATAAACACACAAACTGCAGTACAAGTTTTAAACTAATGTGTCATTCCTGGGCAATGTATAATGCTTCTCCTTGAGAAACATGACTTCTTTCCACACAAATATATTAAATGTGGTCTCTAGACATAATAATAAGCTTGCCTTTCCTGCCTGGAAAGCTGTTGGAAGATGAAAATATTCCCATTTTTATAGTTTCTAGACATCAGTGGAATGAGGAATTTCTTTCCTTTTAGTTCCCACATCTGAAGCAATTCTGCTGCTCAATTAACTAACTCCATTCCTTGGAATACCTTTCCACCTAGTCTTCCTTATCATCACCATATTAAGCCTTTAATAATAGAGGGAGGTTACTGTGTGTTATTTGTCATTTTCAAAAGCTATCAGTCCAAACTATTTTTTACTCTGAGGTAATAATGACTTTGTACCTGCTGGTATAACATGCTGGTCCAGGGACAGGTGACAGGATATAACAAATGTAGGAAGGCTTGCTAGTTCCACTTTCTAAACTGAAGCTGACACTGTTCTTGCCAGAGAATTTGTGACAGGCACATTCTGCTCCTTCAATCTTGTAATCCTCTAATATATTTTTCTTCTGCTTTTCTCTGCCATGAAGTTGCTATCATATTGCACCATAATGGCTCAGGTGGGTTCAAGAGCAGTTGTTTGAACAGTGGTACCTTAGCTCTGTTAAGCATCACTTTGATCAGAATGCCAAACTCAAATGGAGTAGCTCTTACATCAGTCAGAAGAACATGAAAACTATTGGACCCTTTTTCTCCAGCCTACTTAAAAGAGAGAAATCAGAAGACACTCTCTTCTTTGTCTCTCCAGTTTTATCAAATATTGATCTCTATAATCAAATATTGTCTCTAAAAAGATTAGAGGATAGATTCCTTCTTCGTGGCTGATGTTTGTGTTGTGAATCAATAAATGCTTAATAAAGATAATTAAGAGCTTGAAGTAAAATGCAGGGTTCAGGCCCTGCACTTCTGATTGGCCGATAATAGCGACATCAGATTGGTTCGTTCAGGGGAATCTGATTGGCTATTAACAAGCCTCTTCCATTGGTTAATGGAGCTAGCATTCCCTGTGTTTCATTGGTTAAATAAGTTAAGAGTTGCCAATATATAGGGGCCCATTGTGGCCATAGAGTTGAGCTGTTTAACATGTAAATAAAGAGTTTGAAGTTCACTGTTTCACTGGCTCGTCTCCATCCTTGCACCCATGCTCAAAACATAACACTGGCGACGAGGATGGGATGTGGGGACATCAGAGCTTGCTGAACGACGAAGAACTATAACCGAGCACGTGGCTGAACGCACCAATGGTGGAACCATGTCCGGCAGCGTCATACCACCCGCTCCATTCGATCCAGCACAAGAAGACTGGGACTCATATATGGATCGCTTCCAGATGTTTCTGGAAACCAACAATTTAAAGGATGCCACTACCGGAAAGAAATGAGCGGTATTCCTAACTCATTACGGGCCAACCATATTCAAGATGGCCAAGGCACAAGCAAAACCGGCAGAAGTAAAATCCATGGACTGGGACGTCCTCGAACCACTACTAAGGGTTCATTACGCACCGACCATGCCAACGCTTGTGAGAAGGCATGAATTCTATCACAGAAGTCAGCGGAAGGGCGAAAGCATTGCTGATTTCATTGAGGATCTCCAGAATCTGGGAGGCCTATGCGAGTTTACCGACTTAGAAGAACCCCTAAGAGACCGAATCGTTCTGGGATTAGATGCACCAGGCACTCAGAGTAAATTAATGGCAAAGGGTGACATCACCCTTAAAGACGCCATAGCTGAAGCTCCTGCAGCAGAAGCAACCAGGAAGTCGGCTGCCCAAATGCGCCGCACACATGCCACGGTTCGCCAACGAGCCAGCGACATTTCACCTCAGTCAGAGGGACAACTAGAAACGGCCCACCACAAGGACCTCAACTCGTCATCAGACAGCGACAAGGAAGAGGTCCATCGACTTCGGTCCGAACGGGACCAACGCCAGAAATCACAGTACCAATGCGCCGGGTGTGGAGCAAGCCACCCCCAATCAGAATGCAAATTCCTCGATGCGCTCTGCCATGTGTGCAGGAAAAGAGGCCATATAGGATGGGTCTGTAGAAGCAAGCCAGGACCCAGCCAGCCCTCAAGGGGGGCTAACTATCGCCAACCGATGGGAAGTCGTCCCGTGAAGCGAGAACCCGTGAACCACCAATGGAACAACCACTCCTACAGAAACAAAACCCTAAACCACCCAACAAAGCGAGAAGAGGCTCACCAAACGATCACGATTGGTCATGCCTCGTCACTAGACGCCAAAAAGATCCGAGTGAAAGTGGCCATCGAAAACCAGCCCTGCCTGATGGAAGCCGATTCAGGATCGTCCCTGTCGATGGTTTCCTGGAAGACCCTCAAGCAGCTCATTCCCACTATCCGGAGGCAAGATCTCTGGTTCCAAAGACTCATACTTAAGGACTATCAAGGGAATCGAATCCCGGTTGTTGGATCCAGCCGAGTATAGGTATCGTTTAAGAACTGTACAGCATTTTTACCCCTGACTGTAATCAACAAGGATCGGCCTAGTTTGTTAGGCCTGCAATGGTTCGCTCCACTTGGAATTGAAGTGGCTGGCATTCACCGAACCTACAGCAGCGATTGGGAAGAAGACCTTGTCCACGAATTCCAGGACGTCTTCACAGAAAAATTAGGTGAGTACAAGGGGACCCCAATATCGTTTAACCTCAATCCCAAAATAGCTCCCATCTGCCTTAAGCCTCGTCAAGTTCCCTTTGCCCTTAAACCAAAGATTGACGAGCAGCTTGATAAGTTAATAGCCCAGGGAGTGCTAGAACCAACCGATCACTCTGCCTGGGAAACCCCAATCGTAATGCCCATCAAGCCGGATGGATCAATAAGAATTTGTGGGGACTACTGAGCCACCCTGAACCACGCCCTTCAACAAAACACTTACCCGGTACCAGTGGTACAACACCTCCTCCATTCCCTGGGGGGTGGAAAAGTTTTCGCTAAACTAGACTTAGCCCAGGCATACCAACAACTGCCTGTTGACAAAAAAACAGCAGAGGCCCAAACAATCGTTACGCACAGAGGCATGTTTAAATGTAATCGGCTCCAGTTCGGAGTGAGCATAGCCCCGGGAATCTTTCAAAGCTTAATGGAGAGGCTATTACAAGGGATAAAAGGTGTTGTTCCATATTTTGATGATGTGTTAATCGCAGCCCCAACCCAGAAAATACTAAAGGAACGCCTGAGATTGGTTCTCCAGAGATTTAAAGACTTCGGTCTCAAAGTTAAAAAGAACAAGTGTTATTTATGTACGGATCGCGTAGAATTTTGGGGATATTTAATTGACAGTGAAGGCATTCACCTCACCGATAACAAACTCAGTGTGATCAAGAACGCCCCAAAACCCCGGAACAAGGCCGACCTCCAGGCTTTTCTGGGCCATATCAATTTTTATAACGTTTTCCTGCCTCACAAAGCAACCGTAGTTGAGCCACTACATCATTTATTGGACAAAAAAGCAACCTGGGTATGGGGAGGTAGAGAAGAACAGGCGTTTCGACATGTAAAAGATTTATTGACTTCTGACTCTGTCCTGATGCAGTATAACAAGACTTTGCCTTTAATGATCACGTATGATGCATCCCCATTCAGGGTGGGCACCATTTTAAGCCACGTTTTGCCAAATGGTAATGAAGCCCCTGTTGCTTATTTCTCAAAGACGTTATCAAAAACAGAATGCAACTACAGTCAACTTGACAAGGAGGCCCTTGCTATAGTCTCCGTGGTAAAAAGATTTCATGAATATGTGTATGGCTGAGCATTTACCATAGTGACTGACCACAAACCTTTGCTGGGAATAATTGCGAGAGATAGGCCAACACCGTATATATTATCTCCCAGAATGACCCAGTGATCAGGATTTTTGGTGGCATACAATTACAAATTACAACATCGTCCAGGGAAAGCAATTCCGCATGCCGACGCATTGAGCCGTGCACCTCTTCCAGAGACTATTGATGACCCCACTCCAACGGTCACAACGCTGCAGATCGAGACACTGCAAACGCCACCATTAACAGCCCAAGATATCGCGATGGAAATGAAACGCGACCCCATTTTAGCACGAGTTGGGTCGAGCGGGGATGGCCATTAGACCAAATATCTGATGACTACGCCCCATTCAAAAATCGGCAAATGGAACTATTTTCTCAAAAGGGCTGCATTATGTGGGGTGATAGAGTTGTCGTCCCAGAGCGGTTGCGACCAGCAATACTAAGGACCTTGCACGATGGCCACCCCGGCATCGTGTGTATGAAAGCCCTCGCACGAAGCTCCGCATGGTGGCCGGGTATTGACAAGCAGATAGAGACATGGGTAAAAGCCTGTCGCAAATGCCAGGAAGTAAGCAACGCCCTGCCGAAAGCAGCCCCAACCGAGTGGGAAACACCGAGGGGACCATGGTCCCGCATTCATCTGGACTTTGCAGGTCCTACTAAGGGACACACATTCTTGTTGACGGTGGATGCCTACTCGAACTGGCTTGAAATCCATGAAATGAGGAATACAACGACCGAAGCAGTCATCAGAAAACTGGACAGACTCTTTGCAACACATGGATTACCAGACTTTCTGGTATTCGACAACGGGCCTCAATTTACCACGCTGTCCTTCGAACAGTACCTGGCAGACCGTGGTATTCGACATGCGCTGACTTCGCTGGCGCATCCTGCGGCCAACGGAAGGGCCGAGCGCATGGTACAATTTGTCAAGAAAACCTTGCATAAGATGGACTATGGCGATATAGAAGACAAGATTAACCGGATACTCCTTTTGCAGCATATCACTCCGCACAGCATCACCAATAAAACTCCCACCGAGTTATTGATGGGACGGAAGCTCCACTCCCACCTCGACCGCCTACATCCATCATATGAACCTGAAAAGCCACACGGTTCTAGCGGGAAATGTCGCAATTTCCAGGTAGGCGATTTGGTTTTCGCTAGGAACGTTTTGGGCGATCCATTGTGGGTCAAGGCAACTATAGTACAAGTAACCGGCCCTAGATCGTACCGCGTAAAATGTCGCAACAACAGAATTTGGAAACGCCATATTGATCAGCTGCATTCAAGGCTACAGTTGGGGATCTCCGAGCCCCCTGATTTCCAAACTGAGGGGGGAGGAGATAGCGAGGAAGCTGAATTCGAAGCGGCAGAAAGTTTAAGCGGTAGTAATGACCGCTCAGAGGCAGCACGTGATGGACCTGGAATGGGGGTGGCCTTGCCTCAAAGAGATACCGAGAGCAGTAGTGACAACGAAAATTCAAATGCGGAATGGGAGGCACCTTTTTCACCAGATAATGTCCTACCCCAACAAGACTGTAGCCAAATATCGGGAGGACAATGGAAATCGAATAGGCAATCGAAACAACCGGCCTACCTCAAGGACTACGTGACCACACCCCTTAAACAGAACCCAGGGAGAAGGGGTGTTGTGAATCAATAAATGCTTAATAAAGATAATTAAGAGCTTGAAGTAAAGTGCAGGGTTCAGGCTCTGAACTTCTGATTGGTTTATCCAGGAAATCTGTGAATTTAATGCCAAGTAATTCAATCCCTTTCTTTGATGGATGCAAACCCTCTCTTTCTGTACAGTTTTTCATTGGACCAGCTGCAGACATCATGACTAATAAAACCAAAGCCTTTTCTTTTACACCAATCCTTTAGCTACTCATTAAACTCTGCTGCACGCTGCCCTTTCCTTTTTTGTTCCTTGTATACTTTGTTCCTTGTATACTTGTATATTGGTAGAACCTCTGAAAAGATAAGCCTACAGCCCATATTACTAAGTTCGTACCCCAAGCTCTTGAAGTCTTTCTGAACAGAAAGTACATCCTTCTGGGATAGATCATTTGTACCAAGATGTATAATAGCGTGAATATCACAGTCCATTCTGGCATTCTTGACTATCTTAAGAATATGCTTCTTTTTCTGCTGGCAGTAGCACCTGGTAGACACCTGACCTCTTTCAAAACCTCAGTATCCTTTCCTAAATTTACATCCCTTACAATTGAGTCCCCAACCAGAAGGTGGCTTCTCTTTTTGGATGTCTTGCTCTTCTTGTGTGACTGGTGCATCATACCTGATTCACACTTTCTCCTTTCCAAAGTAAGTTTTTCTTCTAGGACCATGATCCCTGGCTTACTTGAGTTATAATTATCACAACTACCTTGACCTGTCACTTTAGTGTCCCTATTAAGGTCAGCAAGGGCACTGTATCTGTTATGCTGGGACACAGCAAAAGCTTTGTGTTTATGGTCCACAGTTCTCACCCTGCCAGATCCCACGGTTGTCCATACTGCCCTTTTCCTGTAGGATCTTTGTGGTAGTGGGGGCTGGTAGCAGAGCAGCTCAATAGATGGCTAGATTGGGCACCTAATTTCTGCTTGGAGAGCACAGATTAGAGATTCTAGATAGGTAATCTGTCCATGTAGACTGGTAATTTTTTTTCAAAGAGGACAGTATCCAAATTTGAAAATAGTACTGCATAAAACAGCTGTAAAGCAAGTATTAAACTGAACTAAACCAGTCATTTTGAAATAAAATAAAATCACAATCTCAAGCGCACTAATGTTAAATGTATTATTGGTATTTTTGGTTTATAGTTATATGATTTGTGCAGTTAGGTGCGTGGGCCGCGATTTTTCTCCTTTCTACTCACCCTCTGCTTCCTTCACAAGCAGCCAGCAGCCCCTCCCACAACCTCTGGGAATTTGAAATGCAATGGAAGCTATTCCAACTGCCTCTCTTCTTTCTACTCACTTTCTGCTTCCTTCACAAGCAGACAGCAGCTTCTCCCACAATCTCTGGGAATTTGAAATGCAATGGAAGCAATTCAAACTGCCTCTTATTTAAATAAAATAACATCAAACTTTATCTGGCAAATGAAAAAAACAAGAGTCAAACTGAAGTTGCTGCAAGATGCCACAGAAAGAGCAGGATTTGGCCTACCCAACTGGAAACTGTATTATAGAGCTGCAATTTTAATTTGGGTGAAGGATTGGATAAACCATAGAAATAAAAGAATATTAACATTAGAGGGTTACAATTTGCAGTTGGGATGGCATACCTTCCTTTGGCAGGATAAATCAAAAGGGCTATAGTTATGTTCAAAGACACAAAGTTAGACAGACTTTTAAATACATGGAGAAAATTAAAAGAGAAATTTATGTAGAAACATCTATTTGGTTATCAATTTTAGAAGCATTGATGCATCCACATCTATTTAGACAAGGAAAAATTATCACTATGAAGATAAATGATAAAGGTGTCAGATCCGTGTCATCCTTCAGTGGAAGAAGAAAGGGGGGGAAGACCTATAACGAAATCCTTTCTTGATGTAACCTGAATATATTTAATGTTATATTGAATTTGTATAACTCACACGATAAATGGAGGGTAAGAAGCCAGATGGCCGGAACCTATCACCTCTGAGAGGCACAGCCAGGAGATGAGCACTTGTAAACCTGGATGGAAATTGGAGCTGGAGGCCCTATCGGATCAGGAAGGATGGGACGAGGAGCCACCGGCCAATGACTGACTGAGACGGTACATAAATTGCCTCATGAAGGAAGGAAGGAATCTCAAGGTGAGGGATGCACTAGAATGCCAATGCAGGAGAACCAGAAAATGAGAGAATCCGAGCCGCCACCCAGGATTCAGCTGAGAATGATCGGGCAGCAGGAAAAGCTGAAGAACGAGCAGCTATACCAGGTACCTGATCCCTAAATGCCCCAGAACAGGGGATTAACCCTGGCCAACCCAGAGACATACAACTGTAGAGGAAGGTCCCACCCCTGGGAGTAAAATTCGATGGGGACCCCCAGAAACTGAGATTTTTCCTGTTGCAAGTCCTCACCTACATGCAAGAATATGGGCAGAATTTCCAAACCCAAGGTTCCCGAGTACGAGTCATCACCCTGGCCCTAGAAGGGGCAGCAGCCAGATGGATGGTGACGCTCCACAATGTCAATGCCCCAGAATTAAGGAACCTCGACCGCTTCATGATGGCTCTATGCCACCGCTTTGAAGACCCTCTCACCGATAGAAAAGCCCAAGACCGCATCAGAGTTGTAAAGCAAGGCTGTCGCCCGGTAGCTGAACACACCGAGGAATTCCATGACCTGGCTGGTTGAGTCAACTGGCCAGAGGATATCCTAGTTTGTTGGTTCAAAGATGGATTAAATGGCAACCTATACGCTGCCTGCCTGGCCCATGGGGCCCCAAACCTCCTGCATGAATGGTACATGATGGCAGAGGAGGCAGAGATAGACATGACGGTATGGCAAGTTTTGGAAAAGATTCCCACCCCTGGGGAAATGGGAAATTTTGAAACCCAAACCACCATGACTCCAAGAACATCTAGTTGCTTTAAGTGTGGAAAGGAGGAACACCTCGCAGAATGCCATTTGAAAACCCCTGCCAGAAAGCCAGACCACCCATCAGAGGGAAACCTGGAACATCCAGCCCTCAAGGAAAGGAGACTGCCCTGAGAGGCTGAGTAGCTGTGGGATTCCAATCCCCCCAACCTAGAGGAAGAACCCCCAATGCTCCGAGGGGACCTGAGCTAGTCCCAAAGAGATCCAGAAGATGACCCGCTGGTAAGCAACCCAATTGAACCAATCACTCTACCCCTAAGATTGTTTATCCCCAGCTGAGGGAAGGGGGAGGCAGTTACAGCATTGCTGGATTTGGGATCCACCCAATGCCTAATAAATCCCTCCCTTGCAGAGAAATTGGGGATCCAGCTGAAAGAAATGGAAAATCCCATCGCTTTCTGCCAATTAAATAGAATTATAGCGGGGGGGGGGGAGCCAGCTAAGTTTCCTACAGAACCATTGAAAATAAGATTAGGGAACCATAGTGAGATGCTCACATTCATTGTAGCCCCAGGAATGGAAGAGCCGCTAGTCCTAGGTCTCACATGGCTGCGGAAATGGAATCCAAAAATAAATTGGAGGAGAGGAACCATACAATTCCAGAGAGACGTAGTATTTGCAAATAGCTCAGAGGAAAGGATAAAGAAAGGAATAGAGCTGTCCATGACCGGACAGTCGGCTGAACCCATTAACATCCCCAATGAATACCAGGATCTGGCCCAAGTATTTAGCGAGGAAACTTGTGATGAACTTCCACCCCATCGCGCCACAGACTGCGCTATTGAAATCCTACCAGGGGCTAAACTCCCAAAATCAAAAATGTACTGCTTGTCTCCCAGAGAACTAAAAGAACACAGAGCATTTTATTGACAAAAATTTAAAAAGGGGTTTCATTGAACCCGTCCGACCAAAAATAGCTGCCCCAGTATTATTCCCTGAAAAGAAAGATGGCTCCATGCATCTGTGTGTGAATTACCAAAAATTAAACATGATTTGTATAGAGCATATGTATCCACTCCCCCTCATGAAGGACATGTTAGCCCACCTCTCAAAAGGATTTTTTTTTCTAAGTTAGACCTACGAGAGGCATATTACTGCATAAGAATAAAGGAAGGACATGAGTGGAAGATAGCTTTTAGCACACCATTGGGATGCTACCAATTTAAAGTGCTCCCCTTTGGACTGCAAGGAGCGCTTGCTGTGTTTATGTCATTGATCAATGAAACCCTTCATGAATTTTTATATAAAGGGGTTCTAGTGTATCTTGATGATATTTTAATCTACATGGAAACGATGGAAAAACACATCAAGCTAGTCCGTGCAGTCTTCACAAAACTCTTAGATGCTAAACTATATGCAAAACTCTCTAAATGCGGATTCTACCAAGAAAAAATGAACTACTTTGGTACAGAATATCCCACGAGGGAATAGAGATGGATGTGCAGAAAGCTGTAATGGACTGGGACCCACCACACACCCGTAAACAACTGCAAAGTTTCCTGGGGTTTGTGAACTTTTATCGCCAATTCATTCCAGCTTTTGCAAACATCGCCCTCCCTATCACGAACTTGCTAAAAATGAAGGGGGGGGGAGAAACCCAAACCAAGGCAACCCCTTATCTGGACAATGGAATGCCAAGCAGTATTCAAAAAACTCAAACATCTATTCTCAGCAGAACCGGTCCTTAAGAACCCAGATCCTGAACAACTCATCCAAGCAGATGCTAGTGATGTTGCAGTTAGATCTATCCTACTCCAAAAGAATGGAAGTGGACAATTACAACTATGCGCCTTATACATCGAAGAAACTGACGGAAACCAAGCAAAGATATGGGAGAAAAAGGCATATGCTGTGCGGTGGGCAATGCTCACATGGAGACATTTCCTGGAAGGAAACCAAATCCCTTTTGAAGTATGGACTGATCACAAAAATCTGGAAGCCCTGAGAAATCCATGGAAACTCTCTGAAAAACAAGCACAGTGGGCTCAATACTTTTAAATGTTTTAATTTCACTCTCAAATATTTTCCTGGGAGAAAGAACTTCATGGCAGATGCCCTGTCCAGAAAACCCCAATATAAGAGGAAAAAGATCGAAGTTATAAAACCAATGATCCAACCGACCCAACTAGCAGCCAGAGGAATCACTCGGGCACAAGAGAAAAAAAATCATCACTGACTGAGGATACAATGACGTCAATATTTAAGGAGGAACTACTTAAGAACGATTGGCTCCAGGCTAACAAAAATGCTTGTTTACTCAAAGATGGACTGGCTTGGGTAGAAAACAAATTTTATGCCCCTGCAAGCCAGAGAATCGACCTCATGAAACGTTGCCATAACCCCAAAATAGTGGGACACTTTTGGTTTATAAAAACCCTGCACCTCATCAAAAGTGAATTTTGGTGGCTGTCAGTCTGTGCTCCCTTCAAAATCCAAGAAAGAAATACTCAGACTCCATGGGTTAGAGCAAAGTTATCCTTTTACTGGAAAATAAAGTGGAAGCTACAGATTTAATTCCGAATCTGAGGAATTGGCGCGCAGATCACATATTCAAAGGAATGGAAATGTTCCCACCCCCCAAAGTCCAAATGACTCTTCCAATTAAAGTTCTGAATACGATCATGTGGCCATCTTCAGGTGGTGATGAGGCTTCTGTCCCTTGACCTTGACATATTTTGATAAAAGTTTGCAGCTGCGCAAAGGGGATAGAAGCTAGCCAAGAAATGGAAAGTTAAAGACAGGAATTCATATCCCCCTCCCCTTGCTACCCACAGCAACAGAATGCAAAACACCTCCAGCTTTCTTCCCCTCCAAGTTCCCCCCTCCCTCCGTTGCTAATGACAGCCGAAAGAAATAGTATTGGCATAGCAGCAGAGAAGATGCAATAGTTAGGATGCAGAAAATATATGATGTGGAAAATATCTTGAAGCTGACAGTGGCTGTCCCTCAAACAGGACATTGAAAATTATGTTGCGAGCTGCCCCACCTGTGCTGCTGCAAAGAGAAGACAAGGAAAATATCCTGAACTTTTACAAACAGTAGCAGACCTTTCTGTATCCTGGAAAGAGATCTCTATGGAGTTTTTAGTGGAGCTTCCCGAAAGTGCTGGAAATACTGTCATTTGGGTTGTAACTGATCTATTTTCCAAACAGTTCACTTTATTCCATGCCAAAAAATCCCAACTGCCAAAGCATTGGCAAAGATGTTTCTAATACACATCTATCGCCTTCATGGAGCTCCCCAATGGATTATCTCAGATAGGGGTGTTCAGTTCATATCCAAAATTTGGCAGGAGGTTTTAAACCTATTAGGCTCCACCCAGGGTTGTCATCATCAAGTCACCCTGAAACGGGTGGCTCGATGGAGTTAACAGCGTATTAGAACAATATTTAAGATGCTTAAATAACTCAGTCCACAGTGGCACAGGGTTTGCCCCATTCCAGGTAGCCACGGGCCAAGAATTCAACCCCATGCCAGAACTACCCACCAAAGATCCTGAAATCCCCTCCCTTAAGGAGTGGATGGATAACTTACAAGCCATGTAGCTAGTGGTAAGATTATCTTTACAAGAAGCTAAAGCAGTTTTCAAAACTCAAGCAGACAAAAAACATTGTGAACCTAAACCTTTCAAGTTTGGGGACCGTGTGTATTTGTCTATAAAATTCTTAAAATCATTACAACCCTCTATGAAATTAGCACCAAAATTCATTGGCCTATTCCCCATCTCCAGAATTATTAACCCTGTGACGGCAGAGTTTCAACTTCCAAAAACACTTAGGCAGATTCATCCAGTATTTCACTGTAGCTTGCTCAAATGGGAGACCACTTCAAACCTCAAACCCCCCCTCCCCACACCTCCAACCCCCATCATGGTACATGGGGAACAATATTTTGAAATTAAAGATATCCTTGATTCACGCACTTACTGTGGATCCATGCAATATTTAGTAGCTTGGAAACATCTTCCTTCCTCAGAAAATGAGTGGGTAGCCAAACGACACATAATAGCACCCACATTACTACGAAAGTTTCACCTAAAATACCCCGATAAACCATCCTAAATTGCAAATGTAATGCATGATTTTTTGTTTTTTCCAGGTAGACCTATCTGTTTTTTAAGGAGGGCAGGATGTCAGATCCGTGTATCTGTCATTTCTTCAGTGGAAAAAGAAAAGCTGGGGAGGGGGGGAGACTGATAAAGAAATCCTTTTTTGATGTAACCTGAATATATTTAATCTTATGTCGAATTTGTATAACCCACACATGATACAATGGAGGGAGAAAACCCAGATGGCTGGAACTTATCACCTCTGAGAGGCATAGCCAGATGAGATCATAAAAAATCCACAGTGAGATGTGTCCTGGGAATCTCTGGAAGGGGGTGGGGGGAAATTAGGTATGCCCTGGGAAACTGTGAAAAAGATCCTTTCCACAGAAGGGGGTGTGTGGTGGACTCCCATGGAAAGAATGAGACACAGAGGCTGGTGTACTCGGGATGGGAGTCTAGAGCAAATTCTAGTGCCCCCTTTTATTGAGAAATTCGTACATAGTAAGCATTCACATTGTGGATTACAATAATTAGATATAGCACACAAAACTGTTTACAATTGTCTGAGCTGCTTAATTGTTTCTGGTGTTTGTTTTTAATTTCCTTGCTTATCTCAGTGACCCTTAGGCAGACATGTATGTATAAGGTCTTAGACTAATCATTACCCAATACTGAAGTCAAAGTTTTATTCCCACATCTCCCCTGTTTTAGTTTTTTGATGATCGCGGATGCCTCGGTAGCTTTTCGCCATCTGCAACAACAGTTCTCCTTCCGTAGGCTTCACCCGACACATTCCTAAAAGTCCAGGGAGACATTGGATACAACAGCATACACAAAGAGAAAGTATAAAAAGCAATATCACTCCAACAATTAGGTGACGAATCCATGAACCATCTGGCAACCAGGACCAAAGTGCAGACCACACTTCCAGTCCCTCGTCCTCCGATTGTAATGGATTCTCACTCAGGGTTTGTTCCATATGCTGTATAGTAGCTGTAATGTTTGGAGAATAATCAGAGATATACATGCAACAATGTGTATGAATCACAGCGCAAACTCCCCCTTGCGCAGCCAAAATAGTGTCCATCGCATATCTGGTTTGCAGGACAAAGTCAAGGATTTTTCCTTGCTCTTCTTCAAGCAGCTTTAGCGTTTTAATGGTGTCTTTAAACATAGTAACTGTCCAATTGTTTAAACGATGCAAATCTCTATAGTTCATCATGACTCCTAAAGGAGGAATAACTCCCCTTGATATCTGTGTCCAGTAGTCATGATTCAAAACAGAGTTTACTTCCGTTGCAGAACGCGCATTGCGGATATGAGCAGTCCCCAAAGATTTTAAAATGACATGAGATGGGATTACTTTCCCAAAGGTGCAGACTCCTTTCCATCGTGCTGGCATGCGATCATAGGCCATCCGTCCACACAGCAACCATAGATTTGCTCCCAGGAGATGACCAACCGTATTTGGTTCAGCATAGATTAATCGTACAAAAGATTCCATTAACATAGCCAAATAAGTGGGCGGTGGTGCGTATTTCCCATTTGCACATTTGGGCAGCTGGTTTTCTATCATGATGGGACAACATGTGGAAGGGATAATAGGACACCCATTTTCATTGATCAAAGATATGATATCAAATTTAGAAATATTATGTACAAAGTAAGTGAGATTTTTAGTTTTCATGTCATCCGGATAAACCCGACTTCCATTGCTAATAACAATTGTTTTGTTACAAAATGGATATGTTCCCAAGTAAGTCATATTCTCTACTGTCTCATTGTGAGTCCAGCAGATACCCGCCACCTCTTGGATTCGGCTTCCAAGATGCAATGTATTTATGTTACTTTTAGTCCAACTGTTAGACCACATCCCTGAACAACCACAGCATTGTTACCAGTCACCTTCGGCCAAAGGTACTGCAACCATTGAAAGCCCTGATGTTTTGTGAGTTGGCATGTGCATACATACCCAACAATCAGTTTTATTATGAAGGTTTGCTAGCTTCCCCATGTCCTGGATCAATGTGTTTCTTTTCCATTCCCCCAAATCCATCCCCTTGCCCCTTTGGCTGATGATAAGGACGCACACAGTGAGCAGAAACCCAAACAACTGTCCCCTCATCTTTAACAGCAGCGAATCAGCAGGACAGGTCCTTTCCACGTTGGATCTGGTAGTCTCTTATACCGAACTTTTGGTCTTGGCGTACCTGCAGAAGGGGAGGAAGCAAAATGCCTACAACCCCCCCCAGGGGCATGGCACTGGGCTTTAAAATGGCCAGGCTTTCCACAATTAAAACAATTCCCTGTAGGTTTCATCCCTTTTTGCAATGCCATAGCCAAAGTCTCCATGTTGTAAGCCTGAGAACCCACCACTGCACATGCTTTTAACAGATCAGCCAGAGTAACTTCACCTCTAGCCACCAAGGGCTGCAAAATACGCTTGCAGTCAGCGTTTGCATTTTCAACTGCCAATTTCAGCAAAAGTTCTTTTGCAGCTTCCTCATTAGAGATTTGCCTGGTAATAGCCAATTGTAGCCTTTCCACAAAATCATTATAAGACTCAGATGCTGTTTTCTTAATTTGAGAAGAAGGCCGTGCTGGGGTTCCCACATCCTGAATGCGGGACAACGCCCCAAGGACAGCTGCCATAACCACTGGAAATACGTGATCAGGCAAATTAGCAGCTTGATCTGCAGTGGATTCAAACAAGCTGCCCCATAGATTTGGTCTGGTGTATACAGCCCCCCTGAATTCCTTCCCCTAGTGACAGCCTCCCTTTGGTATTCTGAGTCAAAGACCACATACTGAGTAGAGCTCAATATCATTCTCATTAAATCTTTCCAGTCACTAGGAATCATGCGTGAGGTAGCCAAACTTGTCAGAAGCCCCTTTGTAAAAGGACTTTGAATACCATAATCTTTCACTGTTTTTTTAATTTCCCTAAGAATTGCTAAAGGAATCGGAACCCATTCAGTCTGCAGATTGCCTTGAGCATCCACTTGCCTATTGACTGGAAACAAATTCATCTGGGTAATCTCATCAGACTCTAACTTCCCCTCATTGAAAGCCTGATGCATCATGGCTTGAACCTTTCCCATTTTTGATTGGATTTTATCATTCACAGGAATAGGTGCTGTTGGAAATGATAAAGCACACTCCACTTTAGGAGAAGGAGGGTGCAATACAATTCCTTTATGAGGAAGAGGTTCTACTAAAGTTTTTAAAAGAGGTTGTTGCTGGGTCTCTAAAGCAGTCATAACAATCTTCCAAAATATCAAAATTTCAGCTGTTGCCCGTGGCTCTTCATGAAGGATATTTCCAATTCTCCTCCATGTGTCTAACTTTAAAGAGCCTTTCTCTGGATACCAGGGACATTGCCGCCAGATCTCTTGCAGCAGCTCTCTCACATTATCTTTTGAAAGAACTATTTGCTCCCCCCCGGAGGGTTTAAAGATAAAGTTGTTTGTCCTTACTAACTCCTGCAACTCACTAACATGCCATTCCTGTGGTTGAGAGAGTTTTCCCCCCATGCTCCCTGAATAATCCTATTGTCCAGCAATAGTTAAGTACGTACTATACCTATTCCAGGCGAGGAAACACGGAGGTCTGGACACGTACCACCTACAGTGGATCACGTCGGGGTCACCACTTGTGGTGGACTCCCATGGAAAGAATGAGACACAGAGGCTGGTGTACTTGGGATGGGAGTCTAGAGCAAATTCTAGTGCCCCCTTTTATTGAGAAATTTGTACATAGTAAGCATTCACATTGTGGATTACAATAATTAGATATAGCACACAAAACTGTTTACAATTGTCTGAGCTGCTTAATTGTTTCTGGTGTTTGTTTTTAATTTCCTTGCTTATCTCAGTGACCCTTAGGCAGACATGTATGTATAAGGTCTTAGACTAATCATTACCCAATACTGAAGTCAAAGTTTTATTCCCACAGGGGGGAGAATTAACTTACTGGCTTTTGTTTCACCAAATACAAATCAAGATAAGGAGAGGGTTTCTAATCTCCCTTATTTATCCCTGTAGGCCTGAGGGACCTCAGGCGCTGCTTTGAACTCCTACATGAATTGTCTCATCTCAATAAAAGATTCCTTTTGATATATTTGGTGTTCAGAAGTTCATTCTTGTTAATTGAATGGGAAAAGTTCTGTAGCCTGACAAAAGGGGAATTACAATCTAGACAGGATTTGAAGGATCAAGGAATTGATATGGAATGGCGGGCCTATTTGCAACTCCAATCAAAATATTTAAGGGATAAGAAAGATTGGGGAATTAGTAGAACTAAAACAAAAATAGATGAAGTAATATTAGGAACTGATAAGAAAATATTTAAAAAAATCTATAAAATCGTATTGGAATTTAAATTAGAAGAAAAAGAAAGGAAATGATGGTGGTATGGATGAAAAATTTTGGTTATAACATCAATTTAGAAGATTGGCAAATATTATGGAAAAGAAACAAAAAATGACATTAGCCATACCTTAAAAGAAAATTGGTATAAATTATTTTACAGATGGCACATAACCCCATCAAGATTGGCAACAATGTATTCAAAACTCTCCCCCACTTGCTGGAAATGCAATAAAGAAAAAGAAACATATTGCCATCTATGGTGGAACTGCAAAGAGGCCCAAAAATATTGGCAAAAAATACAGAAATGGCTAGAAGAAATATGTAGGATGAAAATAGAGTATAGACCGCAGTTCTTTTTGTTTTTGATTAATACGAGAAAATATGATAAAGACAATATATATTTAATAATTCATATAATTACCACAGAGAGATTGGCATACGCACAGCAATGAAAAAGTAGACACTCCAAATGAATTTGAAATAATTAGGAAAATCTGGATGTGCACAGAAATGGACAAATTGATAAAGGAATTAAAAATTAAGAATGAATCGGATTATTATAAAATATGGGGCAAGTTTTACAGTTGGTTAGAAAAGTGGAAGGATCAAGAGAATAAGGACTAAATGTATATAGAATAAAAATATGTATTATTATTATTATTATTATTATTATTATTATTATTATTATTATTATTATTATTATTATTGGAATTAGCAATGTAATGACAAAGATGGATGTTAGGAGGATTGTATCATGTTCAATATTTTTAATGTATCTTTTGCTTTTGTTTTTCTTTGTTTTGCTTAATAAAGAAAAAGAAAAACCTGCAGTCCGACAACAAGGGTTTGGGCCCTGTAGCAGAAGACTCCAGCTGTTTTTGAATGACCTTCAGAAAAAGCCTAGGAGATGGGACCAGGTCCTTTCTCACTGTAGGTTTGTCGAAGAGAACATCCAACTCCGTGGGAGGCTGAGCAGCGACCTCTTCCGCATCCACATCCTTCAGATTGGCCATGTTTTTGGCTTTGAATAGCAAGGGGGTAAATAATGTATGCTTGAAACAACCTGTGAACACTAGGATCTCAGGAGTAACAGCCTTACCCTCAGACATATCAGACTCTCTCTTGTCTGGTTCGCCAATCAAAGGAATGAGCAGCAGCCACAGATGGAGCAGAGGCTGATGCAGGAGACACACATTTATGAATCAAGAAACCCCTTTCTGTCAGTAGAGCCTCTTGATCCCAGGAAAGTGTCACCGAAACCTCAGATGCCACTGAAGAATGCCGGGAAACCTATGGATAGTTTCAGAGATACCTTTTCTGATAGCCCTATCAATCAGGAGCTGTAGATTAACCAGGATATCTGGTTCAGAAGGCCCAGCACGTCTAAGACCAACTGCAGTGGGTGTAAAAGTGGCCTCCATTCCAGGCCTATTGCATTCTCGATCTTGCCAATGAACAGCTCTGAACCCCCCATGAGGATCACCATGACTTCCCTCAGCAGACAGATGAGGAGAGGCCTCCCTTCCAGCTGCATCAGGGGACCAAGTTTGGGCTATGTTCCTGGAGGAAGGTCCAGGTTCCTGACCTGAAAGTCAACCTCACTGTAATGCAAAGCAAGAGATGTTTTCTTTTCTGGAGATCTTGTCCTAGAGGCCTTTTGCACCTTGGCCTTCTCTGTGGCCTTCTGACACCTGGAAGCATTCTTCTCCTTTGCCCTAGAAGCCTTCTTAGTTGGCTGCTTTCACTGTTTACTACTTGAAGCAGATGGAGCTGCCCTGTGGGATTTTGCTGCTCTGCAGGTCCTGTTGCTTCTAGGGGTATCTACCATCTTGAAAGCAGGAGGCCTTCTTGGACTAACAGTCCTTTGCAAGGAGGAGAACACCCAAAAGCTTTTTTAAAAAAAAAAAAACTAAGGGATATCTTTTTACTCATCCCTAACCTCCAAGAACCACTCTTCTTCAGCCCTATGCAACTTCAATAGGAGGTTTTAACACTTCCTACTGGGACTATACCCATTGGGGCCTAATAGGGCTATTAAATACAGACCAGGTGTCGTGTCCGCGAAATGACGCCAGGAGTCGGTGATTTCATGCAATGCTCTTTATTTGAAAAACTGGAACCGAACCGGCGAAAGGAAAAAAGCCCGCGGCTTTTATTCCTTTCGCCGCCGCGGCCGCGGCCAATGGCAGCGCTTCGAATCTCCCGCACTCTGAACGAACCAATCGCGGGAGATTCTTAACGAGCCAATCGGCGCGGCTCGCCTGACCAATTGGAAAGCCCCGCGCTTTGGCCAATCAAAGCGCGGGGATTTCAAGTATGTTAATGAGGACAGAACACCCCTCCCCTCTTGGTTCAGTCCTTACGTTGCGTAGTCACGTAGGTAGGCGGGGCTCCGTCTGGTCCTACTTGACCTGCGCAACTCAGTTGTAAGCGGAATCTCGGCCGGTTCGGTCGGGTTTTTGGTCGCTCTTGCTGCTGTGAGAACCGGTTGGTCGATCGGGCTGGTTCTTTCTCCGTGGCTCCCTCCTGGGCCTTCCGGGTTGGTTGAGCCACGGGTTTCACCGCTCCCGCTCGGTCTTTCCGGGTCGGTCGAGCTGGCTTGGCTGTTCTTTTCTGGCGAGGGGTCGCGATGGCTGCGTTTCGGTAAGTACTGCTGGTTTATTTTTTCTTGTAATCGGTCACCTGGGTATTCCCTCCCCCCTTGGCTTGCGTTTTGGGAGGTGGGTTCGTTTGCGGTCCTCGACCTAAGTTGGTCGATGTGTCGTTTCCACGCTCGTCCGTCTGCCGTTTGTAGCCGGTACGAGTGTGGGCCTGTTGCTTGGGTGATGACGGCTGGGATCCATAGGGGGTCTCCCGTCAGGTTTTTCGCATATACGGGGTCCCCGGGTGCGAACGTTTGGTTTTTTGTGCTTGAGTCTGGGGGCCGCTCCGGGTTATACGTAGGGTGTAACCTGTCGAGTGGGGACCTTAGCTTTCTACCCATTAGTAGTTCGGCTGGGCTTTTGTTGGTAGTGGTATTCGGGGTTATGTGTTGTGTAAAGAGAAGTTTGTTGATTTTTTCTTGGATCTCCCCGTGGTCCATTTTCCGGATGGTTTTTTTGGTAAATTGGACCATCTGTTCCGCCCTACCGTTCGCCGCCGGGTGCGCCGGTGCTGTTAGTGCGTGGCGGATGCCCCTTTCCGCCAGGAATTTCTCGAACTCCAGTGAGGTAAACTGGGGCCCGTTGTCGGAGACGACGACGTCTGGGAGGCCATGTGTTGCAAAGAGTTTGCAGAGTTCTTTGGTCACGGCCTCCGTGATTGTTGTCTTCATGTTGCTTACCTCCAGCCAATTGGAGTAAGCGTCAACTGTTATGAGGAAGGTGTGTCCATTTGTGGGCCCGGCGAAGTCTATATGGATTCTGGACCAAGGTCCCCTCGGGGTTTCCCACTCTAGGACGGGTGCTGTGGGTGGGCTGGGCCTAGTCTCCTGGCATCGCTGGCACCTAGCTACCCAGGCCTCTATCTGTTTGTCCATCCCTGGCCACCAAGCGTAACTTCTGGCCAGGGCTTTAGTTCTTACGATGCCAGGGTGCCCCTCGTGCAACATTTCCAAAACCTTCCCCTGTAGTTTGTCCGGAATGACCACCCTGTCGCCCCATAAGATGCACCCTTTTAACAACGAGAGTTCCGTTTGGCGGTTTCGAAACGTCTTGACGGACTCGTCGTTGTCTTTTTCCGGCCACCCTTTTTCTACCCAATGCAAAACCCGCGCCAGACGCCTGTCTTTATTAGTTTCCCGGGCAATGTCTGACGTGGTTATGGGCAGGTTGGGTAGAGTCTCGATGCTGAGGCTGGTCGTCGTGGGTGCTGGGTCAGAGTCGGATTCCGGTAGCGGCGAGCGGCTTAATGCGTCTGCATGTGAGATCATCTTACCCGGTCTGTGTATGAGTTCGTAGTTGTAGGCCGCCAGGAACTCGGACCACCTTGTCATTCGGGGAGACAGAATGTTCGGGGTGGCCCGGTTTCCTGCAAGGATTCCCAGCAACGGCTTGTGGTCCGTTATAATGGTGAGGGGCCGGCCGTAGAGATATTCGTGGAACCGTTTTATGGCGGCAACTATAGCCAGAGCCTCTTTGTCCAGTTGGCTATAGTTCCGCTCCGGTTTGGTGAGGGTCCTTGAAAAGAACGCGATGGGTGCTTCTTTTCTGTCGGGAAGGGTATGGCTGAGGACGGCGCCGACGCCGAAGGGTGATGCGTCGCAAGTGACGGCCAGAGGCAGGGTTTCGTTGAATTGTATGAGGACGGCGTCGGAGGTGAGGAGGTCCTTTGTTTTTTGGAAGGCGGCTTGCTCCCGTTTCCCCCAAGTCCAGGTCGCTGCCTTGTCCAGGAGCCTATGCAAGGGCTCTGCCGCCGTCGCCTTTTGGGGTAGGAAAACATTGTAAAAGTTCAGTAACCCCAAGAATGCTTGTAGTTCAGTCTTTGATTTAGGGGTGGGGGCCTCTTTGATGGCCTTGATTTTTTTGCTTGTGGGGTGAATGCCGTGCCGGTCTACGAGGTAGCCCAAGAATTCCACTCGTTCCGTGCACAGTTGGCATTTCTCCCTTTTTACTTTAAGTCCCGTCTCTTTAAATTTAGTTAGGACCTCTCTTAGTCAACTTTCTAGTTCGGCTTGGTTGGGCGCCGACACTAGAACGTCATCGAAATAAGGTACCACCCCCTTGATACCTTGCAATAACCTCTCCATCAGGCTCTGAAATATGCCCGGTGCCACGCTGACTCCGAATTGGAGTCGGTTGCATTTGAAAGCTCCCCGGTGGGTGACGATGGTCTGAGCTTCTGCCGTTTGCTCGTCGACCGGCAACTGTTGGTATGCCTGGGCGAGATCGAGCTTGGCGAAAACCTTGCCCCCTCCCAGTGAGTGCAGTAGGTGTTGCACTATTGGGACGGGGTAGGCACTTTGTTGCAGCGCGCCATTTAGGGTGGCCTTATAGTCCCCACAGATTCTCACCGACCCATCTGGCTTGATTGGGGTGACTATGGGGGTCTCCCACCGGGCGTGATCTATGGGCTGCAATACCCCCTGTTTGACGAGCTTATCAATTTGCTCGTCTATTTTGGGTTTCAGTGCGAATGGCACCCGCCTAGGTTTCAGGCGTTTGGGGGGGACTTTAGGGTCTAGGTCGAACGATATAAGGGGCCCTTGGTACTTGCCCAGGTTTCCGTCGAAGACCTCTTGGAACTCCTGGGCTAGTCGCTGTTCCCAGCCGTCGTCGGTGACGTGGTTGACTCCCGTGAGGGTGATGTCGAGCGGAGCGAACCATTGCAGTCCCAGTAGGCTTGGGCGGTCACGGTCGATGATCGTTAGGGGGAGTCGTTCGGTGCTCCCCTTATATGTTATGTTAAAGTTTTTGGTGCCGACTACCGGGATGCGGTTTCCCTGGTAGTCCTTTACAATGAGTCTTTGGCTGTCTACGTTTCTCCTTTGGAGGGTAGGCACCAACCGCTTTATCTCGTGCCATGCAATCATGGAGAGGTAGGACCCGGAGTCTACCTCCATTTTGCACGGCTGGCCCTCGATGCGTACCTCGACATGGATTTTCCGGGCGTCGTTGGTGATGGCGTGGCCGATGGTGACCGTCTGGTGGGTCTCCTCTCTCCACCGGTTGTCGCCGCCTCGCGAGGATTGTCCGATCCGGTCCCATCGGCTGTCCGAGTGGCGGTCTCTGGGCTGGGGTGGTGTGCTCTCCCTTCTCCGGTCGTTCTGGTTCCATCGAGCTGGACTGCGGTTTTTCTTCAGGTGGCAAACCCGGGCGATGTGCCCCTTTTTGTCGCAATGCCGGCAGATGGAATCGAAAAACCGGCATTCCGACCTGGGGTGGTCACCGCCGCAACCGGCACAGTTGGTCCTTGACTTACGACCTCTCCGGTTCCGTTGGTCGCGCCTAGTCTGAAGTCGATGGATGTCTTCTTCGTCTTCGGACGTGCTGGATGCAGAGTGGAAATCGCCCTGGTGTGTAGTTGTCTCGGTTTTTTGTTCGGTCGACCTCGCCGGGTTGTTGTTTCCGCCACGGTCCTTCGTGTCAGGTCTGCGCATGCTATCGGTGGAAGTTCGGGTTGCTTCTGCGGCTGCGGCTGCGGTGAGGGCGTCTGCTAAGCTGATGTCGCCCTTAGCCATCAGCCGGCTCTGGAGGGCGGGGTCCCACAGACCGAGCACGATTCGGTCTCTCAGGATGTTGTTTAGTTTATCAAATTCGCAGAGCCCCCCTAGGCGCCGCAGCTCGGCGACGAAGTCGCTTAATTTCTCACCCGATCTCTGGTCCCGCCGGTAGAATTCGTTGCGCCGGATCAGGATGGGGACCTCGGGAGCGTAATGTCGCCGAAGGATGGGTTCAAGGACGTCCCAGTCCATGGCGGTTCCGTCGGCGGGCTTGGCCAATGCTTTGGCCATCTGGAAGACTTCGGTCCCGCAGTGGGTGAGGAAGACGGCGCGTTTTAGTGGGCCCAAGGCGTCCTTCATGCCGGTGCACTCGAGGTACATGCGGAATCGGTCGGAGAACGATTCCCAGTCTTCGGTGGCGGGGTTGAAGGGGGCGGGCGGTGCGATTTTCACCATCTCGGTGCTTTGTCTGGCTTCCGTCGGACACGGGGTTCGGTTCAGGGTCTGAATCCCACCTTCGTCGCCAGTGTCGTGTCCGCGAAATGACGCCAGGAGTCGGTGATTTCATGCAATGCTCTTTATTTGAAAAACTGGAACCGAACCGGCGAAAGGAAAAAAGCCCGCGGCTTTTATTCCTTTCGCCGCGGCGGCCGCGGCCAATGGCAGCGCTTCGAATCTCCCGCGCTCTGAACGAACCAATCGCGGGAGATTCTTAACGAGCCAATCGGCGCGGCTCGCCTGACCAATTGGAAAGCCCCGCGCTTTGGCCAATCAAAGCGCGGGGATTTCAAGTATGTTAATGAGGACAGAACACCAGACATGGCTTGAAGCCTGGGGGCCCTGGTCTACCTTGGAGTTAGGGACAGGTCCCCCACCAGAATGAAATAAATTAAACAGCGCCTAACCTTCATTTTCAGTCCAGCAACGACGAGAGGTTAAGGCCTAGTGCTGGCCAGGCGCTGGAGTGGACTGGAGGAGTAGGCTGAGTCTCTTCAAAATCCTTCACCTCAGGCCTAGTAGACCCTTCACCTCAGGCCTAGAGTCCCTTCACCTCAGGCCTAGTAGACTTCCAAAATGGCCACCGCCAGCCACGAGGTAATTCAAAATGGCCATCTGTGGCCACGAGGCTTCCTGCTTCACCGAGGAACCCCAATGGAGGTTCCCCGACCTTTGGCTGCTCACTGGAAAGCAAGGGCAGCTGCTGGGCTGCCCGCTCAAATTGCGACTCTCCTCTTTATTGCGGAGGCTTGGAATTAGCCCCACAGCTCAGGATACTGTGGGCCGATGCTGCCCACACTTCAAAATTGCTGCTTGGTTCCTGCAGCTTCCTCTTTACTGCAGAGGCCCAGCTGCTCCAGAGTGCCAGAGCAGCTCTCAGCTGTTGCGCGGCACCAAAAAACAGCTGAGAGTCAGAGCGTGTTGTTTTGAATTTTGAGGCTTTTTTCCTGGTTTTTGTTGAATTTCTCAATAAAGACTGCCTTTGAAAGTTAAAGGCAGGAGAGGCAATGTTTTACGTCCATCCTGGCTGAGGACTAAGTTGAAAACTGGGAAAAGCCACCTCAAGTGAGTGGAGCTAGGTTAATCAGCCTTTTAGACAGACTCAGTCCAAGCAACTAGGACAAGAACAACCCACTCCTGACCTGTAGCAGCCTTACAAGGGAGGATGACAATAATTTGTCATTATACATATGGAGGGTATCAGGTTGGAAAAGGACATAACTCTAGAATACTTAATGTGGAATACTTTGTGCTCAGTTTGGTTGTTTGCAGACATTTCATTATCTAACTTTTGGATTAAACGATGTTTGGATTAAATGATGTAGATGTTTTGTACTAAGGCATCAGCCTAGAAAACAGGAGATTGTGAGTTCCAGTGAAAACTGGCTGAGTAACTTTGGATCAGTCACACTCTCTCAATCCAACTCACCATACATGGTTGTTGTTGTAAGGAAAATAGGAGGAGTATTAGATATGCTATCTGCCCTCAGTTATTTATAAAAAAATAATAAAAGTTGAATAAAAAAAACCTTTACCACCCCCCACCCAATAATTCCTAATCAGCAGTGGGGAGGGCACCAGGTAGGAAACTGCAAATCCTTGAAGGATTATAACATGTACTTTTAATTAGTCATGAGATAAGCAACTAGGAACTGCAATTGCTACGATGCAAACACTATAGGCTGTATCAAGCCAAAATACAATATGTTTGTTTGTCTAAACCAGTGCTTCTCAATTATTTTCTGTCATGCCCCCCCTAGTAAGAATAAAACATCTCGCGCCCCCGCATGACTATAAATAGTATCATTTGTCTATAAAATTGTTATAAGTACACCTCTGCATAACACTGTATCCTTATTAACGTATAAGAGAATAAAAAAAGAAATATGGACCAACTGACAACAAAAAAACAGCTTTATTAACTGTAACAAAAAAGATTTAAAGTGCATCTGAAATTCAAAAATAAAATTAAATCCTTAATTAAACTATAAACATTTTTTGACTGACCATGTTAAACCATATGATACTGAAAAATAAAATATAATAAAATCAAATAAAATCAAGATATATAATATATTGATATAATAATGCATTCAAACTGATCACCAACATTAACTTAGGAGCACAATATTAAAAAAACTTTGACCTGCAAAACAAAAATATATAAAATAATTTGTGCTGATTTTTTAAAATCAAAGATGATGTCTGGATTAATGGCTACAATTGAGCACGTTTTGCAATGCACAGCTTTTCGAAGCGGGGTTTGAAGCAGGACACAGCAACTCTCAGCTCCTGCTCAATTTGTAGCTGGGATCTGTATTTGCTTTTCAGAGCAGCAACAGCAGAGAAGCCAGTCTCACACAAGTAAGAAGTTGCAAATGGAAGAAGAATGCGCACAGCTCTTTGTCCTAAGAGTGGGTATTGCTTCTCCACATTCAGCCAGAATTCACTCAGTGTCTGGGATGTGAAACTTAGTCTCAATGTGGAGTCAGATGTGATGTCTATGAACTGCTCCTCCTCTACAGAGCTGAAACCAGTTGGAGCTGGTGCATTAAAAGGATCTCTCACCCAGTCATACTGTGAACTATTTTCAGGGAAGTACTTTGTAAAGAATCCCATCAGTGATAAAATATGCTGCTTAAAATATGGAATCACTGAGGTGGCATCATAGTCAGTAGTGTTAACAAATTCCTGCAGGTTCTCAAATGACTCAGTATTTCCTTCATCAAGTCGCCTGCCCCACATTGCAAGCTTTCGAGTGAAAGAGCTGATCTTGTCTGTGACCCGAGGGAGGTGTTGATCTTTCCCTTGAAGCTGTAGATTTAGTTCATTGAGCTTTCCAAATATGTCACTCAGGTAGGCCAGTTTCATCAGAAAGTTCTCATCACTAAACTTGCTTGCAACATCATACTTGTGCTCCTGCTCCAAAAACATTCTTATCTCCTCTCTGAGCTCAAAAACTCGGGATAACACTTTTCCTTGTGACAGCCACATTGCCTCACTGTGAAACAGCACAGCTTGATGTTCAGCTCCCATCTCCTCACAGATAGCAGAGAAGACTCTTGTTTTTAGTGGTCTGGTCTTTATTAAATTGACTACACCTACAATGTCAGTCATAACCTCACTTAATTCAGAGGAAAGATGCCTTGCTGCCAGTGCTTCTCTGTGTATAACACAGTGTGTCCACTCAGCATTAGGTGAGGCCTTCTTGATGAGAGTCCGAAGTCCTTTTCTCATCCCTGCCATGGTCTGTGCACCATCACTGCAAACACCAATGCACTTCTCCCACTTTAGCCCATTCTCAGTCAGGAAGCAGTCTATCATTTTGAAGAGCTCTTCAGCTGTGGCTCTGTCTCTGACATATTTACAAAAAAGTAGATCCTCACACAGGGAATTTGTCATGTCAAAACGTACATAAGCAACAAACAAACAGTCTTTGTTGCTGTCAGTTGCTTCATCAAATTGTAAGGCAAAACGTTTGTCTTTGAGTTTATCTACCAGCGGTTCTTTAAGATCATCAGCAATGTCATTTATACGTCTAGCAACAGTGTCATTGGACAGAGGGATAGTTTTTATTTTTGCAGCACTTGCATCATCCAGCATGACAGAGATCATGTCTAATGCTGCAGGCAGTATCAGCTCTTCTGCTATGGTGTGGGGTTTTTTGCACTGTGCAATTTGGTACGCCACCTTATAGGATGCGAACAACGCTCGCTGGTTTACTGAAGTAGCAGTCACAAAGCGGGATGATTGTCGGCAATATTCGGCACGTTTTCGCTGAAAAAACTCAAGCGGCTTATCAGAGTGATTGGGGTGTAATGTATTTAAGTGACGCCTTAATTTATTGGGCTTCATGCTGTCCGCTGCCAACATTTTTAGACATAGTAAGCACACCGGTCTTTCCTCGTCTCCCACCGTAGTCACAGTGAAGCCAAGCGCTACATACGCTTCGTCATATTTCCTTGTCTTAGCTTTCGGGAGATTTTTGTTTGTCTCTTTATCTCCGTCTTTCTCCGCCTGTCTTCTCATCCCTGTTAAATATTTTTTCATGGTGTCACTTGAGGGTAAGCTACACTTCGTGTCTACATTTCATACTCAAACTCTGTGCTATGTGCAAAGCCCGCATGCTCAGTGCAAACAAAACTCCTACACCACCGAGCGAATGCTCCCTGCGCACACTCTGCCAAATGAGAGCGCCACTGCCCCCTAATGTAGTGGAAGTGCAATTGCACTTTATTCTAGGACAGTAAAAAAATCAAAATAAAAAAGCATGTTCTCCGAGGTCAAACGCGCCCCCCTTGACGGAGCCTCGCGCCCCCCCAGGGGGGCGCGCCCTACTATTTGAGAAGCACTGGTCTAAACCAACAGTTATACATTCAATAAACTGTTGGGCAAATTTAGTTTATTTATTTTTTTTAAAGAATTTTATTGATTTTCTACAAACAAGCAAGACAAACAAAACATTAAAACATCAACTCTCTTATGTACATACAGTGTGTCGGTTGGTTCATCAGTTTTGTGCATTCATTTGTAGTCTCAATTACAATTATGTTACATAACAACTCATATTGTCAATCCAAACTTATATATCCTAATATCGCTATTAAAAAATCATTTGACTATACTTTTAATCATTCATGCTTTTTGAGAAAACAATACTTTAAATAGTTTATTCTATAACAAATCATATAATCATACCAAATCTATCCTAAAAACACTTTATAAATATAATATCAAATAACAAAGGCGAAAGAAAAAATAAAGATATTCCTTGCTGTCTAACATTCTAAATATTCTATTATCATATTTTGTCATCTAGCCATTGATAAAAAAGACCCCAAATTTCATAAAATTGTTTATCCTCTTGCTCTCTAATTTCAAATGTCAATCTACTCATCTCAGCACATTCCAATATTTTCTTAATAATTTCTTCCTCTGATAGTATTTTCTCACTCTTCCAATTTTTAGCAAATACAATCCTAGTCGCTGTTAATACATTTACAATCAGATATTTCAAGTCTTTACTGTATGTATCTGGTAAGATTCCCAATAAAAAGAACTCCGGTTTCAAATCTATATGTTTCTTTGTCATTTTTTCCACTACAAGAGAATTTTACCAATATTTTTTAGCGTCCTCACAGGTCCACCACATATGGTAATATGAGCCAGATATCTGATGACATTTCCAGCATTTTCAGATTTGTTCTTAAACATTCTTGCTATTCTTGTCGGGGGAAAGTGCCACCTGTAAAACATCTTATACAAATTTTCTTTATATGCTGTTGACATTGTCATTTTATAATTTTGAGACCACAATTTTTGCCATTTCTCTAAATCAATCCCATATCCAAAATTCTTCCCCCAAACAATCATAGTTTCTTTAACTTGTTCTTCCTCTAATTTATTTCCCAGTAAATAACCATATAATTTTTTAATAACCTTCTCATCAGTACCCATCAAGATCTTATCTAGATCAGTCTGTTTATCATAGAACCCCTCCATTTTAAAATCTTCATCATACCTTGAATGTATTTGCACATATGAAAACCAATTTATCTTTATACCTTGTTCCTCTAAATTTTGAATCGATTTAAGTTCACCCTTTTCATCCAATAGTTCCCCATATCTAACTGTTTGTTCCTTCTTATAAATTATAGGATAGGAAAATGCTTCAATAGTTGATAACCAAACTGGAATTTTCAAATAACATTGTCTTTTTATCTTCTCCCAGTTTAACCACAAAGACTCCCGTATATAATGTCTTCTAAAGTAACCCTGTGTTTTAGTTCCCTTATACCATAAAAAAGCACGCCAACCCAACAGCAAATCATGACCTTCTAGTGTCAACAATCAAGTCTTTCTTAATGTTATCCATTCCTTGACCCACATCAAACTTGCAGCTTGATAGTACAATTCCCAAGTGGGCAGGCCAAAACCTCCTCTAATTCTAGCATCTTGCAAAAGCTTTAGCTTTATTCTCGCTTTTTTACCTTGCCATATAAACTTCAACAAAATTTTATTTAAATCTTCAAAATAGTCTTTTCCAAGCCTAATTGGTATTGTTTGAAACAGAAATAGAATTCATCTTAATTGTTGAAATTCTCCCTATTAATGACAATTGCAAGTTTTCCCATTTCTTCAAGTCTGTAGCTATCTGTTGTTTAACTTTCTCTTTTAATGTGCTACATCTTGCTGTCAAATATATCCCCAGATACTTAACCTTATTCATAACTTGGATTTTCAACAGGTCTGCCAGTTCTTCTCTTTGTCTCAGTAGCATGTTCTTTGTCAAAATCTTTGTTTTATCTTTATTTATTTTCAAACCAGCCACCTCACCATATGTCTCTATCTTTTCCAATAGCTTTGGAGCTGTTTCTAGCAGATCTTTCAAAATAAAAGCTAAGTCATCAGCAAAAGCTTGTAGTTTTAATTCTTCCTTTTTAATTTTCATTCCTTTTATGCTTTTATCATCCCTAATATTTCTATTCAACACTTCCAAAGTCAACACAAATAGCAAAGGAGATAGGGGACATCCTTGTCTTGTGCCTTTTCTTTTATTAATAAAGTCTGTAAGTTCATATTAATAAAGTCTGTAAGTCCATCATTACCTTTGCTGTCTGTTTATTGTATATGGCTTCTATTGCTTGAATAAATTTTCTGGCAAAACCCATCTGTTCCAATAGGAATAACATAAATCTCCAGTTCACATTATCAAATGCCTTTTGAGCATCTAAGAATATCAAAGCTATTTGCTTTTCAGGATGAGCCTCATAGTATTCCAAAGTATCCAAGATTACTCTCATGTTGTCTCTGATTTGTCTCTTTGGCAGAAATCCATTTTGATCTGGGTGGATAAAATTATTTAAATATTTTTTTAAGTCTTTCTGCTAAAATTGAAGCAAAAATTTTATAGTCTGCATTCAATAAAGAAATAGGTCTATAGTTCTTAATTTGCAGTGGGTCAGCTCTTCTTTTAGAATAACTGTAATATAAGCCTCTGACCATGTTTTGGGTATCATCTTCTTTGATATAACTTCATTCATAACTTCTAACAATAGGATGCTCAATGATTCTTGAAATGTTTTATAGAATTCTGCCGGAAGCCCATCTGGACCTGGTGTTTTCCCATTATTTTGTTTCTTAAGTGCTTCATTTAATTCCATCATTGTTATATTGCTTTCTAGCATTTCTTCAGTCTCTTTAGGTATCTTCAGTAAGTTAGCATTCTGTAAATACTGTTTGACTTTTTCCTCATCAATATTCTCTTGTTTATATAGTTGCCCATAGAAATCTTGAATAATTTCCTTTTTCTCCTTATTGCCATAACAAACTTGGCCTTGATCATCTATTAGCTTCAATATTTTTCTTGATTCCTTCTCCTTTCTCAATTTATATGCTAGCCATCTACCTGGTTTATTTGCATCTTCAAAGTAATTCTGTTTGGAATTTCTAATTTTCTGTGCCAATTCTTCTTTCTCTATTAATTCCATTTTATGTTTAATTACATCCAGCTTCAATTTAATGTCTTTTTTCTGTGGCATTTTCTGTAATTCTTTTTCAAGTCTTTTATACTCATCTTCCAAGGCCTTAGAAGCTTGCCTTTTCCTAATATTCTTTTTTCTTGTATAATCTATTATCAAACCTCTAGCATATGCCTTCATTGTATCCCAAACATTCTGCGTTGAAGTATCTTCTTTTTTATTTTCTCAAAAGAAAAGAGCTAGTTCCTTCTCCATCCGTTGTATAAAATCTTTTTCCTTTAAGATAGTATTGTTTAATGTCCATCTCGATCTTTTCTTTTGTCCCTTCCATTTAATTGTCATTGAGCTGTGATCTGCCCAAGTACTTGTTTCAATATTTGGTTCTTGAATATTAGATATTAATTCTGTTGAGATCCAAATCATATCTAATCTGGACCATGATAAATGTCTATTTGAATAAAAAGTATATTGTTTAGCTTTAAAGTTTCTTTTTCTCCAAATATCTTTTAAAGTTAATTCGTCTGTCATTTTAAAAAAAGATTTAGGGAGAGTCTATTTTGCTTTGTTGTTGCTGCTATATAATCCAATTTATTGTCCACAATTCCATTAAAGTCTCCCATCATAATTATATTAACAAAGTCCAGTCCAATTATTTTCATGTGTAGTTTTTTTTATAAAACTCTTCTTGTTGATATATCAGAGCATAAATTGCAATCAAGAGTATTTTTATATTATTGTCCATTATTTCCACCATTAATACTCTTCCGTCTTCATCCGTGTAGATCAGTTTTGCTGGGATAGCCTCTTTAATGTATAGAACCACTCCTCTTTTCTTACATTGAGTCAAAGAAGTAAATATTTTCCCTAATTTTGGCTGTATTAACAATTGTTCATGTTGTTTTTTAATATGGACTTCTTGTATATTTGTATATCAAATTTTAATTTCTCTAATTTATGAAAGTTTTTCCTTCTTTTAACAGCTGAATTGAGTCCATTTATATTCATTGTAATCAGTTTTTTTTCTTCCATGATTATGCTTTATATTTAGGTCTAACAGCTCTCGTGGATCTCACTTCACGCTGTTCTTTACTATCCACCTGTCCACCTACTGCACCTTTCTCTTTTTCAGTCTCCAGTTGTTCCTCTTGAAACTCAATTAATGAGACCTCTTTCTCTGTCTCCTCTTCTCTCCTTCCAAAAAATTCTGCATGGAAAAGTTCTGCTTTCTCAATTGAATCAATTCTATGTCTCTGCTCTTGCCAGGTAAACATTAATCCTTCTGGAATGAGCCATCTATAATTCACTTCGCTTTCCAATAACGTTTTGGTCAGAAATCAATATTCTCTTCTCATCTCTCTCACTCTTCTGGGTATTTGTTTTAAAACCACAATCTCTTTGCCTTTGTATTTCAATGTCTTCTCTCTTACCACTTGTAGTATTTGTGTTTTAATTGATTTTTTAGTAAATCTAATATGGACTTCCCTTGGTAATTTATTTCGCATATCTTGTATAAACTCGATATACCTCATCTACTCCATCCATCATCTTTTCCTCTGTAATTTCCAAAGCATCTGCCAAAATTTCTATCATTATCGCGGCCAAATTTTGTCCTTTTTCTTCTTCTATATTTTGAAATCTAAGATAAAATTCTGACCTTTCCATCTCCCACCTCAACATCCTATTTTTATCTTGTTCAACCACTGTTAATCTATTGTCAATATTTCCAATCTTCTCCTCTCTTTGTTTATCTTCTTCCTCAATTTTTTGGAATATCTCCTCATACTTCACCATCATTTGTTTAATATTTTCCACTTTTTCATCAGTCTTCTCTATTCTTTGGTCAATAGTGTCAGTTTTTATCTTGCGATCTTGAATTCCTTGCATAATCATCTGTAAAGTCACTTTTTCTTGTTCTTTATCTTGCTTCAACATTGTCTGAATTAAACGTTGTCCTCCAATTAGTGGGGAGGCAGAGGTAGAAGTAGAAACACCAGATGATATTGGTTTCCTGCTCATTTTAATGCTTCAAAAGCTTCAAATTCTTTTTAGCTTTTAATCCAACTGGTAGAATAGCCAATTATAATCCAAAATGGAAAAATCCATAGTAAAAAGCCGAAAACCAAAGAAGAAAAAGGAGAAAAAAAAGAAGAAAAATCTTCAGGTTCTTCTAGACCCTAATCCAATTACGAAGTAGTCCACCATAAAAAATGAAAGAAAGAAAAAAACCCAAAAATAATAATATTGATTAAGAAGGAAAAGAACAAAAATAAAGAAAAGAAGAAGAAATTCCTTCAGGTTCTTCACACCTTAATCCAATTGGGAAGTCTCAATAATCAAAAAGAAAAAACAGAGTGGTCCAAAAACATGGATAGAAAAAGCAAAAGGATCCCAGTAAAGATAAGGAGAAAAAAAGAAAAATAAAGAAAAAGCTCTGAGGCTCCCTTTGAAATAAAAAGCAAAAATAAGAATATTACGAGAATTAAAATTTACAAAGAGGCTGGTAAGTAGGAGTATCACAAGTAAAAGAAAAAAAATAAGAAAGCACACTGCACTTTATTTAGTTGTCCAAGGCTCTTATTATGACTCTCTCCTCCACTAGGAGCCAAGTGTTCAAAGCCAAGCCTCAAGTGTTAAAATATTGATAAGAGTCCAGGAGAACACCTGTAATAATATTTTGCTGTGCTCTCCCTCTATCTTATCACATTGAAATGTCCTTGAGAAGGAGTCTTCTTACAATTCTCTCCAAGTCAAATAAAATATTTTCAAGCCTCTAGTTGGCAGTGTTACAAAGTTTCTTAATACTCTTTCCCCTCCCAGTCAGAAAAAAATAATTTATAAAAAGAAAAAATAGCCAAAGGGAGCCTCTATCCTAAAAAAAAAATAAAAAATCAAAAGGAGCATAAAAATATATGTAAGAGAAAATTCAGTCCAGTTCCCTACAAAGTCACACTAAAGTCCCAAGAATAAAAAGTAAGAAAAAGAGGAAGAAGGCGGAGCCTCCTCGCCGATGGACAGTAGATCGCAACTCTCTGAGACTATCATTCATGCTTTCGTCAGAGAGCCCCAATTATCCTGATTAGGGGCTGAAACTGCCTTGGAGGGGCAGCGGAGTAAGAGGAAGCAGCAAGCCTGTCTGTGGGGAGCCGCATCTCCCCCCCCCGGGCTTGGCTTTTTTTCCTCCCGAAGACGACTGCAGCAATGGTCTAAAATGGCCATCCCGAAGATGACTCAGCTTGGCTAAGATTTGTGCAGGAGGGAAGAAAGAGGTGGATAACATCTGAACCGGGACAACTGGGCAGTATAACCAAATAAAAGTACCCTGGGATTAAGGTAATATGGAATTTTTAAGAAAAGAAAAGTGAGCTGTGAAATTACAAAGGGACAGAAAAAAAAAGGGGGGGAATATATTTTTGATAGCTAAATGGGGCTTCGAACCGGGAAAGGAAGAAGTTGGAATTAAAGATTTAATGAAATTGGACTAAAATAATTTGGGAATAATCAAGTATAAAATTAAAGCTGTACTTAATATTGCCAAAGAATAATAATAATAAAGTTTATAAATTGGAGACTGGATTGTCTTGGAATATTGAGGTTCGAAAAACCTTAAATAAAAATATAGGGGGGAAAAAGTGAAGACTTCGTATAATGGAAAATGTCACCTTTTGATAAAAATTTAGTTCAAATAAAAAGGAAAGCATTTTGTTTTTGAATGAACTGGTATAAAATTACAGAAATATTGAAACAAAGTAAGAATTTTAGAAAGTGAAAGCAGAACCAGAATAAAGGAAAAAGCAAGGAAGGAAAGATTGTTTGTGGGACTGACTGATGTTTTTGGTATGAACGCTGAACTGGAACAGCTGAGAACTTTAAAAAATTGAAAGAAGCAGTAAGAAACAGGCATGTGACAGAAAGAACCACAAAACTAGTAAAATGTTGAAAGGAAATTGCCTTTTCAGAGATAATGGTTGATGAATTAAAAGGGGGATTCTGCAGGGTGACAAGGGGTAATAAGAATATTTCTGCAATTAAAAATATTTAGAAAATAGGGTAATATAGATATTGATAACTCTTATTAAAGGGGGGGAAATATGCTGTGGAATCCAATTGAGAAGATGTAATGACTAATGGTTTATTGGGAATTAAGATGAGGGAATAAAGGTATATTCTAATCATTAAGGTGTCACACTCAAAATAGTAAAAGAGGGGAAATTTATACTTGTTCTTTTTTCTTTTTGTGTGGGTGTGTTAAGATCTGTATCAATTTAGAACTTATTAAATGTGTGTACTTGAAAGGGAATGTGACAGACTAAAGAACCAGCTAAATTAATAAGTTTAATATAGATTATTAAAAGCAAGGAGAGACATTGGTAACTTCATTATTACCATTATTAGGCAAATATATATTGTTTATTTGTATTTTTAAAATAAATATTAAGGATTATATTTGAAATAATTGAAATGAAATTAAATGTTTAGATTGGGATTAATGAAAGAATTTAGAATTAAACCTTATTAGTAAATAATATTATTACCTTATTAGGTAAATACATATTGTTTATGTTTAAAAACAAATATTAAAGGATTAATTTGAAATAATTGAAATGAAACAAAATTGATTGAAATTAAGGAAAGAGGCTAGAATTAATGTGTTTGTTTCTTTCCCTACTGAAAATTTGGAATGGAAAAGGTAATAATAGAATTAAGTATGCATATATCATTGTATAATTTCTGTCATATTTGTATGTAAAGATGATGACCCAGAAATATGTTGTCCACCAAAAAGAGATTTTTGTTTTTAATGTGAAAACTGAATAAAGTTTGTTAAAAAAATAAAAGAAAAAGAAAAAGAAAAAAAAATCCAAGCCTCAATTTGACATCACTTTAAAAAATGCTGCTCATACAGTTTTTGTCAAAAAAAAAAAAAAATCTCGCAGGTTTCTTCTCTATTCAGGGTGCCCTTTCAAATCTTAGCGAATTTACAACAAAAAAGAAATTTCTCACCCAGCCGACACACTTTCACTTCCAGCCACTTTCTTTCCGGGGTTGTCCTGACTTAGCAGCTATGGAGGCTGCCTCTCCGCTACCAGCAAAAGGGCTTCTCCCAGATCAAACCAGGGCTTTTGTGATATCCCTGGGATCCTGGGACTATGCCCTTCACAATCATCGTCTCTACAGGACGGTTTAGGTCCGTTGGGACCGACCAGGGGCGAAAATATCGGCTGCGATCTCAGAGCCACGAGATTGCAGCTGTATCGCCGAAACGAAGCTCCGCCTTCTCCGCAAATTTAGTTTATTGTGGGAATTTCATATGTAAAGATATTTGATTGAAAACCATCCAGTGTAAAAATTGCTACATACTACAAATAAAGTTTCTTTTTATTTAAAACCAACTCTTGGTGACTGCATGGGCAGGATCATGTAATTTCTGTGAAAAAAATTAAAGAGATAATTTGCTCTTTCAGGTGGTTATACTTTTTTAACTTCCAAATATAGCTTAATAGCCATGGAATTATAGATTGTTCAAAGAAGATAAGTATATATTTAACTTTGTTAAAGTCTACAATTCTATTGAATATCAGCCTGTTTTATTATCCATGTACTAGAAATGCCACATGATAAATTGGGAGTTGGCATTACATCAGGGGTAATGCATTAGTGTTCATTTTTTATGCGGAGTTTGAACTATGGCTAGTTTGCCAAGCATACAGTACACGCCTGTGTTCAAAAAACAATTAACATACTTCATTCACTACTATTAAAATCTGCAACCTGCCTTAAAAACTATTTAAAACTCAAAGTGGCTCACAAAATTTTTTCAAGTGTTATATTGAAAGTCCTGCTTAGGTGGGGCGGTTGTTCTAAGCAAACCAAGCGTAGTAAAAATCAAGGAGAACATATAACGACTTTAAGTTTTTCTTAACAAGGGAGCCTTTCTATATATCTGCAACTGATTTTGAATTTGTGATTCTCGTCGCTAACAATCATAATGAAGAACAGAAAAAGGTGGAGGAGATACTGATTATGCATTTTCTGATGTAATCCTTCAAGGTCTCTCTGCTCGAACCAACCATATCTCTCTTTACCACTCGGAATTCGAACTGACTTCAGAAGCGCTTACCCAGATAAGTGTTCCCAGTTAATAGTGAAATCGGTCAAGATAACGTTTCTTGTTAGCTCGGTAAAATTCCAAACCGAGCCCATTTGGAGCAGGCAGCACTACAGGTTAGAACTAGCATAACTCTCATTTTTCCTTTCTCCCGACCCCTCCCCAAATTGTGCGGTCCCAGGTGACGGAAGCCTCTCCCCTTCCCGCCCGCATGCGTCCCCTTAGTTCCGACTCCAGGAGTTCCGCCGGCGGGGCTTTTCTCAAACGACGCTTGCGGATGCTGCGCTAAAACCTGCACTTTCGAAGAGCACTGTGCGTAATTTGCTTCTCCGGACGCTAGCCTTCGGCCACAAGTCCAGACCTCTGAATTGAAGAGCCTGCCTCTGCGACAGCTGGTGCTCAGACTCTCGACAGCGTCCCTGCTGCCGCTGAAGATGGAACAGTTGCCCCGCGAGAGCCACCAGGAGCGCGCATGTTCCCATATGGTGACCACAACCAGCAGCTCCTTTGCGGCTACTTTCACGTCCAGATCCAACACGCTCGCCTATGACAAAAAATTTCTGAAGACGATTCCTGGAGTCCTTATGGTGGTTGAGATAGTAAGTCTAGCACTCCCAAGGGGCGGTCGTAAGCAATGCAAATTGTTGGGTAGAAACAAGTTTCACAAACTTGGCTTCTGGAATATAAACAAAACGCCTCCCAAAAAGCCTGTATTCGCACGTTATCTGAAGCACAATTTTGCCGTAGGGGCTTTGCGTACGCAGCCCACGTGCTTAGCTTACCGGTCAGTATGGTTTGCAATTCGGAAACCTGGTTATTTCTTTTAACTTTGTTAACACAGCTACTAGGATTTGAGATGTCCATCTTATTCCTAGCACTCTTCCCACAAAGCAGACCACAAATACGTTCCGCAGCAAAGATAGCCAACAAGAAAGGGCATTTGGCTAAAAGTCAGGAGGAATCTTTAAATTTAGGCAGCCTTCTCCCTCTTCTAAAACCATTCAAATTATGTCCTTTTGCTATTTTCATTTCTTTCCACATATCCTTTTTAAGTTTTACTACAGATGAGGCTGTAAAATTCAGAAGGATGTTTTAAATATCTAAGCAACATAAGACAACATAATATGATACGTTTTCTGAAAACAGCCATATTTAAAAACTACGAAGGATATTATTTATTCACTTGTGTGATTTGGTGTAATAGTTAAGGTGCAAGGACTGGGAACACCTTAATTGCTAGGAAACCAGCTGGGTGACTTTGGAGCAACTTTGGCAATCAGCCCTAAGATGAAGACAATAGTCCACCCCTTCAAAATTTTGCCAAGAATATTGCAGGAAGTTGTTCATGTACTCACCAAAACTGATTTGGAGGCAACCCCTCCCCCCAAACTTATATTCAATTCACATTGTGAATACCTTGAATTTGTGCACAACTTTCAGGTTGTTTCAGATATTGAGGACTATTGATGAAACCATTTTATATTGCCAATCCTTGTGCAAATTATATAATCAAGCAACATGTATGATACAATGTTATAACATACAATATTTTCCCTCAGAAAAATACGGTAGATCTATTTGCCAATTACATCAAAGACAACAAATAAAATTAAGGATTAATAAACTTATTCCCTGAAATTTTATAATAAATAGGTTTCCTATATATTTCTCCCCTGCCCTGAGGAAAAGAAAGATAAAATTATTGCTTTATGGGCCATTATTGAAAAGGTAGAACAGTTTTCCAGTCTTTCCGTAAGATAAGATCTGTAGGCAGCTACTGTTAAATTGGCTCCTTTTCTGAAGTGTTACATCTCATTTCTTACTCTGCAGTTTAGTTCCATTCTATATATGTAGTTGACACTCTTAGTAGTTGGTTTTCTTCATTTGTTGAGAACTATTCAAATTCAAGACAGTTGAAAGATTGTTCAAAGAATATATTAGCTGGCTGCAGCATGTATAAACAGTGCTGGAATGAAAAAATTGGAAAGTTCCTTGCCTTTCACTTCAGCATTTTTATTCAAGGGGGAATATAGGATGCTCAAATGATTGCTATGGATATTGGATTAATAAGGACTGTTTCTGAAATTGAGCATCAAGTGAATCCTGTTGTTCTTAGGGCAGGATGACACTATGCATGCAGGACAGGTTTTATTCCCATAAACACTTTAGTACACATGGCCATATTTTATTCTGTTAACCTACTGACAGTGAAGAGGTAAAATGATGTTAAGGCAGGGGTGGGTAAACTATGACCCCCGGGCCACATCCGGCCCGTTGGTCTTTTTAATCTGGCCCACCGAAGATTGGGGCGCCCGGTTGGAGCACCCAAGCGGGAGCTGGGAAACAACAGATCCGAGCCGGACAACAGCTTGGCGGCTGAGAGGGGCGGCCAACAGCAGAGGGGAATGGAGTACAGTCAACCTGCCGGCCAAAGGGAGAGAGACTCGCCAGCTGCCCTTCGAGGAGCCGGTGCACGCCCAAGGCGACGGGGGAACCCCGCTGGCAACCGCAGAGCAATGGGCAGGCGTGGGTGACTACGGGTGGGAACAGACTGATGGACGGATGGGGCGGCATGCTCGGGAGCCTCGCAGGGTCTGCCTGCCTTGCTGGCTGCCTGCCTTCCACACTGGCAAAGGGAGAGTTTGGGGCATGCGGGCATGGATGCGTGCCACCTCTCCATCCCTGGAGAGCATCGAGCCCGGGGCAGCGGGCGGTAGCTTCAGCACTTGCCGGGTGGATTTCTCCTGTATTCAGGACCGGTGCGGTGGTATCTGATGTCCGGGGCTCTCGTGTGTGTTTTGGGTCTCCCCCTTTTTGCAAGGGGAGGTGTGTTACTCGGTTCTCCAGGGCTGATGACTGACCTCTTGCCTTTATTTACGCCAAAGGGAGTGGGGGGTTGGGGGGTGGAGAATGGTCTTGCCATGGCTGGCTGGGGAGCGTGTTTGCAGGGCTGCTCGGAGGAGATCTGGTGGTGCCCGGCTCCCCAAGGTACCCTAGTTATTTCTTGTGTACATGTTTGTGTGTGTGTAGTGACAGCTCTGATGATGTCATATGCCGCTACGACCTCTGTTCTCCGCACGTTCGTTTTGTCCCTTCCATAAAGAATCTTTTGCTGTCAATCCAGACCATTGGAGAGAATTGCGGTCGGATTTCCACAATTTCCACTGTTCATGGATTAGGCTCCGTTTCCAGCCACGAACAGTTTTGCGAGAGCGTCCGCTTGACCATGCTAACCGTGAAAACACGCGGGGTTTACGCCAAGGGTGCTTACTCGGGAGAAAACCTCTCTTGATTGCTGTTCAAGGTAGGGTCTGACTGACTGACAGGGGGTGGATTTTGCGGTTTCTGTATTGATACCCCCCCCCAGGGTTTTCAAAGCATCTCAACTACAGTGCCCATGATCCCCAGCAAGAAGAATTTGGGATAATGGGATAAAATCTTATAGGACTTATAAGAAAAAAGAATCTTTTTTCTGTTTATGTTTGATATGTACTGTTAACAAATGCATTTTTTTATATGTATCATATCTTGTGCTGACCTGGCCCGTCTGTCAAATTTTAAAAGTCAATGTGGCCCCCCGAGCCAAAAAGTTTGCCCATCTCTGTGTTAAGGAGTACATGCTTCAGCCTAGAAAACCACTCACACAAATGGTCATAAAACCAGTGGGAAGAGAAGGGAATGTGTAGATGTTTAGAATAATTTATTATGAGAATTACTGTAGAAAGCTTGCACCTTAGAAAAGATGTATGTTATCTACTTACTGGTTTCGTATATATTAAAAATAATGATGGGCCTCCTTAGAGCTACACATTTTTTAAGGACTTGGGTCCTCACTGTCTGAGAACATGATGCCAAATGAGGCAGCTGCATCAACATGTAGATGGAGCCTGGATTTCATGGCATTTTGTGCTGGGCTGAGGGGTTTTTTTTTATCCAGCCCCCCAGCTGTGAAAGTCAATTTAAGACTATAACGTTCACTGAGTTAAAATGAGAAGAAAGAATACCATTTTTTTTTTTCAGCAGTACTACTGAAATATAGTACATTCAGAGGTTAAAGGAAGACAAATGGGAAGTGCAAGGGGAGAAAGGGAATTATAAGATGAAACATGGGACTCACGTTATCCACCCCTGATTTAAATATGTTTTCCCAAAGGGCTTAGTATTTGCAACAGACAATGAGTAATGTAATTTAAAATAGTTATAATATTCAAGATCAGCAGATAACCACTGCACAGCAGTGTGCTATATTTGTGTTTATAATTAACACATACGTTTGACTTATTCTTTATTTAATTTTTTTATTTAAAAAATGCATTTACTAATATAAAAATGTTGTACTATATATATTGGCAGCAGTATAAAATTAGCAGTAGTAAAAATGATCTGTCAAGGCTCTCAAAATGGAATCTTACACTTACCCGTGTTTTTGTCTGAAATTTAAATATTATTGTACATTTTCTTATTACTTTTCTGTATTACTTAACAGAAGATACCTTCTTCTCTAGATGGCTTCAAAACAGAATTCATGAATTTCATAAATGTATACAATAATTATTCTTCCTGTCCTGTTCTGCACAAAGGCAGATAAACTCCACAGAGCATCAACACAAAGTGTTTTTATTGGTTCATCAGGCATCCTTATCAACTCACATTTATGATGAGGTTCTTCTTAATGTCCAATCCTTTGCATATCTATGGGTAAAAAGATGGTTATCTGTTATCCTTTTTATCCCATATCATAGAGGCAGGGATTAGAGCTGCTACCACGAGGCTGTGTGTTCAGGCAAGAGTGAAGAAACCTCCCCTGACCCACCAAGGGTCAATTCAGTGACCAATCAGGGTTACAGATGTGGCCACATGACATGGTCTAAATTTCCCAGGATAATTTAACTACATTTACTATAACATTTTCTTAAGGGGACAGCTCTCAATTCCTAACTATCCCAAATCCCATTACCTATAACTGTCTGGACAGCACAATAATAAATACAACATTCAACAATAGGAATTCAACAATAGGAAGAAAAACTAGCAGTAAATGATACTAGAATGTATGGAGGGAAAGCAGACAGGAAATACAATGCAATATGGGAAACATGGTATATTTGGATTGACAATAGATATAAGAATAGGAAATGTAAATAATGTATATAATAGATACAAGGGTATGAAAGTATTGTGTATTGTAAGTTTAGATAGGATACATAAATGTATATATAATATCACAGCACTATTTAATAAGTATTGGTATTATGTATAAATGGAAAAAAACTCAAAGCATTAAAAAAATATACACAGAATGAATTCAGACATTAAACTTTTTCACATAGTCAGGTGGGATTCAAATTTTTTAACAACCTATTCTGTGGGTGGTAATCATGTGACTGGGTGGGCATGGCCAACTTGACATCACTCACATCAAGAAGTGCCTGGCCTGGCCTCCTCCTGCCTCAGAGGCCTCAACGAGATACAATTTCCTTGTCTATTTATTTACTATTACTGAACATCCAATGTACACTATTTAATCCTATGCATATATGCCATATGTGTACAGACATATTACATAGTATAGAGAGTGTATAGGCACACAAAAAGATACATTATCTACTATGTTTACTGTATGTGTACGTACACACACACACACAGAGAGAGAGAGAGAGAGAGCTGTTCTAAAACTATATACATTCAACCTCACTTACTGCATTTGGAAAAACACCCAGTGTCCACTTTCTGCCACATAACTTCTGTACATTAGAACATTACACACAACTTCAGATTTACTTCCCCAGACTGCACATGACCATTAGACCCAGGAGATGTCATGGATTGAGTAAAATGTGGCAAAACTCACTTAACAATGCTCTTGCTTAGCAACCAAAATTTTGGGCTCAATTGTGATCATAAGTGAAGGACTATCTCTGCCTTCCTCTGCACGGTAGCCTTGTAAACTCCTTCTCTTTTCTGGCACTTTCCCTCTCTGTTAGAAGCACCAAAATAATCCAGATGATATAAAGTTTCCTGCTGGAGCAGAGAGTTGAACTAGATGGCTTCCAAGGTCCCTTCAAACCCTGCTATTCTATGATTCTGTAAGGATTTCCTCCTGGAGCAGGGGTTTGGACTAGAAGATGACCTTCGAGATCTCTTCCAGCCCTAGACTGCTGTGCTGTTTCAAAGAGTCTTCTCTAGGGTTTGTGATCCTTCCTCTCCCTTTTTTCTCTCTCCCCCTTCCTCCATATATCTATACATCCATTCGTTCATCCAACTATATCTCATTCACTTTTTCCTCCCTTCTTCTCTTTCCCTTCCATCCCTCCATTTCTTTGTCTGTCCCTTCTCTCTCTCTCTCTCCCTACACACACACACACACACACACACACACATCTTCCCTTCCTCCTTCAAGAATCAGCCTTCAAGAATCTTCCTTCTGCTTGTCTTTTCAGCTGCCTTAGTAATGGGGGGAGGGAGGATAAATTGGGCTTGGGGGCGGGAAGAGTGCTGGAGGTTTGAGTTGGTGAAATATAAAACTTGGGAAAACTTTCTTGTTTATGCTTACTGGGCAGTTGCAACATCTTACCTATCCAGGCCAAGGTCAACAGCCAGATGTCTGAATCACCAACTGAAGGTGCCCCACATGACATTATACATATCTTAGATTGGATAGCCAGTTTGAATTATTGTGGGGGGGAATGTTGCCATAACTTTGTATATATGATTTTCATGCTTAATGCTTCCGATCTTGAATTCTTTTGATGCTACCACTTGATTTCCAGTAAAAATCCTTTTCTCCTTGCTTTCATAACAATGGAGTCTAATGGTTTCTTTCTTGGATTTTGAATGGAGCATCACCTGACATTATTTAAGATCCCAGTTTACCAGCCCACCTGGAGATTTAAATTTTTATTTTCTGAGGGGGTCTGAAAAACAATGTCTGACTCAGCCAGTGACCAAGAAGATTTGGGAACTACTGGAAGGACAACCTCTCTGCTTTTGGATGCTGCAGGAGAGGCCGAGCTGCTAGCAGGGTTGCAAATAGAAGAGAAGCCAGTAGTCCGAATAGTCCTTAGGAATCTGATGGAAAGAACCAGAGGAAAAACCCCCAGGGGTGACGACTACCAGACGCCATCAGGGAGAGGAGTCTTGGCAGGAGAAACAAAGAAGGAACCTTTGGCTAGCACAAGTTTTACATCTCTTAAATGAGGCTATGGAAGGAAGCAAACCTGATGAAAGGTATGAATTGCTGATTCATGAAGAATCTGGGAGAGAGAAGGGGGAGGCAGGAGCACTAGGAACCCAGCCAGCCATCCCCATAAATCAATCTGAGCCAGTTCAAATGGCGGCTGCCGCCCAAGGCCTCCTCGAGGGAGGAGAAATTGCACGGAGGCATTAAATTCCAAAGATTCCTCCGTTGGAAGTAAAATACTTCCAAAGAGTTAGGATTCTTCCTAGCCCAAGTTTGGAACCAATATGGGAACGATCTTTTATCAGAAGCAGCTAAAGTGAGATGTGTCACCAGGACTTTAGAAGGAACTGCTGCAAAGTGGATGGTGACATTGCATAATTATAATGCCCTTCAATTGATGAACTATGACCTCTTCATGGCAGCATTATGCACCCAATTTGAAGATCCATTGGCTGAACATAAGGCTAGGATTAGAATGAAAACGGGTGAAGATCTGTGGCTGAATACACCCAGGAATTTAGAAAGCTGGCATGCCATATTCGAGGGTGGTCCCAAGGAGCCCTGATAGAAGCTTTCAAGGGTGGGCTGAATGAAGATGTTTATCAAAGCTGTATCTCCAGAAGAGAACCTAGGGAAGGGATCTGCAACTCTGGTACATGTTAGCAGTCAAGGTGGAAATTGATTTGATCAGAAACAGACTCAGGGGTGGTCTTGGTTGGAACAAACCCTCTCCCACTAACGTTTGAGAAAGCCCAATACCTGAGCAGGGAGGATTGGCTGTGAAACCCAAAACCACAGCGTGCTTCCGATGTGGGAAGATCACCAGGCTGCAGATTGCCATGCTAAGTTGGAGCCAAAGGGGGTGCCAGCAGGAGGAATAAAATTGGAAAAAAAACAGCCAAGCCATGCAAGTGGAGGAGGTTGTAGAGTTCACCCTCTGAAAGGAAAGGAGCTGGGAACTCACATCTTCTGGTAGGAGTGAATCCGACTCCAATGATGATCCTTTGGTAAGTCCAAAAGGGGGCCCCATGACCATCCTAGTGAAATTAAGGGTACCTGCTTCTGGAACCCAAGGGAAAATGTTGGTCTTGCTAGACTCTGGCTGTACTAGATATGTAATCAGCTCAGAAGTCATGGAGAAGTTGGGGCTAAAGCTAAGAACTTTAAAAACTCCCATAGCTTTTTGACAACTAGATGGATCAAGAGGTGGGGTGGCCCTGCACATTTCATAATGGAACCAGTGGAAATGATGATGGGGAAGGCATCAAGCAACTTTATGTTTTACTGTTGCCCCTGGGATAGAGCACTCCTTACTACTAAGCATGCCCTGGGTCCAGAAGTGGAATCCCGAAGTGGACTGGAGGAAGGGGTTACTGCACATACGCACTGACCACCCACCAGAAGGGAGGGAGCTGTCTCAAACAAAATCCCAGAATCCCATGGAGTTGGTGTCCATGGGCAGTGAAAGCATTGTGGAGAAGGAAAAAAATCCCTGAAGAGTATTGGGACTTAAAGGGGGTTTTAGTGAAAAGGCGTTGGATGAGCTCCCCTCTCATCACCCAACAGATTGCAGTATTGAGATTCTGCCAGGGGTGAAGCTCCCTAAGCCTAAATTGTATTCAATGACACCATGGGAGCTAGAAGAACTGTGGCTATTTATCAATAAGAACATTGAATGAGATTTCATCCAACCTGCTAGGTTTCAAGTGGAGGCCCCAGTGTTGTTCTGAGAAAAGAAAGATGGCTGTCTTCAATTACGTGTTGATTACCAAAATTTGAATTACATTTGCATAGAAAATGTGCACCCATTCCCCTTAATGAAGGACATGTTGGCTCACCTAGCCAAAGGGAAAATTTTCACTAAATTTGATTTGAGAGAAGTATACTACCAAGTTCAAATTAAGGAGGAAGATGAATGGAAAACTGCCCTCAAGTGCCCTTTGGATGTTTCCAATTCAACGTTCTCCCATTTGGCCTGCAGGGGGCTTCTGCCATATTCATGTAGCTGATAAATGAGATTCTGCATGAGCATTTATACAAGGGAGTGCTGTTTTATCTTGATGATATCCTTATCTATACAAAGACTTTTGAGGAGCATGTGAAACTGGTATCAGTTTTGAAAAAACTTCGAGCAACTGTACCCAAAATTGTCCCAAGTGCAAATTTCACCAAGAAAAGATTGATTATTTGGGTTACCGCATATCATATGAAGACATAGAGATGGACCTGGAAAAGTTCCGGGCCATTTTGGAATGGGCTCCTCCTCGCACCAGAAAACAATTGCAGAGTTTTCTGGGATTTGCTAATTTTTATCGTCAGTTTATCCCAGTGTTTGCAAAGGTTGTGTTACCTATTACAAACCTCCTAAAGACTAAGGGAGTGTTGAAACCAAAACCCAGTGACAGTTGGAATGGTCCATGGAATGCCAGGCAGTTTTTGAAAAGCTAAAATGACTCTTTGCAGCTGAACCAGTGCTAAGGCATCCAGAGATGGACACCCCTCCAAGCCAATGTGAGTGATGTAGCGGGCTGGTGCTACTTCAAGCAAATGAGACTGGAACTTTGTAACCTTGTGCTTACACCTCCCGTAAACTAACTGAGACAGAGAAGATGGGTTATTTGGGAAAAAGAAACAATTGCTATCTGATGGGCCTTATTAGCTTGGAGGCATTTTCTTGAAGGAGCAAAACACCCCTTTGAGGTGTGGACAGTTCATAAAAACTTAAAGAGGCTCTAGAAATGCCTCAAATTGTCATCTAAGCAAGTCCGTTGGGCACAATATTTTAGGCCATTTAATTTTTTATTGAAGTACCTCCTGGGGAGAAGGAATTTTATGGTGGATGCTTTATCTAGATTATCCCAATATAATAGTGTCTGCCCAGAAATGATCCATCCTATTGTTCCTACAAGGGAACTGGCTGCCCTGACTGTTACCAGAGCCCAGAAAAAGGGAGATGTCAATCTTTCAAGTGACTTCACTGTACAATTAAAAGAAGCTTTAAAACTGGATGATTGGTTCTTGACCCACTCAAATGACTATACTATTAGAGATGGTTTTGCAGGGGTGGGGGCCAAGTTATATGTGCCATCTAGCCTAAGGGGACCCATCTTAAAGCAAGCCTATGATTCAAAAGCTGCTGGACATTTTGGGTTCATGAAAACTTTATATTTGGTCAAGCAGCAATTCTCTTCCATGCTGTAGTGAGATGGGTAGACTCCTTCTTATGATGTCATTAAGCTAAGTCTGTACTTGTATATAAAAAGCCAGCCCCTGGGAGAATCCCCAACTTTGACTCAGCTTCTTTAAGTCACAAGCTGTGTCTCTGAAAGTGTTAGCGTTTTATTCAGTGGATTTTTCTACAGAAAGATTTTCTACCCTTGCTTCAATCAGCTCCTGGGGATCTGGGCAGCTGCAACTTCAGGAGAGCGGAGCTCCATTCTCCTGCAATGTTGGGATAAACATTTTCCCAAGTGCTGCTAGGCAAGCAGGGAAACGTCTGAGACCTTCTCCATAGCAGTAGTTTGTCTGATTGCAAAACTGATTGGCAAACTGATAAAGAGCCAGCCAGCTAATTGCGTGGGAGGCATTTCTTCCTTCTCTGGCTGATCTGATCACTCGGGGCTTGCAATAGCCTAAGGAGTGAAATTAACTTCTCCATAGAGCTGCTGCAAGCATCCAGAGTGGGAGGTGCTCCAGTCTTCATTCTTGCAGGCTGAGCTATAATTGAGGAACGCTCCGCCTCCTCCACGTGACTCCACCGTAGCGTTCCCAGTTTTAGCTCATCCTCGCTAAGAGTCAGGCAGCTTAGCAGTTTGCTCCTTGGCCGATCTAGGATTCTTTATTGATTCACACCAGGTTTGAATTCTTTCTTACCTTTTCTCGGTCCCTGTGCATTTGGATTGTCTTGAGAGAGTAAAGGGGTCGTTTGTTTACTCAGGGGGGAGTTTGGGGGTTTAGAGCCTTTTCGCCCCCCCACACCCCCACTCTGGTGCCTGCCGTTTTAAGCCGTGCTGTTTTTTTAACAGCGGCTTGTGTTTGCACGCTTTAGTGATTCCGTTGCGCCTTCCCTCAATGAATGCAAGAGAGAGGGCGAGTTTTCTTCTCTCAGGCCCCTCATTTTATGCCTTTTTGTTTTTTTCGGCAGCCTTTGTTATTGAGGGTTTTTGTTTCCTTCCCTCTGCATTTTACGCTGGTTCCAGTGGCCATTTTGATTGCGCCTCGTGGCTGGCCGCCATTTTGTTTTTCCTTTCTTTTCACTGCGAAGCTCCCGGAGGCTTGTAACAGGACCAGCTGGCCTGTTTGGAGTTCTCCTTGTTGTTAAAGAGATACTGTGGCTCTGTGCCCTGTTGTTCCTTTAAATATCTGTTGGCTGGTTACTGTGGCTTAACCAGAGGGAAAGGAGAGGTACCTACTTCTCATGTTGTTGGGAGGCTGTCTCAGGAGGCCTATTTCTCTATATTTTTATCCTAATTTTTTCATTGTTGGTTCTCTTTCTGGCCTCAGCGTTCATTCGATCCATTGGCTTGTACATATATATATATATTCTTTTTTTTATTATTATTATTCTGCAGTTTTTTTGTTAGGCCCTTTTGTTGACCCTTTTTGTTCAAAGTACATAAATAAATAAATAAATAAAAATAAATAAATAAAAATAAAATAAAATAAAATAAAACAAAAAAGTTTTTTATCAAAAGGGGGACGAGGCCCAACATTAAGGAATCCGGCCCACTTTAGGCCAAAAGCCTAGGCGTGCCAACCGCCCTATAGGCCATATTGTATTATACAGGCCTTATCATGGCAGATGATAATCCCAGAGGTCCTTCTTTGAAGGCTAAGGCCAAGACGCACCACCTGCGCAAGCGGACTGAGGAAACGTCCAAAGCTTCTCAAAGGGATGCCCTAAGGCAGCACAAAGCTTTGGAAAGGGAGTTTGACAAACGTTCTAGGGACTCTCAGTCAGTACCACCAGTTCCTCCCACCCCTTCTACTTCTACTAACCCTATTCCTTCGCCAGAACAAGCTTTTTTCTCTAGGCGCAGTTCTCCCGCACGGATTCTCCCAGCAGCCTGGCCTGAAGCAACATTTACGTCGACCGCTGCTGGGTTACGCCCAGAGGGCCTACCTACCGACATCATCCCCGACAGTGTCAGAGAATGGATGCAGCTGGCCATTCGCCAAGTGATCCAATGGTTCTCCAGACCCAGGTTTCAAGCGAGGACATCTGAAGCGGAGTCCGTTTCCGTAAGATCCCTCCCCAGGCCGGAACCTCCCCAGGGTCAGGTACCATCCCCAAGGGAACTTCCCTATCCAGAAGGGGAGGAAGAGGAGGAGGAAGAAGAGGTGGGCTTTGAGCCTTTCAGGGACGAGGAAGGGTTAGAGAGAGAGAGAGTCTCTGCACTACTCTGACGCCCCTTTCGAGTTAGATCCAATGGAAGGAGAGATGTCCAAGGACGAGGGCTTATCTCCTGACCACCCCACCTTTGTAGGCCTATTCAAGTCTCACATGTTTAAGTCCTTGCTATTTAAAGCAAAGAACGTATTGGGGCTGACTTCTCAGCCGCATTCTGACCCCCTTCCAGCAGTCTCTGGGGTTCCTGAGGATTCTATTTTCAGGCAGCCAGTCATTGAGGCTGAGGTCATTCCTACACCACCAATCTTTTCAGAATTAGTGATGAGACAGTTGGCCGCATCAGCCCCCCTGCTCCTTCCAGTCAAGACAAGAGGTTTTTTAACCTCTACCCAGAATTCGCAGCCATACTTGATACGCCCGAGGTGGATGACCCCATAGTTCGCCTTGCATCTTCCTCTAACCCCACTGATGCTCTGGAAGCACTGAAGCCAGAGGACAAGTGGGCTGAGATGGCATTGTGACGAGCGCACCAAGCTGATGCCTGGGCAATTCGCTTGGCCACGGTGGCATCATTTTTCACCCGATCATCCATCAGATGGCTTCAACAGTTGAAGCAGCATGTCCCCCCATCTAACACCAGGGCCCATCAGGACATTGTCAAGTTAACGGCAGCAGTGGAGTTTGCGGCTGACGCCACTTTTCATTCGGTAAAATTTTCCTCTCGGGCTATCTCCTCGCATGTGACAGCCCGCCGCTTACTGTGGCTTAAACATTGGCAGGCCGACATTAAAAACAAAACTAAGTTGGCCTCTGCCCCCATATCGGGGGGAAAATTATTTGGCCCAGCCTTGGAACCATTGTTGATGGAGAGTCGAAATAAAAAGAAGTTCCTCCCATCTCTTTTTCATAGGCAAGAGTCCAGATCCCCCCAGTCCTTTCATAGGGGATCCTTTCGGACCTCCTTCCAGACACCCTTTACCCCAAGATTTCAGAGGTCTCCCCCATTTCGCCCGGTCTATCAGGACCGGGGCAATTCGGGGGACAGGAATAGGAGGGGGGGCGGCTACAGGAGACCCGGGGAGCAGGGAGCAAGGCTTCTCGATGCCCCAGATAGATCTACGGTCACTTACCCCATTGGTGGTCGGCTAAAATATTTTGCCGACCAATGGGCATCATCCACTTCTGATGCCTGGGTCAGAGACACAGTAACTTTGGGTCTTTCTCTTCAGTTTTGTTTCCCCCCCCCGATCATTTCATGGTTTCTCCTTTATCCAGAGACCCCTCCAAACGTACTCATAGAAGCCGCTATCAAACACCTCTCTGACATCAGAGGTATACAGCCAGTGCCCTCCCCTCAGTGAGGACAAGGTTTCTACTCCCTCCTTTTTCTAGTCCCTAAACACTCCGGAGGTTGGAGGCTCATTCTGGACCTAAAGAGACTCAACCATTTCCTTGTCTACCGGAAATTCAAAATGCATACATTTCAGTCAATCTTGCAGGGCACCAGGAAAGGGGACTGCTCACCTCCATTGATCTTTCAGAGGCTTATCTTCACATTCCCATTCATCCTTCCTTTTTTAAATATCTGAGGTTTTGCTACAATGGCCAGCATTTTCAGTACATGGCCCTTCCATTTGGCCTAGCCTCAGCTCCGAGGACCTTTACTAAGGTACTGGCAGCTCTGGCGGCACACCTCAGGCATTTCCCCATCCGTATACACTGATATCTGGATGATATCCTCATCCTCTCTCCCACCCAGCGCCAATCTGAGAAGGACACAAGGACTACACTCTCGGTGCTGCAGGCCCATGGTCTGCTTGTCAACTGTGAAAAGAGCCAGCTTATCCCCTCCACCTGAATAGCTCATTTAGGAGCAGTAATTGACTCAGTTGAGGAAAAGGTCTATCTTTCCTCCGAAAGGTTTGGCAGCATCCAGAAATCGATCAAGGTCATTAAGCAGGCAAGGAAAGCTTCTTTACTGGATTTATCCAAGTTACTTGGCAAATTGATATCATGCATATCCATTGTTCCCTGGGCTCATTTACATTCCAGATCTCTGCAATGGTTCCTGCTTCCTTATCAATGCTCCGGTAGGAGCAATTCAAACGCCGTGGTGAAGGTTCCTCCAAAAGTCCTCGCCTCCCTTCTCTGGTGGACCAGGCCCACCACCAACAAGGGACATCTTTTCAAGGAGCCCCAAAGGGTCATTCTCACAACAGATGCCAGCCTGTCTGGGTGGGGGGCCCACACTCAGTCACTTTCAGCGCAAGAACTTTGGTCAGCAACCGAACATTGCTGCAGTATCAATTGGCTGGAGCTCCATGCAGTGTACCTGGCATTACGCTCCTTCCTACCCCAGATACGAGGGCGGCACATTCTGGTTCTGACGGACAATACTACGACCAAGGCCCACACCAACCGTCAAGGGGGCACTCATTCCATCCGACTCATGAGGGAGGCCGAGCAGCTCTGTCATTGGGCGGAGGCCAATCTCTTATCTATCACGGCAGAACACATTTCGGGGGCCTCAAACGTCCAGGCAGACTGGTTGAGCAGGGCCACCTTGGACCCATCGGAATGGCGTCTGCATCCCTCCCTATTGAGGGAGGCCTCAGCGATATTCGGTCTTCCACTGCTGGACCTCTTTGCGTCCCCGCTCAACGCCCAAACACCGCGAGTCTTCTCTCGATACCCCACCAAGGAGGCAGAGAACCATGACGCCCTACGTTGCCCCTGGCCCCTAGGGCTCCTATACGCATTCCCTCCCCTTCCATTGATCCCCAAGGTGATCTGGAAGATGATCTTCGAGAGGGCGGAAGTCTTCCTGGTGGCTCCATATTGGCCCAGGAGACCATGCTTTGCAGACCTGCCCAACCTGTCAGTGGCCCCTCCTTGGAGGATTCCGTCAGATAAGGTCTCACTGTCCCAGGGACTTCTTCAGCACCCGGATCCGCAGTGGCTTCAGTTAGCCGTTTGGAGGTTGAGCGGGAACGTCTAAGAAATGAAGGCCTGTCTGCACAGGTCATCAACACCATTCTGGCAGCAAGACGGCCTTCAACCACTCGCATATACAACGCGACCTGGAACCTTTTTTGTAAATGGTGCCACAAGTCATTTGTCAATCTGCTCTCTCCATCCATTGCACAAATTTTGGCTTTCCTTCAAGACGGGCTGGACAGGGGCCTTTCCCCCAACACCTTAAAAAGGCAAGTGGTGGCATTGGCAACTGGTCACTGGCATCTCTTCTGCTCGCTTTCACATCACCCTCGCATTCGTTCATTTCTCAGGGGTGCCACTAATTTACACCCGCCAGTGGTTCATAGATACCCGATCTTGGGATCTTAATAAGGTCCTTATGGCATTGGCTAGACCTCCCTTTGAGCCCCTCAGGGAAGCGTCACTTCAGTTTCTCACGTTTAAAGTGGTGTTTCTGGTAGCAATCACATCTGCCAGATGGATATCTGAGATAGCAGCTCTGTCCGTTAGAAAGGATCTATGTGTCTTCCATGCTGACCGTGTGGTTCTGAGGCCAGACCCGGCTTTTTTTGCCTAAGATCAACTCGGCCTTTCACAGGTCCCAACAATTGGTTCTTCCAAATTTTTGTCCCAGGCCTTCTCGAGAAAGGGAAAGGCAGTGGCATTCTCTCAATGTCCGAAGGGCACTTCGTATTTACATTTATCGTACTCAGGCGATCAGGAAATCATAGTCATTGTTCTTGTTTTTCCAACCAAAGACGATGGACTGTAAAGTACAGTTGGGCATTGGATCAGAGCTATAGCCAAGGCCTATTTATCCCAGGCCCTTCCTGTTCCTAAAGGGATAACCGCTCACTCTACAAGGAGTGCAGCTACCTCAGCAGCCTGGGTGACCCAGGCATCAATCCATGATATCTGTCGAGCGGCCACTTGGGCATCTCCATCTCCTTTTATACACCACTATAAGATTGATGTTTATACTTCAGCAGAAGCGTCCTTCGGCAGACGAGTTCTTCAGCAAGTGGCGAGAGAACCAGAGGAGATTCCGAACCAGACGGAGTGCCTCCCATAGGACAGGCCATGCTTTGGTATGTCCCACTCTGGATGCTCGCAGCAGCTCTATGGAGAATGGGCATTGGTACCTACTGACACGCCCTTTCTCGTCGAGCTGCGTAGAGCATCCAGCCCCACCCTAATTGTTCTGTCTGGTGAGGGAATCCTGTTTCGGCCAAGGACTTAATCAGTTTACAGTTGTCAAAGGTATAATAGTTAAGATGAGATGATTGTTGTTGTCTTCTCGTCTTCGTAAAACTGGGAATGCTATGGTGGAGTCACGTGGAGGAGGCGGGGCGTTCCTCAATTAAAGCTCAGCCTGCAAGAGTGAAGACTGGAGCACCTCCCACTCTGGATGCTCTACGCAGCTCGACGAGAAAGGGCGTGTCAGGTAGGTACCAACACCCATTCTCGGAGCCATCAATGAGCAGTGGCCATCTTTGAGTGCAATCTCTTCAGACATGAGGTGAGCAAACATTTTAAGTGGCCTGGCAGCCATTTTCAGAGCTCCAAAGACCCAATTCTACCCTCTGCCGTCCTTAAGCACTTTTGAGAGCCATTCTCTCAACGCTTGAGCCTTGCTTATTTAAAATGGATCAGGACAGTGCTCATGCAGTGTTCCCCCAGTGGAACAGGCCCTCCAACCCACTAAAAGGAAAAGATGCAGACAACATACTGCTCAGAGGGAAATGGCTGCAAAAAGCAGAGCTAAAGCTCTAGCCCCTAAGAAGACAACTCAGGCTGAGTTGAAGGCGGAGAAATGCAGACATGCGGCTCTAGAGAGACAATTTAACAAGACTATTCAACAAATGAGAGGGCAACTGCAACAGGTTTCCCAGCCAGCCAAACATCAGGGTTTCCAGAGAAGCCCTCCCAGGGGAGGGGAAGTTGTTCATAGAGCCTTTGGACCCCCCCAATCTGGTCCCCTGAGGCATTTGAGGAACAACCTCAGGATTTCAGCAGGTCTGGGCCATATTTCCAGTAAACTTCTGGGTCCTATGCCCCTCTCTTTCCTCCAGAGTTCAGGCCTCCCAGATCAGGCCGGAAGCCACCTTCATGCCCACTGCAGCTGGCCTTTGGCCCTCCGCTACCTTTGATAACAGGCCCAGGGAGATCCAAGATGTTGTTTCCTTAGCCATTAGGCAGGGATTGGCTGAAGGTTTTCAACAGATTCTTCGGCCTCTGGAAATGGTTCAGGCCCTTCTCCCTTCTCAGTCTATGGCTTCCTTATCTCCACAATGAGATTTCCACAGACCCCAAGATCTCAGGGTCCATTCTTTACAGGCAGAATGAGAGGAGTATGAAGGGGAAGAGAGTGCCTCCCCATCTAAACACAGTTGCTCTTCTCATTCAGAGAGCGCGAAGTGGGCGTAATCTGTGATCGCAATCTTTCAGAGGAAGAAGACTCTCATCCAGATCAGCTCTCTGCATTAGTCTTTAAACCAGCCCTCTTTAAAACCCTACTTAGCACGGCCCTGATCACTGCCTAGCTGTAACCTAAGGAAGCAGCACCTGAACCACAAGGGGAACCCTGCGGGCAAGGAGACTCGCTCTTCTCCAAACCAGTAGTATACACGGAGGTTTTGTCTTCTCTTTTGTTTCTTGACATGGTCAAGGAGCAGTGCTCTTCCCCTTCGGCAGGTCCTCGTCCATCATCTTTGGACAAGTCTTTCTACAATGTTAGCACATCCCTAGCCAACACCCTTGCAGTGCCCTCAGTAGACACTCCGGTTGTGGCATCATTCTCCTCTTCTGGCACTCCCACAGCCAGAGGATGTCCTTAAACCAGAGGACAAGCATTCCGAACAAACCCTCAAGTGCAACCACCAAGCGGCTGCATGGACTGTTCGGGCTTCGACTGCTACATTGTTTTTCACAAGGGCATCTCTACAATAGCTGCACCAACTGCAGGATCGATTGCTTGCCTCTGACCTCAGGTCTCATCAGGACCTTAACAAAATTATAGCAGCAGTGGAATTCACTGCGGATGCCACCCTCAATTTTGCCAAATTTGCATCAAGGGCCATGGCATCTTCGGTGGCGGCAAGAAGGCTTCTGGGGCTCTGAAATTGCCAGGCGGAGTCACTCTGCAAATGGAAGCTGGCCTCTACCCCCTGCGCAGGGAAACAAGCTTTTCGGTGAAGCTCTAGAGCCATATCTCATCAAGACCAGAGATAAACGTAAAATTCTTTCCTCCTCAGGGAAAAAAGCTATCGCCCAGCTCCTTATCGGCCACCTGCCTTTCGGGCAGAGCTCCCCTCCCGCTTTCCTCAGCCACAGAGGGCGTATTCTTAGCACCAAGACCAACGTCAGGAAGCACCTGGCAGACAACAACCATCTGTTGGTAAATGGCCCTTTCGGGGGGAGGGGGTTGTGCCTTCCGTCTAAGTAATACCTCGTTCTCCCCACCCATCAGAGGACACTTAGCCTACTTTGCCTACAAATGGGAGGAGTCAACGACAGATGCCTGGGTGCTGAACACTGTTAGGTCAGGGTTACAATTGGAATTTCTATCGTCACCCCCAGAAATTTTTTTGATTTGTCCTATTTCACGGGACACTTCAAAGGGAGCCCTTATGAATTCGGCCATTCAACACCTACTCGACATAAGGACTATTCAGCCAGTTCCCACCTTACAATAGGGACATGGATTTTACTCTCGTCTTTTTGTTGATCCCAAAGCCTCGAGGGGGTGGGGGTGGCGAGCCATCCTTGATCTAAAATTTCTCAATCAATTTGTCAAATACAGGCAATTTAAAATGCAGACACTGCATTCTATCTTAGAGAGTGTTTGGGAGGGTGACCTCCTCTCTTCCATTGATCTCACGGAGGCTTATCTCCACATCCCCATCTGGCATCATCATCATCAGTTTCTCTTTCTGTTACCAGAATGCCCACTTCCAGTATCGAGCCCTTCCCTTCAGCCTCTCATCGTCTACAAGGGTCTTCACAAAGATTCTAGCAGCATTGGTGGCTTCACTCCATTTGGTTCCAGTGAGAATCCAATGCTATTTGAATGACATGTTGATACTGTCCTCTTCCATCCACTTGGCCCATCGGGACTTACAAATTACCCTGTCTTGCCTCCAAAGCCACGGGTTTTCCATCAACAGCCATCTCTCACCCATGACCAAACTGCTACACTGGGAGCAGTCATCAACATGACTTTGTGCCAGGTTTTCCTGTCTCCAGATCGTGGAAAAGGCCTTGCAGAGATCATCAGCCAGATTCAACAACAACAGACTGTTCCACTGTCGCTGCTGTCCAAACTACTGGGGAAGATGGTCTCCTGTATTGGTATCGTCCCATGGGCACGGCTTCACTTCCAATCACTCCAATGGTTCCTGCTCCCCTTTCAACAAGCAGGAACCAGCCACTTGTCAATCAAGATCCTGCTCTCTCAACAGGTCCAGCAGCCCCTCAACTGGTGGCTCTCCCTGTCCCTCTGGAAGGGGCTCCAATTCAAGGAACCAGACAGGCTAGTAATCACCACAGATGCCAGTCTTCTGAATTGGGGTGCCCATATGGAGGGTCAGATAGCCCAAGGGGTTTGGTCCAGATCAGACAGCACCCATCCCATAAATTGGTTAGAGCTCAGAGCTATCTCTTTGGTTCTCAAGCATTTCAGAGCCTCGGTGACTGGCTCCCATGTTCTCGTATTGATGGACAATATGGCCACAAAGGCACACGTCAACAGATGGGGGGAATGAGATCCAAGGCACTTATGAGGGAGGCAGAACGTTTGGGGTTATGGGCAGAGAAACACCTGCTGTGGATCACATTTCCGGAGTCGACAATTCCCAAGCCGACTGGCTGAGCAGGAGTTTAGTTGACCAGGCAGGATGGTTAATTTCCTCTGTCCCTATTCAGGGATCTTTCCCTCAGATTCAGAACTCCGGAGGTGGATCTCTTCTCCACTCCTCAAAATGCCCAAGTCAACAGATTCTTCACCAGGTTTCCTTGCCAGGGAGCGGAGTGGAGCAATGCTCTTCGTTGCAAATGGCCCGCGGGTCTCTTCTACGCCTTTCCCCCTTTCCATCATTCCGGCGGTCATACGGAAGCTGTTGGTGGAACGAGCAGAGCTAATTCTCCTGGCATATATTGGCCAAGGAGGCCATGGTTTGCGGACCTGGTCTGTGGCTTCACTTTGGAAGATCCCGGCCCATTTCATCTCCCTGCACCAAGGGCCCCTGATCCATCTGGAGCCCCAGTGGCTCAAGCTGACCGTGTGGTGCTTGAGCGGTAGCAGCTAAGGGAGGCTAATCTCCCAGAGGGGGTTATTCTCACCATCCAGGCATCTCGCAAACCTTCTACGAGGCACCTCTATGATGCCACTTGGAGGGTTTTCTCCCAATGGTGCCTCAATGAGGGTCTCTCTCCTTCCTCAGCCCAGTTGGCAGAGGTTCTTAGATTCCTTCAGGATGGCTTGGAGAAAGGTTTAGCCCCCAATACCTTATGTCACCAGGTAGAGGCTCTCTTTTCCATTCTTTCATGAGGTTCGCTTCCTTCCTTGTCCCATCACCTCAGTCAGGAGATTTTTGAAAGGGGCTTCCAACCTACACCCTCCTATGATGCACAGGTATCCTTCATGGGATCTTCACTTGGCTCTTAATGCCCTTACGAAGCCTCCCTTTGAACCCCTTAGAACAGTGTCTCTCCAATTCCTAAAACTACTCTAAAGGTAGTTTTCCTTGTTTCTATCACTTCGGCCAGAAGGATGTCAGAACTGGCCGCCCTTTCTATCAAGCAGGATCTTTACATCTTTCACAATGATAGGTTTGTTCTCCATCTGGACCCCTCCCAAAGGTTAACACTTGGTTCCACCAGTCCCAAGACAGTGTGTTACCTGACTTCTGTCCCCTTCCACACCATGACTTAAGAGCACAAGTGGCATACTCTAGATGTCAGAAGGGCTCTTAGAATTTACATCAAGCGCACTTCCCCTTTTAGAAAGACAGAAGCCATGTTTGTCTCCTTTTCACCTTCTCACTTGGGCAGCAAGGATTCTTCCCCTACTATTAGCAGGTGGGTCAGGATGTGCATCGCACAAGCCTACAAAGCGGTGGCTCTTCCGGTACCCCGTGGTCTAATGGCGCACTCTACCAGAAGTGTGGTCACTTCCGCCGGTTGGGCCACCCAGGCATCCTTGGAAGAGATTTGCAGAGCGGCCATGTGGACATCTCCATCTCCCTTCATCAGACACTACCATCTGGATTCCTTTGCCTCCGTGACGTTGGCCTTTGGCAGATGGGTTCTTCAGCAAGTGGTTCCACCGTCGGAGTGATTGGACAAATGAGGACCCACCCATGGACATGCAAGCTTTGGTATGTCCCATCCTGGGCTCTCGCTGCAGCATGGAAGAGAATGGGCATTTACCTGTGAATGCCCTTTCTTTTTTTTTGAAAATAATTTTACTGATTTTCTACAAACAAACAAAACAAACAAGACATAAAAACATCAACTCATATGTACATACAGTGTGTCGGTTGGTTCATCAGTTTTGTGCATTCATTTCATAGTCTCAATTACAGTTATATTACATAACAACTCATATTGTCAATCCAAACTTATATATCCTAATATCGCTTTTAAAAAATCATTTGACTATACTTTTAATCATTCATGCTTTATAAGATAACAATACTTTAAATGGTTTATTCTATAACAAATCATATAATCATACCAGATCTATCCTACAAAGACTTTATAGATATAATATCAAATAACAAAAGAGAAAGAAAAAATAAAAATATTCTTGCTGTCTAACATTCTAAATATTCTATTATTGTATTTTGTCATCTAACCATTGGTAGAAAAGATCCCAAATTTCATAAAATTGTTTATCCTTTTGCTCTCTAATTTCAAATGTCAATCTACTCATCTCAGCACATTCCAATATTTTCTTAATAATTTCTTCCTGCGATGGCATTTTCTCATTCTTCCAATTTTTAGCAAATACAATCCTAGCCGCTGTTAATACATTTACAATCAAATATTTCAAGTCTTTATTGTATGTATCTGGTAAGATTCCCAATAAAAAGAACTCCGGTTTCAAATCTATATGTTTCTTTATCATTTTTTCCAACCACATGCGAATTTTAGTCCAATATTTTCTAGTGTCCTCACAAGTCCACCACATATCGTAATATGAGCCAGGTATCTGATGACATTTCCAGCATTTTCCAGATTTATTCTTGAATATTCTTGCTATTCTTGTCATGGGAAAGTGCCACCTGTAAAACATCTTATACAGATTTTCTTTATATGCTGTTGACATTTTCATCTTATAATTTTGAGACCACAATTTTTGCCATTTCTCTAGATCAATCCCATATCCAAAACTCTTCCCCCAAACAGTGAACGCCCTTTCTATCTATGTTGTGAGAGAGCTCAGTCCCTCCTTTGGTTCGTCCGGAGATGGTAAGGCATGTTAATGTATTGGATTGTTTGCTTTCAGGGACACTTCTTCAGTCTGTCAAGTATTTTCATCAAAGCTGGGGATTCTCCCGCGGGCTGGCTTTTTATATACAAGTACAGACTCAGCTTAATGACATAAGAAGGAGTCTACCCATCCTGGGCTCTCTCACAGCATAGATAGAAAGAGCGTTCACAGATAAATTTACCAATGCCCATTCTGGTGGCCTACTTTAAAAAAGGACATAGAAGCTTATATAGCTTGTTTTCCTATTTGTGCTTTGGCCAAACGGCCACCTGAAAAACCTGCTGGTTAACTACAACTTGTAGCTAGACTGACAGAAGGAGGTTTTCCATGGATTTTATAGTGGAATTGCCTGAAAGTGGGGGAGATAAAGTCATTTGGGTGGTTACTAACTTGTTTTCCAAGCGGGTTCATTTAATACCTTGTGTAAAAATCTTGTCTGCAAAAACTTTGGCTAAACTGTTTATTTTACATCTGTATAGGTTACATTGTGTACCTGAGTGGATAATTTCTAATAGGGGTGTCCAATTTACATCAAACTTCTTGAAGGAATTATTGAAGATATTGGGCTCCACCCAGGACCTAAGCTCTGCCAACCACCCACAAACCAATGGGGCTTGTGAGAGAACTGCTATTGGAAGCAGTTCCTTATAAGATGATTGGTCTGACCTATTGCCTTTTGCAGAGATGCATATTATAACTCGGTTCACAGTAGCACTGGCTTTATCCCATTTAAGGAAGCTTCAGGGCAGGATTTTGTGCCCATACCCGAACTTTCATAAAAGAAACCCAATGTTCCATCATTGACCAGGTGGGTAATCCAAGTCCACCTTACCTGGCCATAAAGTAAATAAAATAAATAAAACCCATAAAGCCTTAGATGATGCTCATCAAGCTCATAAAAAGAAAGCTGATAAAAAGAGAGCTCCACAAAAACCATACCAAATGGGGGACAAAGTCTTTTTGTTTACTAAGTATTTGCAAACCACACAGAAATCTAAAAAATTGGTACCTAAATATGTGGGACTTTTCCCAATTGTACGAGTGGTGAATCCTGTAGCAGTACAATTGCAATTGCCAAAGACCCTTAGATGGATTCACCCTGTCTTCCATGTCAGTTTATTAAAACCTGAGTATACTTCCAAGCTGTGACCTGATCAGGCCACCTCTCCTGTTCCTCTTTAGATCAAAAGTGAGCAACAGTTTGAGATTAAAGAAATTCTGGATTCAAGGAAACAAAGAGATGATTCCATTATCTAGTTGTTTGGAAGCATTTCCCTCCTTTTCAGTCAGAATGGGTGAATGAACGAGATGTTAGAGCCCCTAGGTTTATACAAGCATTTCGTTTGAAATATCCTGTCAAACCTTAAATTTTGTTAAAAATATTTGATGTTGTCTCTGGAATGTTTATTTTCCTATTGTCTTATTCTTTTTCTTTTACAGGGCTAATGCCTCTTTTGCAGGAGGGCTGAATATCAGCCTTCAAGAATTTTTTTTCTGCTTGTCTTTTTGGCTGCCATAGTAATGGGAGGAGGGAGAATAAATTGGGTTTATGGGGGGAAGAGTGCTGGAAGCTTGAGTAGGTGAAATATAAAACTTGGGAAAACTTTCTTGTTTATGCTTACTTGCTTACTGCACAGCTGCAGCATCTTATCTATCCAGGCCAAGGTCAATGGCTAGATGTCTGAATCACCACCAATGGCTAGATGTCTGAAGATGCCCCACATGACATTATACACATCTCAGATTGGATGGCCAGTTTGAACTATTGTGGGTGGGAACATTGGCATAACTTGGTATATGTGATTTTCGAGCCTTATGCCTCAGATCTTGAATTATTTTGATGCTACCACTTGATTTCCAATAACAATGGAGGCTAATAGTTTCTCTATAACAATGGAGACTAATGGTTTCTTTCTTGGATTTTGAATGGAGCTTCACCTGACAGATTGGTGCGCACTTGGATCAGTGCCTCTTCTGCACAAGCAAGCCTCTCTCCGGAGCAACCATGGGGAGGAGGGGGACTTGGAAGGGGTGGGGGGGATGACTTGTTTACACTGCCAAGCATTGGAATTCCCTGTGGCAGAGAGAAAAGTGACGAGGGTCCTTCCTGGCAGCCACAGCTGATGCATCGGTCGCTTACTCACTCGCTTACTCACCCCAATTGTCCTGGAGCAAGACTACCACCAGAGCAAGTTGTTTGGAGATGGCATTTGGGGCGAGTTTGCTCATTACTCCTCCTCCCGCTTCCCCATTTCTTGGGTCTTTCTTTTGTTTCACACTCCTTCTGCCTGCCCAGGAGGCTTCTGTGATTGGAAAGAAAAGACAAAGACAAACAGGAGGAGACAGAAAGAAAGAACGAAAAAGAATGAGAGAGTGAGTGAGCAATCAGAAGCTTTTTAACATTTGTGCCCAGCCTGAGAGGAGGATATAGAGACCCCCTTACCTGTTTCCTCTTGATTTCCCTTTCTCCTCCCCAAGTTTTCTTTTCTCCCATTCATTCTCTTTCTCTCCACCCCCAACCTCCTGAGAGTGAGGCTGTTAGGAACAACAAGGTTACCTAACTTAGTTTGGGTAAAATAATATATATAAACTATGATTGTAAGTTAGTGTGTGTCACTTTAAACAGCAAAGCATGTAATTTTGGGTGCGGCTGTAAAACCGCCATAAGAGGGAGCAAGAGAGCTTACTGTATTGCTGGCTTACTGAATTGCTTGCTGACAATGATGGATTGATGGTTTACTGCTGCTGCTTTTGCTGAAGAGAGAAAGGAGGTTTGATTTCTTTATATCTCAACTGCGAGAAGATTTATTACTGGACTGATATTTGTAAGTTTACTGATCTCTTTTTCGACATTGGACTTTGCAACTGAATAATCCCCGGACAGACTGAAATAGTGAATGATATATGGACTGACTATGCTAAAACTCTTACTGGAATAAACTATTTAACTAGCACAGTGTATCTGTTTTACTGAGTGTAAGCTACAAAAACGTTTATCTCACATATTTGCCTGCCTGCCATGCAGATTCTGCTAGGGTGTATCCCTAACACTGGTTATGGGCCCAGCTGCACAGTCAGACTAACCAGGATATAACAGGCTTAGATTAAAGTGAGAGTTTGTGTAGTTACACAATACTGTAAACAGACAGCTGTGTTTTTATTAATTATAGTTTAATATCCAGAGAAAGATGGCACAAGTCAATTTACAAAGTTTGTCTCTAATATCCAAACTGGATGGAACAAACTATGTTTCATGGTCTATGAAATGCAGCCTACTTCTACGCAGAGAAGGTTTGTGGAGTATAATTCAAAACCCACCAGAGGTAGATGCTTGGGATCCGGAGGATGAGGATGATGCCCAGAAAATACAAGAATATAAACTGAAGAATGAGCAAGCTCTCTGTATAATAGGATTGACACTCTGTGACCGGCAGCTTGTACATATTCATGGAGAAGAAACAGCTGCGAAATGTTGGGAGAATTTAAAGAAGATTTATGTTCGAGACAGTGTAGGAGCACATATAAATCTCACATGAAAACTGTTCAGAACACATCTTCAAAAGAATGGAGACATGCTGACTCATTTAAACACTATGAAGAGAATTTTTCAGGAACTGCATGAAAAAGAACTTATCTTCACAGAACTACATCAGGTTTATATAATTTTGTCTTTGTTAAATGAGAGCTTTGACAACTATGTAACTTCACTGAAAGTACTGCCAAAAAATAACCTCACATTAACTGACATTACTGGCAGATTAATTGAAGAAGCCAGGAGAAGGCTTGAAATGGAACAACTAAGGAGGGAACAACCACAACAAGAAGATAAAGAATCTTCGACAGCCTATACAATTAGAAAATGTTTTAATTGTGGAGGAAAAGGACATTTGGCTAGATTCTGCAAGAAAGGAAAACGCCACAATGCCAGCCAGAATGCTAAAAGGCATCAAAAGGATAAAAAATGCTTAGATTTAGCCATGTATAGCAACGAAACTGTGAATAATAATTTATGGATTGTAGATAGTGGAGCATCGCACTGCATAACGAGAGATAAGAAAAGATTTATTAAGATGTCCATGAGTTCATAGCAGATATCGTTAGCTAATGGCTGGAAACTGAAAGCAAAAGGTGAAGGTATTGCACATTGTTCTTGCATAAAAGAAAATGTAAAAATGTTACATGTACCACAACTTAAGTTTAATTTGCTTTCGGTTAGAGTTTTGATTAAACTAGGTTATGTAGTTACCTTTAGGGGAGAAAACTGGATAAGAGAAAAGGAAGGTAAAAAAGTGACTGCAACTTTAAAAGGTGAATTGTATGTGTTAAATGATAATCAGAGGTAGCTAACACAGTGTATAATAATGTTAAACCTCATGATGAATGCATACATTTGTTACACAGACGTTTGGGGCATATAAATTTTAAAATGCTTCAGAAAACAGTTGAACTGTCTGAAGGTATAAAACTGAAGCCTTGCAGTAAGTATTTGCACTGCAATGCTTGCAGTCAAGAAAAAAGCAAGGTAATACCAGCAAATAGAATTAATGATTTAAGATTAAGGAACCTCTAGAGGTCGTATTTCCCGATATTATAGGTCCTAAAAAAACCAAGTGTGGGAGATGCTCGTTATATACTAAGTATAATGGATCATTATTCTAGATATGGTTTCTATTATTTAATGAAGAGTAAAACAGAAACATATCAGAATTTCTTTAATTGGTTGAAGTTTGCAGAAAGAAAAACTAAAAGGAAACTAGTGACTCTGGTAACTGATAATGGTATGGAATTTATAAATAATAAATTCCAAAATAGACTGAAGATGGCAGGTGTTGAACATAAAAAGTCTGCATCATATAGGCCACAACATAATTCCTTTATAGAAAGACGAGGCCAAACAATACAAGCAATGGCTCGTACTATGCTGTCGGATTCAGGATTACCTGAAACTTTGTGGGGAGAAGCAATAATGTGTGGTAATCATATATTGCATAATGTTGTTAACTACAGGTGAATTACCATTCACACGGTGGCATGGTAAAAAACCTGACCTAAGTTACATGCACACATTTGGAGCACCAGCATGGGTGCACATTCCTACACAACTGAGACATAAGGGGCAGCATAGGGCTAAAAAGTTATTCTTTGTAGGTTATGAATCTAATCACAAATCATACAGATTCTGGGAAAAAGGTACATCTAGAGTTTACTGTAGTGCTAGTGCACAATTCCTTGAAACATGTAAGATGGGAAAAACTGGAGCAAGATTCAAGTAAGGATGTAATCATAGAAACCTACAAAAGACCAAAACAATATATCAGTAATAAGAAGAGTACAATTAAAGAGGAAGTACAGGAAAAGCACATAGGACCAGAACAAGAAGAAATAGGTGAACAGGAAGAAATAGATAACCAGGAACAGGTAGTACATGAAAGTCCACCTGTAAGCCCTGTAATACCTAGACGTACAACACGTGTAACCAGACCACCTGACAGGTACCAAGCAAGTGTAGTTTGCCAAGTTAGTAAAGTTCCAACTACTGTTGAAGAACTTAGAATGTATCCTGCAAAGGATCAAGAAAATTGGCATAGAGCAATGGAGAAAGAACTAAATTCATTGAAACAAATGGAAGCTTATGAAAATGTTAAATTACCTCCAGGTGAAAAGTCCATTGGTTGTAAATGGATATTTAAATTAAAAACAGGTAAAAATGGGACTGTTACCCATAAAGCTAGGTTGGTAGCTCAAGGATTTAATCAAACTGCATGTGATTATGATGAAGTATTTGCACCAAATTTAAAGGCAACAACCTTGAGAGCAGCTTTAGTGTGGGCAGTTAAGAAGAATTATATTATAAATCACTTAGATGTAAAAACTGCCCATCTGCATGCACCATTGCAGCACACTATATACCTAAAGAAATCTGTAGGAATCAAGGATGATAAAACAAATAATGACTGTTGGAAACTTAAAAAGAGTCTCTATGGATTAAAACAATCTGGTTACGAATGGAACCAATATATTGTTAAAAGTTAAACAATATAGGATTTAAAGCAGGTTCAGCTGATCCATGTGTATTTAAAAAAGAGACAAATGGAATAGTGTCATTATTATTGTTGTTTAGAGATGATATTGCTTTAATTACAAAAACTAATAATGAAGCTACTGAAATAATATCTTTATTAGATAAGAGGATAAAATTAAAGCAATTAGGAGAGATAAAACAGTGTCTAGGATTGACAATAAATAAAAGTGGCTATAAGATATCTCAAGAGGATAAGATTTATCAATTATTAAAACATATAAGATGGATCTTTGTAAACCGGCAAAAACTCCAATGAGTCAGGAATTTGGCCACACTGATGCTCAAAATCCAAAATTCGATAAGGCCATTTATCAATCACTAATTGGTAGTTTATCGTACATTAGTAATTGGTCAAGGCCAGATATTGCCTATAGCATTAATCAATTAGCAAGATTCAATGCTGAACCTACTGAACAACACTGGCAAGCGACAAAGTGTATCTTAAGATATCTTAAAAAGACAATGCACTATGCATTGTATTTGGAGCCAAAGGATGATCTGATTTTAAGTGCATATGCTGATGCAAGTTTTGCAACAGACATAAACACTAGGAAATCAACTTCAGGTACGGCTATAATGGTAGGAAAAGCACTGATTGGTTGGAGGTCAATTAGACAGCAACACATAAGTATGTCCACAATGGAAGCAGAATTTTCATGTCTATCTTTATTATGTACTGATTTAATTCTGTATAAACAGTTGTTATTGGATATGGGAATAACTGTTAATGATTCTATTGTTTATGAGGACAATCAAGCAGCCATATGGTTGGCTACAAATATTGCTGTGAAAATGAGATCTAAGCATACAGATCTTAGATATCTGAATGTAAGGCAATCTGTAAAAAATGGTTTAATAAGATTGGAATATTGTATGACTGAAGAAAATATTGCTGATCAGTTTACAAAAGCCCAAGGTTCAGTCAAACACAAAGAAAGTTGTGATGACTATGGTTTAAGGATGTAAATAGATATATATATTATTATATTACCCAAAAGGGGAGAATGTTAGGAATAACAAGGTTACTTAACTTAGTTTGGGCAAAATAATATATATAAACTATGATTGTAAGTTAGTGTGTGTCACTTTAAACAGCAAAGCATGTAATTTTGGGTGCGGCTGTAAAACCGCCATAAGAGGGAGCAAGAGAGCTTACTGTATTGCTGGCTTACTGAATTGCTTGCTGACAATGATGGATTGATGGTTTACTGCTGCTGTTTTTGCTGAAGAGAGAAAGGAGGTTTGATTTCTTTATATCTCAACTGCAAGAAGATTTATTACTGGACTGATATTTGTAAGTTTACTGACCTCTTTTTCGACATTGGACTTTGCAACTGAATAATCCCCGGACAGACTGAAATAGTGAATGATATATGGACTGTTTGACTATGCTAAAACTCTTACTGGAATAAACTATTTAACTAGCACAGTGTATCTGTTTTACTGAGTGTAAGCTACAAAAACGTTTATCTCAAATATTTTGCCTGACTGCCGTGCAGATTCTGCTAGGGTGTATCCCTAACAGAGGCAGTGCTGGTTTGAATGGAAGTTTTCTTGACTCTGGAAGGGACAGCAGGTTTGCATGGGTTTGGGCTCGGCTCCAACTTATTTGGGAGAAGCATCGCTCTGAACTCTGCACTGCTTTGGTGATGGTTGCGTCACCCCGTCAGACCAAGCATGTGGGTGGGGTATCCGCTGAATCTTGGAGAGGTGTATTTAACTGGAGGTGCCTCCAGCTCATTGAGAATGTCCCCTTTATTCCCACTTGTGAAGCCTCTGCCCGCTGTCCCTGCTCCCATCTCCATTCCTTTTCAGCCTTGCTAAGAGAAAGGGGTTAGCCCCCATCCCTCCAACCTCAGCTAACCAGCTTTGAGGCTGGAAATCCTTTACTTTGCCTTCTCCCATCCCTGGGGAAGGAGGAGGAGAAGGAAGAGGTGAGAAGAACCATCCTGAAGCAGCAGATACTCTTCCCCTCCAAGGGCTGGACTTGGTCCCACTGGAAATGCAGTAGTGGCAGGGCAGCAATTCAGCTGATATGGCAGGCTGTTTGAGTGGCAATGGCAGGCCATTCGGAGCAGCAATGCGGTGGTGATGGCAGGCCATTCATGTTGGCAATGCAGCCAATGGGGCAGGCTGTTTGAGCTGGCAATGGCAGGCCATTCATGGTGGCAATGCAGCAGGCTGTTTGAGTCAGTATTGGCAAGTCTTTCGGGGCAGCCACGTGGCAGTGGCTGTATGTCCCTCCCGCAACCCCTTTGGCCGAGCACGGCAGGGGCCACACATCCCTGCCATCAGCCTTATCCTTCTCAGATCAAGTGAAGAGTGGCCACATAGGAGGCAGTGGGTGAGTGAGTGAAGGAAGGCTCACCCAGGCAGCACGAAAAGAGGTGAGGGGGAGGAGAGGGCCAGTCAGTAGTGTGATTTGCCAGTTATCCAAACTGTGCAAAATCATAACAAGGGATTCACCCGAACTGGTCCAAACAAGAATCCCATCCCTGCACATAGTTAATTATGTTACATCACACTACACATTGGTTCACATAAAAATCAAGTCCAGTCTTTGGGTTGGATTGTAATTCTGGTGGCTTTGTGGTTGTAGCCAAGGATGGCTTTTGCTTATTTAGTTAATGTGATAGTGGATTATCACTGCATTTTTCCAATATTTTTTTTGAATATAGTCTTAACATACTACCCTGATGGTATCTGATACTGTCCATCCAAATACTAATCAGGTTAATCCACTTTATTTTACAGGTCCAGACAAGGGGAATCATAGTATAATAATTTGATAAATCACAACTGGCTGGATTAGCACAGCATATCAAGCCATAAATCATAGTTTATGAATAGTTAGAATTCATAATATACTAATCCATCCCTACCCCTATGGCACTATATGTCTGGATATGCATTCTAGAAGCCAAAATATAGAGAACCTCCTTTATTTCTCACTTTTTTACTAAATGACTCGTGGTAGTGAATGTATCTAACACTACAAGTAGTCCTTGATTTACGTCCACAATTGAGCTCAACATTTTTGGTATTAAATGTTATATTTGCCCCTTTTTACAATCCTTCTTGCCACAGTTAAGTGAATCACTGCAGTTAAGTGATACATTTGTTAAGTAAATCTGCCTTCTCCATTGATTTTGCTGGTCAAAAGGTTCAAAAGGTGTCTCATGACTCTGGACACAGCAATGGTCATAAATATGAACCAGTTGCCAAGCATCTGAATTTTGATTACATGAGCATGGAGATAAAATGGTTGTAAGTGTGAAAAATGGTCATAAGTCACTTATTTCAGTGCTGTTGTAATTTTGTATCTTTTAGGAATCTTGTTAAGGTTTCACTGTAAATTCCTTTTAATTCTAGACAGTCTCCTCCATTTTTCCAAATCCTGCCCTTTTATTCTTTTTCTCTCCTTTCCTGTTTTTAAAAGCTTTTAAGTATCCAGAAATCTTTATTATCCCTTTGACATTTTATTTTCAGCTATAATGCCTATTGTTGTCAAAGTGGATTTTTTTTCAATTTCTTGCTTAAGTCTCTTAGCTGTCAGTATAAGAAAGGGAATAAAAAAACCCCAAATCCTTTCCCTTCTCTCTCTCCTTCGCTGCTTGAAATACTTCTTTGGGAACGATGTTATTTTGTATAGTTTAAATTCCAGGGTACCTTACATTGTTGCTTTTTCAGTTTTACCAGGTCATCCAAAACTTTCACTTCTTATCTTCCTTCTGCACATTCTTTTCCAGTCAAGTTCTTCTTTGAGGTGGCCCTTTATGACCACCGCTGCAACCGCCTTTGGGAAAGGGAATAATGGCCAGCTGGGGAGGAGAGATGCTGCTCTCCTCGACCCTGCTGGCAGTCTCCCTCCTCTTCACCACCTCTACGGGGTGGCTTAGCCCCAAAACCAGCCGGCTCGGGGCGCTCCGGCAGCGAGCACGGATTGAAACCATGCACGATTGCAGATTATGGTCCATCGCCGAAGGAACTATTGTAATTTTGAATGTTCTCTAAACAAATTGTTGTAAATCAAGAACTGCCTATACTTTTTGCTCCTATTTTCCTCACAACAACCTATAGGTGAGGTAGACTAAGAGTGAGTGACAGGCCCCAAATCACCCAGCTGGCTTTCATGGCTAAGGTGGGACTAGAACTCACAGTCTCTGGCTTTCTCCTAATGCTTGAGCCACTAGATCACTGACTCTTTATTGTTCTGGAAATCTGAAACAAGAAATTGAGGTGAAATCATATCATAAATACAATCCTATTTGGATTTACTAAAGACATACAGAACCAGGTCATATACTGCATCGTAACCTGACCTTATTTGTTTATGTGTTAGCCATCATGTAGTTTGTTAACTGTAGTTTATAGATTACAAATAACCAGAGTTGGAAGGGATCTTGTAGGTCATCTAGTCCAACCCCCGCCCAAGCAGGAGACCCTACACAATTTCTGACAAATGGCACTCCAATCTCTTCTTGAAAGTCTCAAGTGATGGCATTTCCACAACTTCCAAGGGCTAGTTAATCCAGTATATCTATCCAATCAATTGGAGTATATTCAGCAAAATAACTAAACCAATCTTGAGTTAATGTTATGTGAACTTAGTCATTTGTTGATTAGGTTGTGTGAAGCAGTTTATAATTTCATCTCATATTAAGAAACTGAGCAATGGTGCCCTTTGGATAGCAAGACTGAAAATGAAACATTTGACTCAGCCTTAGTAGAACAAAGACAGTTTTAAATTCCAACCTTGTATTTATTTATTTAGAATTAACAAATAAATTTGCATTAATTTTCAGTGAGTCCATAGTGCTTAGATAATGAAAACTATTCTTTTATGGGAGTTTAATTTGAGTAGTCACACAATCAAGTTGCAACTGTACTGTTCCTGCTTCAGCTGCCTCTGGTGAAGAGGTTCGAGATACAGCTCTGGTTTAAAGAATAGTCAGTGAGTGAGGTTGTTCTCTCCTTAGCTGCCACACCCTAAGTATAGTGTTCTGCTCATTAGCTGTCACACCCTTAGTATAGTGTTCTGCCAAAATTCCTGTAAGTGATTAGAAATTGAGAGATTATTGTTGTGCTGCTAATATTATCTTAGCATCTAGTATGCACAATGGAAACATTTTTTATTTTGCTTTTTTTAAGCTTGCCTCCATTGTATTTTTATATATATAAAAACTCAAGGCAGCAAACAAACTCTTCCCTCTTATTTTCCTCACTACAACCACCCTGTGAGGTGGGTTCAACTGAAAGAAAGTGACTACTCTAAAGGTAGCCAGCTAGCTTTTATGCCTGAAGCATAAAACTCACATTCTGTTGGTGCCTTAAATTCTAAACCACACCAGGTCTCTTTTTAATATGTAATATATTAAATTTATCTGTATATTAAATATGTTAAATATTTTAATAGCAGAATATACTTTTATTGGCCAAGAGTGACCTAGCTATTTACATATAAAACAGAAATGCCATTTATCACTATGATGATGAATTTTATTTTAAAAGGTTATACAGATATTATTGTAATTTTTGGGTGCGTGAGTATGTGCATGTCTTTCCCCAGTACCACTTGCTTTTAAGTTATTAATCATTATAAGAACCTAAAAGACTTTGTACCACTTGTTTTTCAGTGAGCACTTTGCCCTACCTTTATAAATTACTGTGGGTTTATACAAAACTATTCCATTGGTTACATTGGTTCATGTATAAAATTTTCACTCAATGCATCCATTTTCCATTGTTTCCAAGAATAATTAGAAATAAGAAGTCATAGATTTTGGGGAAATAGCTTCATATTGCAAGAAGAGCATTCTTATCAAATGTTAACTTCTTTTACAGGAGTTACCAAAGAATGTTATTAAAAACTGGTAATGGCAATTTAGAATTATCTTTTATGTATGCTGCATTAAAGATAAAAGTTTTTGGCTAGAATCTGCTTTTCTGTTATTTGGGAGTAAATCTCACTCAATACTGTAGAACATATTTCTCAGTAAAAATGTAAAGGATTGCACGCTATACGTTTTTGGCAATATAAATGAGTGTGCCTTAAATATCAAAATATTCTGAAATTTTTGAGGTCAAATATATTACTTAAATGATTTCCATATTAACTTGTTGCAGGAGTGATAAAGGGTAAATTTGCTAATTAGGCTTTCTTGTTCATAAGAATCAAAATTGGAGGTTATAAAAAAACCTAAGAAGAGTGTGACATGGAAGGTATTTTGCATGCAAAGAAGTCAGGAGAATTGATCATAAGAAACTCTTCATAAGTTGTTCACACAGAGAGAACTTCCACATTGTTAGTCTTTGAACTAGCCCTAATTGTCCTTACTGCTGCTGACTTTGACATGCCAAGAACACCAGAGCAAAGCAATAGGCACTCCTACTGATCGAGAGACTCAAAAAATCAACCTCTTCCCAGTGTCCCATCCCCCCTCCATAGCCATATTTCATATAGTTAATTAAATGGGAGTGGGTAGGAGTAAAGTATTTGTTTTGAGGAAAAGCTGCATGACTACTTCTGTTATATTACAGGGACCTCTGAAATGGCTCTTTAGCACTTTCTTTATTTGTGTCAGAAGCACCTTCAAATTATAGACATAACCTTCAACATTGAGCAAATAAAATAGGATAATAGAAATATAGCATGTGTAAAAAGTATATAGAAAAAATAGGATTAAAACTAAATGACATTCACACAGTATTTGACCAATATTTGACCACATTGAAGTATTTTCTCTTGCCAGCATGAGTCTTCTTCCATACATGTTGAAGAACATTGTATGTGTTAGGGATACACACCCTAGCAGAACGTGCATCGGCAGTCTAGCAAGCAGGCAAATATAAACGTTGTTGTAGCTTACACTCAGTAAAAAGATACATTGTGCCAGTTAAATAGTTTTTTATTCCAGCAAGAGTTATAGCATAGTCAAACAGTCCATATGTAATACACTAGTTCAATCCATCCAGGGATTAATCAGTTGCAAAGTCCAGTGTCAAAAATAGAGGTCAGTAAACTTACAAATAATCAGTCCAGTAATAAATCTCTTTTGCAGTTAGAGATATGAAGAAAATCAAACCTCTTTTCTTTGTTCAGCAACAGCAGGGAAACACGCAGTTATCACTATCAATTCATCATTGCCAGCAATCCAGTAAAAGCCAGCAAACAGTGAGCTCTCTTGCTCCCTCTTATGTTGATTTTACAACCGCACCCAAAATACATGTTTTAACAGTTAAAGTGATACATACACTTAAACTCACTAATATAGTTTATATATATTATTTTACCCAAACTAAGTTAGGTAACCAATGTTATTCCTAACAGTATGTACCCTAGTATATGAGATGGATTGTTCTTTTCCACATTCACATAAATTATCTTCAATAGGGAAGCCCCATTTTCTTAGATTATGTCTTTTGATCTTCCTATTCATGTAATGACTGTAAGTGATTTATTTACCTTAGCACTGAGGAGCTTCCACTTCCACAGGGAGGGTGAGGAGCCAGCGTTCCCATCAATGGGAAGGATTGTTGCTTCTAATAGTGAAGAATTCTCATTTTGCTGATCCAAAATTTCAGTCGCACATTGACATTAACATTGTACTTAGCTGTATGTAAAATGGAGACAATAGCATGGAATTAAATGCTACTGAACCTGAAGTTCAAATGCTATCTATAGTGATAGCTTTGTCTGAATGAAGATTTGCAGAATAAAGAACAATATAACTCAATGCTTTAAGGAATTCTCTGACTTTAAAAACAATTAAATATCTTTCTTTCACATAAAAGCATTATTTGAGCTCTATAGGCTTGGAAAAGCTTATTAAGATTTTTTTTTTAATTCTGTTCCATTATGTATTTGTTTCTCTTGGTATGATTTTTGTTTTATACAATGTTTCCTGCCATTTGGAAGTGATGTTTGCTTTGTATTCTATATTTATTTTCCCTGTACATTGCCTTTTGAAGACTAATAATCCTGAATATTCCCCACCCCCAGTGCTTCCAAAGATTTATATTAATACAAATACTTATTATAGATATTTCGATACTTCTAGTTCACTGGACTTTAAATTAGAGCAAAGTATGAACCCAGTTAATTGCATTTTGTTCACTAAATTATTACTAATAAGATACAGCTTAGTGCATGAATCAGCAATTTTTGATGGTAGAGGAACATTTTGGTGAGGGGGAATAACCAGGGCCCCACTGAATAGACCAATTATGATATGTAAGTAGAGCTGAATTTCCTTGGTTTAGTGGAGAATTTTGGTTAAAGTCAGGGCTATTAATTTTTTTAAAAAAATGTCTTTAAATCTTGAGTGTTTAAAAGTGGCAAGAAATTATACAATGGGTAGTAGTGGGGTGGAATTGCTTGTATCCTGGGTCTCAAATTATTCATGTCTTACTAAATATGTGAATCAGGACATGCCCTTCTCTGCTAATTCTAATTCACTCTAACCGTGGTTTATTGTTGATAGTAGCACAATTCACTGGGAAGTGAATTCTATTAGTATTTGGTTTAACTTATTATTTTAATGGTCAGTGACATGGGAACTTCACATAGCAAGTTAAAGCACTGAAGAAGCAGTGATAGTTGGACACCTATGATACTATAGAAACAGAAAACAGAAGCAAATAAGCAATTGTTCATGGTACATTTTAAACCAGTACTTAAATTTATTTCTGTATTTCCTTTAAACAGTCTGTGGAGCAAAGAGTATCACATCATGAAGTAATTATCAATGATCCCAATAACCACAAAATTCACGGGGAAGTGAATTCTAGTAGTATTTGTTTTAACTTGTTACTTTAATGGTCAGTGACATGGACACTTCACATAGCAAGTTTATGAGAGAAATGTCTATGTATCATAAAGGCAATTTTAGTTTCAGTTGAATGGCATAGTAAACTTTACCTGTGAAGGCTGCCATGTATATTTTATTGTTTTGTCACAACCAATTATGTCACTTTTACAAAGTTTTGAAATTCATATAGATTACTGACAGTGATGCTTTTTTTCATCTATCTCTGTATGAACTTGACATTTTAATTAAAGATCATATATAATGTTAAGCTACAGTGTGATTAATTCATCTTTAGATTAACATAAAATGTGAACAAATACCCTGTATTTTCCTTTCTGGATTAGACTGCATTACAGTAAGACAAAAATTCAAACAAACTACATTAAATATAGCCAATATGTTTAGAGATAATAGTACACTTGTAATTCATCTGCAGCCAAGAAATTGGCAAATATTAAGCAATGAAGCAATTAAAGTTTCCTGCATCTGTTGCAATTTCTATATATTATTCATTCATATTCAAGAGAAATTTGGGATCTCCCTTAGGCAGCAAGGGTACGTATCTTATGATCCTGAAGCTTTAAAATCTATTGTTGGACTGCATATTTTTTTATCCCTCAAAGTTGGCATTGCTAAGATTGATTGGAGTTATATGTCATGATCAATGATATCAGACTATTGAGAGATTAGCAGGGATCAATTTGGATTCAATACCTAAATCCCAGTTCCACCACATGTATTCAAAAATCAATCCTGTTTCTGTACTTTGCCAGCAATGAAACAATGGAAAGGAATCCAAATAATCTGCTTCATCTAGGGCTCTCTAAAGCTTTCTCAATAATCTTCCTTGAAAAGAATACATTGGAGACAGATCAGAAATTATCCCACAATGACTACTTAAGAAGGGTGTGTGTTATACTTGCTTAAGAGCAAATGAGACCACCTTGACTCTCTGGGAAGATTGCCACCATTTGAAGCTAACTACATGTTCCAAACTAGGCCTGAAATGCAGGTATGTCCATTCACGGCTCCAAGGAGGCAGTTTACTTCTTCAGACCCAGCAATATCAAACTCTTTCCAGATAATCATCCTTTAAGTATACAATCTGCACAATCAGAGTGCCTATTCAAACTGATTTAAATCAATGGATTCGTTTTAAAAAATCCTTGCAGCTTGTAGGGGATCTTACAACCCAGTCCTCCCTAGCAAGGATCAAATCACCTTTAAAAGATGGCAGTCTGCTGATATCATAAAACTAGCAAAGTTTATATTCTTATTACTGCAGTTTGCTCCTTAACAAACTTATCTATTCACTCTTCGTTTTCTGGCAGTATAGCTCTAGGTGTCTCTTTGTGCTGCCCCACTAATTCACATGCACACACGTAAGTGTGGTTTAAAGAGTTTATTTTCCCTTCAAGTTTAGCAATTCCCTTCACCCAGCTTTAGAACTGTCCCAAATAAACCCAGCTAAAAGCAGGCCAAGTTTAGTCCACAAGGCCAATAGTCCATAAAAATGGAAAGTTGCTCTAACAAATAAGTCCACCAAACAAACTTAATTCACCAGGTCAAACTGAAATATAACCACAAGAGCTCATTCGTTCAGAGTCTTCAAAGTCCAGCAGGAAACATGAGGAAAAAAGATAGGCAGCCAAAAATCAAATATGTTCCCAGCAACGCCTCTCCCTGACTATTGTGAAAAATAGCTTTCTGGTGCAGCTCATCAAGAGGGGTGGGGCTTTCTCCTGAGTAATCTCAAATGCTTTTGTTTTTGCTCTACCCTGTGTCCTCTCGGATCTACCATGGAAGACAGCTCCTCCTGCTTCTCTTCACTGATCATCTGCCCCTGCAACCTGTCCCCAGCTGAAGCCACTCTTTCAGCCAGCTGTTCAGAGTCATTAATTAACCCAGTTTATGATGTGCCATGAGTGAGTTCATCGTTCCTTGAGCTGACCTCCAAGGAAGAATCTGAGCAGTTGTCCAAGGGAGACATCGTGCTCTTCTGCCACTTTGTTTCCCATATCTCTTCTAAAAACCTGGGATCCTCCACAATCCACAAAGACAAACTATGCAAGCACAATCAAGGCTGTCCCCATCCTTTTGTCTAAATCTCTGAAAGCTGGTAAAATGTCTGAGGTAATAACAGCCATTTCTGTTTGATCTCAGCTGTGCCATTCAAAGCCAAAGAGAGCATATTCCTGAAAGGCTCCTGAGTTCCCTTTCTGTGCCACCCACAGTTTCAATAATACAAGTCCTCTAAAATACACTCTTGCATGAGAAGTGTAATATTACAAGTGGGAGTGGAATAGAATGACTAAGAGAAATCATTGTCCTTCTCTGCCTCTCACACAAGTAATAAGACTCTTTCCTTTAACCCTCGATGCTCCATTTCCACCCATCTAGCTCCACAATGAAAAGTCCTTGACTTCCAAAATTCAGTTCTCTGGCAAACACAGCAGTGACAAGCATCAGAGATACAGAAAAATCCTGGTAGGTCAACTAAGGCATTGATATTTCATCATCCTGTGGTCTTAATTATCAGTGAAGGAGAAAAGATGACAGCCACTTAAGATCAGAAGCCCTGCAGAAGCCACAGGACTTTGACCAGCTCTCATATTAGTTACTGTATTGATCCCACTCCTAACCTCACCTAATAAAAGGAAATACTGATCTCTTCTATATACAAGTGCTGTTATCACTATGATGTAGTTTCTTTGAATGTAGCAAAAAAAAATTGTACTGTATGCAAAATTACTCAGTCTTAACTGTTCACTGACAATCCACCACTAATCATAATAATTATAATCTTGTTTGTTTTTAATTTTTATTTTATTTTATGCTTTTATTTTTAATGCTGGTGTATGACTAATAAAAATGGAATCTAATCCCACTCCTACTATTGCCTGCTCACATCATCCAGATATGTCCAGTGAATACGAAATATTTGGTAGTTGTCACCAATGTTCCCAAACAGCAGGCAAGAGGAACAAATCCCAAGGAATCACTTGTTATATCCACAGAGCAAGTTCACATTTTTGTTGCCCCAGTTGCTAGTTAGCAAGCCAGGTGTCTCTCTTCACATTCTTTTCAGCTGATCACTGGCATCCAGAAACAAATGCAGATCTTCAGGTTTTGAGACCAAATTCAAGCAACTTGTGTCCAGCATCTCTGTGGTTCTATGCTACTGTCTGCTCCTCTTCCAATGGTCTCAGCCAAGAAATAGCCAGTTGCACAATTACTGGCATCAAAGTACCAGTCCCTATAGCAATCCCTGTTGCTCTTGGTTGCCAAAATCAGAATCCTTAGCACTATGGAATCCTCCACTTGCACAAACTGAATACAACCTCCAAGACATCCATGGTTCAACAATACTATCATTTCCTAAGCAATGAAATTGCAACTCCGAGCTATTACAAAATATCTACCGTATATACTCGAGTATAAGCCGAGTTTTTCAGCCCATTCTTTGTGCTGAAAAAATCGCCCTCGGCTTATACTCGAGTCAGACTCCCCTCTGAAAAAAAAAATGGTGTGGAGCTCCGGAGCTGGGCAGCCGCTTTCCTGCAGGCAAGTCCCACTTCATGGACTCCGTCCATCCTCGCTCCCATCCACCCACCCACCCAAAGCGACGAAGTCCCCCAATCGTGCAGCCCAGAATTGCCTCCCCTCAGGGGGCAGCAACAACGCCCGGTGTTTCCCGAGACAAGAAGCTCCACCAGGCAATGAAAGCGCCCTGGCTCTAGGCTAAGAAAACAACGCGGGGCGAGGTCGCTTCGGCTCCGCTGAGCTTCGTTTCCTAGCTGCTTTCAGTCCGCTCGGGAGGAGGGGGAGGAGGTGTGGCCTAGAGCTCAGAAAACAACGCAAGCTGCCGCCACCACCTCCTCCTCCTCCTGAGTGGACTGAAAGCAGCTAGGAATCGAAGCTGAGCGGAGCCGAAGCGACCTCGCCTCGCGTTGTTTTCTGAACCCGCGAGCCTAGAGCCATGGCGCTTTCATTGCACGGCGGAGCTTCATCTCGGGAAATACCAGGCGTCGTTGCTGCCCCGAGGGGAGGGCGATTCTGGGCTGCGCAATTGGGGGACTTCGTGGCTTTGGGTAGGTGGGAGCGAGGACGTTGACTTTAAGCGCTGCCGACCAAGTGTTTCACAAATACCAGTGGGACCTCCGTCCACCACCACCCCTCCCTCTTTTGCCTCCTTCCTTCTGATCAATCAGGTTTTCCTAGTATTTGCTCACAGCTGCGTTTTCTCTTCTGCTGTGCTAGGCATTGAACGCGGGGATTTCTGATTCCCCTTACACGCGCGTGGATATGCCGGGGGGCATTTTCTTCCAAATGCCTCACTGGCAGAGAACACTGACTTTCATAATAGTGAGATCATTTCCCAAATTAATTGATTCACTAACCCAAAAGAAGATGTCGATGACAGTGGGAGGCAGGAGTCACTCTCTCCCTTGCAAGAAAAAAGCAAGAGCTGTTCTTATGATCTCTCTCTCTCTCTCCCCGTAATACAGTCAAGCCCTTTCCAGCACGCGCAATCTGCCGCCGCCGCTTTGCACCTTGCAAATGCAAAAACCCCGGGATTTTGCATTTGCAGGGTGCAAAGCGGCGGTGGCAGATCGCGCGTGCTGGAAAGGGCTTGACTGTATTACGGGGGGAGAGAGAGAGAGAGAGATCATAAGAACAGCTCTTGCTTTTTTCTTGCAAGGGAGAGAGTGACTCCTGCCTCCCACTGTCATCGTCATCTTCTTTTGGGTTAGTGAATCAATTAAACCTTTCATGATAGTGAGATCGTTTCCCAAATTGATTAATCTGTTTTTCTTTGAAATAAATATTCAAAAACATTTAATCTACTGATGCCTCAATCAATGTAATTTTATTAATATCTATTTTTATTTTTGAAATTTACCAGTAGCTGCTGCATTTCCTACCCTCGGCTTATACTCGAGTCAATAAGTTTTCCCAGTTTTTTGTGGTAAAATTAGGTGCCTCAGCTTATATTCGGGTCGACTTATACTCAAGTATATACGGTATGTGATACTTGTCAGGGCTATTGATTTAGTGCAAAAGTCTGCTTTAAAGTACAATTTTAATGAGAGAAGAATAGATGTCCTTTTCCACTTTCATTTTGTTTCATTTTGAGGATTTGCATATCACACAAGTCCTCTTATTTGAAGTGATTTATTATGTGAATTTCTGTCTCAAATTTCAATATGGTATTTGCTCCGTTTTCACTGTAGATAGAAGATAACATTGCCACAACACTGTTTTTGGAATAGGAATACATCTATCAAAATGGTTATGAGATAGAAAAATATTACCAAAAAAAAATATAAGGAGTACAAAATAAATCTGATAAATGCACTTTTTGTTCTTGTTTGTTTTGCTTTTGTTTAACCCAAGATCTATACTCTTTGTAATATATTATCATAAAATTAATGCTTCTTAAAAAGTTGTACCTTTCTGAAGTCATAACAAAATAATAGCCAGTAATTTCCCCAGGTTTATAAAGGAATTATTCTTTATTCAGATATAATATAAAGACAAAATATTATCATTATGATTTAATCATATATTTAAAATGACAAATTATTTGATTATGTCAATAGTGTGAAAAGTTTATTTCACTTCTTTATTTTGAAATAAACATTTGATTAATTATTACAATTTGGAGATTCTTCTTTCCAGAGTCTAGTTATATTAAAAGTGTGCAGACACATTGTGCTAAGGTCCTGCAGAAGCAGGCTTTCAGGGCAAATATTTGCAGAGCAAGATGAATCTTTAGGTCAAAACACTGCTTAGAAAGTACCATTGTTAAGAGCAGTTTAAAAACTTTTCATAACACTCAATTGATGAATGAAGTTGAATTTTTTCAGTTAGTTACATTTTGTTATTTACATTTTCTTTACAAGACTGAATTTTAAATCCCCACAATTGATTTTAACATGTATGACATTTTTTCCTGATATTTGCTAAAAGAGATGTTTCTAAAAGGGCTTTCACAATATCTTGGAAAATTATAATTTTTACTTCGATTGTCAAATTGAGGTTTCCTAGCCTTAGTGTGGGCCATAAAAGGAAGAATAAATGTATCAAAATAGTCAAAATCTACTTAGCAAGATATAGCCTAATCTGTTTCCATATAAATATAAAACTCAATAGATGTTTAAAATACCAGGTTTATTCTTTAGATTTTCAGATGTTACAGAAATCAATTTCTGGAATTATCTTTTTTCCCCTCCCTGACAAAGATTTGAGTTTCTCACTTCCTTTTTAAAAAGTCAGTATATGCACTGTTCCTGGAATAGTTATTTAATAAATAACAGCACACATTACCAAAATTAACTTGGAAAACCTACCAATATAATTGCATTAGTTACAAGATGCGGTATTCTACTTGCTCTGAGTTGGAAAATTCAATAGTTTTTGTTTTATGTGAGTTTAAAAAACAGTGATTGGGTATGAGTAGTTTAGATTGAAATGACTTTGTTTTATTCAAAATATGGTTGAAGGATATTGCTATGTCATCCCATTGAAGTAAAATATATTGGTTATATTTTTGACTTAGTCTTCAGATTGGCTGTACAACTCATAGATTCATTTTAAATTATATTCCTCAGTCTACCCCAAATTAGATGTGGAGATAAAATTAGGGATACTCATGTATAAATCTTAAGTTAGAATAAAAGGGGTTGTGACTTCAGTCGTATGATTACACCTCCCATATTTAGTTTTTTGACATTCTCCTTCCTGTAGCACCCCTAACTCCTAGGAATAAAATAATGTCAGGCCCCAAGATCCAAGAGTAAGAGTTACTTCTGAGTAGTTTCCTTTATTGCCTTTCACCTATAAACATAAGAGATGAGGTGACTCAGTGGCTTAATGACCCTGGAGTTGGTCTTTGCTGCAGCAGTTTGAGTCCCAGCACTGCATGGCAGGTTGACATCTGTCACTTGCCTAGCAGTTTGAAAGCATGTTCTATGCAAATATATGAATAGTACCACTTTGGTTGGGAGACGAACTGGTGCTTCATGCAGGAATCAGATTCCTGCTGAAAAACTTCCTGGTTTGCAATTCCCATTTGCAAGGCAGTTTTGGTGGAAAGAGGGGGCCTAGATGCTGCTGTAGGAAGAGCCACTTGTCTTCTTTTCTGGTGCAAAGGTAGCTCTCCGTCCTGTGACACATCTTGGGAAGCGCATGAGCATGTACCACAAAAGAGCTAGTAAATTGGCAATCAAGCTGCTACTATGATTAACATTGTAGTCTCCTAGCTAATGTAACAAATGTTATACAATAATAATAATAATAATAATAATAATAATAATAATAATAATAATAATAATAATAATAATAACATAAACATATAAGAATCTTGCCAGACTATTTGCATAAGATGCTTCTTTGTCCTCTGAAAAGCAGTCCTTTCTCTTGGGAATCCAGACTACATTCACCACAACAGATAATTAACGTTATTCAAGCATAATTGTCATTTCAGGTGTTCTAAATTTGCACCAAAGCCTGGATTTCAAAAGTTTTATTTTGAGGCCAGAAGAGAGCATGTTTAAGTGTTGTTTCGGTGGAATACAGATGATATGACAGTCCCATGTGGAAGCTGTTTTTCTCCAACTTAAAAAAAAAAAAGCAGATTCCCATTTTGGAAGTAAAAAGCAAAAAAAAGAAAAAACCTAGAGAAAAGTGAGGAAATCTATGAAATACTCCAGTGCAGGGCTGTTAAACTGTGTCACATGCTGACCACACCTACCTGGTTTAGTGAAGGGGGAAAAAGTCCCAATACATCACCTGACGCTGACGTGCCGACATGAGTTTGACATCCCTGCTCTAGTAATTCATTTTCTGATTTCTCCTGGATTTGAGAAACTCTGAATGAAAAAAAAAAGGATATTTGTTAACTATAGGATTTCTTTTCTTTCTGTTCACCAGACCTCCTTAAGCTATAGTGTCCACTTTCTGAACATTTCTAGATGGGATGTGATTGAATGGAAATATTCTGGTTCAGCAACATTAGAAGAGCTGCAAGCTACCAAGCAGCACTTAAGAACCATAGCCTGGAATTGGCTAAAGTTGCATTGATGACTATTGCCAATTAATAGAAATGAAGAACTACATTCAAACATGCATGATATAAAAATGTAGGTGCTTTATTGCTTCACTGGGAAAAATCCAAAATGCAAAAGTCAGAAAAGGTAATCACTTAAAGAGCAATGGAAATGTCACAAAGTTCTGAGCAAGCTTCTGTTCACAAGAATTTCTCTTTAAAGTTTAAACAAAATATGGAGAAAGAAATGGGTTTAACCTCTATGTCATCTTACAATAGAATGCAGGAGTAGTGCAGGTTCAATAGGATCAGTTGTTGCTAAGTGCTAATTTTAAATTGTACCAGAAGTACAAAGTAATAGAAGATGTCATTCAGGTCTGTTTCCACCTGAATGACTGTGGCTGAACTAAAAGTCAGGAAAATTGTTACCAGGGGCTAATAATTTTAAAAAGCATTATTTTGGTCTTGAGAACTGCAGGTATGATTAGTGATTTTATAATGTTGCCTGACTGATTTAGAAGGTTTTGTATAAGCATTAAGGTACCAATTTTTGTCACTAATATGTTGGGCCTATCAACTCTATGGTTATATTTGGGTGGGAGTGGGGATACAAAAGGATATTAGATGAATTTGGAGTTATTCTGCCTATTTTATCCCTTATTAAGACATACAGCTTGAAATTCATGGACAAACTCTCATCACAAAGGTCTATAGTTCTGATCTTTGTAAGGAATTCCAATGTAAGCATTTGAAGCTTCTGCCAATGTGAATTAAATTCTGTAATGAGAAAGGGGAGCTTAGGGATTTAGATAATATACATTATGTTTAATAATACTGTATTTGATTATTTTTCTAGATGTTTTTTTTAATGCTAGATGAGGTCTGGGATCCAGTAGTCAATATAATTGACTAAATACCTTGTTTATATTGTGCTTATTTTTCTTTCCAATTGGATAAATTTCCTACATTGACAACTAGAAATGTTTTTTATGTATCAGTGTTAGTTCTCATTTTAGAGAAATGATGGAACATTTTTAAAATTTTGAACTAAATTCTAATGCTAATTTATGATATGTACTTGTATTGATGTAAAATATTATATTTTAATAGCACATTGGCTTTTATTCTTGCTAACAAAATTTTGTATTAAATGTATTATGTTTGGAGAACGGGCGAGCAAGAATGGAGACGAGCCTCTGGAACAGTGAATTTCAACTCTATTTACATGGTGACTGCTCAAAAAACAAGGGCAGCTAAGGCTCTCTTTATATAGGCAACCCAATAACTATTTAACCAATAATAACCCAGGAGCACTAGCTCCATTAACCAATACGAAGGCTCTGTTAATGGCCAATCAGATTCTGCCATTTAACAGCCAACCAGAAGTGCAGGGCCAGAACCCTGCACTTGACTCCAAGCTCAAAATAACTTTATTAAAACTTATGCATTCACAATACCCCTTCCCCCTGGCTTCTTTTTACAGGGCGCAGTTACATAGTCCTTGAGGTAGGACGGTTGCTTTATTAGTCTGTTTGATTTTCGCTGTGCGTTTTGCATTTGGCTGCAATCTTGCTGAGGTAGATCGTTGTTTAGCGAAGGGGTTTCCTCTGGTTCAGAGTTCACGTTTTCGTCCTCACCAATATTTTTAGTAACTCCCTGAGGTGAACCTACTCCTGTCTCTGGTTCCAGTTCCTGTGTCTCTATTCCGCTATCGTTCCCTTCGAACGGGTTTTCTTCTAGTTGAAATTCATCTTCTTCTGTATCTCCCCCCCCCCTCAGTTTGGTCATAAGGGAATTCAGAAATGCCTGACCGGAGCCATGATCGTAATTGATCGATATGGCATTTCCAAATTCTATCGTCAAGGCATTTTACAACGTAGGATCTCAGATTGGTTACACGTATTACTGTCGCTTCTACCCACAGCGGACCACCCAATAGGTTTTTAGCGTATACCCAATCACCTACCTGGAAGGTACGGCATCGACTGCTGGATCCGAGTGGTTTTTCCGGTTCGTAAGCTGGGTGTAACTGGTCGAGGTGGGAGCGGAGCCTGCGTCCCATTAGCAATTCGGCGGGAGTTTTGTTGGTGACGCTGTGAAGTGTGATGTGTTGTAGAAAGAGGATTCGGTTGATTTTGTCGTCAATGTTATCATAGTCTAATTTTTGCAAAGTCTTTTTGACGAATTGAACCATGCGCTCAGCCCTTTCATTGGTGGCAGGATGCGCAGGCGAGGTGAGCGCATGTCGGATGCCAGGTACTGCTTGAAGGACAGCGCGGTAAATTGGGGCCCGTTGTCAGATACCAGGACGTCTGGCAGTCCGTGGGTTGCAAACAGTCTTTCCAATCTTTTGATGACTGCTTCGGTGGTCGTGTTCGTCATGCGGTGAATCTTGAGCCAATTCGAGTAGGCGTCGACGGTTAGAAGAAAGGTGTGGCCTTTGGTCAGCCCTGCAAAGTCCAGGTGAATACGGGACCAGGGTTCCCGTGGTGTTTCCCACTCAGTTGGAATGGCTTTTGGTGGGGCATTGCTCACTTCCTGGCATCTATGACAAGCTTTAACCCAATTCTCGATTTGCTTGTCGATGCCAGTCCACCATGCGTAGCTTCGCACGAGGGCTTTCATTCGCATGATACCGGGATGGCCATCGTGCAAGGTCCTGAGTACTGCTTTTTGGAGTCCTTCTGGGATAACGACTCTATCACCCCAGATGACACAGCCCTTTTGAAAAAACAACTCTGTTTGTCGCATCTTGAATGGTGTGAAGTCATCTGATAGCTGGTCCAATGGCCAGCCGCGTTCTACCCAGCTCAGGACTCGCGCTAAGGTGGGGTCACGTCTGGTTTCTCTCGCAATATCTCGGGCGGTTAATGGCAGCGCATGTAGTGTTTCAATCTGTAATGTGGTTACCGTTGGAGCGGGATCATCAAGAGTCTCTGGTAGTGGTGCTCGGCTCAATGGGGAATGGCTTTCCCCGGGCAGTATTGCAGCCGATAATTATAAGCAGCCAAGAATTCTGACCAGCGAGTCATCCTGGGGGATAATATGTAAGGCGTCAGCTTATCTCCGGCTATTATCCCCAATAACGGTTTGTGGTCAGTCACGATAGTAAAAGCCCGGCCATACACATACTCGTGAAATCTTTTAACGGCCGATACAATTGCAAGGGCTTCTTTATCGATCTGGCTATAATTACGCTCAGTTTTTGAAAGTGTCTTGGAAAAATATGCAACAGGGGCTTCGTTACCATTAGGCAGTACATGACTCAAAATTGCGCCTACTCCAAAAGGCGAAGCTTCACATGTGATATTTAACGGCAAAGTCTCATTATACTGCATGAGTACAGCATCAGAAGTTAGTAGTTTTTTAACATTACGTAATGCCTGTTCTTTATGACCCCATAACCAAATTGCTTTTTTATCTAGCAAACGATGTAATGGCTCAGCGACAGTTGCTTTGTGCAGTAGAAATACATTATAGAAGTTGATAAGGCCAAGGAACGCCTGGAGATCGGCCTTGTTTCGAGGCCTGGGAGCGTTTTTTATTGCTCTCAATTTACTGTCAGTAGGGTGAATACCCTGACTGTCAATTAGGTACCCTAAAAACTCGACACGATCGGTACATAATTTACACTTGTTCTTTTTCACTTTAAGACTGGCGTTTTGAAATTTTTGTAGGACTAATTTTAAACGATCTTGTAATATTTTCTTTGTTGGTGCAGCAATTAATACATCGTCAAAGTAGGGGACCATGCCTTTAATCCCTTATAGTAACCTCTCCATAAGGCTTTGAAAAATTCCCGGGGCTACACTGACTCCAAATTGGAGCCGGGTACATTTAAAGCCACCTCGGTGCATCACTATCGTTTGTGCCTGCACCGTCTTTTTATCAACAGGTAGTTGCTGATATGCCTGAGCTAAGTCTAATTCAGCGAAGACTTTTCTGCCCCCCCCAGGGAATGAAGGAGATGCTGCAGGTTCAGGGTGGTTCAGGGTGGCCCAGTAGTCCCCACAAATTCGAATTGACCCATCCGGCTTAATTGGCGTTACGATTGGGGTTTCCCAGGGAGAATGATCAGTAGGTTCTAGCACCCCCTGAGCTATCAATTTATCAAGCTGTTCGTCGATTTTCGGCTTTAAGGCAAACGGAACTCGATGGGGCTTAAGGCAGATGGGGGCTATCTTTGGATTTAGGCTGAACGATATTGGGGTCCCCTTGTACTCGCCTAATTTTTCCGTGAAGACGTCCCTGAATTCGTGGACAAGGTCCTCCTCCCAGTCACTTCTGCTGACCTGGTTTACGCCTGCCAATTCAATGCCGTGGCGCAAACCATTGAAGGCCTAGCAGGCTAGGCCGGTCTTTGTCGATCACAGTTAGCGGTAAGTACGCTGTGCGATTCTTGAATGAGAACCTGACTTGACTGGAACCGACGACAGGGATTCGATTCCCTTGATAGTCCTTAAGGATAAGTCTTTGATAACGGAGGTCTTGGCACTGGATAGTGGGAATGAGTTGCTTGAGGGTCTTCCAGGACACCATCGAGAGGGATGATCCCGAGTCGACTTCCATTTGGCAGGGCCGGTTCTCGATGACCACAGTAATTTGGATTTTCTTGGCATCTAAGCCAGAGGCGTGACCAATAGTGATAGTATGGTGAGCCTCTTCTTGCTTCGTGGGGCGATTTGAAACTCGGTTTCTGTAGGAGTGGTTTACTGGTTCTCGCCTTACAGGACGGTTTCCTGTCGATTGGCGATAGTTAGTCCCTTTTGAGGCTTGGCCGGGTACTTGGAAACTTCGGCAGACCTGTCCGATGTGGCCTCTCTTTCCACACTCATGGCAGAGCGTGTCGCAGAATTTGCATTCGGACCTGGCATGGTTGGCTCCACAGCCGGCGCAGGGGTGTGAGGATTTTGGGTAGGGGTCCCGGTCAGACCGCAGTCGATGGACCTCTTCCTCGTCGCTGTCTGACGACGAAGAGGTCCTCGTGTTGGGCTGTTGAAAACTGCCCTTCTGACTTGGGTAAAATTTCGCCTGTCGGTTGGTGGACCAGAGCGCAGTTGCGTCGAAGTTGTGCAGCCGACTTCCTGGTTGCTTCTGCTGCAGTAGCATCGGCGATGGCATCGGCAAGGCTGATGTTGCCTTTCGCCATCAGCTTGCTCTGCACGCCTGGTGCATCTAATCCCAGAACTATTCGATCTCTCAGTGCCTCTTCTAAATCGGCGAATCCGCAGAGGCCTCCCAGATTCCGGAGGTCGGCTATGAAGTCGGCGACGCTTTCGTCTTTTCGCTGGTTTCTCTGATAGAACTCGTGCCGTCTCACAAGCGTGGGCATGGTCGGTGCGTAATGAGCTCTCAGTAGGGGTTCGAGGACGTCCCAGTCCATTGCCTTCACTTCTGCAGGTTTGGTTAGTGCTTTAGCCATCTTAAATACGGTTGGACCACAATGAGTTAGGAATACCGCCCGTTTCTTCCCGGCTGGGGCATCCTTCAAATTGTTAGTTTCCAAAAACATTTGGAAATGATCCATGTAGGACTCCCAGTCCTCTTGCACTGGATCGAACGGAGCGGGTGGTACGATGCCGCCGGACATGGTTCTGTCGTGTAGCATTGTCAGCCACGTGCTCCATGTTTCTCCCTAGTTCAGTCAGCTCTGACATCTCCACATCCCATCCTCATCGCCAGTGTTATGTTTGGAGAATGGGCGAGCAAGAATGGAGACGAGCCTCTGGAACAGTGAACTTCAACTCTTTATTTACATGGTGACTGCTCAAAAAACAAGGGCAGCTAAGGCCCTCTTTGTATAGGCAACCCAATAACTATTTAACCAATAATAACCCAGGAGCGCTAGCTCCATTAACCAATACAAAGGCTCCGTTAATGGCCAATCAGATTCTGCCATTTAACAGCCAATCAGAAGTGCAGGGCCAGAACCCTGCACTTGACTCCAAGCTCAAAATAACTTTATTAAACCTTATGCATTCACAACAAAATGTACCACCGAAATGTTTTCTTGTATGATCAGTGAAATAGTGCAGACGTAAGTATATGGACTTTGGAAATTGCCTTCTCCCATTCTAAAAGTAGACTGAAATTCTAGAATGCTCATTTTCATAAGCTCACAAAGTAGTTTGAGCATCTATTCTAGTACCATTTAAATCAGTTTTGATGTCAACTTATTGACATCAATAATTAGCTCAATATTGCATAAATAAAACATGATCATGATTATTAGAGTTATAATAATTGGACTGATATAAGTAGGCCTGATCTGTCATTGCTGTTCTAATGAGATCTTTGTGGTCCAGTGGAAAACATAAATGACTAAACTCAACTGCCTTTTAATTGTTTAATGCATGTTAGCAAAGCTGACTAAAACAGGAAGACCTCCCTTAGCTGATTATTTTCATGCTTGCTATCAATTGTATCATTGTTTACTATAGTTATTTCCTGTCTTTTCTCTTGAAAGCTTAAAGGGCAATACCTATGATCTCCTCTAATTTTATGCCTACAATAACTACGAGGTGGGTGAATTTGGTTAAAATAAGAATAATCTACCCAAATGCATTTAATGAATTATGTGAACTGAATATTGATTCTTCTCACATAACTCTATAAAGCAACAAGGAGCTGCTCAGTTTTTTCATGACCAGCTTTTCAACTTTCTTTTTATTTGGTATCTGCTAAAGATGGAAGTTATAATAATTGCAGTTTAACAGAACTTGATGTCACCAAGTTGGAGATGCCTTAGAAGTGGCACAAGTAGGCTAACAGGAAGGTATTGGACATTTTATGCATTTTCTCAACACCAACCTTGCCATTGGCTGGTTCACATGTCAAGCTGTTTTCTTGTTTTAATTACAAGTTATAGAATAAGGACTGGATTGACCCATCATGCTAAATTATAAGTTAGTGTGAAACAAATCTATTTGTTTGGAAATGCTTGAATATATGAGAAAAATGCAATTGCGTTTTGTTTACAATGCACTATTTAAATATATGTGGTTATCTTCAAAATACTCTTTTGACATTTAATAACTGGGCCCTTCCTGTGACTCAACAATTTTTTTCATTTCATGAATACATGAACTTGGAAATTTTTTCCATATTTTTTATTGTTTTGCTTATAGTATCTGAAAATTCTCTACAGTAATTCATAAGCGTTCATAAAAGGTCTGTTCCTCCAGTCAAAATCATGCTATTGCAGAAAAGTAGGAACATAGGAAATAAAATTCAAAATTATTTTTAAATTGCTGCTTCCCATAAGAGAACTTGATTTGTCTTGTCCAATCTCAATCTTTCTTTGAGAAAGTAACATTTTATTATAATAGGAGCCATTGCAATTTTCATTTGTTATTTGAATTAGGAAGACTGTTTCCTATATTGAAAAAAATGATTCACAGAACAATGTTGCTGCTATATATAAATAGAGGGAGTACAACCATAACAGGAAGATGGAGATTTTAAAGCAACAAAACCTGCCTTTATGAACAAAGAAGCTATATACAGCATTGTTCTTTTGAAGCAGTTAGAAATTCTCTAAACAGACTGGCTTATGTAAATAAGAGTTTTGGTCAAGAAGTCAGCCATTGTTTAGCATTCTTTAACAATGACAGCAACAATAAGGGTCTTGTATAGATTATTCAGGCATTGCATTGACTAAGCAAATAACATTGCCATTAGAAATGCAGTTGGAGATACTGCAGTATTTACTCTTAACTTAAAATATTTTCACAAGCAGGGGTTAATTTTCCACCTGAAAATTGCATTGAACTTTCAATTTCGAGGGGAATATTTATGGGGTTGCTTTATGATAGAGGAGCTTTTCCCATCTGCCTTTTTAAGGCTTAAAATACAAAAGCTATCTCATAAGCTGTTAAGTAAGATTAGCCCAGATTTTAAAAACAAAACATTCAACTCTTCCCAAAACTTGGAAAAAGAAATGTATCTATGTGGAAGATCTGTCCATTGTGCATCGTAACCTGCCTACTGCAGCTCTCAGCTCTTCCAAATTTTCTACCTAGGTTTATCCAAAGCCCATATTTTAAATATTTGTCAATGACACTCAGAATAAAAAAGTCAAACTCAGATGCCCACAATAAACTTCTTGATCCAGAACCTTTTCATCCATGCCGCTGCAATCTAAACCAGAGCAAAGGGGAGAGAATGATGAAGTGGTCTGAATGCTGAAGAAGTGCCAAGTTCCTTAGGAGTAATTGTTTGTCAGCAGTAAGTTAGTTATACAACTGTTAAGCTAAGAGGGTGCTTGGCTATGTAGAGCTTAATTGAACAAACAGAATATGTGGTTTCCCACAATATGCTTATAAACTAATGGGAGCTAGCTAAAGTCTTAAATTTTTAGGAGTCTATTAACTGTACTTTAATTTGGCAATGTAGTGCTGGCTTCAATAGGGCTAGACCTGACTTACACTTTTGCTTATTTCTTGTGTGGTAGCCTAATTGCTGTTCTTTGAACTTAGGTCTGTCTGATTGCCCCTCAATACATGGTGGAGCTACCCAGACTGAAAGATCTTCAACATGTGAGGGAGACTCCAAGTTTCATCAGACTCCATAATTCCATGTGGGACTGTTTGCAGATACCAGATCCACCTTGTCTGGGAGATCTTTATGTGTGTTACACTTTGGGCAAATAGTCTGGAATGGTTTTCATATTAGACATGTTTAGTGTCCACCAGCAGAAAGCCTGCATAGCATACCCAAAGACTGCAGGAGGGTCACTTCTGAAAAATTCTCCAGGATTTTCTGCAGCATTTGTCAAAGCTACCCAGCTTGGAAGCATTTTATTGTCTGCCAATGATTCTTACTTTTTTTAAATTTCTTTTATATAATTCAAAACCACATTAGTATGGTTTACTTCTTTGTGAATTCCAGGAAATAACCTCTGTACATGCATCCTTTTCTTTCTTACCATGAAAGACAAGATTACAATAAGAAACTGAACAGATTCCATAAACTATCAAAGCAACCATGTGCTTGCAACAGAAAGAACAACGAGGTTATTATGAGATACGCTTACATAATTGTGGTAGGTAGTTCTTCAACATACCTACCAAGTGGTGGCTAAGAATGAAAGGATTGTTCTATTGTTTGTCCTAGATACCTGTGATATTAGAGCCTAATATATTTCTTAAGTTGGCTGGGCCTGTGAATCTTAAATCAATTTGCATCAGACATTTAAACTCTGTGGAAATCTGTTCACTGTAATACCTACCTATTCACAGCTATGGATTGGACATAATTTATCCAAGATTATCCAACCTGATCTTTTAAATTCTAATTAAGAAATATGTAATATTATTTTGAAGTTTGTCAGGCTCAGTGAAATGGGGTCCTCCATTTTCCCGAGCAAGCTGAAAATGACAACCCTCTCTTACTCCATTATATCTCAACACTGTGACCAAAATAAATGAACAGTGTGTCAGACCTCACACCATGCCTAAAGTGATATTATCTGGGTGTTCTGCCACTGATGAGAATCAGACAGCAGAACTAAAACCTTTAGACTACTACTCAGTCCTTTATGCCATTAGCATAGCAAAAACTACTGTGATATTTTAATACATTAATACACCCTTTGTGATTGCCATTAGTTTCATTTAATGCATATAGAGTATCAACTAAGCTTTTAATAAAAGAAGTGATATAAATCAATTACAAAATTATGTTATTCTGACAGTCTTAACTTTCTATAGCCCTTTTCTATAGATGAGAGTTTAAATAATTAGTATGTGTGGACCTGTGCTATTAAAGTCTGGTTAAATAAAAAAAAAGTTTATTATTAGCAAGGTAGATCTTCTTTCCTGACTTTAATTTAGAAGTTCCAAATGATAATGTTGCAGAGAACCAGAATTACAAGCATGATTGGATTAATAAACTTAGCATTTTAGAAGGTAAACATACTGATCTCAATCACTAAATTGACTGAATTCATGGATATTAAATGGAGAGAAACAATTGTAGCCATATGTGTTTGGAACTATACTTCAAACTGTGCATTGTTATGGATTAAATAGAAAAATATAACAATTATTTTATGTCCAATATTATTTATAATTTTGGACAGAAAACCATGCAGTAATACTTAAAAGATTAAATAACCTAATTGCTGTTATATACAGCACATAAATTAAAACATTAACTCAATTTCATCAAAAGCTATTTTAGAAATTAGTGATACAAAACAAATCTCTTTGTGGATCAGTGGTGACCTCCAGTGGCTGCAATTGCTATTCTGTCTGAATTTGTAGTCAAGCTGTAATCTACTCAAGTCCAATTCTGTTTAGTACAGGGGTCGCCAACCTTTTGGACCTCAGGGACCAACAAACTCATAATTTTAAATCCCACAGACCAGAGACTCTGGGAAAATCCCCAAAAAAGTCTGCCAGGAAAATTCCCCACCCCGTTTTCCTACCAATCGATCATTCTTTATTTGGGATCGCAGGATACTGTCTCCAGCTCCGTTTTCAGGGGGAAAGAAAGAGAGAGACTTTTGGCTTCGTGCAAGGAAAGCAGCAGAAGTCTTTCTCTCCCCCAAACTCCGCCAGAAATGAGTCTTTGTGAGACTTGTTGTGCCGGCACAGCCTCTTGGAGCAGAATGCCTTGCAGAGTCCCAAAGACTCATTTCTGGCGGAATTTGGGGGAGAGAAAGACTTTTGCTGCTTTCCTTGTGTGCAGCCAAAAGCAGAAGAAAGAAGCAGCCTGGTGGCCAGGCATGTGGGGCAAGTTCCCCCCCTCCGCCCTTTCCCCTCAGTACCGTGTGTTGTTCTCAAATGCAAGTGATGCAAGCCTTGTGTTCCTGCGCAGCCTGGATTAATTGCTTCGAGGGGTGCTTTGGGGGTGACATTTTTCTGTGGATCACCAAAATTTTCTCGTAGTCCACCAGTGGTCCCTGGCCCACTGGTTGGTGACCACTGGCTTGGTGTTTTCATGATCAGCTAAGATCATTCTATGCTGTATCTTATTTGATGAGTTTTTTTAAATGGAGCAAGGAGAAGAAAAAAGAAAAATTAAACCTGAAAATTCATATTCTGGAATCATTAAAGTTTTTAAAACAATTCTTAGATGTTTTACTTTGCATACCACAATAATATTCTTTTCATATATTTGTAGGTATTAGGCTTGCTAGTGTGGATGTTGATTATTGGAACTGACTATTTTCTGTACCCTGTCTTTGGATGGATAATGTTTGTGGCTATATTTTACTGGATTCTTACACTCTTTTTTTTGATCATCTATATAACAATGACCTATACAAGGATACCTCAAGTGCCATGGACCACAGTTGTGAGTATTTGTTCATTTTTTTACAAGCAACTCAAATATTGCAGAAAAGAGAGACCTATCTATAGCAGCCTTCCCAGAACAAGGGTAGTGGATGAGGCCATAATATTTGGCTTGGCTTTGTTAGATTAAGGAGATGGATGCAGAACCTTAAGAAAATGCATAACATATTCTAAGTGGAACTGTATTTCCCAATTTTGCAGGGAGAATTCCAAGCATCTTTTATTTGCTTGACCAACATATGTCAAACGTTCTGCTAGCGTAGCATCGTTTTATGAAACACTCCATATCACCTGAGCCATTTTTTTAAAAAAATGTACATATTGGTTTGACAAGGAAATATTAGTTAAATGGAGTTAATATTTTCCCATGTATTAACCACCAAAAGAATATCTGCAAGAAGCTTGCCTTTTCTGATAAATTAGTCTATAATTTCCCTGGCAATAGTGGGTTGAAAGGCAGCATACTCGAATTTGATCCACTGTTTTGTATGCCACATTCGATTATTATTCACTCAAAATCACTGTCAAGGAGCGGGCTGAAGCAGGATATATACACAGAAAAATTGAAATCACTAGTCTCAACACACATACCTTCTGCCTCATTCAGGTTGACTTATCACAGCCATTGTGATCTTCAGCCCTGCCAGAAACCTATAATTGTTTTAGCCAGCTCTTGACTCAACTATGAGGGCTACTGTTTGACTGTTTTGTTGTAATCACCAGTGTCTTAGGCCATCCTGGTATCACATGAAGCTGTGTACACAATAATGGGAAGGGTACAGCTTGTAAGTTTTATTTAGGAGAAAGGTTTTCCTCTTCCTTTTTAATCAGTAGGTTTTCTGAGAGACTTTTCTCACCAGCAAACTACTTTGAGAAATTATGTTCTCTAAGGTATTAATTCAGACAATATTTAACTACAGTGACTTTCTCCCCAACTTGATGCTCTCTACATATGAGGGAATACATCTCCTTCATGTCCAGCCAGACTGTCTTAAATTAGGAAATGATACAATTGTGCATAGAATGATGTTAGTAGGGAGGAGGTATGCTGATCTTTTTTCCCTCCCTACATCCTGCAGGGTCTGTATTTTAATGGCAGTGCCCTTCTCTTGTACTTAATTGCTGCTATTTCCGAAGCATGTTCAGTCACCAAAGAACCTGACTACCACAATTACAATAGTTGGGCAATATCTTCGGTAAGATCACATTTAAACTTAATATAGCAGTGAGGGAAGAATGTGTTTTTGCTTTGGTTCATTTACCTCTAAAATCAGATATAAGAAGATTCAAGATAACCAATTATAATTAGACATTCTTAAATGTGTAAACTTTTGTTAAAAGTACTACTTAAGTCCTGCTTTTTTCACCTAGCATGTGCTAATGGCCAGATCAACAAGACCATTTAATACATGTTTATTTCCTTTTCTCTTGCAAATGAATATTTGCAGTGCTATTAATTTTGTGCACTTTTATAGAATAAAGCACCATGGAAGCAAACTTATTGAATACATATTAATACAGTAAAGAAGCATTATGTAACTACTTATTAATCTCTAGTCAACAGCAATCAAAAATAACTTGTTTTCACTAATGTCAATGTGGAATTGCTTCTTGCAAGGATCATCCTTACTATGAATAACATTAAAGCCCAATAATATTTCTTCCACAGAATTTAGTGTCCTGCTGGGTATGGAAACAATGTGATTTTAAATTTATTTTTTTGTATTATCCCTTCTATTATATTTGATTTGAATATAAATAAAAATCTGGCTGAAGATTTTTACTGTTTTCTAATAATTTTGTCTCTCTTGCCTCCTGTCCCCCTCCCCCATGCAGTTCTTTGCTTTCGTTGTTGCTTCCTGCTATGGTGGAAATACCTACTTTACTTTGGTATCTTGGAGATCACGGACCTTGCAATAAATATTATCTTCTAATAAAAGAATTCTGCATGTAAATGTTATATAATTTTGATGAAACTATTTAGGTAATGTGGTTTCACTCAAAAATAAAAACAAACAATTCTTTTTGAAAATTATGGAAAGGATAGCTCACCTGACAAAAATTGTTCTACACAAGTTCTTATTAACTTCTTCATTTGAATTAATCATTGTGACAAAGCTCAGTTACCACAAACAAGAAGCAGAAGGCAGAAATGATATAGGAGGGAAGAGAAGAAAGCATGGAAGTGGTTTAATGTTGTTTGCACTGGGGGCACATATTGTGCCCCTTTGAAAGCTGCTCCAGATCTTAGGATTCTTATCAATAGTGTTGGAAACCATTGTACAACCAGGGCTGCTATCTGATGGAACTGATTTAAAATCTGAAAACTTTTGTAACATGAAAAATATGTATCCTCAGATAAAATACTGTAACTAAAATGTTACTCTTTGTATCAACTCATATAATTTCCTTAGTGTACAGTATTGTAACAAATCAGTACAATTGTTTCTTCATTGAATGTTTTTGTTTAAGCATGCATTTATTAGAAAAATCTACTGTTTTATAGAATCTTCTATTTCTTGCAAATGTGTATAACCTTTCAAGACTGTAGATTTCGATATAAATGGAAATAGTTAATAATTCATTGGGGTACATACATTTAGGGAAGCAACTGAATAAAAAATGCATAACTATAATAATCTTGCACAAGTCTGTAGTGTGATTGCATTTAAAATACTGTGTTCCATTCTAGTAATTGGACCTCACTTTAGATCTGGAAAAGATGCAGAAAAAATGAATTAAAATGACCAGGGACATGAATAATTAAATTTAAAATGTTATTTTTAATCATTTTTCTTAAACGATAAAAACGTGTTGCATGTTGCTGTATACTGAATAGTGAAAAAGCAGGTAACAATTTTTCTGTTTCTCACAATGCTAGAACTGAAGATTATTACATGACTCTGAATGATATAGGATTTGGAGCAGATAAATAGAGACTACCTTAAACCATTGTATAAGGAATTAAATACAAAAAGAATAGAGGTGCCCATTAGATCAATTGCTGCTGGCAGCATTTCTCTGAAAACTAGTTGCTGAGAAACATCAGTGAAAAAAATAAATAAACTTCTATAATTTGTGGTTTCTTTAATCAGAACGCTATACTTAATGTTGGTTACATTAATGAAAAGATGGCTCCATTTTGAGATGCACCTGTACAGTGATTTTAAAATGCCTGACTGGGGCCTGGAAGTTCAGGAATCAACCCCATCATAACCTGTTTTAGTTCATCACTTAGGGTTACTGTTATGGAAAAATGTGTAAATTGAACTTGTGTGGGAAAGTTTTGATATAAACAAAAACGAATAGTGTGGAAAGTTTTAAAGTGTCATTGTGTTTGCCCTCACTTCCTAAGGTTCTTCACCATGTTGTATAAAAATGATTTGCAGCTCAGCTATCAGTACATTCCCTTAAAAGCAGAAATCTTATTTAGACTTAGGGGTTGTTCTTGCAGCCTTTACATGCAGTTATCTTATGATAAACAAATATATTCATCCTCTGGGGATCTGAACAAACACAATTCTGCATCAGTGGCACAATTTGACCACTTAACACTATCAAATGTCAGCATTAACATTCCAAAGTTACTGCAACAGAAGCTATGATTGGGGGAAGGGGGAACAAAAAAATTATAATCTTAGGGAAAGTTTTCTTGAGATTTAACACGAAAATATGACAGTTCGCTTTCAGAAATAGCAGCAATTTTTAATGATGTACTCATCTATATTAAGCACAAAAAGGGGAATGCTTTTCTTACATATTTTTGGCATATTTAACACAGATGCTTATAATGATGAAGTGGTTAAGGAGCTTGGCTAGAAACCAGGAGACTTCAGTTCTAGTCCCAGTTTATGCACGAAAACTAGTTGTGTGACTTTGGACCAGTTAATCCCTCATTCCAACCCACCTCACAGGGTTATTTATGTGGGGTAATTGAGAAGAGGAAGGAGCATTATATATGTTACTCATGTTATTTTATAAAATAAAAATGAAATTAAAAAAAAAATCTTAATAGGAAAATCTTGTCAATCTCTGATTGGTGAATAATAGCACAACACACACATGCACACACACATATGGGCGGTCAACCCATAATTGCAGACTACAAATAAAAATTCCTACAATGTGTTTGAATTGTGCAATGGATAGATTTTACTTGCTTCTGAAAATGCAAGAAAAATTATCTATGGGCTGGGGGAACATCATGGGGACGGGCTGCCCCATTGTTGATGCCCAATGTACCTCTCATGGGAGAATCTTCAACTAATCCTTTCTAGATGTCTGAACTGGATGGGCAGATTTCATTTTGGCAAACTTGCTATTGCTGCTGTATCAAACTTGCTATTGCCAATTGTATCTAAGAGTTGTATAGATCTCTGTCAGCCCAGCGCAGCACATGGGCTGCCATTCAGAGGGGTTGGGGAGATGCTTCGCAGACCACTGCTACGACCTTCCCAGCCCCAAACGACCCGGACCGCTGCGTCTTTCCCAAGCTGCATAACGGTTACTGCTGAGGCTGCGGTATCTTGGGGAGTGGCCATGTACTGTCCAGCCAAGTATAGTTAGTTAGGAATTGGGAGCTGTCCCCTTAAGGGAATGCATCACTGTAGTTAAGGTATCCTGGGAAATGTAGTTCATGTCATGTGGCCACATCTGTAATCCTGATTGGTCACTGAATTGATCCTTGGTGCGTTGGGGGAGGTTTCTTCACTCTTGCTCGGACCCTAGCTTCAGGCTAGCTCTTCTCCTTTGGCTCTACTACTATGGGATGAAATAGGGGAAAAGATTACTATCATTTTACACTATGATATCAACTATGCAAAGAATTGGACATTAGATGCATCTCAACATAACTATGAGTTACCTTGAGGATACCTAATATCCAATAAAAGAAACTTTGTATGGAAGAATTTGTAGAGTTATCTGTCTTTATATTCAGCAAGTGAATCAAAGGACAGAATAGTAAAATCATATGTAGATCTGAATTCCTGCAATCCCTCAGTAAAAAGACAGTTAATTTGGACTCCTAAAAGTAAAGAATTGTTGTTATATTGGAATCCCTGTGAAGATTAATAGCAATTTGATTTCCTGTGATAAAGACAAAGATATATTGAAGCCAGGAGTGAATGTGGAATGCTAAGCTCTCTGTGCCTTGTTCTCCTTTGAAACAACAAACTTTCAAAGCCAGTGTGAATTGGCAGGGAGGGGCAAGAAATTCACCCCGTCTCCTTTTTCTCAAGAGACTTTCAAACTTCCTATTCTGTGGCTTAATTTATATCTTCCCACTGTTGACCAAAGTAATGAGAGAATTTGAGTGGGGCATGGACTGTTTTCCTCTGACCAAAGTTTAAAAAATAGTTTGAATTTGCTGAATCAATGTCTGTTTGCAAAAGGAGAAGGAATTGAGGCAAGAAGCCAATATTTCCATTAACCACAAAGGAATGAGGAAAGCTCACAGGAAGAGGGCTATCAAAATTCCTCATCTCCATAGAAACGAGCTGCTAGTAGATAGCCATTGTGTTCAAGCTCTTACAAATGCAGATGTGAGAGGCCTCTAAGCCTACTTTGTCAAGAGGAAGTGGCTCATAAAAATACCTAGCAACTAGCCATCTCCATAGAAATGGGCTGTAATCCCCCCCCTTTTTTTTCTTTGAAGACAGAGTTTTAAAGAGAATTACAGTTTGCCATTCATCCTTCCAGGTACAGTCAAAAGGATTTGTTCTTTCTTCTGGATTTAAAAGGCTATCTATAAAATTAAAGGATATCAGTCTACATTACTTAGCTAACAGAAATTATCTAACCACAGCGTTCATGCAATGGATTGGGCGTTGGTCCTTACCTGACACGCCATTTCTCTGGAGCCGGGAGGATCATCCAGAGAGTGGGAGGTGCTTCAGTCTGCGTCATTGAAGGCTGAGCTTAATTACTGAGGAATGCTCCGCCCTCCATCACGTGGCTCCTTGCATTCCCCAGTTTATGCGAAGTCGAGAGTGAAGAGAAGATTGTGCTCTCATCTTACTGATAAAAGGTTCATTGGCCAAAACAAGACCCCCCCCCCAGATGGTGAAATAAAAGGGTGGGGCTGAATGATCCTCCCAGCTCCAGAGAAATGGCGCGTCAGGTAAGGACCAACGCCCATTCTCCTGAGAGCCGATCGGATCATCCAGAGAGTGGCACATACCAAAGCTTGGCTGTCCTACAGGAGGGACTCCGTCTGGTTCTGTAGTCCCTGCGGTTCTTTGAGGACTCGCTGGAGAACTCATCTACCAAACGAAGTCTTCGCCGAGGCAAATATGTCAATCTTATCGTGCCTGATGAAAGGAGATGGGGATGCCCAGGTGGCTGCCCGACAAATATCCGCAATTGGAGCCTGGGTGGCCCAAGCTGCCAAGGTGGCTGCCCTTCTGGTGGAGTATGCTGTTATTCCACTGGGAACCGGCAGAGCCTGGGACAAATACGCTTTGGAAATAATAGCTCTAATCCAGCGGCCAATGGTTGACGGGGACACCTTATGGCCTAATGATTTGGGCTGAAAGGAAAGGAATAGGAATTTGGGCCTCCTGAAGGGCTGGGTACACTCAATGTAAATGCGGAGGGCCCGTCTTACATCCAGGGTATGCCAAAGCTTCTCCCTTTCCCGCGAGGGATTGGGGTAGAGGTTCGGAAGTATAAATTCCTGTGCCCTATGGAAGGCTGATTTGATCTTGGCAAGAAGTGGCCTCCAGTCGGAGAACTACCCGATTGGCATGGAAGATGCAAAGGTCCCTCCTCACCGACAAGGCTGCTTTCTCTGATATTCAGCGAGCCTAAGTAATGGCCATCAGGAACACAACTTTGAATGTTAGGAACTAGAGTGAGGATTCCCTTAGAGGCTCGAAGGGTTGTTTAGTAAGAGACACCAGGACCTTATTGAGGTCCCAGGTAGGGTATCTCAGGTAGGGTATCTCCCCTAGGTTGGGGGACACAAGTTAGAGTCTCCTCTGAGAAATGCCCTAATGCGAGGGTGGAGGGAAAGGGAACCCAGGTTGTCGCAAACAATGACAGTTAAGAGGGCTGCGACCTGACGCCTCGGGGAAAGACCTTTCCTCAGACCCTCTTGGAGGAATTCCAAAACTTGAGGGATGGAGGGTAAGAGCGGGTTGACTTGGAGACTATGGCACCACTTGCAGAACCCCTGCCAAGTGACATTGTATATTCTGGTTGTTGAGGGCCGCCTGGTGGCTAAAATGGTATCAATAACCTGGTCAGAGAACTGCTCCTTCCTTAGACGTTCCCACTCAACCTCCAAACGGCTAACTGGAGCCACTGAGGATCCGGGTGTTGGAGGGGCCCCTGGGAAAGGGATAACCTGTGCGGGGGAATTTTCCAAGGGGGGGCCACCGATAGGTTGCGGAGGTCCACAAACCATGGGTGCCCGGGCCAGTAGGGTGCCACTAGAATCAGCTCTGCTTTCTTGGAGATATGACTCTGGGGACCAGGGCCAACGGAGGGAATGCATATAGAAGCCCTGTGGGCCAGGGGCAACAGAGGGCATTGTAATTTTCGGCCCCGTAGGAGGGGTACCTCGAGAAAAACCTGGGGAATTGGGTGTTAAGCGGGGATGCGAAGAGGTCTACTGACGGGAGACCGAACATCATGGTCGCTTCCCTGAACAGCGACGGGTGGATGCGCCACTCGGACTGGTCCATCATGGTCCTACTCAGCCATTCTGCTTGGGTGTTTGAGACCCCTGAGATGTGCTCAGCTTTGAGGGAGAGGAGATTGCGCTCCGCCCAACGGCAGAGGCACTCGGCCTCTCTCATCAAACTTATGGACTGGGTGCCCCCTTGTCGGTTGACGTGAGCCTTGGCGGTGACGTTGTCCGAGAGTATCAGGACATGCCGCCTGCGTACATGGGGGAGGAAGTTGCACAGGGCCAGGTGGATGTCGCGAAGTTCCAACCAGTTTATACTGCGTGTCCGTTCTACCTGTGACCATTTGCCCTGTGTCGAGAGCAAGTGGATGTGAGCGCCCCATCCGGACAGGCTGGCGTCTGTGGTGAGGGTGAGGTATTGGGGTTCCTTGAAGCAGTGTCCCTTGTTGATGGCGGGACTGGTCCACCAGAGGAGAGACTTTAGGACCCTTGAAGGCACCTTGACCGTGGCCTTTGAATTGCTTCTGCTGGTCCTTTAGAACAGGATCAGGAACCATTGTAGGGATATAGTGTGTAAACGGGCCCAGGGAACAATGGAGATACATGAGACCATTTTACCGAGTAACATAGATGATTCTAAACGTGTTACCTTCCTTGATCGTCTGATATGTTTGACAGTTTCCTGGATGCTATGGAATCTCTCAGAGGAAAGGAAAATCTTTCCTGAACCGAGTCAATGATGGACCCCAAGTGGGTGATCCGTGTCGATGGTAACAGATGGCTCTACTGCCAGTTTACTAGGAACCCATGGTCTTGGAGGGCAGAGAGAATAGCTCTGATATCCCTTTCTGCTTGGGTTCTGGAGTGAGACAGGATGAGGATGTCATCCAGGTAACAGTTGAGACGAACCAGGAGGTCCCTGAGGTGGGCCGCTAGGGCCGTGAGGACCTTAGTGAAGGTTCTCGGGGCAGAGGCCAATCCAAAGGGAAGGGCCACATATTGGAAATGGCGATGGTTGTAGCAGAACCTGAGGAATTTGGAATGAGAGGGCCGGATTGGGATGTGAAGATACCCTCTGAAAGGTCTATAGAGGATAGCCAGTCTCCCTGCCTGATGCCCAGTAGAATGGATTGTAGGGTGTGCATCGTAAACCTGTGGTAGGTCAGGTAACAGTTAAGGCGTTTCAGGTCTAGAATAGCCCTCCATCCCCCTGAGGATTTGGGGACCACGAAGAGGTGGGAGTAAAACCCCTGCCTCCGCTGGGATGGTGGTACAAGTTGTATGGCCTGTATGGTGAGGAGATAGTGGATAGCTGAATCCATTGAGATCCTTGGAGGGGGGGATGCCATAAAAAAATCAGGGGGGGCGCGCTGGAATTCAAGCGCAAGGCCCAGTCTGATGGTGTCTCGGACCCAGGCATTGGAGGTAGAGGAATCCCATCGGTCGGCGAAATGCTTGAGGCATCCGCCGATGGGAAGGGAGGGATGGGATCTATCTGGGTCATCTAAGTACAACCCCCTGCTTGAGAAGGAGAGTTTATTCCAAATATTTGCCTTTGTCTGGGATCGAACTCACGACCTCCTGACTGTGAGGCAAGTGCTCCATCTCTAGGCCACCTGCCAAAGGGCTGCGTCGGAAAGGCTTCCCTCCTGAACCCCTGAAGAGGCGCCTGTAGCTGCCGCCCCTCCTGTTCCTGTCGCCTGATCGGCTCAATCCTGGGGCTGGAATGGCCGGTAGGAGGGGGGTCTCGGATGCCTGGGCGGGAAAGGATACTGGTAGAAAGGATGGGGGAACATCTCCGAAAGGCTGAGGTGCTCTTGACTCTGACCTCCGAAAGAGGAGAGGAAGGAATTTTTTCTGCTTCGGGTTTTGGATAGCAATGGCTCCAGGGCGGTGCCAAATGGTTTGTCTCCCTTAATGGGAGCGGTGGCCAACTTAACCTTGTTTTTCACGTCCGCCTGCCAGTGTTTGAGTCAGAGCAGGCAGCGAGCTGTAACGTGAGAGGTTATTGCAGGGGCGGAGAAATTAACCGCGTGGTAGGTGGTGTCGGCCGAGAATTCTGCCGCAGCCATCAATTTTGCGATGTCCTGATGTGCCCTTGCGTTAGAAGGGGGAACATGTTGTTTCAGTTGGCGGAGCCACCGAATTAAAGACCTGGTGAAGAATGAAGCGGCCGTGGCCGATCTAATGGCCTAGGTGTCCGCTTGATGGGCCCTACGTAAGGCCAGTTCGGACCTCTTGTCCTCGGGTTTCAGAGCCTCCAGGGGATCAATGGGGGAGGACGAGGGTGCTAAGCCCAATATGGGCTCATCTGCCTCGGGAGTGTTAAGTAGGTTGCAGAAGCTCAACTTGAGGTTAAAGAACCTCTTGTCCTGGTTGGATGGGACCGGACAGGCCCTTGTAGAGTCCAAATTGTTTGAAACTAGGTCGTGAAATATGGGTGGGGCCGGAATAACCTCCGCCTCCACCATGGGCTGCCTGAAAATGGCGTCCTCTTGTCCCTCCGCCAGGGAAAGGAGAACCGAGGAGGACTGAACAGACAGGCCAGAAATGTTCTTGGCCTAAAATCAGAGCGATTTAAACATGTGTGGCTTGAACAGACCCACAACAGTGGGTTGATCGGGAGTGAGACCCTCGTCCTCAGACATGTCTCCTTCCATTGGATCTATCTCCGATAGGGCTTCCCCTTTGTGTGTGGAACCCCATTCCAATTCCTCCTCCTCCCCGAACCGATCCAGGTCCTCTAGGGCCTCCTCAAGTTCCCCTTCTGGGAGAGGACTGTCCCCCTGCAAAGATACCTAACCATGAGTAGGGTCCAATCTGGACGAGGACCTGGATGATGGCGAGTCTGGACATCTGTTGAAGGCCGTCTGCTATCCCCTGGCGGATAGCCCGTTCCATCCATGCCTGCATGTACGCAGGGATCTTAACTATGGCGGCCTCCTCTTGGCACAGACCAGTGGCCATGGGTGTGAATGTAGCTTCGGGCGGCCGTCTGGTGGCTGGTCCAGGGACCTGGTGTCCCTGGGATGAGCTGTCTTGGAGAGGGAAGAACAATCTGGAGGAGGGGGGGTGTCTGGAGGTAGAAGGAACAGAGGATGGTAGGGCTGGAAGCATGGGTTGTGCCTCTCTAGATCGCCTGTCAAATTCTTTCTCCAGTGCCCTTTGATGTCTTAGGGCGTCTCTCTGAGAAGCCTTGGAAGTATCCTTAGAGTCTTCCTTAGCCTGTTTGCGCAGGTGGTAGGATTTAGATCTGGCCTTCAAAGAAGGGCCTTTTGTGGAAATGTCATCTGCCATTATAGAAGAAAGGACTGAAATACCAATTTAAGGCGGTTGGCTCGCCAAGGGTTTGATCTACAACAAAGGCCGGGTGTCCTTTCAGCTGGCCCTTTTGGAATTTAGATGTATACAGCCTATAAAATTAATATTGTTATAATTATTAATATATATAAAACAATTAGTATTGAAACTGTGTAATAGTCTTTTAGCGAGAAAGTTTATATATATATATATATATAATATTTCTTAATATTATTATTATTATTATTTTTATTTCATAATATTCAATAGGGGATCTGGCTCAATGCTCCTAGGAAGGAGTGGCCCCAGAGGTTGCTGTAAGTTATCACCAATCTGCCAAATGAACGCCTGAGGCTGGAATGAGGCCTCTGGCAGCTGGAGCTCCCAGGCAACAACCAGGAGGGATAGGCTGCAAGCTTTTGCCCTGAGCATGCTGCGGAAGCCAACTAGTGTATGCCAATTGTGATTAAAATCTAGTAGCTCTCACAGGCTGGAAGGCCTATGACTAGAGCTAGTCCCTTCGCAGCCCAATGAGGCCTTTAAATATAGCGCCCGACACGCGGTAGCACCCAAAATGGCGGCTGGCCACGATCTCTTATCCACGGGCCGCTCAGAGCAATTAAAAAGACTCTCCGGCATGTCTAGAGGCCGGAAAGGCAGCCAGGTAAACTATTAGCCCTTTCCTGGGGCGATCGGCGTTCGCGGTGGGGGGGAACACCAGCTGCGCTTATCAGCGCGATCGAATGGAGCCGCTGCAATTGCGGCACGGAGAAGCGGCAGGGAAAGGAGCCGAATTGGGGGGGGGGAAGGATTGGCGCCGGAGCGCGAAAGCCGCCCGCTCGTTATCCCCCCTGGGGGCGAAAAACATGCTCCCCTGCTACAGCTACCTGAAGTGTGCAGAGGCTAAGGAAGAGCCAAGAATAAAAGGCAAACCTGAAAAAGTAAAGGACTTTGCAGCAATTAGCTTGAATCGGCCAAGGAGTGGAAATACACAGCCTCACGAAGGCTGAACATAAACTGGGAATGCAAGGAGCCACGTGATGGAGGGCGGAGCATTCCTCAGTAATTAAGCTCAGCCTTCAACGACGCAGACTGAAGCACCTCCCACTCTCTGGATGATCCGACCGGCTCTCAGGAGAATAAAGTATTCCACATTTTTAATGACTTTTCTTTCCAGTCTAATGCCAGCCTATAGCACCATCTGGTGGTCGAGTAGAAATTTCACAGAGAATTTCAAAACAAATTTTTTTTTCGTGGCAAGTAATGAATTTACAGGAGGTTTCCTCATTTTAGCCAGTGTTAAACCAATGAATTTCATAGGAACATTCTATTTTATCTGGCAACCCCTGGTGACTTAATCCAGCACCATCTGCAGCCCAATCTGTGCTTAGCAACAGTGTCTCCCAGATTTTTGCAATGCACCTTACAGTGGCCAAATTGTGTACTTTGTCAGCATATCCCAGATCTTGCAATACACATCTCTAGTGGTCAACCACTGAAATTTGCAGAACTTGCTCAATTCAGCCACAAATCTACAACACCACCTATGTGCTCAAGTACTGAATTTAGCAGAAATTGTTACATTCAGTTACCTGTTCGCAGCGCACACTAGTGCAAAAAGGGAAGTGCATAGAAAACCACTAAATTTTCCAAATTCACCTTTCGCCAATTTGAAGCATGGAAATGTCTTCAGCCATGACAGATGTCTCTGATGTACCAGAGGACTCGAACCCTCCACCCACCTTGATGTAAACATGGAGCCTGGTTCCCTAAACCCAGAATCGGAAGTTCACAACTCGGGAGAAGCAGCTGGCTATGATCTCAGAAAGAATGGGAAGCTTATAGAACCCATGGAGGCACACTTGAGAGAGGATTGGGAGAGGCAATATCACCACTATGCAGACTCATGGTTGGAGCTAGAGAAGATCTGCGAACCCCCCAAATGCAAGCTGTCCCCTGAGATAATCCGCACATTGCTAGATAATCTAGATGCCCTTCTCACAAGGTGGAGAATCAGCAAAGATAAATTCAAGTCCATCCAGTCAAGACTAGGTGATCCAAAACTCCAAGCACATGTCCAATGCTTCAAGGAGTTTCACAAGGAACGCGAAGACTGCATTCAAGAAGGAAAAAACTCCCTCCAGGCCGCATTCTACAATGTACTACAGAGAGAACAAGTATCAAGGGAGAGGGCCACATCCGACATAGGTTTTCAATCACAAGCAGCTTCTTCCCGCTATTCTAAGGAAGCCTCCTCCCTCCATCCCAAACCAGCTAGATTGCAAAAGGTTCCAGTGTCTCGCGCCAATTCTCTGCTGCTGGGTCTCGCCATCCTTCCAGAGCACCCTCCCATTACAGCATCGCATCTAAAGCCTCCAAAACTGCAAGTTCTGCTGACTGAGCTACAGAAGGTGAGATAGAAGTGGTGGTAGCAGAAGCAGATTTATGTATCACGATGGAGGTGACATGGCAGAAGGCAGGAATGACCAACCAACAGGCAGAAATGGCCAAAGCTCTGGCGAATGCTTAGGCCCAAGTGGAATTGCTTGAACGACAAGGAGAGACAGCAGCAAAAACAGCGCAGGCCGTAGCATGGCAGAAGGTGGCTGACAATGCCTCCTTCAATTTCGACCTCGATAAGTTGGGTGAAGAGAGCCCAGATACACCAGTCAAGCCGAAGTGGATGAGCAGCAATCACTACAAAACGAGCAGGTGGAACCACCTCAGTCACTTAGAAGTCTACTACAACCTGGGAAACACAAGAGTGAATCTCAACCACAGACCCTAAACATCAGTCACACAACTGACTTTGTAAGACCTAAAATATGAGATTCACTTTCCACCAACAGCAAACCTTCCCCAACTGATGTTGTACGACTTAAAGTCCGAGATTCTCTTCCCAGAATCAGCAAACCTACCCCAATGTCTCACAGCCTGCTGGGCAAGCAACTTAGCCCACCAGTGATCACAACAACTTCTCAACAATTAGACATGCAACCAACCACAATTGCCACCCTCAATCCACAGTCAAAAGAGTTCTTGCCACAACTGCAAGACAACTCTAATGCACAGCGTGGAACCTACACCCGACTTCAAGAGGTTCTACCTGCATACGTGGGGCCGAATAACGGCATACCCTCGAGCCACAACGCTATGCCTACGAGGGCGTCATACCAAGAGATGACCTGCCCTCATAAAGAAGTAACAGAGAACTGCCACTAAGATGGGGAAGGTTGGACTTAGCAGCTAGCAGTGTGTACAAATTCAACGACCAGCCAGGCAGAGAATACCTTCTGTGGAAGAACATTTTCACAAGTACCATTCAACCCGAATGGCTGCTTCCCAGAGAAGAATTTAAAATTTCTGTTAGCCTGGCTAGGATCACGGTCTAGTTACATGGTGAAGCACATTTATACAGGCATATTCAATGACCCAGGGACAGCTCTAAAATGAGCGTGGAATGCTTTGGACCAAAAATATGGTGATGACACATTGATGGGATATTCGCTCCTAGAACAACTTGACCGTTTCCCATGTATCGTCATCCATGAAACCCAAAGAGAAGAGGAATTTTGCAACATCCTTACGGAACTGCGAACAGCCAAGGAATGTTCTAACTTACCAGGACTGGCTTGCCTTGATCTCTTCATAATGCAAGAAGGAATCATTGCCAAACTCCCAAAATAAATATTGGAACAAAGGATTGTTTTGTCTGATGCCTTTCTTGCCACAAAGTGCAAAAGAGAACCACCTTTTGCCCTTTTCCAAGAATTTGTTGTCCGGCAAACAAAGTCCTGCAACAGCTTTAGAAACCTCTGTCTCAGATGCAGATTCCTCCCAACTAACGAAGAACACAACCGAAACTCTACACCTCGCAAGATTATATTGCAAATTGCTAGAGATCACAACTTCGCTACAATAAATAAAACAGGAGTCGCGACCTCCATAAAGAATTCGGGAGAGGACTCATCAGAAGCAACCCAATTTAAGCCTCTGACTCCAGAGAGGCTAATTTTGCCTGTTGCACAACTGTCGACACTCCCTGAACAGGTGGCCAGGGGTTTGCAATGAAATCCCTGATCCAAAGGAAAGAGTTGATAAGAGAGTTCCAATTTTGCTACAAGTGTTGCGAATCGAAACACCCAGCCAAAGACTGCACAGCCAAGGTGCAATGTCATCTATGTAACAGCAATGAGCACTGCATCCAGACTCCGATCCAACACAGCAGACAAACACATAACCCTCCTCTGGCCAAGGAGCCAGTGGTGAGTGTCAATTGCACGGCAGTGTGCACAATAACACACCAGCCCCTCGCTCATGTCATCAAATCTGCTTAGCCAATGTCTACCTGAGGGACACCCAGAAGCAGTGAAGGTGTACGTAATACTGGATCCTCAGAGCAACCACTCACGAGCAAGATCTGCATTCTTCGGTCTCTTTGATGTTCTGAAGGAAGAGGTGCACTTCACTATATCAATGTGCACCACACCACGAAGCATGGTGGGGAGGAGAGCTACTGGACTCTGCATAGATGGGAGTTCCCTATTCCCACTGCTGCCTGTGTTAGAATGGGATGGGATACCAGACGACCAGAGCAAGATTGCAATGCCAGAGGTAGCAAGCAACATACCTCACCTGAAACACATGGCTCATCACTTTCCCGTCTTAGATCCTGAAACCAAGATTTTGCTCTTGCTGGGAGTAGATGCCCGACACTTTAGCTTGCGTTGAAGTAGTCAGAGGCCCGAGAGTTGACTTTGACTTTGCCTTCAAAATAGAACTGGGATGGGGAATTTCAGGAATAGTCTGTGTCCATCGGATACAGGCCCCAACCCAGGCAAGTACCTTAGCTTCCTCCATTCTCCAGAATGAGAGACCTTCTCATTTGAAACTATGCCAAGAACACTTCATGCTTTCGACAGTCAAACCCATCTTAGGTGAGGCACTGTTTCAGACTACCAAAGAAGAAAAACGACTTAGCCTTGTCTATTGAGGACAAGAGGTTCCTACAGATCATGGATAAGGAATTTCAACAAGATGAAACCAGTAGTTGGGTTGCTCCACTACACTTTCGCTCACCTAGACAATGCTTGCCAAACAACCAACAATATGCGCTCTCTCGCCTCCTTAGTTTGAGACGACTCATGAACTGAAAGCCAGAGATGAAATCTCATCTGGTGGAATTCATGGACAAGATGATTCCGAACAGACACACTGAACCGGCCCCACCCCTGGAGACAGACGAAGAATGTTGGTACCTACCGTTCTTGGGAGCGTACCACCCACAGAAACCAGGCCAAATACGTATAGTCTTCGATGCCAGCACACAGTTTCAAGGTTACTCTCTGAACAAGGCCCTTCTTTCAGGACCTGATCTCACGAACAGTCTCCTTGGGGTGCTCATCCACTTCAGAAAAGAAGCCATAGCCGTTATGGCCGACATATAGCAGATGTTCTATTCCTTCCTCGTACGGAAAGATTACCGCAACTACCTCCGTTTCCTGTGGTTCAGCGATGAACAGCACAACCAATGGATTTTGGAATACAGAATGAAGGTGCGGTCTACAACGTACAGCTCGAGAAAGGGGAGACAAATACAGAGCAGCTAAATGCTTTGTAGAACACGACTTCTACGTGGACGGCTTGAAATCTGTTCCCACCCCAGCGGAGGCCATAGACTTCTTGAAGAATACACAGCAACTGCTAGGGACAGCCAACCTCAAGCTACATAAGATAGCTTCCAATAGTGAAGAAGTACTAAAGGCAATAGATAAATCCCGAAGACCATGCCAAGATATTGGAAGACCTTGATTTTGGCAGCGATGCTCCCTTTATCCAACTCAGTCACGGCTTGTGGTGGGACTTGAAGAAAGACTTCTTCAACTTCAAAACCCCAGCCCAAAAGAATGATTTCACGAGGAGAAGAGTGCTGTCAATGGTTAACGCCTGTTCAATCCTCTAGGGTTTGCAGCTCCTATCACCATTCAAGGTAGAATACTACTACACATGCTCGCCCAAAACACCAAAGATTGGAATGAACCACTCCCACCAGAACAGAAGCAAGAGTGGGAGATATGGTGCAACTCTCTAGGCTGTCTCCAAGACATTCACCTACAGCATACGTATGTTCCCATCTCACCCGTCACGGCACAAATAAAGGAGCTGCATATGTCTTCTCCGATGCATCCACGAAGGCAGTTGCAGCCATGGCTTACCTCAAGGTCTATGGCAGGGAGAGCGATGTGCATGTTGGATTTGTCATGGGAAAGGCAAAACTAGCATTGCAACTGGGTCACACCATTCCACGGCTGGAACTTGGCAGAGCTGTGCTGGCTGTAGACCTAGCAGATAAAATAACGAAGTTGATAGATCTTCAGTTAGAACTGTTTCAGGAAATTCCAAATTGGATAACTTAGTACGAGCCATGGCTTGTAATGTTCTATAAACGAATTATGTTGTGGCCTGTAAGGTGCAGAATGTTTATGCTCGACACCAGCCAATTTTAACATAGTTTGGAATCTATTGTTAATAAACTCAGTCCGATTATCAGTAACTAAAGTAATTACTCTGTTTCATTTTTCCTTCTGCAAACCTTAGCCAATTAAAGAAATGTTGGAATGTTCTGTTTTGTTTTTCATTAGATAGCAGAAACTGTACCATGAGTAATGGTCCATTATACTCACAGACGCCTCCCAAGCTGGGTTTTTTAGGACCAATTATGTCAGCAAACACAACCTCTAAAGGTTCTTTGTTCTTAAACCCATTCAGTCTGTTTGCTGGAGTAACCATGCTTTTCTCCTGACTACAGGCATTACAGTTTAAATACTTACTACAGGGTTTTAATTTTACTCCCTCTGACAATTTAGCAGTTTGTTTAAGCATTTTGAAATTAATGTACCCCAGACGTTTATGCAGTAAATGTATACATTTGTCATGTGTCTTAACATTGTTATAAACTGAGTTAGCCATCTGCAACTGGTCATCATGTATAACATATAAATCATTTCTAAAATAGCAGTAACACTTTTACTCTCTTTCTCTATTATATATTTATCTCCCCTAAAGGTTACTACATAACCAATATTAACTGAAGCCCTTAATGATAACAAATTAAATTTCAGTTTAGGTACATATAACATAGATAAATGCTCATTTACACATAAACAATATGCAGTACCTTCACCAGACGCTTTCATCTTCCATCCGTTTGCCAATGATACATGTTACTTACTCATAGACATTGTTACAAACCTCCCTCTATTTTTAGTAATGTACTGTGATGCTCCACTATCAGCTACCCACAAATCATGGCTTATAGTTGAATTGCTAGATATAGATAAACTGACATTCTTCTTAGCCTTCTAATACTTACCAGTATTCTGTCGTTTTCCCTTCTTACAGAATCTAGTTATATGTCCCTTAGCCCCACAAGAAAAACATTTCCTAACAGTATAGGCAGTTGAACACAAATCCTCTTCTTGTGGTTGTTTCTTTCTTAGTTGGTCCCTATCTAGCTGTCTTCTTGCCTCTTCTAACAACCTTCCGGTAATGTCAGTTAATGTCAGTTTATCTCTGGGCAGGACTTCCAGTGAAGATATGTAATCATCGTAACTTTCATCCAATGAGGAAAGAATGATATAGATGCAGCTCTGAAAATATCAGTTCCTTTTCATGTAGCTCTTGAAAAGTTCTTCTCATGAAGTTCAAATGAGCTAACATATATCCACCTTTCAGAAGACGTGCTCTAAACAGTTTACATGTAAGATGTATGTGTGTACCTACACTGTCATGAACATAAATCCTCTTCAAATTCTCCCAACACTTAGCAGCAGATTCTTCTCCACAAATATGGACTAGCTGCTGGTCACTCAGTGTTAGTCCAATGATACAAAGAGCTCGTTCGTTGTTCTGTTTAAAGTCAGCTAACTTCTTGGCATCGTCTTCATCATCTGGATCCCAAGCATTTACATTTGGTGGATTCTGAACTGCAGCCCATAACCCTTCCCTATGCAGAAGTAGACTGCGCTTCATAGACCAGTAAACATAGTTTGTTCCATCCAACCGGGTTATCTGTGATAGATTTGTTGAAGGGTCTTGTGCCATCTTTTCCAGGACAGTAAACCACAATTAAACAGTAAACAGCTGTGGTATGTGGTATATGGTACTGTGTATTCACACTAACTCTCAGTTATCTGAGTCTGGTATGGCCTGGGCCCATAACCAGTGTTGAGGTAATTCCCCATTAGGAGAATGGGTGCACACAGGGAAACATAGTGAGAGTGATGCTGAATAACACAAGACCAGTACACAGATACACTGAATAGGAAAATGTAGGTTTTACTTCCAGTAAATGATTAGGCAAAGTCCAACAAGCAGTCCAAGTCATACATGGTTAAAGCAGTCGGTATTCAGTCCAGGGATAATCCAAAAAATAAAGTCCAGTATCATAAACAATTCAGTAAATAGTCTTACAGCAATCCAAGAATGACGATCAACAACAGTCAATAGGGAAAATGCCAGAACCAGGATCATCGACCATCAGAACATCTATCAACTAGCAACTAATAACAACTAGGAGACCAGGTTTCTGGCTCCATCTCATGGCCGTTTGAGGAACCACACCCAATTACAATTTTAGCATTCCCTTAAAGAGACAGTATTAAATGTCTATTCTAGTTTATATATTTCCAACCCAATTGTTAGGTGACTATCAATTCCTAACAAGAACCCACCACTTTCTATACAGACAGCAAGGTGGTGCTGGGTTATATCCACAACAAGAGCAGATGCTTCTACATCTATGTGAGCAACAGAGTAGAGCGGATCAGGAGATCTTCTAAACCCATGCAGTGGTGATATGTACCATCAGACCAGAACCCTGCAGATCATATGACAAGGTCTATTCCTGCATCCCAGTTAGCAGCCTCTACCTGGCTCAAAGTCCCTGAGTTCTTGTGGCGTACAGACACCCTGAAGCCTGGGACACCCGAATTTTATGAATTCCTACATCCAGTTCAGGATGCTGACATTCAACCTCTAGTCAAGAATGAGCTCCTAGCTCCGGATCAAGATGCCAACATTCCATCTCTAGTCAAGAAGACAGAGGAACAGATCATCTGCATGCAAACAATGGTCGAACACGAGAAGGCCCTTAAAACCTGCTCACTTTGAACGCTTCTCCTGATGGAAACCTCTCATTCTGGGCATGACTGTAATCATTTGCACAGTTGTCCATCTCCTTGCTCACCAGAAAGGCTTCCAGTCATGCTACCAGACCCCTATACTCTAGCAGAGAGATGAATCTTGAGAAATGCACAACACAATGCATATCCATTGGAATATGGATGCCTGTCAGCAGGGAAGCCCATACCACTTCTGAGATTGACATATATATATGTGTGCGTGTGTATGTATATATGTATATGTGTGTGTGTGTGTATATATATATATATATATATATATATATATATATATATGTGTGTGTGTGTTTTTTTAAGTTTTCGCGGGTACTTACATGTCTGGCATTCAGCTTTGTTCGGGTATTTTCCCACGTGGTGCTTTTAAAGTTGTAGCATATATATATATATATATATATACATACACACATAGAAGGTGCCATCAGAGCAAATGGATTCTGGATCGTTGGCGCCAAACAATGCATCATGATTGTTCTTAATTCCTGTTAACATTGTCACAAACAACAGGGTGCAATCCTACAACAAATCATGGCTGACCTACTGCCTGAACGCCTGAGTCCCGAGCCACCTTTTACCAATGTAGGCCTAGATGTATTTGGCCCTTGGTCAGTGTCTGCCCGATGGACTGGGGGGGCGGGGTCAAGCTAACAGCAAACGATGGGCAGTACTTTTCATGTCTCAGCATCTGAGCTGTCCCTATCGAAGTCATCGCATCTATGGATGCTTCTTGTTTCATCAACGCCCTAAGAAGATTTCAAGCCTGCAGAGACCCAGTCAAGGTATTCAGATCTGATTGTGAAACGAACTTTGTACGCGCTTGAAAAGAACTATAGATAGAAGAATGCATTCACCCTAACTTGCCAATTGATGCCTATCTTAAAGCCAAGAAGTGCAGATGGATATTTAACCCTCCCCATGCATCCCACATGGAAGGAGCATGAGAACGCATGATCGGAATAGCTCACAGGATCCTGGATTCCATGTTGATGAAGGCATCTATGCTGACATGAGACTCTATTCCCCCTGATGGCAGAAGTAGCAGCCACCATCAACGGTCGACCTTTAGTTCTGGTTTCCTCAGATCCTGGGAATGGGTGTTGGTGCTTACCTGATATGCCCTTTCTCATTGAGCTGCGTAGAGCACCCAGAGTGGGAGGTGCTCCAGTCTCTGCACTCACAGGCTGGAGTGGAGGAACGCTCCTCCTCCTCCACGTGACTCCTCCGTAGCGTTCCCATTTTACAAAGATGAGAAGACAAACAAACTATCATCTCATCCTAACTATTGTAACAACTCTCAACTACTTGACTGTTTGAATCATTGGCCGAAACAGGATTCCACACCAGACGACAAATTAGGGTAGGGCTGGATGCTCTATGCAGCTCAACGAGAAAGGGTGTATCAGGTAAGCACCAACGTCCATTCTCCATCCATCCTCCATGGATGCTGCGAGCATCCAGAATGGGACATACCAAAGCATGGCCTGTCCTATGGGAGGGACTCCGTCTGCGTCGGAATATCCTCTGGTTCTTGTGCCACTTGTTGAAGTACTCATCTGCCAAAGGACGCTTCTGCTGAAGCAAACACATCAATCTTATAATGATGAATAAAGGGTGACAGACGACTAGGTGGCCGCTCGACAGATATCATTTATTGATGCCTGAGTAGCCCAGGCTGCTGAGGTAGCCACACTCCCTGTGGAATGTACGGTTATTCCACTGGGAACAGGAAGCGCTTGAGTTAAATAGGCCTTGGAGATTGTAGCTATGATCCAACGGCCTACAGTAGACAGGGATACTTTGAAACCCAGCGTCTGGTTAAAATGAAAGGAACAATGATTCCGATTTCCTGAAAGGATGAGTGCGATTGCTATAAATACGTAACGCACGTCTGACATCGAGGGTATGCCACTGACTTTCCCTCTCTCGAGAAGGCCTGGGGCAAAAGTTAGGAAGAATTAATTCCTGTAATCTGTGAAAGGCTGAGTTAACCTTGGGCAGGAAGAAAGGGTCTGGTCGCAGGACCACCTGATCAGCGTGGAAAACGCAGAGATCCTTTCTAATGGACAGATCTACTATTTCAGATATCCGCCGTGCAGATGTGACTGCCACGAGAAACACTACCTTGAATGTAAGGAATTGAAGTGATGCCTCCCTTAGGGGTTCGAAGGGAGGTTTAGTCAGTGCCATGAGTACCTTATTAAGGTCCCAGGTTGGGTATCTGTGCATTACTGGAGGATGCAAATTGGTGATTCCTCTAAGGAATGCTCGGATACGAGGGTGGTGTGAAAGAGAGCCAGAGGTGTTGCAGGAAATAATGGTTGATAAGGCTACCACTTGCCTTCTCAAGGTATTGGGGGAGAAGCCCCTGTCCAGTCCTTCCTGCAAGAAGGCCAAAATTTGAGCAATTGATGGAGAAAGTGGATCAATCTGTGATTTGTGGCACCATTTACAGAAAATGCCCCAGGTGGCATTATATATCCGGGTGGTTGAAGGCTGTCTCGCTGCCAGAATGGTACCGATGACCTGATTGGAAAAACCCTCGCTTCTTAAATGGTCCCGTTCAACCTCCAGACGGCTAACTGAAGCCACTGAGGATTTGGATGCTGAAGAGGTCCCTGGAATAGCGAGATCCTGTCTGGTAGAATCCTCCAAGGAGGGGCCACTGACAGGTTGCGAAGGTCTGCAAACCACGGTCTCCTGGACCAGTATGAAGTAACCAGGAGGAGTTCCGCCCTTTCGAGAATCAGCTTTTGGATCACTTTGGGGATTAACGGCAGGGGGGGAAATGCGTATAGGAGCCCTGTGGGCCAGGGGCAATGTAGGGCATCGTGATTCTCTGCCCCCTGAGTGGGGTACCTTGAGAAAAACCTCAGAATCTGGGTGTTGAGAGGTGAAGCAAATAGGTCCACTAATGGGTGGCCGAATATCGCTGAGGCTTCCTTGAACAGGGAGGGGTGCAGGCACCATTCTGACTGGTCTAAGGTGGCCCTGCTCAACCAGTCTGCCTGAACGTTTGAGACCTCTGAGATGTGATCTGCCCTGATGGATAAGAGGTTGGTCTCTGCCCAGCAACAGAGACGCTTGGCCTCCCTCATGAGCCGGATGGAATGTGTGCCCCCCTGTCGGTTGATATGAGCCTTGGCCATAATGTTGTCCGTCAGAACCAGTACATGACGACCGTGCACTTGAGGAAGGAAGGTGCGTAGGGCCAGGTATACCGTGTGAAGCTCTAGCCAGTTTATACTGCACCGTTGCTCAGTTGCCGACCAAGTGCCCTGAGCTGAGAGCGAGTGGATATGGGCCCCCCCATCCAGATAGGTTGGCGTCTGTTGTGAGGGTGACCCTCTGGGGCTCCTTGAAGAGGTGTCCTTTGTTGATAGCGGGTCTGGTCCACCAGAGGAGGGATGCGAGAACCCTTGGTGTTCCATATCATGGAGGAACCTTCACCACGGCTCTTGAGTTGCTTCTTCCGGAACGCTGATATGGCAGAAGGAACCACTGAAGAGATCTGGTATGCCCAGGGAACAATGGAGATGCATGAGACCAATTTGCCAAGTAATTTTGACAATGTCGCCTTTCTCGCTCGTCTGATCTCCCTGACCGATTTCTGGATGCTGAGAAATCTTTCAGGGGAAAGGAAGACCCTTCCCTTAACTGAGTCAATCACTGCCCCTAAGTGTGCTATTCGGGTGGAAGGAGAAATTTGACTCTTCTCCCAATTTACGAGAAGGCCATGAGCCTGGAGAACCGAGTGGGTAGTTCTGGTGTCCCTTTCTGCTTGGCATTTGGAAGGAGAGAGGATGAGAATATCATCCAGATAACAGTGAGTGCGAATGGGGAAATTTCTAAGGTGAGCCGCTAGGGCTGCCAGAACCTTGGTAAAGGTCCTCGGGGCCGAGGCCAAACCAAAGGGAAGGGCCACATACTGAAAGTGCTGACCATTGTAGCAAAAATAGCAGAAATTTGAAATAGGAGGTGCAAATGGGGATGTGAAGGTATGCTTCTGAGAGGTCAATGGAGGTGAGCCAGTCTCCCTTCCTGGTGCCCTGGAGAATAGACTGAAGTGTATGCATCTTAAACTTATGTTGGACAATGTAACGATTAAGCATCTTCAAATCTAGAATGGGTCTCCAACCTCCAGAGTGTTTGGGAACTATGAAGAGGTGGGAGTAAAAACCCTTCCTCGCTGCGAGGATGGGACGGGCTTGATTTCTGTTTGATTTCTGTTTGATAGCGGCTTCTATTAGAGCACACTTGGTGCGATCCTTGGAAAGGGGGGATATCATGAAATGTTCCGGAGGGGGGGACTGAAATTCAAGGGAAAGGCCGAATTTGATGGTGTCCCTAACCCAAACATCAGAAGTAGATGATTCCCATTGGTCGACAAAGTATTTGAGATGCCCGCCAATGGGATAGGGAGTTAGGTACTTTTCTGGGGCGCCAGGACGGTTTACTTCCTGCGCCCCAGAAGGGTCTCCTGTAGTTGGCCCCCCTCCTATTCCTGTCACCTGTGTCGGTTCGGTCCTGAGGATAGGCTGGCCGAAAGGGCGGGGTTCTCTGAAACCTGGGAGATAAAGGTGTCTGGTAGGAGGTACGAAAGGAGCCCCTTCGAAAGGGCTGGGACACTCTGGGTTCCGGCCTGTGAAAAAGAGACGGAAGAAATTTCTTGTTATTTTGGCTTTCCATTTACAAAAGTTCCAGGGCTGGACCAAATAGTTTGCCTCCCGATATGGGAGCAGAAGCCAATTTTACTTTGTTTTTAATGTCTGCCTGCCAATGTTTAAGCCAGAGCAGACGATGGGCTGTAACATGGGATGAGATAGCCCTGGAGGAAAATTTAGTGGAATGGAAAGTAGCGTCGGCCACAAATTCTGCTGCAGCCATAAGCTTGGCAGTATCCTGGTGTGCCCTGGTGTTCGATGGGGGGACCTGCTGCTTTAACTGATGGAGCCATCTAATGAAGGATCGAGTAAAAAAGGATGCGGCCGTGGCTGATCGAATGGCCCAAGCATCAGATTGATGTGCCTGGCGTAGCACCATTTTGTCCCGTTTAGCTCTGGTTTTAGAGCTTCCAGAGCATTGGTTGGGGTAGAGGATGACGCTAACCCCACTATGGGATCATCAACCTTGGAAGTGTCTAACAAGGAGGAGAATTCCGCATCGAGATTAAAAAATCTCCTATCCTGACTGGAAGGGACGGGCGACGCCCTTGTTGAAGTCAACTGTTTTGCTACTAGGTTGGAGAAAATGGGTGGCGTAGGGATAACTTCAGCCTCCACGACCAGTTGTTTGAAAATAGAATCCTCTGGATCTCCAGAGGCTGCTGGAGGAGTATCAGAGGGTGACTGAGACAGAAATATTTTTCGCCTTGAACAACAAGGACTTGAACAGATGGGGTTTGAACAAGCCTACGAAGGTGGGCTGGTCAGGAGTGATACCCTTGTCCTCTGACATTTCTCCTTCCATCGGTTCCACCTCTGAAAGAGGTTCAGAGTAGTGTAAGGACCCCCTATCAGATTCTTCCTCTTCCCTGAAGTGTTCTAGGCCCGTTTCCTCCTCCTCCTCCTCCCCTTCTGGAAAGGGAATCTCCCTCTGGGGAAGTACCTGACCATGGTGAGGTTCCAGTCTGGGGAGAGATCTGCCAGAAACGGATTCAACATCAGGAACCATTGTTTGAAGGTCTTGCCTAGCCATCTGTTGGAGGCCTTCCGCGATTCCTTGGCGGATAGCCAATTGCATCCATTCTCTAATCCTGTCTGGAATAAGGTCTGCGGATGGTTCCTCTGGTCGAAGACCAGCAGCGGTCAGTGTGAATGTAGCCTCGGGTGTCCGGATGGCTTGAAGACTCCGAGCGGGCGAACTGCGCCTGGAAAGAGAGAACTGGTCTGGTAGAGAGAGAGGTTGAATAGAGGCAAGAAGGGGTGGGAAGAGTAAGTACTGGAGGTACAGATTGTGAGTCCCTTGAACCTTTATCAAATTCTTTTTCCAGAGCTTTGTGGCACCTTAAGGCAACTCTCTGAGAAGCTTTGGATGACTCCTTGGCCTGCCTGCGCAAATGGTGCGTTTTTGATTTGGCCTTCAAAGAAGGTCCTCTGGGATTGTCCTCTGCCATAATAAAAAGTAAAAATACAGTATGATAATAATCAATGAGGCAGTTGGCACGCCTAGGAGTTTGACCTACAACCAGGTCGGATGTCCTACAGTTGAACTGCGTCCCCCTTTTGGAAAAATGTTTGATTGTATTATTATGATTATGATTATTATATTAATATGTATTTATTTATTTTTTATAGGGAGAGGGATGAGACCAATTAAGGTCTAACAGAACTGTAGTACTGGAACTTCTGGTTGCAAGACTTCGGCAGCGGCAGGAATCCGTTTCTCTGTGGGTCCCTGCTGTGCTCGCCGCTGAGGTACCCCCGATCCAACTGGATTTGGGGGTTGTCGCTGCCCAGAAGAGGCAGCAGAAGACAAAGGAGATCCGGGCAGGGGTCTGGGGATATCGCACCCCCCTTCCCCAGCTGGTTAGACTCTTTTTCCTGAGGCAGTGGAGCAGCTGTCAGAAATGGCAGCCTCAAAGGAATCTTCAACCAGATAAGACTGTGCAGGAGGAAGACAGAAGGAGAAGTTTTCTTGGCTGGAACGGGACATTAAGTTACTTTTAAAACACCCTGGAAACCTGACTTTCGGATTGATAAATTTGTTTCCAAAAGAAGTTGTTACAGCGGCGAAAGTGCTGAAGGAAAGTTCACTCCCCTTCCTTACGGAGAAACCAAATGAGCACAGAAAAACCTGCTTCTTTAAGATAAAAACAAGCTCTTTGTTATAAGTGGGAAGGAGAGGACTAAAAAAAAATTTTTTAAAAATTTGTTGGAGGAGACGCTTTGAAGATTATAAGACCAACAACTACCTGTAATACGGCTTTAAAATATATTTGGGATTTTGCCCCAGGAGGAAAAGTTGCAAAGAGAAGAAGAGGAAATAATTTCTGTCTGTTTGGATTGTTTGATAACTTTGACATTTGCAAATTACTTTAAGATTAAAAACATCTGGGTTGTTCTTAAAAATTTACAATGGCACCATCTGTGGATCAACTAAAAATGGAGTATGAAAAATTAAAAGAAAGAGGACCAAATGGCAAGGATTCATTGGGAGCTGTCTTCCACTTTTTAGAAATGGCGGTTTCTATGTACCAGCAAATACTTGAAGAAGAAGGAGAAGAAGAAGAAGAAAAGGAAGCCATTTTTAATGGACAAAAAAATTCGATTAAGAAAGAAAATAGGAAGAGAGGAAGGAAAAATGAGAATTTAAGATTCAATAAAACAATCAAGAAAAAGAAAAATAAGGTGAAAAAAAGGTACAATGTTAGAAAGCAATTGAAAAGAGAATTACAACAGAGAGGGGAAGTTAAAAAGGTGGAGGTTAGGAGACGGGGGCAAAAAGACCAGACTGGAAAAGAAAGGGAGGGAAAAGGGGGAAAAAAGCCACGGTCTGAAACAAAATATCTTTTTTAGAGATAAAGGATAAAGGACAGTGTATAATTTAAGAAAGATTCTGCAAGAGTACATAAGATAGTATTGTAGTATTTGCATTTGAAATAGTCTATTGGAATATTATAAGACTTAACAAAATATTAAAATATTAACATGTTTTATAATGATAGATTTCAATATGTAATAAAATATTAAAGAGAATGTGTAAAATGATTAATGCTTAGTTATACTAGTAATTAGAATTAGAATTAGAATTAGAATGGAAATTATATACTTAACTATATCATAAGATTATTATTTTATTTTTTTCAAAATGCAACATGTAGAATGTACTAAGCAGAATCAGGATAGAAATTATGTATTATTTTAAGTGTTACTTTAGGGGAAGGCGTCACACCTTAAAAGTGATTACAAGGGAAATTCTTTGCTAAAGAGAAGAGATAAATAGATGATTGGAAAAGAATGGACAAAAGATACAAACATAATGATTTTGAAATAAGATGAAATAAACAAAATATAATTAAGAGAGTGAAAAGAAGGGAGAAGTTATATAGAAAATATAGAATGGTTAATAAGATATGAATGGTATATAAGGTGAGCATGAATTTGATTTAGGTCTGTAAAAAAGATGTAACCCGGGGCCAAGCCACTTTTCAAAAGAAGTTTTATGTTTTGTGTTTTGGTTAGCTATGTTTTGATTATGAATTGATAAAACCTTGGAGGAATAAAACTAAAGGGAGAGAAATTTGGAAAAGACATGTATAAATGATAATTAAGAAGGTTTTATCTTTTTATCTTTTGTTTTATGTTTTGTATTTTGTGTGTTTATGCTTGATTGAGAATTAATAAAACCTTGATAGAAAGAAATATAATTGAATAAAGGTGAAGGGAGAAACAATGAGAAATTTGGAAAAGATATATATGTGTCTAAATGGAAATGTGATAATGTGGAACTATGTCTTAAAAAATAATGTTTTATTTGTCTTGTTAAAACTTATAAGTAATTTTTGAGAAAGGAGGTTTTATACTTTGATGTCTTATGTTTTGTTTGTCTTTAAAATCAATAAAACTTGTATAAAAAAAAAAAGAACTATAGTACTGTAGGGGTTATGCCAAATTGAAATAAAAATTGAGGAATTAAGGAAAAAAAGACAAAGAAATCAAATTAGCCAATGAGCCAAATGAACGCTGAGTCCAAAAAAGAAACAGAAAGAATGGGCCTCCTGAGGCAGCCTCCCAGGCAAAATGGGAGGTACTATTGGTGCCTTGAACCTCGCCTCTGAGCAGGCTGGGGGAAGAGCCAACAATTACTAATAAAAGGCAATAGGGCCAGGAGCCACGATACCTTATTGATAAACAGGCTCTAAACAGGCCTGCCGGTCCTGCTATGGGCCTCCCAAAGTCACCGCAGCGAGAACAACGAAACAAAATGGCGGCTGGCCATGAGGCGATGCCCAAAATGGCAGCCGGGGTCGGCGCGAGAGCTCAGAAATGGAAAAACCACCTCGAAGGAAAAAACAGCTTCAAAGAGAGCGAAAATGAGGGGCAGAAGGGAGGAAAGCTCACCTTCTAATCTAAGAGTTCTTGTGGGGAAGGAACAATGGAGCGCAACGAATAGCGCAATAACAAGCCGCTGCTTAAGAGCAGGGACGGCTTTAAAGCGACGGCAGGGAACAGGAAGGGGGGGCGTGAAAAGGCTGTTAAGCCCCCATTTCCTCCCCCTGAGGGGCAAAAAGAATGCTCCTCTTAAGCAAATAAAGCAAACCAACTGCGCAGGGACCAAGGAGAAGGAATAAAAATCAAACCTGAATTAATTTGTTAAGTATCCTGAATCGGCCAAGGAAAAACTGCTAAATGCTGCCTACCTCACACGAGGCTGAGCTAAAACTGGGGAATGCTACGGAGGAGTCACGTGGAGGAGGAGCGTTCCTCAATTATAGCTCAGCCTGTGAGTGCAGAGACTGGAGCACCTCCCACTCTGGATGCTCGCAGCAGCTCTATGGAGAATCTGACTTTCCTCACTCCAGCCACCTTGCTAACTCAGAAGACCAGTGACTGGCCCATACCATTAGGGAATTTTGACTCTAAGGACTTGTACAAACAACGAGACAAGTTCAACAGCTTGCCAACAACTTTTGGAACCATTGGAAGCAAGAGTACTTGTCTACCCTACAATATCATCGTAAATGGCAGTCCAAAGAACTGAACCTCGAAGGAGAACTCTTGCTAAAAGACAAGGATGCACATCGGAACTTATGGCCTATGAGACTTGTGCATCAAATCCTGCCCAGCTCTGATGGCCTAGTCCGCCAAGTCGAGGTCCTGATAGTGAAGTCAACAGATTCCTCCGGCGACCAGCAGACTTTCACCAAAAAGCTCACCACACTGCTCACCAACCTGTTGCTGTTGAGAAAGGCTGAACTTGAAGATTGAACCTCAAGCTTTGCATGCTTTGCTTTGTTTAATGCTTCATTAATGTTTACTATTTATCTTAGTTATACTGTTACTTGCTTTTTAGTTAATAGCGGAATTTATAATTCCAGGTGGGGATTGTCCAGCCAGGTATAGTTAGTTAGGAATTGGGAGCTGTCCCCTAAAGGGGACATGGTAACTGTAGTTAAAGTATCCCGGGAAATGTACTTCATGTCACATGGCCACATCTGTAATCCTGATTGGTCACTAAATTGACCTTTGGTGGGTTGGGGGGGTTTCGTTACTCTTGCTCAGGCTCTAGCTTCGGGGTAGCACTTCTCCTTTGGCTGTACTACTATGGGATGAAACGGGAAAAGATTACTATCATTTTACACTATGATTTCAATTATGCAAAGAATTGGACATTAGATGCATCTCGACATAACTGTGAGTTATGAACTTTGAGGATACCTAATATAATCCAATAAAAGAAATTTTGTATGGAAGAATTTATAGAGTTATCTATCTGTCTTTATATTGCAAGTGAATCAAAGGACAGAATAGGCCATTTCCTGCATGCTACTCAACAAACAGCTAATGCTATGGGCTAGGAGTTTGACTTTCCTGAGTTCTTGTGATGGGCTGCACGAGGCAACCAGCTGGGAGGTGCTGAACAGCTTATGATCACTGGACAGCTGCAGCTTGGAGTCTAGTGTGAAGTTTCCACAGTCTATATTTGATTTGGGGAGCCATGTCATCTGCTGGTATTGGTCCACTGTGCTTCATTAAGTCCAGGGTCAATGCATAATCATTTCAATTATGACAAATCACGGCTTGAACTATCTTGCTTTGCATGTAATGAGTCTATCTCATATATTAGGTTCACCTTTTAAGTTGCATTACTGAAATAAATGAACTTTTGCACGATATTCTAACTTTTTGAGTTTCACCTGTAAAGCTTCACAACCAGCAATTACATTTTTGTGGGACACTGAATTTACAATCTATAAACTTTCACGGTTAAAATTTTTATAACAGAAATGTTCCTTAATTTTTATGAATGTTAAGTAGAACAACTAGATACCTCACTGAAACATCATAATTTTTTAAATGAAGGACTAATTAATGCAGTACCATCTAGTGCAGGGGTGTTGATTTCATTGAGGACTGCATCAGGGTTGTGTTTGAACTTGGAAGGCTGGGGTAGGTGTGGGCAGCATGATGTCACTGTGGCGGCCCAAGTACTCTGCCAACAAAAACAGGCTCCTGAGCTCCATTTTCAACTGAGACATCCTCCTGCAACCCTCTGCCAGTGAAAATTGAGCTTGTGGGGGCTGCATGCGGCCCTTGTGAGCTCCATTTTCACTGGCAGTGGTACTATGGGCTGGTCTTCGCTATTTCCAAGACAGCCCCATGGGCCAGATCTAAGTACCCTGTGGGCCAGATCCAGCCTCCAGGCCTTGAGTTTGACACCCCGATCTAGCATAAAAACCTAGCATAAAAAGAAACTAATTTTGTCTTCGATTTTGTCATCTTCAAATAGATCCAGAATCCCCTGAATTGGAATTTCTTCCATATATTTTTTTCTTAAGAATTTCAGAATTAGTGTGACAGTTATGGCAATATACAATTAAATATTTCACAATTCAGCCTGAAGCTGGATTAGTCAGGTTCTTCAATTTAACTCACCAATTGACATTTTTATATGTAAAAATGCAGAGTGCACCAAATATATCAGGGCTGTCAAATTCAAGGCCCATGGGCTTAATCTGGCCTGTGGGGTGCTTAGATCTGACCATGGGGCCTCCCTGGAAACAGCAAAGGATCGACCCACGGTGCCTCTGCCAGAGAAAACAGAGTTCTAGAGGGCTGCATACTGTCACAGCCGTCTTGAGCTCCATTTTCACTGGCAGAAGGCTGCAAAAGGCCATTGCAGCCAAAAATGGCTGACGAGAGTCCTGAAGGAGGCTGTTGTAGCTGAAAACGGAGTCCAGGATGGCTGCAAACACCTCTCCCAAGCCCTGTTTTCACTGGCAGAGTGGTAGCAAAACCAGTAGCAAAAGTGGCATTTGACCACAAGGCATCGAGAAATGTTTCTTCTTTTGCATTTGAGCATCCAAGAAGAGACAGGGAAGGAGAAAGGGAAAGAGGAAAGACAAAGAAAAAGGAAAGATGGGATGAGAGCAAGGAAGGAAAATGAAGGAAACAGGAAGGAAGAAGAAAGAATGAAGAGAGAGGAGAAAAAAGGAAGGAAAGAAGGAAGGAGATTATAATGAGCGGGGTGGAGGGTCTGAGGGAATTTTGCCTTAGCACTTGGCCACCAGCAATCCTACTGCCCTTTCACCATCCCCTTGTCTCCTGAAGTTTCTTGGTAATCTCCCATTCTATCACTGAGGATGCTTTGGTTACAAAGCCAGGTCCCCTTGCATGGAAAATGAGTGGGCTTTCCTCTGACCCACTTACTCTTCTCTCCCATGCACTTCTTGACCAATGTGGCCAAGGAGACAGAGAACAGCAGCCTCAAGGAGGAGGTAAAGTGCAGCTAGGCACCCCCTCAGAGAAATGGGGCTGGGTTGGGCTAGGCCTATGATGGCGAATCTATGCCATGCGTGCCGGAAGTGGCATGCAGAGCCATCTCTCTGAGGATGCCAGCCATCGCCCATTCTTCTGGGTTCCAGCACGCACATGTGTGCCAGCCAGCTGGTCTTCATGCATGCATGCATGCTAGAAACCAAAAGAGCAGTTCCCCGGTGCACATGTGCACACAGGTCAGCTAGCCTTCGTGTATGCAGGAGCACCGGAAACCAGAAGAGTAATTTCCCAGAGCACATACACACACCAACAGGTCTTCCTGCACGTATGCACATTAGAAAGCACAAGACCAGGTGGCCAGCACACACGCATGTACTGGGAAGCTAAACTTCCAGTTTCCGGCACTCCCACGCACACGCATCAGACAGCTGCTCTTCTGGCTTCTGGCGTTCACTCTTCATGCCGAAAAGGTTAACCACCACTAGGCTAGGCTGTGGGGTCCCAGTGCCCTGGGAGTTTGAGGGCCAGGATGCCCTCAAACACACTTCCCCTCCACTGCCTAGAGCACTGGACAGCCTGGGTCCTCTGCATGGCCTGAGAAGGACCATGAGGTGGCCTCTGGAGGACAAGGGTTTGGCGCTGTCCTTGGTCTTGTCTTCCTTCGCTGGAGAAAATGGATCTCCCAGCTACACTGGGCCATCATAGGTGCCCCCGACAGAGTGATGTCAAGCTGGCCACGCCCACACCTGCCACACTCACCCAGCCCCCCAAAGTCAAACACAACCCTGATGCCGCTCTCAATGAAATCAGTTTGATACCCCTGAAATATATTATTTCTAAGCAATGTGAAGGAACAATTGAATTAAAATATATGTTAAATTAATTACATTAAACTGTCTATAAGTAGCAAAATTATTTAGGCTAAGGGAAGCCCATATATGTTATATAGTCAGCAAGTGATGGTATCTAGTTAACCATGTCTGAATAGAGAAGCCAACCAGGGTATTTCTGATTATTAGATAGTTGAACATAAGATTATCAGGGAATGCTAAGACTTCTGGCTATGAGAACTTGAAAAATATCTTGGAAGGTGATTGGCAAACTGTTTACAGAATACACCGGTATATGCTATTTCTGACAAAGCTGGATTAGTGTGTCCATGAAGTCACCAGTAGTCAAGCTTGATTATAACTCTTTTTTTAATGTCATGCAGAATGCTCTCAAATCAGAGTTAATTAGCAATTTTTTAGTTTAATCCTTATAGTTGGGGTAAGAATCTAACTTTGGCACACCTTGAAAAATTCATTTTCTGAATTCTCAGTTTTAGTTTTAGCTATGTTGGAGTCCTGAAGCTAATACAATGTAGTGAATTTCAATAAGACAGCATTGCCATTGGATATGGAGTTTAGTGACAGTAAGATGAGCGGGTGAATAAATTTAATACATAAATAAATCCCTGAAGTTGATTCATTGTCCTACCTTTCTGCAGACTAGCCACTTCCAAAAGTATGACTGCAATTCCCAGAATTTGCAGCCATTATGTTCTTTATAACTGGAAGATCCAGAGCTGGAGAAGATCTAATTCACAATCTACGGGATCAGGCCAAGGATCAGGCTTCAACATCAGGTCCCAGTTATATAATAAATCTATTCTTTTAACTTACACTGATTTTTCTTTTAAAATAAAGTGCACCACTTGAAGTGACCTCTAGATTTCTTGGTATTCAGAACTATTTCCTTTTAATTTCTGATTTGTACTTACATTAAGAACTACAAGGCATTTAGGAGATGCCTTTTAATATCTGCATTATATTTAACTTTTATATGAACTATTCTCGTTTATTTGTCCAAAGGCTTAAAGATACTCTAGGACAGTTTTAATCTTGCAGAATGCCTATAAAACTTTGCAACTCTTAACTAGCTGTTTCATTTGCTTTTCCATTGTTTTGCTTTCCATGATCATGACGAGTTCTAAAAATACCTTTTAATATCTTATTAGCCTAATTATGTAGTTTTATTTTTTTCCCATTATAACCTAATAGTTACCCATTCTCTTTCGAAAGACTTTCGCAGCAGCAGCTCCGAAGCATTTCACTGCTTATTCCCTCGCGACCAATTTAATAGACTTCCTGTTTATCGTATATGTGTGCGGAGAAAGGAGGGGGCCCTTTTCTTCCATCTGCCACCTCCTCCTTCCTGTTTTACCTTCTCTCCCCCTTCGCGCGTCCAGCACCGGGTCAAGCCTCCAAGAGCCCGCTCCCCAACATGATCCCTTCCCTAAAGCAGCATTTCCGCCTTCCTCCTTACTCCTGTGGCTTTAGTGGGGTGCTGGACCGAGCCTGTGCCGTTGTCCGGCTCTTAACTGTACAAGGGACATCCTAGCCAGAGAGTTACTCGACCCCACCCCGCACTGTCCCGCCTCCAGAGTTAAGAAGTGTTGCAATCGTTCTTGGACAAAGCGGGGAAGCAAATTGCACCCGTTCAATCAGGAAGGCGCTGGATATATCTCTGCATGCGGATCATCAGCACCGATGCCAGCAGTGGGGGCGCTCCGAGCTCTTCTGCTCCGCCGCCACTTTCCTACGGGCCGGACGCCGGATTACTTGACAGAGGCTACGCGGGCTCTTGCTCTGCCATGCTAAAAGTGGCCCAAATGGTAAGGATCAGAGGCGACAGGGGTCCCAAGGACACATGGGGAGAAACTTTACTATTTCGCTAAGCTGCGGGAGAAATTACACTTTCTGACCGTTCAGGTTTTCCAAGGATTTGTTCGCCTGTCGGGCGTTTCCCAGGAAAGACAGGAAGATTTTGCATCGCCCAGCCAACTGCAGCTGATGTTGCTGCTGTGTTCCTCAGGGCGGGAAACACGCTGCACGTTTTACCTACCGCAGTTCTCGCCAGGCGACAAAGGGGGAAACTGAGGCGAAGAGCGGTTCCCAGAGAGCGACCCGAGTGGGCTATCTGAGAATGATTCCTTGCAGCGGGTGCGCCTCTCCCAACTCTTCAGAGAGGAGCAGTGCAGAGTCAATTTATATTTTAGTTCGACCTTGAACTCTAGGCTGCCCAGAACAGTGTACTGGACTTAGTTTATACGTTTGAGAATAGACCCGCGTAAGATTTTTAAAGCAAAGTAATGGAGACATTGAATAAATCATTAAAAAAAAATCGCAGCACTGCGAGGCAGAATACTCCAGTTTATTAATACTCAGTCTTTTGAATAGCTAACCCCAGTTATTGTTTGTAGCCTGTATAGGTTTGTTTATTTGACCAATTCAACTATATTGAGCTTTAAAGACTGTCTTTCAGGAGCTGAAAATATAATATCTAGACTTGAATTAGAAATGCAAACAATTTTGGACAGATAAGTAACCACACATATTGCAGAGTAGGGACTGTTTCAACAGGTATTCATGCTTGATTATTCTTATCTACTAATTTCTTTCATTTGGATCTGTCATAAATAGGGCATTTTAATATTCCATTAACACTTCATTTACTTGCTTGAAGAAAGTGGGGTGTTGAACACTCATGCTGCAGCAGAGACTGTTCCCACTTCTCTCTGGAAAAAGGCTGGACCTGCACACCCAAATATTTTCCCAGCATTAACCACTGGCCTAGCCTCTAACCAATTTCTCCAGTGTACTCTGGAACAGCGGTCGCCAACCGGTGGGCCACGGCCCACTGGTGGGCAATTAATCTGGGCCGTGCAGTTCTTGCGCCTCCTGGCTCTATCAGGGACCCCGGAGTCAGGCCCCTGAGATGCATGCACCAACCAGCTCCTACTTGGCAATGGTGGCAACAGCAATCCTCTCCCCCAGCGCCCACTGTCAGCTCTTCCCCATTAGTTCTCTAGCTTTGAATTGCTCCCGGCTCTCTCTCTCCCCCCTCTCCGCCCACGTGCAGGCAGGAAAGGAAAGGGAGATGGAGCCATGCACAGTTCTCCCCTTTTCCAGCCCTTGCTGCCTCTCCCAACATTGAAGTCTCAGAAACACAGGCAAAGCCACCACAGTGGTAGTATCCTGAGTTGCCTTTGCATGCTTGGTTAGTTAAGAATCGCCCTACCCAGAGAAGGAAGTGGTACTGGAGGAGGAGGAGGTAGTTGTGGACAAGCAAGCAACTCAGGGCATTACCGCTGTGGCGGCTTAGCCTGCATTTCCAAAGCTTTGATGTTGGGAGAGGCAGCAAGGGCTGGAAAAGGGGAGAGCTGTGCACAGCTCCATCTCCCTTTCCTTTCTGCCTGCACATGGGCGGGGGGAGGAAAGAGAGAGAGCTGAGAGCAATTCAAAACTAGAAAACTAATAGGGAGAGCTGACAGCGGGCACTGGGGAAGGAACTGTTGTTGCCGCCACCGTGTGTGGGAGCGTGCATCTCAGGGACCTGAGCCAGGAGGCACGGGAACTGCAAGTGGGAGCATTTGATGATTTCGAAGAACTCCTGCAACATGGTAAATTGGTGTTTTGTAGGTCTCAGTGAAAGAGTGACTTTGTTTCATCTCTTTTTCTTCCCTGGTAATGCGAGAGATGCTTTCTCTCCCGCCCCCCCCAATTAATCACCAAGAGCAGCAGTCCTTCTGCAGGCAGGTGCCTGCTGAGAAGCCCCTGGAGTGGCAGCCAAGGGGCGCTGCCCCCCAAGGAGAGCAAAGCCCCCTTTCTGCCTCTGCTTCTCCCAGCAGCAGTTGCCCCAAGACCCCTCAGCTCAGACACACACACACACACACACACACACAGCCCGCTCTTCTGTCTCTTTGGAAGGTGTCAGGTGGGGGGAGGCTTCCAGCCCAGAACATTTTATTTTGTTATCATTAAGTATTTACATTTTTGTAATAATTAAATGTGTGTTTGTGTGTGTGTATGTGTATCATGTGTGTGTGTGTGTGTGTGTGTATTCTTAAGTTTTCGCGGGTACTTACATGTATGGTATTCAGCTTTGTTCAGGTATTTTCCCACGTCATTATAGTTGTGCTTTTAAAGTTGTAGCAACATTTCAGCAGAATCTTATCTGCCATCATCAGGCTTCTGTATTTACCTTTAAAAGCACAACTATAATGACGTGGGAAAATACCCGAACAAAGCTGAATACCCCCCCACACACGTATATGTACATATATATATATATAAGTACCCGCGAAAACTTAAGAAAACAAATATATGTTTATGTATATATGTGTGTATATATATAAAATTTATATTTAACATAAAAATATTAAATATATTAGCTTTTAAAACAATTCGTATTAGTGATCCTCAGGATTTAAAAGTATGGAACATAGGACCAACTTGGTGGTCCCTGAGATCCAAAGGTTGGCGACCCCTGCTCTGGAATGTTTAACTATGAATTATGTCTTGCCTAGCCAGTATGGTTAGATCTAAGTCATATCACTTTTTTCAGTGCTGTTTTAACGGGCTAATGTGAGGAAAATGGCAACATTTGTCAATTTATAGAATGCATATGATGCAGTGGATTTAGAAAATGCATTTTGCAGTGCAGAATATTCTCTGCAAATATGAAGTTGAATGTTGACTGCCAAATGTAATAAATACAACATAAAGAGGAACTAAAAAGCCTGTGTGAAAAAAGTAGAAATTGAACAGTAAATAAGGAGAATGTGTGATGTTCTATTGATTGATTAATGCTTGACTTGATGTGCTGGAGCTTGATGTCTTGCATAGATCCGTGTACAGTATATAAGTAAAGTTTTATTATATCATAAAATACAGTGAAAATGAAGATTTTAAAAGGTGGGTGCAGAATGGGCAAGACTGAAGAAAAAAAGTGTTGACTTCTTACTATTTCCAATGCAATAAAATACTGCTACAATTACAACTTCAACTTTTTACATTACTTACAATTATTACAAATCAGTTCTGCAACTACAATTATTAAATTTTCAAACTAAATTCTAATTTCATTTTTTTATTTCAAGACTAAAAACCAGAAGCCATAAGCAAGACCAAATAAAATATATTTCTTTGAAACCGTTTGCCATCTTAACCAAATACAAACCAAAAGAAGCAATTTTATTTTTGTCCCAAACTTGTTCATTTTGAGCCTTAGGTTTTCTTTCCACTTCTAATACAAAAAAAGACATTTTTTGTCTTTCAGTTTATCAGAGAGTTCTTTATGCAGCTATGATGGTTTCTTTTGAGAGCTGTTATTTTTCTTCTTCACTGCTTTTACAATCTTACTTTCAAAGTTTCCCAAACTTTTGCCGGTTGTTTTCCCCTAAGAATTCTCATCAATGGAATGAGCTCTTCCCAAGCTCTTTATAGATTTATTGAAATCAACTCTTCTGAAGTCTCTAGTTTGGCTTTGCTTGAGCTTGCATAAAGTTGAATTTCAATATTGCATGGTGACTCCTCTCCCCACAGTTCTTGTAACTTCATCACCTTCTATAATTTAATCTCTGTTAGTGAGAATAAATCTAGTATGGCTCACCCTTTATTTCCCTTCTCTATTTTTGTGAGACAAAGATGTCTGCTATGCTTGTCAGAAATTTGTTTGATCTTATTTACAACATTTGAAAACTTATAGTATTTGAAAGTTTCTGCATTAACAAATCATTATTATCCCCCAAAATAATTTGTCAGTAGAATAAAATTATTAGTAATTTTCTCTGATTATTATCGTTCAACTTGTTGTTAAAACAAGAAGTTTATATATATGTTTCCTGTTGCAAAGAAAACTAGAAAGTGACTAATTTTACAGTCAACCACTTCCTCTAAACTAAACAAAAAATTTAAAAAGCATTGCAAAATCTAAAGAAACACCATTCTTGGCATTTTAAAGAATTCAGTATCTTATTATGGTTCACAGACCAGGCATTTGAAGATCTAGAAATTATATACTGCTGAAAATTGTAGTTATTGCATTATTATTTTCTATTGAAAATCCATATTGCTGTGTGTCCTGAGTTAAATCCAGTCTCTTCAAGGTTTCTTCAGATTCCCACTTCTTTCAATTGTTTTTAATTCCTCTAATAAAATATGCACATCAAGTGGCAGCATCTAACTAACTTTACCTATCATGAAAAAGTTAAGCAGGATTTGCGATGATTGCTTTTGAATGAAAGCATCTGAAAAACTCATGAATTGGATGGAGAGATTTAAATAACAATCTTGGAAGAAGATAAAGTCACAATATATGAAAATATGTCCATCTAGTCACTTTGATCTCAGCCATTCTTCGATAGGCTCTTTAATATAATATAATGCCCCACTTTTTCTGAAGACAATTTTGCATTACTATCATGTTAACTGAGAATTATGGAGCATGTGTGGTGTTCTAGGTGAACACAAATTTCATTCAAGTTGAATTTTGTTAAATTTGCAGGATCGATGAAACTTAAAATCTCATATAAAGCTCTTAGCAGTAAAGTTAGGATTTCCATGAATTTTATTATATATTTTATTATATAGTCCTCAATTTATGACCACAATTCACCCAAACATTTCTATTGCTAGTTTTATGAGCTCATAAAATGGGGAAAGCTACTTAACTTCTTGCTTAAGCACTAACAATTTTTAAAAATACATTGAATTTTCCATGTTTCATGTTATTCCCAACCAGACTTTCTAAACACTAGAGTTTGGAGCCAAAACTGCAAGAATACTCAAGTCAGAAATATTGGAATCCTCAAACTTATGGATGGCATTGATTGGGGAAAGTTGGGTACATGAATATATTTTCATATTTAAAACAATGCAGTTATTCTTGGGTTAAATCAGTCATTTCCTAACCAGTTTATTTTATCACATGTGTTGTGTGATTCATTAAAACATGCAATTGTTTCAGATTTCAGTGCTTGTGCTAATGATAATGGATTGAACATCACTTTTTTCTGTTTTCAGAGTGCTGTTGCTGCTGCTTTGTTCTGGTAGTCCTGCTCTCTATGCCTTAAATGATCTAATATATTTCACAGTTCACTCCATCTTTTCAAACTCAAAGACAGAAGTGAGATTCAGAAAGTAGAAAGATTCAATTGATTTTAAAAACTGCATATCAGTGCTACATGCAGATTCCCCCATTAATTCAGGAGCACTTTTTGTTTTCAGGTCCAAAGCTGAACTGTAAAATTTATTTACAGCACTATATAAATGAATTTTCTACTGACCAACTTAGAAGTATATCTCACAGAGTTTAATGAGATTTTCTCCCAGGTAAAGAATAGTAAAATGTATTAATTTTTATTGATGTTTAAAAATAGAGCCTGCCTTTTTTAATGCAAATATTCTGGGCGGCTTACTACATGCATACATACATACTTACAGTCTACATATAGGTAGTCCTTGACTTAACAACCACAATAGAGCCCAAAATTTCTATTGCTAAGAAAAAGAAATTTATTTTTATTAAGAAATTAATAGAAGTGAATTTTCCCACATTTTATAACTTCCCTTGCCATAGTTATTCACTTAACAGTTGTTAAGTGAATCTTGCTTTCCCATTGACTTTGCTTTTCAGAAGGTTGCAAAAACGGATCACCTGACCAGGACACTACAACTGTCATAAACATGAGTTAATTGCCAAGCATCTGAATTTCGATTATGTGATGATCAGAATGCTGCAATGGTTGTAAGTGTGAAAACAATCATTTCACTTTTCAGTGCTGCTGTAAGTTTGAACGGTCACTAAATGAACTGTTGTAAGTCAAGGATACCCGTATCATCTCTATTCTTAAGAAATTTATAAATGCCATTGAGTTTTTATCATCTTTAACAACCTCTCTCGCTCAGCTTTACTATGTTGTGCTTTTTATTTTTTTATTATTCACAAAAATAAATATTCTCATTATTGCTTTCTAGGAAACTCAAAACATAGTTTACTACATTGAGATACATTACTTAGTTCCTATTACTAATTATGTATTTCTTTACTTCTAACTTATTATTTCCACTACAGGTAGTCCTTGACCTGTAGTCAACTCGTTGCTTGACTACATTTTGGTCACTCAACATCTGGCCATTTGCAGTGTCCATGATGACACAATTGCAATTTATGATGTTGTTCCCAGAGTTCTGAATTTATTTTCTGTTTCTGGTGAAAAATGTCCCATCGCAAATAATGTGTATGCTTAATGATCCTCACAGAAAATGTCATAAAATCAGACACAGTCATGTGATGATCTACCTTATGACTATCATGATTTATAACTGAAAATGCAGGCTCAATTATGGTCATAAATCAACTAAGAATAACTTATAACTACTGTAGATTACTTTTTAGAGCACACTCTTTTAGTTCAGAATGAGCACTAGATAGAATGAATTTACTAAACGTTCAGATTTGGAAGTATTTGAATGGTTTCTCTTCTCCAGTTCTGAATATTTTTAGTCTTTTAGCTGGATTTTTTTTCCTTTTCAAAATTGTTAACTCTGAATATTTTATTATTCTTGGGGTTGTAGTCTTTCATGCATTCTTTATACAAACTTCTTGTTTTGTTCTATTTCTCCTACAGTTATTGTTGCTGATTGGGTTCATTTGTGTAAGATCTTCACCATGGACAAATTACAATTCATACAGCTACGTTGAAATTGTCTGCATATATGACTTAATTATGATCTTCATTTTTTACATTGTCTACATCTTTAGAGCCTATCGAAAGTTAACTTGCATCAGTTGGCCACTTGCGGTAAGTTCCTCTCCATAACTAAAATTATCTTTGTCAACTTACAGAAAGATTACCATATATTAAATTGTTTTGTTACACTTGTAACTGAACAATAGCAATTCCTATGTAGCATTTTACTCCATTTACTTATTATTTACAATTGCAGCTTCTGATGATACATAGATTCCTGGATCTAAAGAAAATATTAGCACACAGATAGGAACCATTGAATGTCTTCTTTTCATTATAAAGTTATAATGGCCATTTTTTTTATCAATCTGTTTGGGAGGATATGGTTGAAGACTTCTGCAGCCTGCATTTTTAGCAAGGTATTGGGAATAGATGTACAATATATTCTTTGCTATTCATAATTTACTCTGATTTGGTTACCATCCTTGCAGATGGCTTAGATTTGTAATGGTCATACATAATTGCTTAAATGTGTAATGGTCCTTGTATTTCCTGATTTTAGTTCAATTCTTTTCACTGCTATCTTTTCTCTGTAACATTCATTAGGCAAACAAGCCCACCTACCAATGATAATAAACATACTCACCAAATAAAGGGGCATTGTATCTTACTGTACAGCAGATAGAATGTCCCATTCTTAGCCCCAGACATCTCTAGATTGGAAAACATGAAGGGATCTACCCAGGACTATTTAAAAATGAGGTTAAGTTCTTAGCCATACACCCTCATGGAAAGCAAGATTCTTCCAGAGTGTTTTATCCAAGATCTATTGAAAGAAGGTAGCAGAGAAATCTCAACACCTGGATTGTTGCATTTCTCCACCCCCCCTCAATCTATTTATTTTCAAGGTTCTAAGATATAAACTTATATAGCTGAAAGTGTCTTATTCATGGTTCCTATGTGAATTGATGAGGAGGCTAGTCTCTTAACTGATACAGGAGGAATGTCCTACTTGTTTGAAACTGAATGCCTATCTCCTTATAAAAAATACCATTATACTCCATCACTGGTCAATAGGCAAAATAAAGCCAGGTATACCAATTATAAGGGCAACTTCATATTTTCAGAATGCTAAATGCAAAACTTTTAATTTATATACTACTAAAATTATCATATATGTAACCTTTAGGTGAAACATTCTGAACCAAAGTACCTCAAATGAGCTAACTACAGAATGCCTCCAAAATCTGGGATCCATGACTCCTGTGGAATTGAAATTTGACAAATCTTGTAGAACATTTTTTTATAACATAACAGTATCATAAAACAGTTTATGACATAATACAAAATATAATAAAACATTTATTCTGGTCAGCTCCTCATGTTTGCTATATATTCAACATGGGCTATTTCCAAGATGGTTAGAGAGTGTCAATGAAGCAATGAACATGGGTTTGAGCAAACTCTGGGAGACAGGGAATGACAGAGAATCCTGGCATCTTCCCAAAGAAGAGGGGGGTCAATCTATTTTCCAAAGCACCAGAATGGATGGAAATTAATCAAGGGGAGAAACAATATAGAATTAAGGAGAAATCTGACAGCAAGAAGAATTAACCAATACATCTCTGAATATTTCCTTGAATCTTAAAAAAAACTTTTCAAGTACATTACAAGCCATGCCATTTGTGAAGGCATTGAGGAATCTGGTCCGGAAATATCATATTTTTCACACTGTAAGACGCCCGGGCTATAAGTTGCACATTAGGAGGAGGAGGAAAACAAGAAAAAAAAATCTGCCTCTGCCTCCCAGCATCCATCTGGTATCTGGCTAGCGCCCTTGCAGCAAGCAGTCTGGTCAGTTTCAACACATATCACAGCCCCAACACATAATTTGAACTACAAGGAGGTTCTGATGGACCTAAATCATCTCAGAGGGTGATGAAGCAAGAGAGCACACTCCATTGATCTCAGGAAGTCCACAAACTCCCTGATCTCTCTGGAGAAGGCTCTCAATCTGGCAGGAAAAAAAGACAGCCATTGCATGCCTGATTGAATCTGTAACAGCCAGGGATGGGATCCGACCGGTATAACTACCGGTTCTGTTGCTCTGCATCACATGCGCATGCGCGAGTCATGCAAGTTCAATTTACGACCTGCTCAGCTGCCTGGACAGCTGAGCAGCACTGCATGCGGTTGTGCAGTGGTTGGAAAAGCCCCTTTTTCCTGCTTTTTCAACTGCAGCTGTGCCGCACAAAGCAGCTGCGATTGAAAAAGCAGGAAATAAAGGATAGGTAAGGGCCTGGGAGGGCAGATGGGCCAAAACAGCAGCAGACACAGAACTGGTTCTGTGTCTGCTGCTCTTCAGAGCTACCAGTTCTGTAGAGCTGGACAGAACCGGTAGAATCCCACCCCTGGTGACAGCTGACCGATGAAGAAAGTATGAAAGTGTGGGGAACAGTGTGAAAGATCTGGGTGGGAGAATTCTAACATCTGACTTCTATTGAGAAACGAACCCCCTGGAAATTAGCCTGGGTGAGAGTGGGACCCAAAAAAGAGGAGGTGGAATTGTTTTCTTTCCACCTCCCAAGAAAAGCAGCAAGCAAGCCATTTTTAAAGCTGGAAAGAAGATAAGAGAATTTTTTAAAAGAGTGGAAGAACTTTAAAACTAGAAAGCTGGACTGGGGACCTCAAATATAACATTGACTAACTTGGAAGCTTTTGGGGATTATAAAATTTGGACTTAGAGAACTTTTTTCTTTTGAAAAACCTGGATTGGTTAATGCAATATAAAATGAAAAGGAAGAGAAGGGAGAGAATCAGAACAACAGTGACACCTGCTGGCAGAAGTTGAGGGCACAAGAGAGGCTGAAGAAGATAAAGGTTGGCTGTTAAAATTAATAACACTTGCACCAGTAAGCTGTTTATGCTAGATACCTGAGACAGAGTGAAATACTGAGACCTTTTAAAATAGTGCAGCTCTTGGGACTCAAGCAGAAGCTAAACAAATAAAGTGAACAGAAGGTGAAAACAGCAAAATATTCTCCTTTTCTTTTACTTTTTGCTCTGAATTCTCCCTTTGGAGATATAAGAAGTTGGTGATTGAATTCTGTGGCTTGATGGGCCTATGTAGATTACACATTTTACAAGAGAAGAAGAGAACATTTTTTGAAGAATGAAGGGGCTAAGTAGTCTAATAATTCTTGGATTACAATTTATATTTTTACTTTCTTCTTGGATTACAAATAATAGTCTCATTTCTTTTTGTGGATTATAATTACATGCCTCTGGGATTACAAGTTTTAAAAAAGTGACTTTTTTTTATTTTTTATTTTATTTGGTTTGTCAATTGCTTACGAGATAATAGGTATAAGTAAAAACATAGTTATGAATACATGGATACATATAAAAAAATAAAAGAAACAATAGGACAGGGATGGTAGACACGTTGGTGCGCTTATGCATGCCCCCTACAGACCTCTTAGGAAAGGAGTCAGGTCAATAGTAGAAAGTCTAAGGTTAAAGTTTTTGGGGTTTGGGGAAGAAACCACAGAGTCAGGTAGAATATTCCAGACATTGACCACTTTGTTGCTGAAGTCCTATTTCCTGCAATCAAGTTTGGTGCAATTAACCTTGAGTTTGTATCTTTGTTTGCTCTTGTATTGTTATGGTTGAAGCTGAAGTATTCATTGACAGATAGGACACTGCAATGTATAATTTTATATACTATACTTAGATCGGACAGAAGGTAGTATAGTTCTAGGTTTTCTAGGTCTAGAATTTCAAGTCTGGTGGCATAAGGTATTCTGCAATGAGTAGAGGAGTGGAGAACTCTTCTTTTGAAATATTTCTGGACTTTCTCCACTATGTTAATATCAGATACATAATGTGGGTTCTAGACTGATGAGCTGTATTCAACATTGTCTGGAGATTGAGAAGAAGAATAAGGAAAAAGGAGAAAGGGACGCTAACATTGAATACTCTGACTCTTGAATAGATTTGTAAAAGGGGAAATTGGATAGGGAAGTTAGTGGTCAATACTGGGGCTGTTGGGATATTGTAATTATTATTTTCAATAATTGGTTTAAATTTATTAAAGCATCCCAAAATGAAGAAAACTACATCTGTGCCATCTTTAGCATCAGCATCAGCAGCATCTAGTCCAGCAGATCATGTTGCAGCAAGAGAAAATGAGTACGATGCAGTCAGAGATGAAATCTATGATTCAACCCATGCATGAAGACATCAAGAAAAAAATAGAAAAAGTAGAGGTAAAATGGCAAATCTTCAACAAATAATGGTTAAAAATGAACAACATATTCAGAAAATGGAAGAGAAAGCTGAACAAACAAAAGAGTGGAAGAGGTTGACCACAGACTTACATTGGCAAATAAAAGTCAGGAGAGAACAATAATATTATTTGAGATGGATAAGGCTGATTATTACTTGTGGTTTCAAAATATTAAAGAAGAAAAAGGAGAAAATTTGGCAGAGATAATGGCAAATGCCTTAGAGACACCCAAAGAAAAGGTGTTCACCGAGATGGGTGAAATATTTAGAGTTTATAATAGATATGCAACAAGAAACAGATTCCCCAGAGAGGTACATGTGAGATTCACAAAAAAGCAATAAAAGCAGAGATACTACAAAGAGCAGGGATCACCCCTTAAAGTACAAAGGAAAAAATATAGTAGTCCTAAAACAGATCCCCAGAAGAGTAAGAGAAATAAGAAGGGAATATCAATTTTTGACAAAACAGTTCATTAAGAATGGAGTAAACTTTAGATGGTTTACACCGGAGGGAATATTGGTGATTTGGATGGAGCAAAGACATAGATTGGATTTCATAGAAAAAGCAGAATAATTTTATCATCACTATTTTGTACCACAAGAGGAAATGAGAGTAAGAAAGGAAAAAGAGGATAGAGAAATCCACAGGAGAGACAACAACAAAAAAAGATGAAAGAAAGTCAGAGGAAATAGCAGAGAGAAGGAGCAAAGGCAAAAGAACAGAAACAAGAATGACCAGAACAACAGTAAACCTCATAAGAAAATAATTGGAGTATGAAAATATATGTATAGTAGGAGACTTTAATGCAATTGTAGATGTGGAACTAGTTTATAAAACCAGGAAAGTAAATAAAAAAGTTAAGAAAACACTTCCAAAGGCTTTTTTTAAAATGGTGGAAGAATTAGGTATCCAAGATGAGATACATCCTAAGGAAAACCAATACTCATTCTATTCAAATAGGCATATGTCTTGCTCAAGAATAGATATGATATGGATGTCAGCTGAATTAAAATTTAATGTACAAGAACTAAGCATAGAAACAAGTAATTGGGTAGACCACAATCCAATAAAAGTCAAATGGAAAGGACAAAAAAAATTAAGATGGATGTTGAACCAATCAATATTAAAAGACAAGGAATTTATTCAATTCATGAAAAATAACTAGACTTTTTAAAAGAAAATAGAAAAGAAGAGACCTCATTACAAAATGTATGGGATACAGTTAAGGCATATACTACCACAAAAAAAAAAAAATCTAAAAAATCAAATGGAATTAATAAAACACAAGTTGAATATAACAGATAAAGAAGAATTAACAAAAAAAAAATTAAAATGCTATACAAAACTTTTTTGAAAATGCAAATAAACCAGAAAGATGGCTGGCATACTAATTGAAAAAGGAGAAAGAAAAAAAAACCTGATACATCAATTAATGGATGAGGAAGAAAACCTTTACCATCAAAATGATGATAAAAAGAAAGTGATCCAAAATTACTATGGAAAATTATGACCAAAAGACAGTTTCAGAAGATAAAATAAAACAATACTTAAAAAAAGTGGAGCTACCTAAAATATCTGAAATAGTGAAAGCTATGTTAGATAAATATATAACAATGATGGAATTAACAGAACCAATTAAAAGACAAAAGATTAGTAAAACACTGGGCTTGGATGGTTTACCAGCAGAACTTTACAAAGACTTACAAAATATTCTAACTATGCCAATTTTGGAAGTGTTCAGTGAAGTATTGTTAGACATGAAAGTGCCAAATTCATGGACGGAAGCATACATCACACTCATACCTAAAGAAATTCAGATTTACAACAGATAAAAAATTACAGATCAATATCCTTATTGAATGTGTATTATAAAATATATGCTTCAATAATTGCAGAAAGACTAAAAAGGGTTTTTCAATCAATTTATATATCCAGACCAAAATGGTTTTTTTGTTAAGAGACAAATCAAAGACAATATGAGAATAATTTTAAATACACTGGAATATTATGAAGCACATCCAGGGAAACAAATGGCATTGATCTTTCTAGATGCACAGAAAGCATTTGACAATATAAACTGGCAATTCATGCTTGCACAACTAAAAGATGGATTTTGAGGAGAGATTTATTAACATGATTAAGGCAATATATTATAAGAAACAGCAAAGATGATGGTGACTGGAGATATGGCAGAGAAGGTCAACATTAAAAAAGGTACAAGATAAGGATTCCCCTTGTCTCCCCTACTATTCATACTGACACTGGAAGTATTAAACAGAAATATTATATAGAGATAAAAAGTATGGAAATAAAAAAAAGAAAAAAATATAAACATCAGACATTTGCAGATGATTTAGTTTTTATTCTGGAAGACCCACAAGAAACAGGGCCTAAACTAATACAAAAATAATGTGGTGAAGTAGGAGGATTGAAAATAAATAAAGAGAAAACTAAAATATTAGTTAAAAATCTCACAGATATGCAGAAAAAAAGAGATAGTGAAGAGAATAGATTACTAAAAAAGTAAATTACTGAAGGATCTATTTGACAGCAAGATGTGTAACTATTAAGGAAGATAATTATTATAAACTGATGCCAAAAATTAAAGCAAATTTGGAGAAATTGAAAAATCTGCAATTATCATTGATAAGAAGGATAGCTACAATAAAAATGAATATATTACTAAGATTATTATATCTATTTCAAAGAATTCCAATAAAATTGGAAAAGAATATTTTGAGGAACTCAATAAAGTAATGTTAATATATATTTGGCAAGGGAAAAAAGCAAGAATAAGCCTAAAAGGCTGCAGGGTTCAAGAAACAGAGGAGGCTTTGGGCTACTGAATTGGGAATTGTATTATCAGGCTGCAGTACTCACTTGGGTGAAATAATGGATTGTATTGAGGAACAAAAGACTTGATCCTGGAGGAACATGATTTGCAATTGGGCTGGCATGCCTTCCTGTGGTATGGGAAAAAATAAAATACATGGTTACTTTCAAAGACATTATATTAGGAATGCATTATTATTAGTGTGGGAGAAAGTCAGAGAACAACATTACTTGAGGATACTAGTTTGTCTTTCAACAATGGAAGCACTGGTTCACCCAATATGGAAAATATTGTTAGATACAAATATATTTTGAATGAAATTGAACAAGAATTGAGAGATCAAGAGATTGATATGACATGGTATTCACAAGTGCAGATACATTCTAGATTTGAGAAAAATGTTAAACTATATGGTTTTTATAAAGAACTAACAGAACTAGACAAGATATTAACAGGGGCAGAAGAAAGATTGATAAAGAAAATGTACAGCTACCTATTAGACATTAAATTGGAAGGTGAATAAGTGAAGGAGACAATGATAGTACAGGCAAAAAAAATGGCAAAAACTGTGGGACAGGAACTATAACGAAGAAAATTTGTATAAGATGTTCTATAGATGGCATTTTGTGCCAGCGAGGTTGGCAAAGATGTTTAAAGATAAGTCGGCTAAATGCTGGAAGTGCCACCAGATATCTAGGTCATATTATCCTATGTGTGGACATGCCTAAAAGCAAAAAAAATACTGGACAAAAATGCATACATGGATGGAAAAAATGATAAAGCAGCATATTGTTTTAAAGCCAGAAATATTTTTGTCAGGAATTTTACCCAAAAAATATAGTAAGGGAAATGCATATTTAATTATTCATATATTAGCTGCAGCTAGAATTGTATTTGCACAAAACTGGACAAGTGAAGAGATCCCCACAGATGAGAATGTGATCAGGAAAATATTAGAGTGTGCAGAAATGAATAGACTAATGCTTGCAATTAAGGAGAAAGAGGAAACTGAATATTATATTCCTAACAAGACAGGAAGCAGCAGATGAAGATAGGTAGACTCACATCAGATACCTGTACAATTAGCACAGCTCTTCCCCCAAGGCTGTGTGCTCTCTCCACTTCTCCCTTATATATCAATGGCTGCATCTCAAATGATCCATCTTTTAAACTTCTGAAGTTCGCAGATAATACAACAGTCATTGGTCTCATTTGGAATAAGTGTAATATAGGCTTCTGACCATGATTTAGATATCTTTTTCTTTAACATAACTTCATTCATAACTTCTAGCAATGGAAGATTCAACGATTCTTGTAATGTTTTGTAAAATTCTGCCGGAAGTCCATCTAGGCCTGGTGCCTTTCCATTATTTTGCTTCTTGAGTGCTTCAATTAACTCCATCATTGTTATATTGCTTTCTAACATTGTTTCAGTCTCTTTAGGTATCTGAGGTAAATTAGCATTCTGTAAATACTGTTTAACTCTTTCCTCATCAATATTCTCTTGCATATATAATTTCCCATAGAAGTCTCAAATGATTTCCTTCTTCTCTTTACTACCATAGCAAACTTGGCCTTGGTCGTCTATTAATTGCAATATTTTCCTTGATACTTTCTCCTTTCTCAATTTGTATGCTAACCATCTACCTGGTTTATTTGCGTCTTCAAAGTAGTCCTGTTTAGCACCTCTAATTTTCTGTGCTAATTCTTCTTTTTCTATTTGACCCATTTTATGTTTAATTATATCCATTTTTAGCTTGATGTCCTTTTTCTGTGGCATTTTATGTAGCTCTTTTTCAAGTCTTTTATACATCCTCTAAGGCCTTAGAGGCTAATCTTTTCATAGTGTTTCTTTTCCTTGTATAGTCTATTATCAAGCCTCTAGTATTATTTAACGTCCATCTAGATCAGGGGTATCCAACCTTTCACCTTCCCTGAGCCACATTAGCAGATGAAAATTTGGTTTGGGCTGTACATAAAATAAAATAAAATTATTTTTATTATTTATTATTAATTACTTATTAAATTTTTTTTATTTTTTATTTTATACTTTTCCGGCCAAATTTTGCGGGGGGGGGAAGAAAGCTCGCCTGCCTCGTGCCTACCTCTCCTGCAAATATAGCGGTGGCGGGGGCAGAAGCAGTGGCAGCGGTGGCAGGGGCAGAAGCGGCGGCAGCAGCGGTGGGGGCAGCAGCGGCAGTGGTGGTGGGGACAGAAGCAGTGGTGGCGGGGGCAGAAGCAGCAGCGGTGTGGGACTTTGGGGCTGCGGCTGCCCACCTTTTCTGTTGCTCACCTCGCCCCACCTCGCAACTATCTCTCCTGCAAATGCAGCTGCGGCGGTAGTGGTGGTGGGGGCAGAAGCAGCAGCGGTGGCGGTGGCTGGTGCAGAAGTAACAGCAGCGGCGGGGGCAGAAGCAGCAGCAGCGGCAACAGCAGGAGGTGGTGGAGCGGGACTTTTGGGCTGCAGCTGCCCGCCTTTTCTGTTGCTCGCCCCGCTTCGCGCCTGCCTCTCCTCCTCCTCATTGCTGGATCTTTCACAAAGGTTGGGGTGGGTGTTGGGCCGCATTATGAGGCGACCTGGGCCTCATGCGGGCTGCGGGCCGCGGGTTGGACAAGCCTGATCTAGATCTTCCTTTTTGTCCTTTCCATTTAATTGTCATTGGATTGTGATCTGCCCAAGTACTTGTTTCAATATTTATTTCTTGAATATTAGCTATTAATTCTGTTGATATCCATATCATATCTATTCTGGACCATGATAGGTGTATATTTGAATAGAAGGTGTATTGTTTAATTTTAGCATTTCTTTCTCTCCATGTATCTTTTAAGTTTATTTCATCTACCATTTTAAAAAAAGATTTAGGGAGAGTCTTTCTGTTTTGCTTTATTGTTTTCTGTGCTGTATAGTCCAATTTATTGTCTACAATTCCATTAAAATCTCCCATCATAAATATATTAGCATAGTCCAGTTCAATTATTTTCATATGTAATTTTTTGTAGAATTCTTCTTGCTTGTCATTCGGAGCATAGATTGCAATCAGGAGTGTTTTTGTATTATTGTCCATTATTTCCACCATTAGTATTCTTCCATCATTATCGGTATAGATCAATTTCGCTGGGATAATATCTTCAATGTATAAAACCACTCCTCTTTTCTTGCATTGTGTCAAGGAAGTAAATATTTTCCCTAGTTTTGGCTGTATCAACAATTGTTCATATTTTTTAATATATACTTCTTGTAGACAAATTATATCAAATTTTAATTTTTCTAATTTATGAAAGGTTTTCCTTCTTTTAACAGCTGAGTTAAGTCCATTTATATTAATTGTAATCAATTTTTTCTCTTCCATGGTTATATTTTGTAGTTAGGTTTAGCAGCTCTTGTAGATCTTAGTTCACGTTGTTCTTTGGCTTCCACCTTTCCACCAACTGCACCTTCTTCTTTTTCAATCACCATTTGGCAGTCCTCTTGGAATTCAATTAGTGGGATTTCTTTTTCTGCCTCTTCCTCTTTCCCTCCAAAAAATTCTGTATAAAATAATTCCGCTTTCTCAATTGAGTCAATTCTATGTCTCTGTTCTTGCCATGTGAATATTAAACCTTCTGGAATCAGCCATCTATAATTCACCTCTTAAGCACATTTTAGTCAGGAATCGGTATTCTCTTCTCATCTGGGTATTTGTTTCAAGACCACAATCTCCTTATCTTTAAATTTCAATGTTTTCTCTTTTGCCACTTGCAATATTTGCATTTTAATGGCTTTCTTTGTAAATCTAATGTGAACTTCTCTTGGTAAGCTATTTCTCATCGCATATCTTGTGAAAACTCGATAAACCTCATCTATTCCATCCATCATCTTCTCTTGAGTTATTTCCAAAGCTTCAGCCAGTATTTCTATCATTATCTCAGCTAAGTTTTGTCCTTTTTCTTCCTCTACGTTTTGGAATCTAAGATAGAATTCTGATCTATCCATCTCAACATACCACTTTTATCTTGTTCAACCACCATTAATCTATTATCAATATCTCCAATCTTATTGTTTCTTTGTTTATCTTCTTCAATTTTTTGGAATCTCTCATCATACTTCAACATCATTTGTTGCATGTTCTCCACTTTTTCATCGGTTTTCCCTGTTCTTTGTTCAATGTTCTCTGTTCTTTGTTCAATGTTCTCTATTCTCTTTTCAATATTCTCTGATCTTGTTTGAATATTTTTAATTCCTTGTATAATCATCTGCAGAGTCACTTTTTCTTGTTCTTTTTCTTGTTTTAACATTGTCTGTATTGAACGTTGTCCTCCAGATGGGAAGAGGAAGAAGTAGAAGTTGAAGAACCAGGAGCTGTAAATTTCCTACTCATTTTAAGCAATTCAAAATCTTCAGGTTCTTCTAAACCTTAATACAATTGTGAAGTAACCAATTATAGTTCAAAATAAAAATAGTAGAAAAAAGAAGCCCAATAATAATAATAATAAAAAAAGAAAAGACAAAATTTCTTCAGGTTCTTGTATACCTTAATCCAATCAGTAGTTAGATGAAGAAAAAGACTTGGAAAAAAAAAGGAAAAGGAAAAATTCTTCAGGTTCTTCAACACCTTAATCCAATTGAAAGGTCTCAAATAGAAAAGAGTGCATAAGAATAAACCAGAAAGGTAGATAAAACAAAAATACCAGGAAAGGGGGGGGGGAAGGCTATTCCCTTAAAAAAAAAACATTACTAAAGCTTTCCCTTTAAAATAATAAACAAACGTAGAGATTGGACTTCCAAAGAAAAAAAGAAAAACAAAGACAAGCTCCAACAAAGCCGAAAACCCAAATAGTTATTACAAGAAAAAAAAAAGATAAAATGAAATACAATAAAGCTGGTGAGGAGGGATAGCGCAACTTCGAAAAAGTAAAAAGAGCACACTGCACTTTGTTTAATTATCCAAGGCTCTTATTATAGCTCTCTTCTCCAAAAACTTATCACCTTTTTTCCCCTAGATTTCAACACCAGACTCCAGCTGTTGATAGAAACCCAGAAGAGCACCTGCAATAATACTCTCCCATGCTCTTCCCTCTATCTTATCAAATAACAATGCCCTTGAAAAAGAGTCTCAGTTCTTTCTTTCTCAGCTTTGTCTTGTCACAGGGAAATAGAATATTTTCAAGCCTCTAGTTGGGCCTTTTTATGTACCTTGAAAGCATATGCACCAAGTCAAATTCCTTGTGTGCCTAATCATACTTGGCCAATAAAGAATTCATTAATTCTTTCATCCATATGACCTGGGATTTATTTTATCAATGGTTAAATAACAAAAATGGAAGTTAGAAATAGAAAAACAAAAGATTAGTGAAATAAAGAAGATGTGTTGAGAGAGAGAAGTAAATATTATGATTAATATGTTGAATATTATTCTGTTAATATTGTAGAATTAATACTGATGTAATGAATATTGCCGTAAATTTTGATTACTATTTTACAAAGATATTTGTATCCAGATGACACACTGTTCAATTTAAGATGGAATTACTATATTCAAAAATTAAAAAAAGGAAATGGTTGCACTATTTTAAAAAAAGGAAATGGTTGCACTACTCCCATCCCAACCCTGCCAGAGATTGTCCACCAGTGTGACCAAAATTGTCTCTGTACCAGAGCCAATCTTGACTGAAAGGAATCCAGGAAATTTGTTTTGTCCAGGACCCCCAGAGCTGTCAAGCAATCACGTTTTCTACCACCTTCCCCAAAAAAGAGAATATGGGAAACTATAAAAATTATCTCTAAGTAGATTGGTTCAAGTGATTGGTTTTTTGGTTTTTTTAAAGAAAGGACAAGCCAGAACGTCCTTAAAATGTTCTGGGAATGTTTCTTCTTGCAATGAGAATTTTTACTGCATGAACCCATCTGCTGGTCACCGTCCTGCAGCCTTTCACCAGCCAGGAAGACAAGAATCTAATTGACTGGTGGTTGCACTAACAGTACAGAGGATCATATGGAGAATGGTCGCAGGAATTGGGTATATCTAGTTTAATGAAAAGAAACACTGACATAAACAGCAGTGTTCCAACATCTAAGGACCTGCCACAAAGACGATGAGTCAATCTATTTTCCAAAGTCCCAGAAGGCAAGGCAAGAAATAATGGATGGAAACTAATCAAAGGAAACCAATCTATAACTAAGGAGAAAATTCCTGACAGTGAAAACAATCAATGTAATTAAGTTGTGGATGCTCCTATACCATTTCAAATAAATGGTTGTCTTAAAAAGGGATTGGACAACCATTTATTTGAAATGGTATAGGGTCTCCTGCTTGAGCAAGGGGGGTTGAGCAAGCAGACTTTCAAGGTCCCTTCCAACTCTCTTATTCTATTATGCTGTTATCATTAGCTATACCTGGGGCTTCAGTCACGCTGAAATGTTCCTTTGATAAGCTTCTGATGTAAAGTACAAAATCTTTGTAGCTTTTCTTCTAAACTACATTATCTTTGTTTCATTTAGGAATTTCTTCATTACCTAATAGGTACTATTCTGCTTCTTATTGCATCCATTGTGGCAGTTGCAAAAAGCTCCAATTCAGCAGGCCTGGTAGCTGGAGCGGTGAGGCTATTTGCCATTTTTTTGTTATATATAAGCAACTTTATTTATCAGACCTTAAATATACATTTCAGGGTTTTTTCCCATAATAAGCACACTAAAAGAAAAGAGTGTCTGTATATTCAAGTGTACCTATTGATTGAGGATTGGGTTTGTGAGATCTGTAAAAATACTGGCAAAGATATTTAACATCGCTTTTTCCCACTACTGCTATAACCCTCCATTATCAAAATCTACACTACATAATTATTAGGCAAGTTGTATTTTGGAGGATTAATTTTATTATTGAATAATAATAATAATAATTGAATAATAATAATAATAATAATTGTGCTCTTAATCAATCCAAAATGTTAATAAACCTCAAACCTGATTATTTAAAAAAGTGAAAGTGAGTTTTGGCTTTTTTAGGAGAATATCTATGTGTGCACAATTATTGGGTAACTATTAGTGTGAAGAATTATTATGCAACTAAATGAAAAACAAAAATTTGCCCATCACACTTATTTATTTATTGGCATCTGTTAAAGTGAGAATAATAAACAATTCAAAATGTACAAATAAACATTTCTGATATTTCAAAAAAAAAATCAATGACCAATATAGTTATCCTCTGATAAACTGAAAGACAAAAGGGACAAGTATAAAAAATGGAAAGGACATATATCTAAGGTAGAATATCAGCAAACAGTCAGAATCTGCGAAGGCTCAGAATGAACAAAGACTTGCAACAAAAATCAAAGATAATTTTTAAAAAGTTTCTTTCAATATATAAATAACAAGAAAAAAAATCAATGAGTCAATCCACTAAAGAGAGAACAATTCTTTCCATTGTTCTTCATGCAAAAAGAAACTATAGCCCAACTGATCAAAAACGTAACTGTAACTAGAAATAAAAATAAAATTAGCAAAATAATGGTAAGAGAACACCTGTCTGATCTTGATGAATATAAATCACCAGGACCTGATGGATTGCATCCAAGAGTTTTAAAGAAGTTGGCAGATTTCATCTCACAACCACTGTAACATATCTTTCAAAGATCCTGGAGCACCAGGAAACTACTGTAGCAGAGGACTGGAAAAGAGCTGATATGGTTCTGATCATCAAAAAAGGGGGTGGAATGGACAGACCCAGGAAACCCCAGACCAATCAGCCTAACATCTATACCTGGGAAGATACTGGAAAAGGTAATAAAAAACAGATCTGTGAACATCTAGAAATGAGTGAAGTAATAACTAGGTTTGTTAAAAGTAGATCATGCCAAACCAATCTTGTTTCATTCTTCAACATAGTGATTAAATTAGTTAAGCAGTGAAATGCTGTGGACATAATATACTTAAACTTCAGCAAGGCATTCAACAAGCTAGACCACAAGCTAGACTTGGTAAGCTAGAAAAAAGTGGGATAGATAGCATCACCATCAAATGGATTTGTAACTAGCTGGGAAACTACTCCATGAGCAGTCCTTAATGGTAGTATGTTTATTTATTTATTTATTTGATTTGTCAATTGCTTACAAGAAAATAGGTATAAGTATAAACATGAGTAAGAATACAGGAAATAGGTATGAATAAATGGGGACAATAGGACAGGGATGGTAGGCACGATTGTACACTTACACATGTCCCTTACAGACCTCTTAGGAATGGGATGAGGTCAATAGTAGATAATTTGAGGTTAAAGGAGTGGGTGTCATTAGAGGATGTAACATCAGAGTCAGGTAGTGCATTCCATGCATTGACCATTCTGTTTCTGTTTTCTGCAATCAAGTTTGGAGTGGTTTACATTGAGTTTGTATCTGTTATGTCCTCTTGTATTGGTGCGGTTGAAGCTGAAGTAGTCATTGACTGGTGGGACATTGTAGCAGATAATTTTGTGTACCATGCTTAAGTCCAACCATAGGCAGCGTAGTTCAAGGTTGTCCAAGTCCAAAATTTCAAGCCTGGTGATATAGGGTATTCTGTTGCAAGCAGAGGAATGTAGTACTCTTCTTGTGAAATACTTCTGGACTTGCTCAATTTTATTAATGTCCGATATACAGTGCGGATTCCAGACTGATGAGCTGTATTGAAGTATTGGTCAAGCAAAAGTTTTGTATGCTCCAGTTAGCATTTCAATATTTCTGGAGGAGAAGCTTTGTAAGATTAGATTTACAACTGTTAATGCCTTTTTGGCAATGCTGTTACAGTGAGCTCTGATACTTAGGTCATTTGATATGAATACTCCAAGGTCCTTGACAGAATAAAGATTGTCAACGAAGTCATATCTGCCTAGCTTGTATTTGTGTACTGATTTTTTTACCAATGTGTAGGACAGCATTTGTAGAACAGCATTTGTTGGTTGAGATTTGGAGTTGACAGTTGTTTGACCATTCAGACACATAATCAAGGTCATTTTGAAGGACAGTAGCATTGTCGGTGT